>JARQOD010000006.1:26420854-26582608 GCA_033576555.1 Oophaga sylvatica | reverse complement strand
GGTAGAAGGTAATCTGGTCAGATGAGACCAAAATAGAACTTTTTGGTATCAACTCCACTCGCCGTGTTTAGAGGAAGAAGAAGGAAGAGTACAATCCTCAAGAACACCATCCCAACCATAAAGCATGAAGTGAGACGCATCATACTTTGGGGGTGCTTTTCTGCAAAAAGGACAGGACAACTGCACCATATTGAAGGGAGAATGGATGGGGTCATGTATCTTAAGATTTTTGCCAACAACCTCCTTCCCTCATTAAGAGCATTGAAGATGAGTCGTTGCTGGGTCTTACAGCATGACAGTGACCCGAATCACATAGCCATCGCAATTAAAGAGTGGCTCCGTTGAAGCATTTCAAGGTCCTGGAGTGGCCTTTTCAGTCTCCAGACCTGAACCTAATATAAAATCTTTGGAGGGAGCTGAAACTCAATGTTGCCCAGCAACAGCCCCAAAACCTGGAAGATCTGGAGAAGATCTGTATGGAGGACTGGGCCAAAATCCCTGCTGCAGTGTGTGCAAACTTGGTCAGGAACTACAGGAAAAGTCTGACCTCTGTAATTACAAACAAAGGTTTCTGTACCAAATATTAAGTTCTGTTTTTCTACTGTATCAAATACTTATTTCATGCAATAAAATGCAAATTAATTATGTAAAAATCTTACAATGTGATTTTCTGGATTTTCTTTTAAGATTCTTTCTCTTACAGTTGAAGTATACCTATGATAGAAAAAAATAGCTCTCCATTCTTTGTAGGTGGGAAAACTTGCAAAATTGGCAGTGCATCAAATTCTTATTTTCTCCACTGTATATAGAGAGATATAAGGAAAATTGGAACAGTGCCATAAAATAGCTGTGAGTGCAAAGTCTCCCAAACAAGTAACCAGTTTGTTTTGTAAATAAAGCTAAAAAAAAGCAGACAGCACTCCAAAAAGTAAAGGTGAAAAAGTGGAGTTTATTAGCCTATATGGCATGGCAACGTTTCGGTTGTGAACAACCTTTCTCAAGCCTGAAACGTTGCCACACCATATGGGCTAATAAAGTCCACTTTTTCACCTTTACTTTTTGGAGTGCTGCCTGCTTTTTTATCTTTAGATAGATAGATAGCTAGATAGATAGATAGGATATAGATAGATTAAAGATAGATAAACATAGATATAAGATAGATATTAGGTAGACTATATTAGATAAAAGATAGATACATTGATAGATTAAGGATAGATAGCTAGATAGATAAAAAAAGATAAGTGGATAAAAGATTTATATAGCATGTACATATAGCTTATATTTCTAGCTCTATTGACCTAAAATGAAGATGTATGTGGTTGATGCCAATTTGTTTTTTGTTTTTTTTTAACATGCATTTAGTTATTATTAGTGATGAGCGAGTATGCTCGTTGCTCGGGTTTTCCCAAGCATGCTCGGGTGATCTCCGAGTATTTGGGCATGCTTGGAGATTTAGTTTATGTCCCCCCCCCCTCGCAGCTGCATGATTTGCGACTGCTTGACAGCCTGAATACATGTGGGGATTCCCTAACAAACAGGCAATCCCCACATGTATTCAGGCGGTCCAGCAGCCACAAATCATGCAGCTGTGGCGATAGAAACTAAATCTCCAAGCACGCCCAAATACTCGGAGATCACCAAGCATGCTCGGGAAAACCCAAGCAACGAGCATAAATACATTTTATTAAGACATAATATTAAAAACATACTTGAATGGAAAATACATAACAACAAATAAACTAATGTGAAGGAGACATGGAGGTAGGCAAAGAGGGGGTAGAGGTCAAAATGGGACCTGGGGAAGCAGAGCCGCAGGATCACTAGAACATATGTAAAGCAAGTGGTAGGTATTGCTAGTTATAGAATGCATCATATACGCCAACAGTGTGAGCTGCCATAAGGGATCACTTCTGCTTACCCATGGTCTTGACCGCTGTAACCCTCCTTGCAGCCCCTGACTCGCGTTTCGCATACCTCCTTTATCGAAGAAGAAAGGCGCGGCTGCAAGGAGGGCTCTCTTTTGTTGTTAGTTGAGTAGTTCTTAAACATATCCTGCGGTCTGCATCCTCTGGAAACCAATATGGGGCTTGTAGGATTCTCAGTTTGCAATGACGATCATGACCATTTATAATCTTAGATTGTTTTCTAAATGTGGGAAGCTTTTATTCATGGTGCCCTTTTAGGCCACATTACATATATCTACAGTACAGTGGCATGTAAAAGTTTGGTCACCGTTGGTCAAAATACTGTTATTACAGTTAAGCAAGTTGAAGATGAAATTATCTCAAATAGGGCTAAAGTTAAAGAGGACACATTTCCTTTGTATTTTAGGCAAAACAAATATATATATAGTAATTTTTTAACATTTTAAAAATTGCAAAAAGGAAAATGGGCTAATGCAAATGTTTGCGAACCCTGCATGGTTAGTACCTAGTATCACGCCCTTTTGCAAGTTTCTCAGCTTGTAAATTCTTTTTGTAGCCAGACAAGAGTTTTTCAATTCTTGTTTGAGGGATTTTCATCCATTCTTCCTTGGAAAATTCTTCCAGTTCTGTGAGATTCCTGGGTCGTTCTGCATGCACTGCTATTTCAGATCAGGGGACTGTGAGGGCCATTTTAAAACCTTCAGATTGCGCCTGTTGAGGTCATCTATTGTGGATTTTGACATGTGTTTAGGATCATTATCCATTTGTAGAAGCCATCCTCTTTTCAACTTCAGCTTTTTTTTACTGATGGTGTTATATTTGTATCAAGAATTTATTGACATTTTATTGAATCCATTCTTCCCACTACCCGTGAAATGTTCCCTGTGCCATTGGGGCAACACAACCCCAAAGCATGATTGTTCCACCCCCACGCTTAACCCCTTCACCCCCAAGGGTGGTTTGCACGTTAATGACCGGACAATTTTTACAATTCTGACCACTGTCTCTTTATGAGGTTATAACTCCGGAACGCTTCAACGGATTTTCGCGATTCTGAGATTGTTTTCTCGTGACATATTGTACTTCACGTTAGTGGTAAAATTTCTTCCATATAACTTGCGTTTATTTTTGAAAAAAAACGCAAATATGGCGAAAATTTTGAAAATTTAGCAATTTTCAAACTTTGAATTTTTATTCCCTTAAAACAGAGAAATATGTAACACAAAATAGTTAAGAAATAACATTTCCCACATGTCTACTTTACATCAGCACAATTTTGGAATCAAAATTTTTTTTTGTTAGGAAGTTATAAGGGTTAAAAGTTGACCAGCGATTTCTCATTTTTAGAACAAAATTTACAAAGCCATTTTTTTTAGGGACCACCTCACATTTGAAGTCACTTTGAGGGGTCTACATGACAGAAAATACCCAAAAGTGACACCATTCTAAAAACTGCACCCCTCAAGGTACTCAAAACCACATTCAAGAAGTTTATTAACCCTTCAGGTGCTTCACAGGAACTAAAGCAACGTGGAAGGAAAAAAATGAATATTTAACTTTTTAGCCACAAAAATGATCTTTTACAAACTTTTTTTTTATTTTCACAAGGGTAAAAGGAGAAAATGGACAGATAAGGTTGTTATGCAATTTCTCCTGAGTACGCCAATACCCCATATGTGGGGGAAAACCACTGTTTGGGCACACGGCAGAGCTCGTAAGGGAAGGAGCGCCGTTTGACTTTTTCAAACTAAAATTGGCTGGAGTTGAGATTGGACGCCATGTCGCGCTTGGAGAACCTCTGATGCGCCTAAACAGTGGAAACCCCCACAAGTGACACCATTTTGGAAACTAGACCCCCTAAGGTACTTATCTAGATCTGTTGTGAGCACTTTGAACCCCCAAGTGTTTCACAAAAGTTTATAATGCCTGGGTGTGAAAAAAAAAAAAAAAATCCACAAAAATGATTTTTTAGTCCTAAATTTTTGAATTTTCCCAAGGAAATTGGACCCCAAAAGTTGTTGTCCAATTTGTCCTGAGTACGCTGATACCCCATATGTGGGGGTGGAAAACTGTTTGGGCGCACGGCAGGGCTTGGAAAGGAAGTAGTAACGTTTTGGAATGCAGACGTTAATGGGGGTCATGTTCCGTTTGCAGTGCCCCAGATGAGCCTAAACAGTGGAAATCCCCCACAAGTGACCCCATTTTGGAAACTAGACCCCCTAAGAACTTATCTAGATCTTTGGTGAGCACTTTGAACCCCCAAGTGCTTCACACAAGTTTATAATGCCCGGCATGAAAATAAAAAATCCTATTTTTTTCCCACAAAAATTATCTTTTAGTCACTAATTTTTTATTTTCCCAAGGGTATCAGGAGAAATTGGACCACATAAGTTGTTGTCCAATTTGTCCTGAGTACGCTGATGCCCCATATGTGGGGGGAACCACTGTTTGGGCGCACGGCAGAGCTCGGAAGGGAAGGAGCACCATTTGACTTTTTCCAACCAAAATTGGCTGGAATTGAGATTGGATGCCATGTTGCATTTGGAGAGCCCCTGATGTGCCTAAACAGTGGAAACCCCCCACAAATGACCCCATTTGGGAAACTAGACCCCCTAAGGAACTTATCTAGATCTTTGGTGAGCAATTTGAACCCTCAAGTGCTTCACACAAGTTTATAACGTAGAGCCGTAAAATTTAAAAATCATATTTTTTCCACAAAAATGATCTTTTCACCCGAATTTTTATTTTTCCAAGGGTAACAAGACTCCAAAAGTTATTGTGCAATTTGTCCTGAGTACACTGATACCCCATATGTGGGGGTATACCACTGTTTGGGTGCATGGCAGAGTTTGGAAGGGAAGGAGCGCCGTCTCACTTTTTTAACGCAGAATTGGCTGGACGCCATGTCGTGTTTGGAGAGCTCCTGATCTGCCTAAACAGTGGAAACCCCCCACAAATGACACCATTTTGGAAACTAGACCCCTCAAGGAACTTATCTAGATGTGTGGTGAGAACTTTGAACCCCCAGGTGTTTCACTAAAGTTTATAACGTACAGCCTTAAAATAAAAAATCCTTTTTTTTTTTACAAAAATGATTTTTTCGCCCCCAATATTTTATTTTCACAAGGGTAACAGGAGAAATTGGACCCCAAAAGTTGTTGTCCAATTTGTCCTGAGTACGCTGATACCCAATATGTGGGAGAAAACTACTGTATGGGCGCATGTCAGGGCTCGGAAAGGGAAGTAGTGACGTTTTGGATTGCAGACTTTGATGGAATGGTCTGGGGGCGTCATGTCGCATTTGGAGAGCCCCTGATGCGCCTAAACAGTGGAAATCCCCAACAAGTGACCCCATTTTGGAAAATAGACCCCACAAGGAACTTATCTAGATGTGTGGTGAGCAATTTGAACCCCGAAGTGCTTCACAGAAGTTTATAACGCACAGCCGTAAAAAAAAAAAATCCTTTTTTTTTTTACAAAAATGATTTTTTCGCCCCCATATTTTTATTTTCACAAGGGTAACAGGAGAAATTGGACCCAAAAGTTGTTGTCAATTTGTCCTGAGTACGCTGATACCCAATATGTGGGGAAAACTACTGTATGGCGCGTGTCAGGGCTCGGAAAGGGAAGTAGTTGACGTTTTGGATTGCAGACTTTGATGGAATGGTCTGGGGCGTCATGTCGCATTTGGAGAGCCCCTGATGCGCCTAAACAGTGGAAAACCCCAACAAGTGACCCCATTTGGAAAATAGACCCCACAAGAACTTATTTAGATGTGTGGTGAGCGCTATGAAGCCCCAAGTGCTTCACCGAAATTTATAATTACAGCCGTAAAAACAAAAAAATCTTTATTTTTTTTACAAAATTAATATTTTTCGCCCCCAGTTTTTTATTTTCCCAAGGGTAACAGAAGAAATAGGACAAATTTCACAATAACTCTTGGGTCCAGAGTACGCTGATACCCCATATGTGGGATAAACTACTGTTTGGACGCATGGCAGAGCTCAGAAGTGAAGGAACACCGTTTGACTTTTTCAACGCAGAATTGGCTGGAATGGAGATCAGACGCCATGTCACATTTGGAGAGCCCCTGATGTGCCTAAACAGCGGAAAACCCCAATTCTAACTCCAACCCTAACCCCAACACACCCCTAACCCTAGTCCCAACCCTAATCCCAACCCTAACCCTAATCCTAACTCTAACCCTAATCCTAACTTTAGCGCCAACCCTAACCCTAACTTTAGCCGAAACCCTAACCCTAACCCTAATGGGAAAATGGAAATAAATACATTTTTTTTATTTTATTATTTTTCCCTAACTAAGGGGGTGATAAAGGGGGGTTTGATTTACTATTTATAGCGGGTTTTTATGATTGGCAGCTGTCACGCTAAAAGACGCTTTTTATTGCAAAAAGTAGTTTTTTGCATCGCCACATTTTGAGAGCTATAATTTTTGCATATTTTGGCCCACAGAGTCATGTGAGGTCTTAATTTTTGCGGGACGAGGTGACGCTTTTATTGGTACCATTTTTGAGCACGTGACATTTTTTGATCGCTTTTTATTTCGATTTTTGGGAGGTTAGAATGAACAAAAATCAGCAATTCATGAATTTCTTTTGGGTGAGGCGTTTTTATTGTTCCGCGTGTGGTAAAATGGATAAACAGTTTTATTCTTCGGGTCAGTACGATAACGGCGATACCTCATTTATATAATTTTTTTATGTTTTGGCGCTTTTATAGAATAAAAACAATTTTATATAAAAAATAATTATTTTTGCATCGCTTTATTCTGCGAGCTATAACTTTTTTATTTTTTTGCTGATGATGCTGTGTGACGGCTCGTTTTTTGCGGGACAAGATGACGTTTTCAGCGGTACCATGTTTATTTATATCGGTCTTTTTGATCGCGTGTTATTCCACTTTTTGTTCAGCGGTATGATGATAAAGCACTGATTTTTTGCTTCGTTTTTATTTTTTTTTTTTTTAAGGGGTTCACAAAAGGGGTTAACTAGTGGGACAGTTTTATAGGGGGGTCGTTACGGACGCGGCGATACCATATATGTGTACTTTTATTGTTTTATTTTTTTTATTTACAATAAGTAATGAATTTATTGGGTAATTTTTTTTTTTTTTTTTATTTATTTTGGATTTTTTTTTACACATGTTTATTTTTACTTTTTTTTACTTTTTTACTTTGTCCCAGGGTGGGACATCACTGTATTTCATCAGATCGCTGGTGTGACAGTGTGATCACATCGCGCTGCTCTGAGGGTCTCAGGGGGGCGCGCAGGGAGCCCCCACCCTGCGCGATCCTCCCCTGTGCCCCCAGTACACCGCGATCATGTTTGATCGCGGTGTGCAAGGGGTTAATGTGCCGGGAGCGGTCCGTGACCGCTCCTGACACACAGTCACGGTTGTCAGCTGTGATAATCAGCTGACACCCGCGGGTGCGTGACGCAGCTAATCGCCTATGACGTACTATCCCGTCCATGGTCAGAATGGCACGGGTTTTATGGACGGGATAGTACGTATAATGTCAGAGAGGGGTTAATAGTTGGCGAGATGTTCTTTTCCTGAAATTCTGTGACCTTTTTTCTCCTCTCATACCTTTGATCATTGTGGCTAAAGAGTTCTATTTTAACCTCATCGGTCCACAGTACTTGTTTCCAAAATGCATCAGGCTTGTTTAGATGTTCTTTTGCATATTTCTGACGCTGAATTTTATTAGGAGGACGCAGGAGAAGTTTTCTTCTGATGACTCTTCCATGAAGGCCATATTTGTGCAGGTGTCTCTGAACCGTATAATAAAGTACCACAACTCCAGAGTCTGCTAAATCTTTCTGAAGGTCTTTTGCAGTCAATCCGGAGTTCTGATTTGCCTCTCTAGCAATCCTACGAGCAGCTCTCGCTGAAACTTCCCTTGGTCTTCCAGACCTTATCTTGACCTACACTGTTCCTGGTAACTGCCATTTCTTAATTACATTTTGAACTGAGGAACGGGCAACTTGAAAACACTTTGCTATCTTATTGCCTTCTCCTGCTTTGTTGGCCTCCACCATATTAATTTTCAGAGTGGTATGCAGCTGCTTTAAATAACCTATGGCTGCTGTTTTTTGGCACAAGGTTAGAGGAGGTTAGATTTTTATAAAGCTGGAAAATTTGCATCCCCTGACCTTTCCTAACGATGATAGTGAACAAGTCATAACCCTAACAAGCTAATTGTCTGAAACCTTGTTCAAAGTTATCTGAGCACACAATTCTCCAAGGATGCCCAAACTTTTGCATCGGCCCATTTCCCTTTTTGTAATCTTTAAAATGAAATGCCCCTGTATATGCGGTGAAAGAAATCTGTCAGTAGGATCAACCCTCCAAAGCCGTCTGTATGGTCATTCAGGTCATAGAAAGTTGAATACAATATAAAATGATATATTGATATTTGTGAGCTGATGTCTTATTCCCGAAAAATCCACGTTTTCGTTATATGTAAATGAACTGTTAAGATCTATGGGCCGGACATAGATCTCCTTGATAATCTGCCTCCAGAGCTTATGTTAAATGAAAGGGGGAGTTGCCAGTGTGAAACATGCAGATCAGGAGAGCAGACTGTCAGTCATTACATGTCTCACACTGGTAATGCCCCCTTTCATTTAACATAAGCTCTAGGGGCAGATTCTCAGGGAGATCTATATCTGACCAATAGATCTTAACCGCTCGTTTACATATTTAGAAAAATGTGGATTTCTATGGAAAAAGATATCGGATCGCAGATATCAAGGTGTCATTTTATTCAGCTTTCTATGACCTGTATGCCCATATAGACGGCTTAGAAGGGTTAATCCTACTGTCAGATTCCCTTTAAGACTTTTCTATAGTACATTTGGATCTTCTATTTTCCTATTCCATTGCCTATAATTACAAAGGGAAGAAAATCTTTTATTGGCGTATGTAAATTGAAAAAGCTGGCAGGATTATTGCTGAAAAGTCACATAATTTCCAATACATGAAACAATATGGATCCTTTTATTTCTTTATTGCTGTGTATCCAGCGTATTATGTGTAAAATTAGACATTAGGACTGACATAAAATCTAAAATAGAAATGAAAAAAAAATTGGTAATTTTGATAAAACCAATTAAGCTGATTGACCGCACATGTGAAATATAGGCACGTTAATAGAGTCATTAAAAATGCCACATTGTTGCCAACTGCCAAGATTTCCTGCTGATGCCAAATCTATATTTCTTGTGCTATTCTCCCTTTGTGCTTTGAATAATGTAGAGAGATGCTACATTTTATCATTTCAGGTTTACTTTTATAGTATTATAGACACTCATTAGTAAAACTAAAGCGGGCACTGCCATCTCTTTTACCTTACCTTTCCCATGCCAGGTTGGCACTAGTCATGTGGGCCCAAAATATGTTGGAGGGAGCAAAAATTAGTGATTTTCTCTTCCGAGTTTCATCAGTATTTTTAATCAGAGTTTAATCAAAGTTTGGTCAATGTATCACTTTTTTCCATCAGAATTTGGGCCAAGTTTCATTAGTTTTTCTCGAAAAATAAACAAAAAAAAGTCTCTATATTTTTCTAATTTGCAGTCCTATTTTTTCACAGATCCATAGATTTGCATTGCTGTTTTTGATCTGGCACTCAGATCAATACTGGACATGTCTCTTCGATTCTGCACGGACCGCCAGGTCTGTGAAAAATCACTGACATTTGAACGGCCGCATTCACTATAAGGGCTCATTCAGACATCTGATTCTTTGCGTACAAGAAAATCGAACCAATTATTTGTATCAGACTGATTAGAGTTTGATCAGAGTTTGGTACGAGTATCATCATATTTGGAGAAATTAAGAAAAAAATGTCTCCACCTTCTCCGTTCCGAGAGTCCTTGAAAATTGGACTGCACTTGAACAAGTGCGGACCAGTTTTTTTCACACACCCATTGACGTGCAATGCTGATTTTGTTCGGATCATCCTATTAAAAATTGGATATGTCTCCAATATTTTCCACGGACCACTTGGAAGACGCAGAGTTTGCAATTTCTCCTGTGCCACTGAACCTGGTGGGTCCCAGAAGGTCCCATATGTGGATACCTGTAGTATAGGTGACCCGTAATTTGGGATTCCTGTAATGGGTCCTGCATGGAGCCTTGGAGATTTAAGTTACCCCTTTCATAACACACATCTAATCAGTAAATAGCAGATCATCTTTATAATAGAAAATAGAAAGGCAAAGGGTTTTCTTTTTTTCCAGGATTATTGTATTTATTGCATCTTCAGCATGAAAATAATGGTCCTCTGCCTTTTATACGAGGATTTGATGTTGTTAAACCGTAGAACATAGTAGAATTTCCAGTTGGCACCTGCTTTGGTTTCCTAGATATTCCGATACTTCGAGGCTTTGTCTCCAATTTTTTTAGCGGGTCTTTGTGTCAGTCTTTGCAGTTCCTCAAATTCAGTCTTAGATTGAAGTGTTTTTCACATTAAGGTTCACCAAGCCTACTAATTAAGAGGAATCTCAGTGTTCTTTACATACCCTTTCACCCTAACACGTGTCTAAAGGAAAAAAAAAATATCAGCCTCTTCCAAATTTTTCTTTTTTTTTTTTTTCCAGTCTTTTACCAAAACAGTCTAATTTAATGGTTCAATGTTCTGAGCATTTACAAAACAGATTTAACATAAAACAGCTGGTAGACACATATCTAGACATAATAACTTTTATATACCAGTACTGTTCATTGTGCTCAGATTCCAGCAGTACTTTCTTCCACAAATTTCTGTAATGAATAATAACATTTCCTAGTTTTCAAAGTGGATCACTTCCATATTCATTAGTCAGGCCAATTGCCTTATAGAGGCAGTCGCAGTTTTTATTGTTTAACTGGAACGGTATTTGTGATGACAAAAACATTTATTAAAAATTATTTTTCAAGGAATATTTTTAATCGCTGCATTATAATAGAGAATGTGAAACCACAAAAAAAGGAACATATAAAATGTAAAGAGCTGGAGAGACGCAGATCCCAAAGGTGCAATTATTATCCCTGAACTAATTGACTAGTCCGTGCAAAATTTCAGAGACATGTACAGTGTTATTAACAAATTGGGGAGAACCCCTAATAAACCCTCACTAGAAAGATTTTACCTATTGCATTTTTTCTGTGTTTTTGTGTATAAATATGTGATTCTTCAGATTTTGTATTAGTTCAGCCTGATGTCACGCTGTATAGCAGATATATATATGTGATGACAATAATCTATATCAAAAGGGCAACATACTATATAACATGCGCATAGCTATATGATAACATAGATTTACCTGACAGAAAGTCCAGTGGGTCAAAACGGAATCCGTTATACGCTGTCTCCGGCTAGAGGGTGACCGGGGTCTAAGCTGACCCTAAACTGGGGTCCTAACTAATCCCTCAACCTGGAGGTACTGTTAAAGGTACAGAGGTCCAGGCCACCAGCGTAAACCCTGTCTCCTATCAATCCCTGCCAACTGTATTCTAGTCCTAAGAAGGACCCTGAATACCACCAAAGGGAATGAACAGGTAACGGTTAATGAACAGAAAGACATACAAGAAAGACAAGAAATAAAGTAAATAAAGTCTTACATACAACACTCACACACAGTAGGAACACCTAAGGTCTCAGAGATAAACTATAAGCTGTAAGAGTAAAAACAACTAAGGAGCTCTTAGCTTAAGTATTCCCAGAACCGATCCAGTCTGCTAAACTATATGAATGCTTTCACCGGCATCCAACACCCAGACTGGCAGGAATATAAAGGAAACTAATTAGAACATAATCCAAAGCAGCCGGGCGAGGCTGGACCTAGTCTTAGCAAAGAGCTAGGTAAAATTAACTCTCTCATTACCAAACACAAAGAAACAGCAGCTCAGCTGTGAGAAGTCAGAATGTGCAATCGCGACGATCTTCGTGGCGATGCACCCATGACAGTACCCCCCCTTCTACGAGGGGCCTCCGGACCCTCATGACCAGGTCTGTCCGGGTAAATTGTGTGAAAGGTCCGAACCAATCGATCTGCGTTATCATCAGACGCAGGGACCCACGTCCTCTCCTCAGGACCATACCCCCTCCAATGAACTTCCACGTTATCATTGACTACCACTGAAGGAGGAGGTAGAGGTGACGGTATGACTGGTGCCACATACTTTTTAAGTAATGACTTGTGAAACACATTATGAATTTTAAACGTAGGAGGGAGGTCCAGACGAAATGCCACAGGATTAATTATGGAACTGATCCTGTACGGCCCGATGAATCTGGGACCCAACCTCCAGGAGGAAACTTTAAGTTTTATATTCCTGGTAGACAACCAAACCAGATCGTTCACCTTCAGATCTAGACCAGAAACTCTCCTCCTATCAGCCATCCGTTTGTAACGGTTCCCCGTAACCTTCAGTCTTAAGCGATCTGGAACTATCAGTCTCCCTGGAAGTCCCACAGGGGCGCCCCCCTGAGCCCCCAATACCTCCCCCTCAAGCTCAGAGCATACAGCTGACACTACAACTCCCTCCTGAGGAATAGGAACCGGATCATCCGTCTTCCCGGCCCCTGGGAAAGTACGAGATAAGGCATCAGGAAGCAACTTTATTGAGCAGTCATATGCGCGATGAGGAGGTAACTCTTTACACCCCCTCCTCTGAGAACATCTCCCCAAAGTCCTCCAGAAAAGGAGGCAAAGTCCTAGGCACAACCGCACCGATGACCGTGCTCATGCAGTTATTCCTGCAAAATTCACCCCACTGGCTTATCTTTCTGGATTGCCAATCAATCACTGGGTTATGTTTAGCCAACCAAGGAAGTCCCAACACAATAGGAGTAGGTAGACCCTCCAACACATAACAAGACAATTGCTCTTTATGAATTGCCCCTACTCGAAGATCTATGTTATGAACAGCTTGTACCAAGCTACCTTGACCAAGAGGTCTAGAATCAATAGAGAGTATAGGGACCGGTTTGGCCAATACACTCAGTTGCATACCATGCACCTGGGCAAACCGAGCGTCCACCAGATTAGCCCCGGACCCACTATCAAGAAAAACAGAAATCCTCTCAGTTCTAGTACCAATCACCACCTCCGCAGGCACGAGGAACTGAGAGGGATTTGGGGACGAAATACACACTCCCAGGTTAACTCCTTGGTTCAAAGAGGTCCGGGATGGACACCCCCCAACAAAATGTCCCTCTCTCCCGCAAAAGAAACACCTTCTAGTCTTGCGGCGCACCGCTGATTCCCTCCTACAAAATGATGTCCCTCCCAACTGCATGGGTTCCTCAGAACAGACCAGGGGAACCTCAGTATAAGGGACTTTAGTAGTAGGTGGAGTCATCACGGGGGCGGAGTTACCTCGCGTCTTCCCCGAAGACGTCTATCAATGCGAATAGCGAGGGCCATAGCAGCCTCCAGTGATGGAGGAGAATCATACTGAGCCAACACATCTTTTAATTTGTCAGACAACCCTTGACAAAACTGGCTCCTAAGAGCTGGGTCATTCCACTGAGTATCTGTTGCCCATCTACGGAACTCAGAAGAATATTCCTCCGCTGGACGATTTCCTTGCCGTATTTTACGCAACCTTGTTTCAGCAAGGGAGACTCGATCCGGATCATCATATACCAGACCCAGGGCAGTAAAAAATCGATCCACTGAATGGAGATCTGGGGAGCCTGGAGGAATAGAGAACGCCCAAGATTGAGGATCCCCTTGTAAGAGCGAGATAACAATTCCCACCCTCTGCTCTTCACTCCCAGATGACCGAGGCCGCAGCCGAAAGTACAATTTACATGCCTCCCGGAAAGTAAAAAATTTGTCCCGCCCACCAGTGAACCTGTCCGGGAGAGCAACCTTAGGTTCAGATCTGGTTTGCTCCGGGGGAGACAAAACCTTGGACTTAATGTCTGCCAACTCCATGGACAATCCCTGCAACTGCCGGGCCAGCTGGGCTACTGGATCCATGATAGCTGGGGAGAATCTTTAGTATGGCCGGTGAAAATGTCACGCTGTATAGCAGATATATATATGTGATGACAATAATCTATATCAAAAGGGCAACATACTATATAACATGCGCATAGCTATATGATAACATAGATTTACCTGACAGAAAGTCCAGTGGGTCAAAACGGAATCCGTTATACGCTGTCTCCGGCTAGAGGGTGACCGGGGTCTAAGCTGACCCTAAACTGGGGTCCTAACTAATCCCTCAACCTGGAGGTACTGTTAAAGGTACAGAGGTCCAGGCCACCAGCGTAAACCCTGTCTCCTATCAATCCCTGCCAACTGTATTCTAGTCCTAAGAAGGACCCTGAATACCACCAAAGGGAATGAACAGGTAACGGTTAATGAACAGAAAGACATACAAGAAAGACAAGAAATAAAGTAAATAAAGTCTTACATACAACACTCACACACAGTAGGAACACCTAAGGTCTCAGAGATAAACTATAAGCTGTAAGAGTAAAAACAACTAAGGAGCTCTTAGCTTAAGTATTCCCAGAACCGATCCAGTCTGCTAAACTATATGAATGCTTTCACCGGCATCCAACACCCAGACTGGCAGGAATATAAAGGAAACTAATTAGAACATAATCCAAAGCAGCCGGGCGAGGCTGGACCTAGTCTTAGCAAAGAGCTAGGTAAAATTAACTCTCTCATTACCAAACACAAAGAAACAGCAGCTCAGCTGTGAGAAGTCAGAATGTGCAATCGCGACGATCTTCGTGGCGATGCACCCATGACACCTGATGAAGAGACCTGAGTAGTCTCGAAAGCTTGCAATTTGTTACCATCTTTTCAGTTAGCCATTAAAAGGTATCAACCACTGAGGACTCTCAACTCTAAATATTTTTCTAGAAAGATTTAAAATTTCACTTTTAATTTTTATCTAAAAATATAAACAACTTAGGGTATAAAATTCAAAGTCTGCCTGAATCATTTATGTTATAGTGCTCGCCGCTCTCTATATTGATGTCTTACATAGCACCCTGGGATACTACCTCTTATCTGGCAAAATAGGACAATGTATTTTATCAAACTAGTTCCCCCCAACATGTTTCATCGCGTTAACGGCGTCATCAGGGGATGGGACATTGGCTTGAAATCCCCTGATGATGTCATCCTCTGATGAAGCCGCTAGTGCGGTGAAACATGTTGGGGTGAACTTGTGCGATAAAATACATTGCCCTATTCTGTCACATAAGTACGGTAGTATATTGGATTTAAATTTTTTTAAAGCTTTACTAAAAATATTAAAAGAACATACAAAAATCCCAACATACAGACACACAAACACGTTGGTGGGTGAGCAACTGTGGGAACCCCAGTGGTAAAAGGAGCCCCAATCATAGGACATATATTTACAAAGTAGGTAAAAAGAAGGATATAAAATACACTGCTCAAAAAAATAAAAGGAACACTTAAATAACAGAATATAACTCCAAGTAAATCAAACTTCTGTGAAATCAAACTGTCCACTTATGAAGCAACACTGATTGACAATCAATTTCACATGCTGTTGTGCAAATGGAATAGACAACAGATGGAAATTATTGGCAATTAGCAAGACTCACACAAAATAAAGGAGTGGTTCTGCAGGTGGGGACCACAGACCACATCTCAGTACCAATGCTTTCTGGTTGATGTTTTGGTCACTTTTGAAAGCTGTTTGTGCTTTCATACTCGTGGTAGCATGAGACGGATACTACAACCCACACAAGTGGCTCAGGTAGTGCAGCTCATCCAGGATGGCACATCAATGCGAGCTGTGGCAAGAAGGTTTGCTGTGTCTGTCAGCATAGTGTCCAGGAGACGTGGAGGGGGCCATAGGAGGGCAACAACCCAGCAGCAGGCCCGCTACCCCTGCCTTTGTGCAAGGAAGAACAGGAGGAGCACTGCCAGAGCCCTTCAAAATTACCTCCAGCAGGCCACAAATGTGCATGTGTCTGCACAAACCGACTCCATGACGATGGTCTTAGTGCCCGATGTCAACAGATGGGGGTTGTGCTCACAGCCCAACACCGTGCAGGACGTTTGCCATTTGCCACAGAACACCAGGATTGGCAAATTCGCCACTGGTGCCCTGTGCTCTTCACAGATGAAAGCAGGTTCACACTGAGCACATATGACAGACATGACAGAGTCTGGAGATGCCATAGAGAGTGATCTGCTGCCTGCAACATCCTTCAGCATGACCGGTTTGGCGTGGTCAGTAATGGTGTGGGGTGGCATTTCTTTGGAGGGCTGCACAGCCCTCCATGTGCTTGCCAGAGGTAGCCTGACTGCCATTAGGTACCGAGATGAGATCCTCATACCCCTCGTGAGACCATATGCTGGTGTGGTTGGCCCTTGGTTCCTCCTAATGCAGGACAATGCTAGACCTCATGTGGCTGGAGTGTGTCAGCAGTTCCTGCAAGATGAAGGCATTGAAGCTTTGGACCCGTTCCCCAGACCTGAATCCGATTGAGCACATCTGGGACATGATGTCTCGCTCCATCCACCAACATCACGTTGCACCACAGACTATCCAGGAGTTGGTGGATGCTTTAGTCCAGGTCTGGGAGGAGATCCCTCAGGAGACCATCTGCCGCCTCATCAGGAGCATGCCCAGGCGTTGTAAAGAGGTCTTACAGGCACGTGGACGCCACACATACTACTGATCATCATTTTGACTTGTTTTAAGGACAGTACATTCCACTTTAATTTTGTGTGTGACTCCAAATCCAGGCCTCCATTGATTAATAAATTTGGTTTCCATTGATGATTTTTGTGTGATTTTGTTGTCAGCACATTCAACATTGTACAGAACAAAGTATTCAATGATAATATTTAATTCATTCAGATCTAGGATGTGTTATTTGAGTGTTCCCTTTATTTTTTTGAGCAGTGTATATACCATAAATTAATGCTTGGTCATATAATGTCTATTACCATATAATAATGGAGGTTGGAAAGCAAGGCATAGAGACAAAGGCTCAGATAATGAAGAAGTGAAAACAAGGTAATATGAGGCTCACCCAGACCTGGAAAGTCTGAAGAGTGGTGACATCACTCAGAAGAAGGGAGGAACAGCTCTGGATGCTGGAGGAGGCGGTGGTAGGTGAGTATATTAACACACACTATATTACATGCACAGATACACAGATTTAGCGACAAAAAAGGTAATGGGAGTGCTTTTTTAAGAGAAACTCGCCACTTTAAATGTTGATGCTGAAAGGCTTTTCTTTTTTGCAAGCCAAAAAATTGAATATGTGACATAGAACTACAAATTCTGACATTACTAGTAATATGTAAGACAGATTAATCAAAGTGTTTACACTAGAAAACTGACGTAAAACACTTTGAAAAGTCACAAAAGTTTTGCAGTTTTATGCCACTCTCACCCAGCTCCATCAAAATGGGTGGAGCTGGGGAGGGTCTGAGGCGTTCCTACTCCAATCCTTCAAAGTTATGAAAAGTGGCGGTGTTACTTACCTCAGAAATGTTACTCCAGTCCGTGGCTGGAATAAGATTTCTGGTAAGGCAAACAGAGACAAATCTCTTCATGTATGTGGCACATCTTATTCCTGCATACCCTTTATTAAGTCTGCATATGAAAGGCCAGCATTTCTGCTTTTATAGGGGTATCTTTATTTTGATCATTTATAGCTTATCCTCCTTGGAGACACGAACCTATCTCAAGATCAGGGCCTTATCTTGTTAGACTGATAGCAGTAGTGGCACCAATGTGTGGCACTCTCAAGTACTTTCTATAGACGCTCCAAAAATAACAAAGTAAGGGTGCTTGGCAGTCTTCACAAGTCCCATAACTGTTCAAACTTTGATAGAAGTGCATAGAGAGCAACGCGCGTGCGTGACCTCCTCTCAGTTCATGGCAGCTCAAGGTGAAGCCTACTTCTCGAAGTTAGACTGATATTTATCAGGCATTTATGGTGTATCCATACATCTAAACTTTTACAGTCCATATACATTAGACTTATGTCAGCTAAGCCTGCCGATATCAAACATTTGGCGGACAGTCTAATGTGTATGGAGGCTCCCTACTCTCACCCAACAGATTATTTTCGAGAGAGACCTCTAACCCAGATTATTTTCGAGAGAGACCTACTCTCACCCAACAGATTATTTTTGAGAGAGATGTACTCTCTCTCAACAGATTATTTTCAAGAGAGACCTACTCCCACCCAACAGATTATTTTCGAGAGACCTACTTTCAGCCAACAGATTATTTTTGAGAGACCTACTCTCACCTAACAGATTCTTTTTGAGAGAGACCTACTCTCACCCAACAGATTATTTTCGAGAGAGACCTACTCTCACCCAACAGATTATTTTCAAGAGAGACCTACTCCCACCCAACAGATTATTTTCAAGAGAGACCTACTCCCACCCAACAGATTATTTTCAAGAGAGACCTACTCTCACCTAACAGATTATTTTTGAGAGAGACCTACTCTCACCCAACAGATTATTTTCGAGAGAGACCTACTCTCACCCAACAGATTATTTTTCAAGAGAGACCTACTCTCACCCAACAGATTATTTTTGAGAGAGACCTACTCTCACCCAACAGATTATTTTCGAGAGACCTACTCTCACCCAACAGATTAATTTTCAAGAGAGACCTACTCTCACCCAACAGATTATTTTCGAAAGTGACCTACTCTCACCCAACAGATTATTTTCGAAAGAGACCTACTCTCACCCAAAAGATTATTTTCGAGAGAGACCTACTCTCACCCAACAGATTATTTTCAAGAGAGACCTACTCTCACCCAACAGATTATTTTTGAGAGAGACCTACTCTCACCCAACAGATTATTTTCGAGAGAGACCTGCTCTCACCCAACAGATTATTTTCGAGAGAGACAAGTACCCGGCTTATTTGATCTCTGACTGCTGATCAATTTGTTCTCTGAGAAGTAAACTACCACCAGAGATGCCTGGCAGGAGCACTGTCATGGAGAACACAGGAGCACTCGGCCGAGTGTCTCTGTGTATGGTGGAGATAGCTGCTGGCCGAACAATTGGCTGAACCATTGTTCATTTGACAGCTATCTAAAATGTATGGGGCGCTTTACCGTGATATACATGACATGATTGATAGCAAAACCCAATGGTATCTCCTGTTAACTGCAATATAATTATCTCAGTTCGAAAATGTAGAAGGCCTGAGGATGGTCTTGGTTAATAATTAGCATCCATGTGCACATTCATTATATTTTAGGCACACGTTTGTTTTACCAATTGATTGTTTCTGACATCACACAGTGTCCAGCAACTGCTGTAATGTCTGAACAGCCCTTATCGACGCTTACTGTCCCCATGTTTATTTAGTTGTAATCTATGAAATAAGAAAAAGACTTGGTTTTGGAACCTGGTTTAGCTTTGGGATTATTTTTTCCTGGCTGAATTCTGTTTGCTACTTTTTTTTTCTTAAGTTGATGAACTCTGATTTTCTGTGGAGAGAGAGCTAGAGGGTTTTACTTTCTGGAAAATAGATCTCGCTAAATTTAATTTACTTTTTAATGCAAAATAAAGTCTCTTTGCTTATCCCTATGCCACATACAGTCTATTTTCAACCTGTTCCAGATGCCGGAACATCTCAGATTTGAGACGTATTAAAGACATAAAAAACCATCGGAGAAACCATAAAAGAGTTATAGATGATCAAATAAAATATAAAGCCAATGACAGCATAGATTGTGTACAGCAAAATCGATATTTTATCTGTAAGCCATTTCCATGTGAGATTCTTTTGTACTATTGGAACCGAAACTAAAGAGTAGGCAGTACATCACTGACTTTTCCCAGTTTTAGCCAAGTAATCTGTAGACATTTGAGTCTGGGGTAATTATTCAAATAATATCTAGTTTTATGACAGTTACTATAGGGTCTATATATTTATGTAGCACTGATACAGCGCCCACCCCCAACGAGCTGTTGTGTCAGGTATTGCAGCTCATCCCTATGCAAGTGAATATAGGTATATTGTAATGTCTACATCAAACTTTGTCAGTATAGTGCTCTATTACACGGCATAAATGTTGGTGGTACACAGGTGGCAGTCGCTCCTGAGCCACGGTATCGGCATAATAAAGAGAAACATAAGTGATTTGAGATAAATTACTGTGTATAAGGAGCCCCTTACTCCTTCATGATCGGGTGGTGTTCCATTTTTGTTCATTTTTTTTCCTCCCTTACTTCCGGGAGCCATATTTTTTGATTTTCCATTAACATAGCTTGTTTTTTTTTTTTTTTTTTAAGGAGTTAGCAGCAGTTATGAGAGCATAGTGCCGATCGCTGTTGTTACAGGGAGATGTTGGCTGTGTAACACAGCAGACATCTTCTAAGTATAGTACAGGCTCAGTTTCTGAGACAGCTCCATTTACAGGAACCCGAAATAGATCAAACCACTATGTTCTATGTTGTAAATGGGGTTAATAGAGCTGAGCTGCATTATCAAATACAAACTGTGGACAAGGGTGGCAGTGTTTCAGAAGAAAGCAACTCTGATTTTTTTTAATATTGTGCGATCTCTTTAAAGGTGTTTTCTAGGCAACTATATTTATTGTTAAAATGTCTCGGACAGGTAAAAATGATAAAAGGATATCTGTTCACCATGAGTGATCCCCCAAATGTCCTGTATACATTTTTACCTAGTGCTGACCTCTAATTCATAGTCCATTTCCTGACAGAATGGAAATGGATGAAAATTCTGGCTCCGCTAATCGCCGGCTGCCCTGCCTCAGTGATTGGCTGAGGGGCATTTCCTACCGATTCCAATTAGTTGAGACAAGGCTAGGAAGCAGACATCAGAAGGGACTGGTTAAGCACCATAACAAGTCCTGCCATGGATTGCTGAGAGTGTATATTCTAGACTAGTTTTTTTTTTCTTTAATGGTTTTGAGCCATTTTAACAGTCAAATTCATCTTTTGTATTATGGCCTGGTCATACATTTATTAATGGGAGGATTCAGAGACATAGTGTGGTGATGTACAGGTCAAGATAATACCATAGGATTATATATTCAATACATCAGATCATCCAGGACAGAAGAAATGAGGATCTTCTTACACTCAGGGCTGGCATCACCACCTGGTGCACCCGGGCAAATGCCAGGGTCCTGGACGAACGAGGGGGGACACCCGTTTCCAGGACATCGGCACACTATGGAGCCTGTGAGTTAGGGGAGCCCGGTGCCAGCACCCGTCAAATTCTCACTTCTTCCCGTTCCATGCTGGTCCGATCTCCTCAACGTCTTCCGACTCTTTGATGTCTCAGGGCAGAGGGCATGATGACGTCACTACAGCGCGCCCTCTGTGCTGAGCACTGCAGAGAGACAGAAGACGCTGGAAAGACCGGAGCAGCTAGGGAACGAGTAAAGGTGAGTATTTGATTATTTTTTTATATATGGAGCATTATATGGGGCCCATTATAGCATTGAGCATTATATAGGGTTGTTTACTGTATAGAGCAATATATGGTGCCATTATATACTGTATGGAGAAATATATGGAGCCCATTATACTGTAGGAGCAATATATGGGGCCATTTTATACCTTATTGAACAATATATGGGGTCCATTATACTATATGGAACATTATAAGGGGCCCATTATACTGTATGAAGCAATATATGGGGCCATGAGACTGTATAAAGCATTATATTGGGCCATTGTACTGTATGGAGCATTATATGGGGTCCATTGTACTGTATGGAGCATTATATGGGGCCCATTATACTGTATGGAGGACTATGTGTTGTCGATAATACTGTATGGAGGACTATGTGGAGCCCATAATACTGTATGGAGGATCATGTGGTGTACATAATACTCTATTGAGGACTATGTGGTGCCCATTATACTGTATGGAGGACTATCTGGTGCCCATAATACTGTATGGAAGGCTTTGTGGTGCCCATAATACTGTATGGAAGGATATGTGGTGCCATAATACTGTATGAAGGACTATGTGGTGCCCATAATACTGTATCGAGGGCTATGTGGTGCCATAATACTGTATGGAGGACTATGTGGAGCCCATAATACTGTATGGAGGACTATCTGGTGCCAATAATACTGCATGGAAGAACATGTGGTGCCATAATACTGTATGGAGGACTATACTGTAAGGTGTAAAATGAAAGTCTGCAATCATTCAGTGTCACTTCAGACTTTTGAATCCCCAGCGCATGCATTGTGCTCTGCTACGATTCACCGGTTTCTGAGCTATTGTAAAATTTACAATAGATATCACTCATGTAATGTAAGCAGTAAGTGAAATCTTTGGCATTGTACTACGTATACCTATATTTCTTATCTGTGCACCATGAATCGTGATATGTGTTAAAGGGGTCACTGAGATTCTTTCGCCCAGGCCCCACGAAAACCTCAAGCCAGCCCTGCTCATGCTCACACAACATCTGCAGCTAAAAAGTGTGGAGAGATTTTCTCTGCAACTCTCGCCGCATATGCAAGTTGTGCAACGTTTTGTTTGATGTCTTTCTGGGAATTATTTTCCTCTGTATTTAATGAGTTCCAACGAATCCTAATAGAAACCTACCAAAGTTATGAAAAGTTTTGGACTTTGCATTGAACTTTTTACCTTTTTGACTAGTATAGATATACAAATTCGAGTAGAAATTTAAGAAGAAATTTCCAAAATCTTTGGTTTAAAGATATTGCCACCCACAAAGAACAGCTGTTGGGCGCTCGACATTTATGGCATGCTCACGGAATACCATTGTGACTTTGATTTTGAGCAGCGACATTGTCAGGCTTTGTAAGATGTTTTCTTAAGAAACAATTTTACATGGTAAAAGTTTGTAATGTAATGGAAGTTAAAATAATGCGCAAGGAAAAATGAGCTGTATAAAATTGTCATGTAACACCAGCGAAGAGAATGAACTAAAAATGTACCTTGAAGTAGTCGAGGTGAGAAACAGGAGAAGCCTGACCAAAATTTACATTGTGACTGTGAGCACCTTCAAGCCTTTGTGAAAGAATATGTGACAGTCCCAAGTAAAGAAATCTATTGCTTGATCCCCTGGGAAAATGAAATCATGCCGTGCCGATCCCTTGTTCATGCCTTTAAAGGAAGACATAAAGAGGATGAGCATATTATGAATTGAAGAGGATGAAGGAATTGGTATATCTAAAGCCTTGAGAAATTTACGAGCAAGAAATCTAAGACCTCTCCATTTCAAGATGTACCAGAGTCTGGCAAGTTATTCCAAGGGATAAATTCCTGAGTTATTACATTATACCTGATTCTACATCTTCCAGAACAAAAAATAAAACATTGAACTTAGATGGAACATGATGCTAGTAAAGGGTAATTGCTCCTAAAAGTAAGTTCTTATTTGCAGTGAATAGTACAGGAGGACTTCTTCTACCGATGCAGTCTTTGACGGCCTACTCATTAGGCCTAGTGACAGCAGTTATTCAGAGGGCTCATTGCATTGTAAAACTTTCATGGCTACCACTCCTATATGTGTCTGCAATAGGGGTTTGATTGGAGTTATAAGATAGGGTCCCACCAAATTGTTTGGCTACTGGCCTCCACCAATTTTTAGTCTGGTCCTGAAGTGCAATCATTGGAGAAGACTTAGTTAGAATGACTTTTTATATCCCAGTCTAACACCAATGTGCAGTAGAAATGGAAGCTTGAAATTTAATAAGCTGCGGCATTTTTGGCTGTTCACGAACCAGAATTTGAAATCTACATCTGACTTAAATTATAGTAAATCTTTTGGATCACAGTTGGCATTAGCAAATTGATTGGCGCGAGCTTGGTCCAACGGCCAAGTCAATATTCCATGGCTGCTGGATAGAAGCCCTGAGACCCAAAGAAAAACAAAGTAGTCAAAAAAGAGAGAACCGAGACCATTAAGTAGAACACAAAGCTGGTCACACAGGCGCCAATAAGAATACTCCCTTAAAGGAGATATTTTAGACAAACATATAGAAGGCACTTTAGAGGATCTTAAACATGTAAAAAATATTTGCGTGCTTATATAAATCATCGTCACGTACCCTATTAGGGCATTCTTAGCCTTTGAAATAGAAAGGCTCCCTCATTGTAGCCTGATCTAGATAACGAGTACATTCCCGTCACACTAATTAATTGGGCAACTCAGTGATTGTAACTGACATAATAATAATAATTGTATTTCTATAGCGCCAACATATTCCGCAGCACTCTACATTATAGAGGGGAATCTTGTAATACTTAATTTCTCCTGTGGCACATAGGGAAAATCTTAACTGATTGGTAGCCCAAGCAGCCACATAACCAGTGATGGGCTTTTATTTTTTCATGTCCCTTTTAATTTTGTCCAAAGCAAACTGCTCATTTGAAAGGAATCTTGTCAGCATTTTATTTTTGCAATGGAATCTGACAGCAGCATGATGTTGGGGCATAGACCCTGATTCCAGCGGTGTGTCCCTTACTGGACTGCTTGGTGCAATTTTGATAGAATCCCTGCATTCTCTTCTGTAGATACATTAGTGCTCAGAATGCTGAGCTGTGTATAACCCCACCTACACCACTGATTGGCAGAATTCTGCGTACACTGCGCATTGTCAGCAAGCTGCCAATCAGTGGTGGGGGCGGGGTTACACAGATTAGCCTGACTGCCCTGCACTTGACATCTAGTCCTACAGTAATAATCTCCTGCTGATAAAACACTGATTATATTGAAACTACAACACACGCCTAATAATTGACACATCGCTGGAATCAGGGTCTTTGCCCCTGCATCCTGCTGCTCTCAGATTCCATAGCAAAACCTGCTGACAGATTCAAATTAATAGTTGTACAATTACACCAATTGACGTGATGTTTAACGATGAGTATGCAGAAATTATAATGGGTGCAATAAAAATTAAACTTTGAGTTGGTGGGGTAAGCAGAGCTCACTATGACAATAAAGACATATTTCATAATGATAACAGCAGAATAATCCCTCCTGGTGTTCTACAAATGAAGGAAGCCCGATGGAATTAAATTACGGGTTTTGTATCAGAACATGCAAATCTTGGATCGTCAGGACAAACATTTTTTATGTTATAATTTTTTCAGTCTGGTTTTGGATATGAAGTGAATTTGGCATAGATGAAGATAGAATTCTGCTTGTCAGCTGTGATTATTTTCAACTGCCTCTGTTTCTCTAAAAAATGTATTTTTGATATTTTTTGAACAATTCTTGATTTATATGGAAAACTGAGCCCTGAAATTATAACCAGATAATTAAAAATACTTGATTTTTTTTTTTTTAAATGTTATGTCTTACGGGTCTTCTCTACGATGGTCGATGATTGTTCAACTCGTGACTTTTACAACTGTAGTCTACACAATTGTGTATGTCAACACTTGTCATTTTTGCTTGAAACTGCTCCAGAAGGCATATTATAGTTACAGAATAATTTAGCTGTAAAATCATTTTCATGATTTACAGAAAACATTTGGATATACAGAATGAAATTAATTTAGACATATATAATGTTATTCTAAAATGCGGTTAGTCTCCTGTGGGCCTTTTCGGCCATTGGACTATATGCTAAAAAATACTAGATATTCTCAGCACTATCGCATCTTTCTCATATGTCTACCAGCAGGAACAAGTTGGTTGCCAATGATCAGAGAACAGCTTTCTGCTATTTGGTTTTCATTCCCTGTTCTGTACGTGTTCTGGTTACATGGTACAATATCAATTCTGGGACCAATAGATTCACACCAAAAGTGGATATGAAACAGACCTCATTGAGTCCACAACGCAAGAAGAAGAGGGCTATTGAAACTGAATGCTTTTTTCGGGTGTCTTTCATTTTTCTGCACTGGAAAATTAAGCTGGCTAGGAAGGGTACAGTTGAGTATAGTCCTGCGAAACACTGTAAAGATGGACATTCATTTTCAAACTGTACAAAATTGGATGGAAAAATAGGTCATATTCTGTTTTATCCTTGAACTGTCACTGTCGTTTCAACAAACTGCGTTAATCACTAATACAAGGGAATGTAAGAAATTTTGTGATATATTTTAACAGAGGAATATATTTCTTTCTCCACTTATAAGCCACTTCTCCTTCCATCCTCGTGAACACGTCATTTAGTCTTAAAAAGTGCTAAAATCTGTTTTGGCCATAAAAAGACAGACTTCCAGTGTAAGGTTCTTTGTCTCTGTTGACATGTTCTTTAAAACTCAGTTTTCCGTCTGCCATTTTGCTTTCTGTCTTTCTGCAGCTCTTGCCCTCAGTTAATATGGAGTTTCCAGTTTTCATGTTCCCGCCCTGATTCTTCCTCTTGCTTCTTAAGCAGCCTCAGCTGAACAATCAGTGCTCCTGAATCAAGCCTCAGTCAGTCTGTGACCTGACTCCTGGAAGCCTTGGACTTGTACTCCAGCTATTCCCTACTGAGGAACCTTGGAACACTTTTGGACTCTGGAAACCTGCTGTTTGGTGAATCCATGTTTGCAGAGGAATTACGGTACAGAGAAGAGATCCTGAACCTGCTTTGGAGATTTATTGTAGTGCTTGAAGTTACTCTGGCCTGCTGTGTCTCCTGTCGCTGTTCCTGCAAACTGTGTGAACTTTTCAGCATGCTTGTATGAAGTAATACAAGTCATTTCATTTCAACCTATGTCTCCTGTGTTTTCCTCGCACCCAAGCACAAGACGCTATAGGAACTATACACTATACATGACAAGATTCAGGAGCCAATGTTTAGTGTCTGCTGGGTCTGGGAAAGCCGTGTCTGCTGTGACTGTGGATATCAAATGTCCGTTTAATACCTTATGTGATGACAGTGGTTGTGACTTCTCACAACCATTCCAGGTGAGCGCATTCCCTTAAAATTTTACTCTGGAGTGTTACCACAGGTAAACACTATTGTTTTTTTTGTTTTGTTTTTTTTCCTCTTCTCCTTCCAGCACCTCTGCCTTAAAAGATCTGGAAGATGGAGGCCCGCATAAAGGAACTTTGCGGAGTGACTGATACAATCCTTGCAGATGTACAGACTTTAAAAACCCGTTTTGCAAGCCTACAGGACCTCACTAATCATAATTTGCAAGTGTTTGGACAGACTACCCAGGAATTGCGAGCCAGGATTGAGGCTCTAGAGGAACGAGCCCAGGCTCCTGCCATAACCCCAAGTTCTGGGATCCCCAAATTACCTCCTTTTCGTTTTGGCGGTGAACGTGAGAAATTCAGGGGATTTATTAATCAATGCAATTTATTTTTCTCTGCACATGCTTCACAATTTCCCACTGAACGATCCAAAGTGCTTACTATAATCATGTTGCTTACCAATAAGGCTTTGATGTGGGCAAACCCTCTGATTGAGACTGAGGATGATTGTTTGAATCACCTTGATGCTTTTATTTCAGCCATGGGGCAGGTGTTTGATGACCCCAATCGAGGTGCAACAGCTGAAGCAGCCATGTTAACTTTGCGCCAAGGTAAGCGTTCAGTAGCCGAATATGCCCTGGATTTCAGGAGATGGGCTCTTGATACCACTTGGGACACTTCCGCTAAAAAATCAATTTTTCGGAAAGGGTTGTCTCCACTGATTAAGGATGAACTTGCTCGTGCCGACCCTCCCACTGCGTTAGGTGACTTTATTAACTATTGTATCCGTATTGATGCTCGTCTGACTGAACGCAGACAAGAGAGATGGTTCGAAAATAATCGCACTAACCTTTTACTACCTCCCTCCTCAGCTAAGGAACCTTTGAGTAGGATCACAAGGGAACCAGAACCTGAACCCATGCAGGTGGACTCTTTACAAAGACGGGTTAGTGATGCACGCAAAGAACATCGTATAAAGGAAAATCTATGTTTTTACTGTGGTAAGTCAGGGCACTTCATTATAAACTGCCCCAGCCGTTCTCGTAAGACTACTGCAGCAGTCATTCACTGTGAGTGTTGCGAGAGGAGCTCTGTCATGTCCGAGCCTCAGGCTCCAGAGAGATCTGCTGCAAGAGATCTTGATTTCTCGGACTTAAACTCTGTTAGTTCTGGGGACGATGACGGTATAAACGCTGCAATTTTTCAAGTTTCCTCAGCGGTGTCCCAGCTGAGTTGTAAAAGAAACAATTCTCATTGCTTCCTTTCCATCAAACTCTGGGTTGACTCAGTCTGGATGTCTAGCTCTGCTATGATCGACTCAGGAGCAAGTGGAAATTTTATGGATATCTCCTTTGCTCTGAAACAGGGATACGTTCAGTGAAGAAGGCTACTCCAGTACAGATGGAGACTGTGGATGGCTCTCTACTGACTTCTGGACCAGTGGATCAAGAAACAGAGCCTTTGAGGGTCCTTATGGGTAAAGATCATCAGGAGAAAATGTCTTTTTTGCTTATCTCTTCTCCCCACTTTCCCATCATTCTAGGGCTACCATGGCTGCAGGCGCAGAATCCTACGATTAACTGGGAGACCAAGGAATTACACTTTCCGAGAAACAGATGAGTCAAGGAGTTTCAGCTTGCTCTGTTCCTAAAGGAACCATGTCAGTCCCTGAACTACCAGCTGTATACCAGGACTATGTGGATTTATGTGACAAGAAGAACGCTGATCAGCTTCCTCCTCACCGTCCATATGATTGTCCAATTGAATTATTGCCCGGACCGAGATACCTTTTGGTAAGATCTACCCCCTAGCGGGGCCCGAGCTAAAAGCTTTGAAGGATTATATAGACGAAAATTTAGCCAAGGGCTTCATACGCCCCTCTTCATCCCCCGCAGGTGCACCCATCTTCTTTGTGAAGAAGAAAGATGGATCTCTGAGACCCTGCATAGACTATAGGGAACTCAATAAGGTTACTATTAGAAACCGTTATCCATTGCCTTTAATCCCTGAGTTGTTGGAGAGAGTGCGGCATGCCAAAATTTTCTCTAAACTGGATCTCCGTGGGCCTATAACTTGGTCCGTATTAGACCTGGGGATGAATGGAAGACTGCTTTCAGGTCACGCTATGGACACTTTGAATATCTAGTTATGCCTTTTGGTCTGAGTACCGCCCCAGCCACTTTCCAACACTTCGTGAATGATATCATCAGGGATCTCCTAGATACATTTGTGGTGATTTATCTGGATGATATTCTAATTTTTTCTAACTCCACAGAGGAACATCATGGACATGTGAGAATGGTCTTAGAACGCCTAAGACAAAACCATCTCTACATCAAGCTTGAAAAATGTGAATTCCATAGACCGAAATTCAATTTCTGGGGTATGTACTATCTACGCAAGGGATTAGTATGGATGGAAGCAAGACCCAAGCCATCAAGGATTGGCCAATTCCTAGAAATGTGAAGGAGGTGCAGCGTTTCATCGGGTTTGCCAACTTCTATAGACGTTTCATTAAGAATTTTTCTGAGGTAGTGTCACCTATCACCCAACTTACCCGGAAACAGTCTAGGTTCTCCTGGACCCCGCAAGCTCAGGAAGCATTTTCCTGTTTAAAGGATAAATTTACCACCGCACCTATCTTAGTACATCCCAACCCCGAGCTTGCCTTCATAATAGAGGTGGATGCTTCAGACTGTGCCGTTGGAGCTATACTCTCTCAGAGAACAGGTGAGAAGAATGTCTTGCATCCCTGTGCCTTCTTTTCCCAGCAGTTGTCTTCGGCTGAGAGGAACTACGATGTGGGCAATAGAGAATTGTTGGCCATTATTGCCGCCTTCAAGGAATGGAGACACCTTCTTCAGGGAGCTGCACAGCAAATAGTCGTCCTGACAGACCATCGTAACCTTGAATTTATCAGGTCGGCTAAGTGCCTGACTCCTTGCCAGGCTCGCTGGAATCTTTTCCTAAACCAATTTAATTTTGTCATTTCTTATAGACCAGGATCGCGCAATGGAAAGGCTGATGCACTCTCTAGGATTCATTCAGCAGAGACACGTCCACTTACTCCTCCTAAGACTATTCTTCCTGACTCTAGATTCCTGGGAGTGATTCATAATCAAGACCTACTTAAGGACATCAAGGAAGCATACCATGCGGATTCTTTGTTGGCTCAACCCCCAAGGGACGTAAGTCTTGTCTTTAAGAATGGTGTGTGGATTCAGGGACAACGTCTGTATATACCTGAAACAGTCAGATTGAGAGTATTGCAACTCATCCACGATTCCAAGATAGCCGGGCATAGGGGGAAATTCTAAAGACACAAGAATTTCTTTCTCGTTTCTTTTGGTGGCCCACTTACAGGAAAGATGTCTTAAACTATGTCACTTCATGTGAAGTCTGTGCAAGATGCAAAACACCTCGCTCCTCACCAACTGGTCTGTTGCAACCCCTTCCCACCCCGTCCCGCCCGTGGGATCCATTTCTATGGACTTCATTGTGGAGTTACCAACCTCTCAAGGGAAGAACACCATTCTAGTGGTGGTTGACCGTCTAACAAAGGCAGCTCATTTTATCCCTTGTGTCGGCTTACCCACTGCAAAACAGACATCAGACTTGATGATTAAGAATGTGTTTCGCTTACATGGAGTACCGGATGAGGTCATTTCGGATCGAGGGGTGCAATTCACTTCAAGGTTTTGGCAAAATTTCTGTGCAGCATTGGACATTAAAGTAAACCTTTCTTCTGCTTTTCATCCCCAGACTAATGGACAGACAGAACGAACCAATCAGACCCTGGAGCAGTATCTCCGCTGTTTTATCTGCCACCTACAGGATGATTGGGTGGATCTACTTCCACTGGCAGAGTTCTCTTATAACAACTCTCAGAGCGCCTCCACTGAGCAGTCTCCTTTTTACTCCAATCTAGGTTATCATCCTAACATTCTTCCTCGATTTCCATAGATACGCCCTTGCCGGCAGTGGCTGAAAGAATCACTTCTTTACAAAAGAATATGGATCTTCTAAAGGAAAATCTAGAATTGGCTCAGGAAAGGTACAAGAAAGCAGCAGATAAATTTCGTAAACCTGCACCAGCTTTCAAGGTAGGAGATTTGGTCTGGCTGTCAACCAGAAATCTTAAATTAAAGATTCCATCGTTTAAATTGGGACATAAGTACATTGGACCTTATAAGATCAATAAGATTATAAGTGCTGTTGCTTGTCGTCTTCAACTGCCCAGAACTATGAGAATCCACCCTGTCTTTCATGTATCCCTACTAAAGGCTGCAACACCCAATACGTTTCCTGGACGTTCTTCTCCTTGCCCTGACCCAGTGCTGGTCGATGGTCAGGAATAATTTATGGTGGAAAGGATTCTAGATTCCAGGTTGTACAGAAATCAGTTGCAATATTTGATTAAATGGCAGGGCTACCCAGTGGAGGACAACTCATGGGAACCAGTCAATAATGTAAATGCTCCTCGCCTGCTCCGCCAGTTTCATCAGAGGTACCCTGACAAGCCTGGTCTGAGGTCATCCGGAGGTTGTCCCTAAGGGGGAGTAATGTAAGGTTCTTTGTCTCTGTTGACATGTTCCTTGAAACTCAGTTTTCCGTCGGCCATTTTGCTTTCTGTCTTTCTGCAGCTCTTGCCCTCAGTTAATATGGAGTTTCCAGTTTTCATGTTCCCGCCCTGATTCTTCCCTCTTGCTTCTTAAGCAGCCTCAGCTGAACAATCAGTGCTCCTGAATCAAGCCTCAGTCAGTCTGTGACCTGATTCCTGGAAGCCTTGGACTTGTACTCCAGCTATTCCCTACTGAGGAACCTTGGAACACTTTTGGACTCTGGAAACCTGCTGTTTGGTGAATCCATGTTTGCAGAGGAATTACGGTACAGAGAAGAGATCCTGAACCTGCTTTGGAGATTTATTGTAGTGCTTGAAGTTACTCTGGCCTGCTGTGTCTCCTGTCGCTGTTCCTGCAAACTGTGTGAACTTTTCAGCATGCTTGTATGAAGTAATACAAGTCATTTCATTTCAACCTATGTCTCCTGTGTTTTCCTCGCACCCAAGCACAAGACGCTATAGGAACTGTACACTATACATGACATCCAGCTAAGGGATCTGATTGCTTCCTACAGAGCTGGATTCACTGCCACACAGCTCAGTACAGCTGAATAATGTCCTCCATGGCGCTTCTTCTGAAGATGTGCTACAAAGAAACAGGATAACGGGAATCCCTCATGTCTGTGTGTGCTGTGTATGGGAGACATCATAGCAGTTAGTATCCACCCTCTAGCTCAGAGATAACAGAACGTTTAAGAGAAAGTGTGCAGGGGGGAAGCTGGTGAAAAATGCAGGATATAAGTAAAATAATGGCCATAAATAGCGTTACTCCTCAACCACAGTTTGTTCTCATTTTTTTTTTTGTCAGGGCACAGGTATGGTACCCTCAAAACCAAAATATTGTTATGGGTCGTAGACCTCAAAAAATACACATAATATAGTTAGCCTATATGTTTTTGGTTGTTTCTTTTATCAAAAATGACATTAAATACATTCTTTTTCCATGAATAAATGGTAGGTCAGGATGCCACATAAGGACAGTGAACTTGGATTTACAGGGAAAAATCTTCTAAATGTTTTAACTTTTATGGGCCGCCATGTAATACCCTGAACTGGAAATCTCATCTTATCAAATATGGCCAGGTGGAATGACATGGTTGTCCCATATGTACCGGTGAACACCTTTATACATTTTGTGACCAATAGAAGAAAAAAAATCATGGACATTCCACTGAAAATAAGTAACGTAAAAATGCACAATCCGCAGTACAGCGTTGTACATAGAAGACCCGTCGGGCACATTATCAATTACACAAGGTTGGTTTTTTTTTTCAGATATATGCAGTTGTTGAAAATAAAAACCAATGACCGGAGCCTTAATTCACTCAGGAACATGAACGTTCTGGAACACAACACCCAAGAGAACATGATTCGTTTTGAAATGCTCCTCAGATCCAGACCCAAAAAATGTAATTCTAGATGGTGGTGATAACACTCTAAATAAAACAATGTTTAAGAATCCCACATGTAAGTTTAGTGGAAAAATATGCTGATAATAACCCAATTAGGGCAAGTTCTTAAGTAGATTTCTGTACCAACTCTGTGGCAAAATTAGCCATTACAAACAAAATCTAATTTGGAAAATGTAAACCCTCTAATCTGTTTAAGACATTTGAAGACCTGTCTTAGATTATTGCCATTCAGAAATAAAACCGGCTCGTTTATAGTAATAAATGAGTGTTCCCAACCAGAATACTGTAATGGCCTTTGTTATGTCTAAATGGAATGTGAAACAAGGCATTTATTTCTGCACAATCCTAAATATGCTTTGATATTACCCACATTATTATTCTCCAGAATATCATTAGGTTGTGTGTATATAGTTTTTATGTTCCCAGAAGCACATGGTTTATGCAAACATCAGTGCTGTTTGGATTTGATTTTGTTGCTGTCCATAGGGAAAATGCTCAGAGTACATACAGTACAATAATACAACAAGTACAAGATGTAGTCTGGCCAGGCATTTAGTAAGGGATTGCCAAAACTGGATTAAAAAAAGAAGTCTATCAGCACGAAATGACTGTTCAAACCTAGCACAGGCTCTCAGTGCACCCATGGCATGGACAAGCAATTCAGTGCACCTTTCCACCTGCTTGTTCTCCATCTATCTCTGCTCCCCCCCCTCCTTAAAAGGTTTATCCAAGATTAATTTAGTTTTTTGGCAAATAGTAAAAAAAAACCATGTAGTTAGCTGCTAACTAGATAGCAACTACCTGCCTGTTCTGTCCGGTCTCGGCTCACAGCGTTCTCTGACCTCTCCTGCCAGTGATTCAGATGCTCCACGCCAACAGAGCAGCTCTTCTTCTTCTGGGCTGCTCTGTTGACGGAGCCTGACTGCCGACATGCTAATTGATTGTTGGGTTATTGCAGTTATAACAATCATCATGACGTCAGCAGCCACGCACCGTCAACAGAGCAGAGAGGAAAAGAAACTGCTGCTCTGTCGACGTGACGCCAGCGTAAGCCGCAGAAGCAGTCTGTGATCACTTTGTGCTGGCAGAAATTGGTGCTGGGCACAAGAGGCAGATAGTTAGTTAGCAACTACCTATTTGTTAGTTCTTAGGCCCAAAGTAAAAAATGAATAACCCCTTTAGTGACATCTCCGGCTATACAGAAGCCAGAAAAGGGAGGAGATAGATGGAAAACAAGCAGGTGGGAAGGTGCACCGAATCGTTCGACGATGCCATGGGTGCACCGATCACCTGTGCTTGGTTTTAACAGTCATTTTGTGCTGACAAACTCTTTCTAAAAGGAACTTGTGATCAGATTTATGCTTCTTCAACCACGGGCATCTTAAATCAGATACTGGCTGTGCAATTGTAGCTGGACATGTTTTAATCTGAACCGCTCCCATGTTTCAGAGGAAACATACTACAAACGGCCAATCGGGACTATCATCTTACTAGTCCGACGCAGGTCCTTGCCCGGCTTCTTCCTGCCCTGTTCGGGCTTGTTAGCTGAGACATGTAGTCCCCAGCCGGCTTTTCAAAGTATGTTTTCTTTGCAAAAATATCTGGTTACAGTTGTGCAGCCAATATCTGATTCATGCTGCCCATGGTTCGGGAAGCATAAATCTGGTGACTGGTTCCCTTTAAAGGAAAAAGGGTTTGTTCATTTTGTTAGGAACAGCACCACTCTTATCCATGAGTTGCACATGGTTTTGCAACTCACTTAATCCAACGAAAGGGGATTATCTGAAATAATGGACACAGTTTATGGACAAACATTCCACTGTTTAAAAAAAAAAGAAAACCTACATCAGACACTAATAGATGCAACTTTTGGTCAGGGCATGATTTGGTTAAAGTCTTAGCTCATACGTGCAAAAGCAGTCAATGCTAGAGACTTGTGGAGGTGGGGATTGCTCATAGATAATTGGGCCGGGAGGTGCTACTATTAGTATATGCTTGGGGATTTGAACCACACCGTAAAATACTACTTAAAGGGAACCTGTTACCAGTTTTGGTCAATATAAGTTATGGCCATCATTTGTCAGGGCTGATATACAGCATTCTATAATGCTGTATATCTGCCCCCAACCCGACCTGTAAGAGTCCCGTTACATATAGCGACTCACCAGCGATCCCGACAACAATATGCACTTTCAGGATCGCTGGTGTGTCGCTACATGATCGCTGCTGAGCTGCCAAACAGGCAGCTCAGGCAGCGATCAGGACAGCGACTATGCCGGTAACAAGCGACGCACGTCGCTTAGTTACCCGCTGTGTTCCTTAGATACCAGCGCGCTTGTGCAGGGAGCTGGTAACCCAGGTACACATCGGGTATCTAACGTACACGTCGGTTTCCATGCGCCGCCCGGCGCTTGGAAACCCGATGTTTACATTGGTTACCAGCTTCCGCTTGCTTATCGCTGGTCTCCTGCCTGTCACACGCAGCGATGCGTGCTGGCCAGCGGGAGACCAGTGATCAAAAAATGGTCCAGGACATTCAGCGACGATCAGCGATACCCAGCAGGGGGGCTGATCGTCGCTGAATGTCACACTAAGCGAGATCGCTGGCTAGGTCGCTGCTACGTCACAAAATCGGTGACGTTTCAGCAATCTCGCTAGCGCTCTCGCTTAGTGTAAAAGGGCCTTAAGAGAAGAAAAATAACTTTTATTATACTCACCTGTGTGGCAGTCCGGTCTGGAGGGTGTCGCTCCTCTTGGTTTGGCACCTCCCTTCTTCTTACGATGCCGTCCTCCTGCTTGCTTCATGTGGACGACGTGTGTCATCCACACAGACTCCTCGGCACCGCGGTCCTGCGCAGGCATACTTCTCTGCCCTGTTGAGGGCAGAGCAAAGTACTGCAGTGCGCAGGCGCCAGGGCTCTTTGACTTTTCCCGGCATCTGCGCACTTCAGTATTTTGCTCTGCCGAGGAGTCTGTGTGGATGACGCAGGATGCATCATGCACACGAAGCAAGCAGGACGGCGGCCTTGCAAGAAGAAGGGAGGCGCCGGATTAAAAAGAGCAACACCCTCCGGACCGAACCACCCCAACACGTGAGTATAATAAAAGTTATTTTTTTCTCTTACATGTCAGGTTGGGGGCTTATATACAGCATTATAGAATGCGTATATCAGCCCTGAAAGGTGATGGCCGTAACTTATATCGGCCAAAACTGGTGACAGGTTCCCTTTAAAGGACATCACATCTTCACTACCATGGTTTGTGTGACCATTTTGTGCTCTAGGCCATTGTGGCCATGAGGCACTGAAATTAGCATTTAACATAACCCCTCCTGAACTTGAGTTTGAGGAAGGCTTCATTGCATGCATTATCACCCATTGAAACTCAGCACGACATGCATGCTCTTTTTTCAAAGGGCCTATCACCTTGGCCAAGTTTCTTAACTATAAACTCAGCCTCAAGTGTCAGTGATCACACTGAAAGTCAATATACACTAAAAAATAAATAAATCAGCATTTATATGAATATAGCGATAGATCTGTCTAGCTTGATAACGCCATTAAACAATTTTTGGGGACTAAAAAGTCCAGATATGATTGAAATCCTAATTGATTTTTTTTCTGCTTGGCTTTGTAATGTCATTTCTTTCCAAATACTTTCACTAATGGCCCTATTGGGTTCTATGACCAGAGACTCTTAGAGTCCCCCTTTATGTAGCCTAATTCTATTCATATAATGTTACAATGATGATAAACTACTACTGTTATTTTAGGACGCTGGTGAAATGGTTCGTTCATTTGTTGGTGGCTTGGAACTGATTGTGAACTTGTTGAAGTCTGAAAATAAAGAAGTGCTGGCGAGTGTTTGCGCGGCCATCACCAACATAGCCAAAGACGAGGAGAATTTGGCAGTCATAACAGATCACGGCGTGGTTCTATTGCTGTCTGCACTGGCAAACACGGTATGTGTAAAAAGAAAATTAGATCAATCAGTAACGTTCTCTTGAAACCAATTAAAATGTCTCCAAATCTACGTATATTATTATAGCAGGAGGGTCCTGGATCATTGTATCAGGAAGACACTTGTCAACTATCTGAAATATCCAGAAATGCAGAAAATCTCTAATACGATATGCTGTAATTAAGCTACATTTGCAATGAAAATGAGGAATTCCGAGAATGACGTGTCTTGGGCACCAATTTTAATACTTGGAAGAGTGATTTTAAATCTTTGAGATTACAGCTTATAAAATATAAAAAAAATACTGTATGTTCTACAGAATTGCTGATAAATCAGAAATTTTAATTCTGTTACCTCTCCAAACCACCATTTTTTTCCATGAATGTAGTGCAGTGTTATGGCTGAACAACTTATAGCCAGAGGTTTACAAATAAGACATTACATAATAATTACAACAGTGAATGTAGTCATAATTTCTGTGTTATTTGTGTTGTAGAGAAATACTCAAACTTTTTCCTTCACTATCCAAAACTACTTATCTGAAAGTCTTATTTACTCCTGATGAAGAACCACCTGTCCATCATGACTCTGATCACTCAATTAAGGGTTAAAACGTAATCTTGGTGCTAATGTCAATATATAAACATTAATAAAAGGATTCTTCACACCATAATAAAAGCAAATGTTAAGGGCTCACCTGGTGAGGTGAGCTAGATTTTCTAAGCCGTACGTCAGGTTGAACAACATGGAACGAAGACAGTAAAGCAGCTGGACCTGACTTGCTGTACAGCACATGTATCAGTGAGGACCAGGCAGCAGGGTATGTGGGATGATAGGCAAACTTGCAGAGCAAAACACAGAGCTAGGAGTGTGGATATACACAGAAACTATAGATATATACTCAATCCAGTACTTGCAGTAGATGAATGGTCAATGACAGAGTTGTAGGTTATCAGCAGACAGATGGTCAATGGCAGGGATATATGTAATTAACAAAAAAATAGTTAACCATAAGGCAGCAGTGATGAACAGAAAAACTAGATACTTGATAGCAGAGAAGATAACTCACTGTTGCAGCAGAATTGTAGTGTGAACAGCACCAATAGTAAGAGAGACTAGTTTGTTTTTCCTTACACCAGATAAATACTAAACTGCAGGTCTGAGCTAGGGAGTAAATACAGATCACTGAATAATAAGTAGGAGTTTTCTGAAGAGATAAATAGCCAGGTGAGGAAAATGGATGATATGGCAGTCTCCAGAAATACGTGTATTAACTAAATGCAAAACTTACTAAATACTCAGACAGCACATAGCCGTCTGAGTCAGCCTTAAAAGGCTTTGGAAGGCTTTGAATGATGATGTTAAAGGTAATTGCTGAGTAACAGCAGAAACCTGGCTTGGACTTACACAAAGGGAACTGGCCCCAGGAGAAAGAACCAAGAGCCGATTCTTGAGCCAGTATAGGTGAGTAACAGCAACGTGGTGATCAGTTTTCAGATCTCTTACTCCTCCATGATTTCTGTTAATAAAACTAGAAAAATATTTAGAGTTGAGAGTCCTCAGTGGTTGATACCTTTTAATGGCTAACTGAAAAGATGGTAACAAATTGCAAGCTTTCGAGACTACTCAGGTCTCTTCATCAGGCATAGACTAATACAACATCTGAAGAATCACATATTTATACACAAAATAGCACAGAAAAAATGCAATAGGTAAGACAAGTGACATGAAGCAGAATAGTCATTATGGCAGAGGGATGAGCATAAATATTGGAACAGTTCATAGATAAGGAGTGTGTTAATAAAACTAGTCTTTCTTATTCCAGTCGTTACTTTGAGCTGAAGCAGGAAAGTAGTGACTGGAGTAGGAAGGACTAACAGATATTGAGAGGTGAGAAATGAAAATACTGCCCCCAACTTCCTTTAATTACTTTGTGAAAAGTCATATTATTAAAGAATCACTCCTCCCATCTAAGTTTTTATCCTCTTAATATATTGTAATCATATTATATAGCATTGTGTACATACAATTGCTCATTTCAGCTGCAGATGGAAGGGAGGGAGACACAGGAATTCATTACTGATGGGTAGGCGGAGCCCCAGATCAGGATGTCACCTCAGATCAAAAGAGTGCTGACTGGCTGGCCCCTCCAGCTCGGGCTCCTCCTACTCAGCTCCAGTCTAAGATTTGAGGTCCCAGAGGATGGTCGCTGCTAATGCAGCTCCTCAGAAGATTTTATTATTTTATATTCGGACAGGAGACTTGGATCACCAGTTGGTCTAGAGGTCTCAGGGGTACCAGCGCTGCTGTACCCCAACCTCTCCCTTGGTGGATCTGTATTTACTCAATAGTCCCTGCAGAATCCTTGCCGGCCCTGGGGATGAGGAGAGCTTCCCTGGCGGGGACGCAAACCACACGTGCGGTCACTGCGTTCCTCGCCCTGGGGGGAAGCATGGGCACAAGCGCCACAAATCCTGAGGGGTCCCTGTGGCGCTAAGCTGGTGAGTACTCCACACAAAATTTTATTATTAATGTGTGAGTGCTTTAGCGTCTGATGGCAGCGCTATTACATGTATATCAGTATGCTTCAGCGCTGCGGTGACAGCGCTATTACATGTTTATCAGTGTATTTCACCAGCCTCTACCTTGGCGGATCTGTAACTACATAATGGTCCCTGCAGAATCTTGCCGGCCCTGGGGATGAGGAGAGTTTCCCTGGCGGGGGCGCAAACCACACACTGGGGTCACTGCGCTTCCCGCCCTGGGGGGAAGCATGGGCATAGCGCCAGAAACCCCTGGGGTCCCTGTGGCGTTTCGGCTGGTGAGTACTCCACATTTTGGTAAAATGTGTGTGAGTGTGTTTTAGCGACTGCTGCGGCAGCCGCTGTACATATATATGCCGGTGACTAGTTTTTCTATGTCCGCAGGAGGATGCCTGCAGGACGAGGGAAAGGAGGGGAGTACGCGCTCTTTTTATTTTTTGAATTTTGCGCCGCTTCTGAGCGCGCGCTTTACTGCAGCCTCCATTTCTGGCTCCTCTACATGGAGCACACGGAGGCAGAGCGCGGCGGCCATTGCTGATAAAGCGCTGCAGGCTGAAAGCTCCCCGGATCGTTCTCCTCCCCTCCCGGCAAGAATACGTGACCAGCTTGGTGAGTCGCTTCTAGCCCGCCGGGCAGAAGCTTAACCCCTTCACCTCCACAGCGCGGGCGCCGTCTGGGGCACTTCTGAGTGACAGATTGAGCTGTCCTGCGGCTGTTCTCGCATAAGGGGCTCGCACACTCTTTTAATATTAATAAAGAGGCTGTGGGGAGTCTGCGACATTAATGCTGCCACTATACGTTTCCGCTGACGATCCTGATGGCGTCGCATAATATTGCGATCGTTTGTGTGTCATTTTTAGTGTCGCTGGTGGCTGCCAATCTGGGCAATCGCATAGGCGATTAGCAATCTCCTTGACAACTTTGGCGGTCATTGCGTTATAAAAAAAAAAAAATCAGCGCAATTTTTTAGCGATCTTGTGGAACGTTTTCTGTTTAGTGTGGCATGGCTGTCCTGCAGCTGCGACCTTATAAGAGGCGCCTGAGATTCGCACACCCTTTTTCATTATCAAGGTTGTGGGGAGTCAGCTACTTTAACCCCTTCTTAGGAGGTTAACTCTTAATGGGAGACAGCCGGGGTAGCTCTCGCTTTAGAGCTTTAACCCTTCAGCGTTTGTTTTTTATTTAAGTACTGCTCTGGTTACTGACAGGTTTATCCTGCCATATACTATGCAAGGGCATGTCAGAGACCCTCTCCCAGATCCGCTACGGATCAGCCTCGCTTATCTCCTCTTTGAGGAGAGTTTCTGAGTTGGCAGCTCTTTCTTGTTCGCCTCCTTTTCTGGGGTTTTTTCCGGATCGTGTAGTGCTTCGCACACGGACACGCAGACCTCGACTCATGCACGGTCAGAGGTTCCAGTGGTGTCAAAATGGAGGCCTTCACTGGTTTCTATTGATGACTTTTTAGGTTATGGAATGTCAACTAGATCCTCTCAAGGAAGCGACACAAATCGGGGTTTTCCTTCTCGCTTAGCGAAGAAGTCCGATTCAGACAAGGAGGATCAGCAGGGACACCCTACCTCTCTCAGGGGCCGTACTAAAATTTCTGTGGAAGCCATGTGGACGTTACAGTTACCGGAGGAGGTAACTAGTCGTCCTGGTAAGTCGGCCCGGATGTTGCAAGGGTCGCATGGGTCGCGACGACCTTACAAACTGTATCCGTTTTTCTACGGAGTTATTTGTTAATTGGACCCCTTCTCCTGAAGTGAATGTCCCTTTATTCCAGATTAGCAAATCTTCCTGGTAAAAGGGAAGACGAGTCTGCAGGACACGCTGGACAGAAGAACGGAGATGGCAACAATTTCCATCTGTGTAGCCGTGGATCATAGATTCGGTATTAAGGATCTAGGTGTACTTGTTAAGTTCCCCTGAGCCGGTTGGACCGTCTAAGGACGGCGTGGCAAGTTTCCCTCTATCAAGGTAGATGGGCTTTTCTAGTTGAAGGATAATGCGTCACTGCTATCCAGGGCGCAATCCTCGGCAGTTACAGTCAGAAGAGCACTGTGACTTGGATGGAACGCAGTTTTCCAACAGGTTTGCTATCTTTAGCTTAGAAAGTGGTCAGCTATTTGACTGACCTCACGGAGCTGACGCCAAGGCAAAGGCAAAAGAAGCAGCTTTACCGCAGCGCAGAGCTGTGACTTCTGCGTCTGGCAGGACTAGTGCCGATAGTTATCGGCAGTCCTTTTCGGTTCAAGGGATGATCTGACCAACCCTCTGGGGGTTTGTGTCGTCTCTCTCTTTTTTAAAAAAAAAAAAAAAAAAGAAAGAGAGGGGGAATTCTCAGAAATTCCGCATACCATGGAAACAGAACTTCTGTTAAGGCAGAAGCTGGCAAAAAAAAAAAAATCCGCTAAGGCGGACTGACTTCTGACATTCCGTCAGAGCCGAGCATGAAGTCGTTTCGCTCAGTTATGGCAGCCCTGTCGCAGAACGATCAATCGTCATTCGCGACGCTTTTTGGCATGTTCCCGTCGGAAGACCTCACCAGCGCTTCCTTCGTTTTTTGCCATAGAATCAACCATTACCAGGTTGTGGCTCGACCATTCGGCTTGGCCTTAACGCCCAGAATTTTTACAACGATTCTGACGCCTAAATCTCATGGCAATTCTTCGAAGACGGGGACTTACGATTCGTCCCTATTTGGACAGCCTTTTCGGTTGTGGCCTCAAAGGAGAAGTCGTCTCTGGAATCGTCGCAGGCAATCCTGTTTTTGAGGATGCATTTCGACACGGTACGGGCGGTGTTGTCCCTACTTCCAGACAAGCAGGCATGTCTGCTCCAGCATGTACAGACTATGAAGTCTGCGACAGCAGTGTCCCTTCGGAAGGTATGCGCCTTCTGGGTCTGACGGTGGCGTCCATGAGGTTTTTTCCGTTTGTCCAATTCCATTCCAGAGCTCTCCATAGGCTCATTCTGAGTCGTTGGGATCAATTGCAAGGTTCGCTGGATTGCAGCGTCACCATCTTTCACAGGGTGCGAGAATCCCGAGGATGGTGGTTATGTCCAGGAGCGTTATCCCTGGGAAAGCCTTTCCTCCCTCCGAAGTGGTCGGTCACAGGAAGATGGATCCCGGGGAATGGAGCCTCCACCCGGAAGTTTTTTGCACTACTGTGCTCCCGTTGGGGGACTCCCCAAGTGGTTTGATGGCATCCAGGTCCAATGCCAAGTTACCGACGTTCATGTCCAGGTACAAGGACCCGAAGGCTGTGGCGGTGGATGCTCTAGTGGCTCAGTGGGATCAGTTCGAGCTGATCTATGTATTCCCGCCGATATCCTTACTTCCTCTAGTACTGCGTCGAATCAGACTAGAGAGAATTTCAGCTATTTTGATAGCTCCAGATTGGCCAAGGAGGGTGTGGTTCTCGACAATAATGTCGCGGTTGGCGGCACCTCCTTTTCTGCTTCCTCTTCAACCGGACTTGTTGACTCAGGGGCCCGTTTGTCATCCGGACTTGATGTCTCTGCGTTTGACGGCGTGGCTCTTGAGACCGAAATTTTAACCCATAGAGGTTTTTCAGCCGAGGTCATTGCTACTCTTCGTGCTGCGAGAAGTCCGGCTACTACTAGGATTTACCACAAAACTTGGGAAACCTTCTTTTCGTGGTGTTTGGGGTCCTCTCGGAACCTGAGAAAATTTTCCATTCCCAATCTGTTGGCTTTTCTGCAGCATGGGCTAGACAAGGTTTGGCAGTTAGCACCCTGAAAGGTCAGATTTCTGCTCTGTCCTTATTGTTCCGGAGAACCATTGCTTCGAATAAGGACGTGCTCTCCTTTTTCCGCGGTATAGCTCGTAAGTTTCCGCCGCGGAAGGCACCCGTGTCTCCTTGGCGGCTCAACCTTGTTTTGGAAGCTTTTCAGCATAACCACCAATGCCAGCCTGACGGGCTGGGGGGGGTGTTTGGAACAATCTCTGGATTTAGGGGGTATGGTCATCGGAAGAGTCTGTCCTTTCGATCAACATCCTGGAATTGAGGGCGATTTTCCTTTGCCTCCAGCATTGGACGGTCCTTTTGAGCGGTCTGCCGGTCCGAGTGCAGACAGACAATGCGACGGCTGTCGCGTTTATCAATCACCAAGGCGGACAAGGAGTTCCAGACTCATGGTGGAGGTGTCCCGAATTCTGATTTGGGCCGAGGGCAGTTTACCAGCCATTTCGGCGATTCACATTCCAGGGGTTCAGAATATTACCTAAAGTGGTGTCACATTTTCATGTTAACCAGGATATTGTGTTGCCCTCATTCTGTCCGGATCCGAAGAATGCGAAAGAGCGAGCTTTGCACACATTAGATTTAGTGCGGGCCTTGAAGTTTTATCTATCTATTACTCAAGGTTTTCGTAAGACGGACTCCCTATTTGTGGTTCCAGCTGGTCTTCAATGTGGTCAACGAGCTTCCAAGGATTCCATAGCTCGTTGGATCCGGTCAGCTATATTGGAAGCTTACCGTCTTCAGGGTGAATTTTGCCTGATTAAGTTTCGAGCCCATTCCACGAGAGCTGTGGCTTCATCGTGGGTTTTTCTTCAAGGTGCTTCGGCAGTGCAGCTCTGCCAGGCGGCACCTTGGCACTCTGTCCACACGTTTACAAAGTTTTATAAAGTGGACGTCAGTGCTTCCGCTGTTGCAGCCCTCGGACGTAGGGTCCTGCAGGCGGCTGTAGTTTAAAGTTCTAGATGAACTTGTGTTTAGCGCTGTTTGCGCATTTTTTCTGTTAAGGTTGTTGGGTTTCTGCCTTTTGTTGGTTTTTTCCCACCCTTATTTTTGAACTGCTTTGGGACGTCCCATCAGTAATGAATTCCTGTGTCTCCCTCCCTTCCATCTGCAGCTGAAACACGGATTTTGGTAAGAACTTACCTGTAAAATCCTTTTCAGCGAAGGAAGGGAGGGAGACACAGCACCCTCCCAAGGCAGAAGTGTGTTGATGTTTTCAGATGCAGCACGACCCTTATCTGATAGCGATTATCTGGGCTGAGGTCAGCGCGCTAAGGCTCTGTTCCAGCATCGCCAGCTCATCGCAGTAGTCAGGTTCCGTGAGTAGTACCTGGAACTCTGTGGGTTTTTTTGGCTTTCTTTGCATGCATAACCTGTATCCTTGTGTTTTTTCTCTGAAGTTCCTTCAGAAGGGGTTATGTTGCTCCGCTGGTGATCTTGGTTCTTTCCTAAAAGCTTTGGTACGACTGGAGCTGAGTAGGAGGAGCCCGAGCTGGAGGGGTCAGCCAGTCAGCACTCTTTTGATCTGAGGTGACATCCTGATCTGGGGCTCCGCCTACCCATCAGTAATGAATTCCTGTGTCTCCCTCCCTTCCTTCGCTGAAAAGGATTTTACAGGTAAGTTCTTACCAAAATCCGTGTTTTGCCTTTCTACCCAGATAATTCTTCTCTTTTCTGTGCTCTATGTAGAAACAGGAAATCTCTTGTCCCAGGATTTATCATTCCCCTCTTCAACTCCTGACCCAGCTGCTCCCTCCTCCCCGTCAGGCACTTTTGCAGTGACTCATGACTTGTGCAGAGAAAACTGACCTCCTGTTTCTACATAGAGTGTGGAAGGATTCAGCTAGTCAGTTACAAATCAGGTGATGTTATAGACCAAATGGAAAAGAGAAAACTTAGCTGGGTAGAAAGACAAAATGAATACGGTAATTGTAAGTGCACAGTGCTGTATCCTGTTGAAACTAGAAGTTTCCATACACTATATAAAAAGACACATCTGCATGTTTTTCTCCATATCTGACATGAAATCAGAAGAAACCTTTCCCATTTTAGGTCAGTTAGGATTACCATAATTATTAATATTTGCCAAATGCCAGATTAATGAGAGAGATCTTGAATGTTGTAAGGCATTTTTGTTACTTAGTGCAAAGTCAAAAGTTTACAAACATTTCATTAGTATTTGGTACCATTTCCCTTAAACTGAATGTCTTGGGTCAAACGTTTGGGATATCCTTCCACAAGCTTCTCACAATAGTTGGTCGGAATTTGGGCCCATTCCGCCTGACAAAACTGGTGTGACTGATCCAGGTTTGTAGGTTGCCTTGCTCGCACCGACCTTTTCAGCTTTGCCCATACATTTTCAATAGGTTTTAGATCAGGGCTTTGTGATGGCCGCTCCAAAACATTGACTTTGTTATCCTTAAGCAGTATGCTTCTGGTCATTGTCCATTTAGAAGACCCACTTCCGCCCAAGCTTTAACTTCCTTTCTGATGTCTTGACATGTCGCTTTAGTATTGCCACATAATCTTCTTTTCTCATGATGCCATCTATTTTGTGAAGTGCACCAGTCTTTCCTGCAGCAAAACAACTCCACAACATCATGCTGCCTCCACCGTGTTTCACAGTTGGGATGGTGTTTTTAGGCTTCCAAGCTTCTCCCTTTTTGCTCCAAATGTAACGATGGTCAATATGCCCAAAAAGTTCAATTTTAGTTTCCTCAGTCCGCAGGACATGTCTCCAAAAATTAAGGTCTTTGTTCCTTTGTGGATTTGCAAACATTCATCTGGCTTTTTTATGTTTCTTTTGGAGTAATGGCTTCTTCCTGGTAGAGTGGCATTTCAGCCCATGTAGATACAGTACTCGTTTCACTGTGGATATTGACACAATCTGTAGCGCCCGCGTCCCTGCCTGCTGCCAGACAGGGACGTCGCTCTCCTCACCTGCGCTCAGCGTCCTCAGTGCTCCCAGCCTCCTCTGCGCCTCTGGCATCCTCGGCGTCCTCCTTCCGCCCTGCTGGTCCCGCGCGCTCCTTCCCTGCTGCTGGCCTTAGGGCGCGCGCCCGCACCCTCCCCCGTTCTTAAAGGAGCCGCGCGCATTTTCCAAATCAGTCTCCAGCCAATGCTGGTGGACTCCACCCTATATTAAGGGCTTCCTCCTTAATGGAGGTGCCCGAGCAATGTTGTTTCTGTGCAGTCTAACTCTGCTTCAGCCATCAGCTCCTGTTTCCAGTTGCCTGCCTGTTACCTGTCTGTTTGCCTGTCGGCCATCTGACTGCAGCTCTATCCAGAGGTTCGGACATCTTCAGCAGAGATCCCCGGCTGTTGCCTGCTCACCTGGAGCGATCATCTGCCATCCGACTGAAGCTCTATCCAGAGGTTCGGACATCATCTGCGGAGATCCCCGGCTATTGCAGAGACTCTTGCCTGCTCACCTGGGAGCGATCATCTGCCATCCGACTGCAGCTCTATCTAGAGGTTCGGACATCATCAGCAGAGATCCCCGGCTATTCCAGAGACTCTTGCCTGCTCACCTGGGAGCGATCATCTGCCATCCGACTGCAGCCTACCAGGAGGCTCCACCAGCTCAGGTCGTATATGCCTGTTTGTCTAGAGACTGCCTTGGTCACTTACCGTGACAAACCTGCCTGTCCAGAGACTGCCCTGGTCACTTGCCGTGACAACCGGCCTGCCCAGAGACTACCCTGGTCACTTGCCGTGACAAACCTGCCTGCCCAGAGACTACCCTGGTCACTTGCCGTGACAAACCTGCCTGCCCAGAGACTGCCCTGGTCACTTGCCGTGACAACCTGCCTGTCCAGAGACTGCCCTGGTCACTTGCCGTGACAACCTGCCTGTCCAGAGACTGCCCAGGTCACTTGCCGTGACAACCTGCCTGTCCAGAGACTGCCCAGGTCACTTGCCGTGACAACCTGCCTGTCCAGAGACTTCCTTGGTCACTTATTGTGACAACCTGCCTGTCCAGAGACTGCCTGGCTAATTGCCGTGATTCCCTGTCCTATTCCCGGATGCCACCCGCTCTCTTACAAGTAAATTGTCTTGTATAATAAAGCTTAGTGGTTCCACCAACCAGACCCGTTTCCGTCAGTGGTTCCACCTACCAGACCCGTTACAGTTTGCTCGGGCCATGGAACCCGGTGGCACCCAAACCCCTTCACTTCCGGAACTGTGTCATGAGCTGTCTCGCCAGAGGTCTCAACAGGAGGCTATCCTGGGTCACCTGCGGAACGTCAATTCCCGCTTGGACACTCTGAATCCATCACCAGCAACCACCGCTGGAGCCATGACTCATAATCCGGCAGCCCCGCTGACTCCCAATTCCGTGGTTTCCATTCCCGGTCCCCGACTTTCAGCTCCTCCTAGGTATGGAGGCGACCCTGTTATGGCTCGGGGTTTCATTAACCAGTGCACCCTGCATTTCGAACTCCTGGCACACCAGTTTAATTCTGACCGGGCCAAAATTGCCTTCATCATGTCCCATCTCACCGGAGAGGCTCTGGCCTGGCTTAATCCTCTCTGGGAGAGAGAAGATCCTCTGGTGTCAGACCTGCCTGCTTTTCTCTCGGCCTTCCGGAGGGTATTCGACGAACCTGGACGGAAGACCTCCTCTGCATCATCTCTGTTGCGTCTCCGTCAGGGAAGTCTCACCGTTGGTCAATATGCCATACGGTTCCGTACTCTAGCCTCAGAACTGGCTTGGGACAATGAAGCTCTAATTTCGGTCTTCTGGGAGGGTCTGTCCGGCCGTATTAAAGACAAACTTGCCGGTCGGGACATTCCAACCTCGCTTGATGATTTAATAAATCTTGCCAATCGGATTGATCTACGGTTCCAGGAACGAGCCAAAGAGGTCACCCGTGAAAAAAAGTTTCCTCATTTTACCCCTTCCGTTTCTCCCCAGGTGCACACTGCTGAGCCTATGCAGGTCGACCAGACCAAGATGGTCAAAGCCCGTCAGGACTCACGCCGTGCCGAGAAAAGTTGCTTCTACTGCGGCAGTAAGGAGCACTGGATCCGAACCTGTCCGGAGAAGTCGGGAAACGCCTGTGTCTAGGTTCGCTCGGAGAGGTCAATCTAGACAAAAATAAATCCTCTTCATCTCTGCTGCTCTCGTCTCAATTCTTCTCGGTAAGAACCGTTACTTCGAGATGGCCCAACTTGATTCTGGAGCAGCTGGGAATCTCGTGTCACAGGCTCTAGTAGAGAAGTATCGCATTCCCACCAAACCTCTTGTTGAACCAGTATCTGTTGCTGCTGTGGATGGGGGTCTCCTACCTCGTCCCATCCGACTTATCACCGAAGCCATAACCCTGCAGGTGGGAATGTTGCATTCTGAGAGCATCTCATTTCATGTTCTGCCTGGACTCTCTCATGCTTTCTTACTAGGTCTGCCTTGGCTCCAAAAGCATGCACCTGTGCTTGACTGGCAGAATGGAGAGATTCTTCGCTGGGGACAGGACTGTCATAAAACGTGTCTGGTGCCTGTTCATCCCGTCTGTCCTTCTCCTACTCCTGCTAATCTACCAGGACTCCCGATTCCATATTGGTCATTTGCTGATGTCTTCAATAAAAAGGAAGCAGAGACATTACCCCCGCATAGACCATATGATTGCCCGATCGACCTGCTACCCGGTACCACGACTCCCCGTGGGCGTATTTACCCGTTGTCCGCTGCTGAGACCAGGTCGATGTCCGAATATATCGAGGAGAACTTAGCAAAAGGATTCATCCGGAAATCTACCTCCCCAGCGGGAGCAGGTTTCTTCTTCGTAAAAAAGAAGGACGGATCTCTCCGTCCCTGTATTGACTACAGAGGCCTAAATTTGATCACGGTGAAGAATAAGTACCCTCTTCCGCTCATTCCTGAATTGTTTGATCGTCTTAGAGGGGCTAGAGTCTTCACCAAACTAGATCTTCGTGGAGCATACAACCTGGTTCGTATCCGTCGAGGAGATGAATGGAAGATGGCATTCAACACCCGGGACGGCCACTACGAGTACTTGGTGATGCCCTTTGGTCTCTGTAATGCTCCAGCAGTCTTTCAGGAGTTGGTCAATGACATCTTCCGGGACCTCCTCTACTCCTGCGTTGTGGTGTACCTTGACGACATCTTGGTCTTCTCTCCGGATCTTCAGTCTCACCGGAGGGATGTTCGTCAGATTCTGCTCAGGCTCAGGCAGAATCACCTCTTCGCCAAATATGAGAAGTGCCTCTTGAGCAGACATCGCTTCCGTTTCTGGGCTACATCATTTCTCAGACAGGCCTACGAATGGATCCGGAGAAATTGTCTGCCATCGAGAAGTGGCCCTGACCGGAGGGGTTGAAGGCCATTCAGCGGTTCCTGGGATTTGCCAACTATTACCGTCTCTTCATACCGCACTTCTCTTCCAGGACTGCGCCAATCTCCGCGCTCACCCGCAAGGATGCTAACCCCAAACAGTGGACACCCGAAGCAGAGGAGGCCTTCCTTTCTCTAAAACAGGCCTTCTCTTCCGCTCCAGTGCTGCATCGCCCGGATGGCAACAAGCAGTTCTTCCTGGAGGTGGACGCTTCCTCTGCTGGAGCCGGAGCGGTACTTACCCAAAAAGCTTCATCCGGGAGGATGGTATCCTGCGGTTTCTTCTCCAAACTCTTCTCCTCCTCCGAGCGCAACTACTCCATAGGAGACCGAGAGTTATTGGCCATCAAGTTGGCATTGGAGGAGTGGCGTTACCTACTCGAAGGGGCTTTTCATCCGGTAATCATTTACACGGACCACAAGAATCTGGCATACCTCCAGCATGCCCAGAGACTTAACCCTCGCCAAGCCCGGTGGTCCTTGTTTTTTGCCCGCTTCGATTTTCTTTTGCATTTTCGCCCAGCTGACAAAAACATCAAGGCGGATGCCTTGTCTCGGTCTTTCCTGGTGTCGGATCTCGAGGAGGAACCTAAGCATATCATCGATCCCGCCAGAGTGATGCAGGTGGCTCCCGTGAGTTTAAATCGTCTCCCTCCTGGTAAGACGTTCGTATCAGAAACTGATCGGAAGAGAATCCTACATTGGGGTCATTCATCTAAACTCGCTGGCCACGCTGGTCAAAAAAAGACCCTCCAACTCATTACCCGGCATTATTGGTGGCCTACCCTGCACAAAGACGTAATAGACTTTGTTTCTGCCTGTGTTTCCTGTGCCCGCAACAAAGTTCCGAGACACCTGCCTACCGGCCGTCTTCTTCCGCTTCCTGTACCCGCTGCCCCCTGGCAGCATATAGCCATGGACTTCATTACTGATCTTCCCGTCTCTGCTGGTTGTACAGTCATTTGGGTGGTCACTGACCGCTTTTCCAAGATGGCTCACTTCATTCCTCTGCCAGGTCTTCCGTCTGCATCCGAGTTGGCTAAAGACTTTATCCGCCACATCTTCCGTCTTCATGGTCTGCCTCGTCACATTGTGTCGGATCGTGGGGTTCAGTTCACCTCACGTTTCTGGAGAGCCACTTGTAAGTTGCTAGACGTCACCCTGGATTTTTCCTCCGCTTACCACCCACAGTCCAATGGACAAGTTGAACGAATAAATCAGAATTTGACCAGTTATCTTCGACACTTCGTTAATGCCCACCATTCTGACTGGGTGGAGCTCCTGCCTTGGGCCGAATTCTCCTACAATAATCATGAGAGCGAATCTTCCACCAAGTCTCCGTTTTTTGTAGTCTTCGGTCAACACCCTCGGATCCCTGTCCCTGTTTCCATCTCTGTGGACAATCCAGCTGCGGAATCTCTGGTTAGAGAATTCTCCTCCATCTGGGAGAGTACCCGGTCCGCACTCATTCAGTCATCCGAGCGCATGAAAAGACATGCTGACAAAAAACGTCTGGATCCTCCTCAATTCCGTCCTGGGGACAAAGTCTGGCTTTCGTCCAAATATGTTCGACTCAAAATTCCGTCCTACAAGTTAGGTCCTCGATTCATCAGTCCTTTTGAGATCATCAGTCAGATCAACCCGGTGTCCTATAAATTGAAACTCCCGGTCAATTTGCGAATTCCTAATTCTTTTCATGTATCTCTCCTCAAACCTGTGGTTCTTAACTCTTTTTTTAAGTCTACAGGTACACCTCCTGCTCCAGTGTCTGCTGATGATGAATTTGAGGTAGAGAACATTCTGGCCACAAAAAGGGTAGGAAAAAAGACTTATTTTTTGGTGGATTGGAAGGGGTTTGGTCCTGAGGAGAGAACCTGGGAACCTCGGAGAACATCCATGCCCCTCTCATCCTAGCTAAATTTTTTTCTGGCCTAAAAAGGGGGGGCCTAGAGGGGAGGGTACTGTAGCGCCCGCGTCCCTGCCTGCTGCCAGACAGGGACGTCGCTCTCCTCACCTGCGCTCAGCGTCCTCAGTGCTCCCAGCCTCCTCTGCGCCTCTGGCATCCTCGGCGTCCTCCTTCCGCCCTGCTGGTCCCGCGCGCTCCTTCCCTGCTGCTGGCCTTAGGGCGCGCGCCCGCACCCTCCCCCGTTCTTAAAGGAGCCGCGCGCATTTTCCAAATCAGTCTCCAGCCAATGCTGGTGGACTCCACCCTATATTAAGGGCTTCCTCCTTAATGGAGGTGCCCGAGCAATGTTGTTTCTGTGCAGTCTAACTCTGCTTCAGCCATCAGCTCCTGTTTCCAGTTGCCTGCCTGTTACCTGTCTGTTTGCCTGTCGGCCATCTGACTGCAGCTCTATCCAGAGGTTCGGACATCTTCAGCAGAGATCCCCGGCTGTTGCCTGCTCACCTGGGAGCGATCATCTGCCATCCGACTGCAGCTCTATCCAGAGGTTCGGACATCATCTGCGGAGATCCCCGGCTATTGCAGAGACTCTTGCCTGCTCACCTGGGAGCGATCATCTGCCATCCGACTGCAGCTCTATCTAGAGGTTCGGACATCATCAGCAGAGATCCCCGGCTATTCCAGAGACTCTTGCCTGCTCACCTGGGAGCGATCATCTGCCATCCGACTGCAGCCTACCAGGAGGCTCCACCAGCTCAGGTCGTATATGCCTGTTTGTCTAGAGACTGCCTTGGTCACTTACCGTGACAAACCTGCCTGTCCAGAGACTGCCCTGGTCACTTGCCGTGACAACCGGCCTGCCCAGAGACTACCCTGGTCACTTGCCGTGACAAACCTGCCTGCCCAGAGACTACCCTGGTCACTTGCCGTGACAACCTGCCTGTCCAGAGACTGCCCTGGTCACTTGCCGTGACAACCTGCCTGTCCAGAGACTGCCCAGGTCACTTGCCGTGACAACCTGCCTGTCCAGAGACTGCCCAGGTCACTTGCCGTGACAACCTGCCTGTCCAGAGACTTCCTTGGTCACTTATTGTGACAACCTGCCTGTCCAGAGACTGCCTGGCTAATTGCCGTGATTCCCTGTCCTATTCCCGGATGCCACCCGCTCTCTTACAAGTAAATTGTCTTGTATAATAAAGCTTAGTGGTTCCACCAACCAGACCCGTTTCCATCAGTGGTTCCACCTACCAGACCCGTTACACAATCTTACCAGCTTCCACCATCATCTTCACAAGGTCTTTTGCTTTTGTCCTTGGGTTGATATGCACATGTCGGACCAAAGCACGTTTATCTCTGGGACACAGAACCCGTCTCCTTCCTGAGCGGTATGATGGCTGGACATTCATATTGTTTGTACTTGCGTATAATTGTTTGTACAGATGAACGAGGCACCTTCAGGTATCTTGAAATTGTACCCAAGGAAGAGCCAGACTTATGCAAGTCCACAATTCTCTTCCTGATATCTTGGCTGATTTCTTGAGACTTTCCCATGATGCTACACAGAGAAGCAGTGTGTTTCAGGTGTGCATTAAATTACATCCACAGGTGTGTCTCTAATTAACTCAGATGTTACCAAAAAAGCTTCCAAACACACGACATCATCATATGGGCAGTCCAGAATTGTTTAAAGGCATAGTAATCTTAGTGTATGTAAACTTTTGACTTCAGTAATAAAAATGCCTTAAAACATTCTCCCTCTCTCACTCCCTCTCTCTTTCTCATTATTCTGGCATTTGGCAAATATTAATAATTATGGTAGTTCTAATTGACCTAAAACGGGAGAGGGTTATGTTGATTTCATGTCAGATATTGAGAAAAACATGCAGATGTGTCTTTTTATATAGTGTATGTAAACTTCTGGTTTCAACTCTAATATGATGATTGAAATATATTAATAGGATAAAAACTTTAATGGGAGGAGGAATGATTCTTTAATGTCCATGTATTGACATTAGCTCCATGGATTCACATGATCCTTTTACAGCATTTTGTCAGCTATTGAATTTTGGAGTATTGTACCCGATATCATATTTTTGTGCAGCAAGCAGCCCAGTAAGTGACACATCTCTGGAATCAGGGTCTCCGTCTCTACATCATACTGCTTTCAGATTAGGTGACAACAACCTGGTGACAGATACCCATTAGATATCTTGCAATTGTTTAACTTAGTAGGACGTCGGCTAGTCCAGAGTCTCATTGTTCTGTATTCTATATAGTATATTAGTATGATTTTTAATAATTAAAAAATGCTGTTCCCATATATGAATCTTTGGAAACTTGCTATGGAAAATCTATTTCCTCCCACTTCCATTCAACTATTAACAATTTTGTTGTGTTTAATCCACCAGTCATTTCTGATTTGGTAGACCATTGTCATTTTTGGCACACTACAATGCAGAAATGGATTCCTAAAATGTCCTGAGTTTGTATCATATTTTAGTAGGCTGTGACATAATATGAAAAGTTAATATGCGAGTCTATAATTGAAAAAGGATCTGCCTGTAAGACGGCGGCCACAAGCTGCTAGCCCTGTGTCTCGCTCCTATCACTCCCATGATACCTGGCTGTTAACATTTTTTTAGCAAGTCGATGTCTCCCTCTCTGCGCGGAAAAGCAGCACGCTGCAAACAGCAATAAAACCAGAGATAACGTTTCACTCATAAGATTTTGATGGCACCTAAGCCTTTGACAACCTCTCTCTTCTTAGTCATGGAAAGCCAATAACGTGAATACCTTCTTTACCACAGCGTGAAAACCTTTCCATATTTTTTACGCATTATCCTACTCCAACAAGGGACCTTTCAAGAAAATGATGACTTTTGAATGGGACATTTTAAAAATGACTTGTATAGTTTCAAATCTTGCAAACAAAAAAAAACCATCTTCTTTGTTTTCTTTAGACGGATGACAAATTGCGGCGCCACTTGGCCGACGCCATCTCACAGTGCTGTATGTGGGGGCATAATAGGGTGGCATTCGGAGAGGCTAACGCTGTGGCTCCTCTGGTACGCTACTTAAAATCAAGTGACCCTGCGGTGCATCGTGCTACGGCCCAAGCTCTGTATCAGCTCTCGGAGGACGCTAACAACTGCATAACAATGCATGAGAATGGAGTTGTTAAAGTAAGTGACACTCGACAGATTCCAGCAGATATAATATCCAGATAATTATTCTGACTAGACATCTCATTATAATGATCATGTTACATATATAGCGGGCTCAGACGTGGGGGTGGATACTTTAAGCTAAAGGTCCGGCTGGGCACACAGGGCACTGGGTTCGGTGCAGCAGACGGGTGTAGCATGTGGAAACAAAAAGCAGAGCCACTAAAAGCCACTGGCGGACATATACAGGCAAACTAAAAGTTTCAATAAAGTCCTGGAAACCACAGAAAAACTGTAAACCGCAGGCAAGCAAGAAACATCCAGGAGACCGCAGGCAAGCAGGTGGGATGCTGGGAACTGCTGGCAGGCGGGAGACATCCAGGAAACTTTAGGCAGGTGGGATGCTGGGAAACACTGACAGGAGGGAGACATCCAGGAGACTACAGGTAAGCAGGAGGGATGTTGAAAACCGCTGGCAGGCAGGATACGTCCAGGAGACCACAAGTAAGCAGGTGGGATTCTGTAAACCGCTGGCAAGCGGGGAGTGACCAGCAGATCACAGACAGGTAGCAGACAAAATTCAGGAGTAACAAAGTCTAAAACAATGGAAGCCGCACACAGCCAGGAAGACGTCCTGAAAACTGCAAGTGGGCATGTAGAAGAGGTCCTAGAAGACAAGGACAGGTAGTAGACAGAACTCTAGAGAAACCACAAAGTTAGAATATCTTCAAAGCTGCAGAGAGGAAGACGTCCTGGAAACTGCAGGCAGGTTGCGATACTAAAAACCGCAGACAAGTAGGTGAGACTGGAAACTGCAGGCAGGTTGCGATACTAAAAACCGCAGACAAGTAGGTGAGATCCTCCACTTGAAGGAAACAAGGATACTGGGAACTGCAGACAAGCAGGTGAGCAGCGCTACTTGAAACTGCAGACAAGTACTAACAGGTAACAAGGTACCGCAAAATGCAGATAAGCAGGTTACTGGAAACAATGCCAAGATACAGGTGTGAGTCTTGGGAGGCTTTATATAGGCCCAGGGAATATAACACATGGGAGCACACCGGCTACTTGCAAAGCCCGACGTGGAGCACAAGAAAATTAAACGGACCGGGGCATGTGCCTAACAGGTCAGCCAGCTATAAACGGAAAAACTCTGTTTACATCCTCAATTATTTCTAATTCTTCAAGTATCCTGTGTTTTTGACCGCAAAAATAGTGTAATCTGCAGTGATAAATCCAAATAAGAAAGTAACTGGTGGCACTCCGCATCTTTCAAATACATTTTCTTTGTGGCGTCACTCTATTATTCCCCCTGATAATTTATGAATAAATTACAGCTTGGTGTTACAGTTGGGGCGAGTGTCCCTCCGCCACGGTCTGATACTGTCCAATCAGTGCTGGCAGTGCCAGACAATGCAGTGACACACCCCTTTGACAATGGGAAAGAGTAACACCCAGTTGTTCATTTATTTCTACATTTCCTGGAGGAAGTGACACAGTACAGAATTGTTATTTCATGGATCATAATTACTAAAACTGACATGCCAGAAGAGTTGATTGGGTCCTTTTTAAAGGTTTTTTTTCTGACAGTATATTACTGCCGTCGCTGTTTAATGGGATTAGTAGGGCACAACTTTCTGGAATGCAGGTACTGTAAAACACCCCATTTACTTGTATAGGGCAGAACAGTTTATTTTCTATAGCAGCACCGAACAAATAAAGGACATGAACCCCTTTATTTTAGGAATCATATGCTTCCCAATGGTTAACCCACCCCATCGATAAGTTACTGTCTATCCTAACTACATAATATAATTTCATGTTGTCCGAACGCTGCTTTCATTAATATTTGCATGCTGAAATCAGGTCTCCTTTATTGTGATGTGAACCCAGATATTTTATAAAGATGTGAACCTGAGTTCCTACAGAAATATGTCCTCTTCTCCTTTAAAGATGGCCCCATGTTCCCGTCATGTATCCGCCTTCTGATGATCTGGCAAATGAGTCTCTATCTATAAACCTCACATTTTTCTCATCAAAGACCCTCTTCATGTATCGAATTCAGCGCTTCGTTATTTCCTGGTCGCGCACATATTATTTTCCTGTTCCTTTTAATATTAATATTTGTTTTTATTGGAAGTACAGTCTTATGAATAAGGGGCAGCTTAATTGCATACCATAAAAGCCCTATTCAGTAGTAAGGGCACTGATGTAGTATAGGCCATTTACCAGATGCTGAAGAAGCAGCAGAAAAAAAAACATCCATTGAACTAGAAATGAGAAAGAATTTATGTCTTGTCTTCCAGAAACGGAGTAATTGCACCCAATTAAGTAGCTGCAATTTATTTTTTTTTTACTATTGCTGAAGTTGATGACGTCCACAGCGCAGTGGCAAAGACGGCACAGGTTAAAGTGACGCCTGTCACTTAATAATAATTAGTTAGTCTTTACTCTGCCAAAAACAATCTCGCTGGCAAATCCATCATCTCCAGAAAAACATGGAAATCCAACTTTTCACACCACTGGAGTCTACAACTGCATCAATCATATCACTCCGAGAAAGGGTTCAAAAAGACGGGCGAAAACATTAGACTCCATCTGTCGTTATTTATTTTAGGAAAGAGGCTGCTGCACGTTGAAAAAAACCGAAATTCTCTACAAAGCTGCCTGAAATGGCACACCGATGCATCTACACATCTTGTTGTCGTCACGCTGTTTGGATTGAGGGTTACCTTCATGTGGCAGCAGCTTTTTTTATAAAGCGAGAAAAGTTTTTGTAAGGCTTTGTTTTTTTTTCTTTTGAGGTCAGGGAGGCTTAGAATCCATGCGACTGGAGTTATTTTTTTTTCACGAAACCTGGAGTAAGGCTATCGCATTACTTGACCTTTGGGCTATACAACAAGTGCTGCTTTAAAGCCTGTCTGATCTCATCTTGGAGGAAAGATTCGGCAAGGGAGACTGGCTTATCTTTTGCCTAACCTACGGTTCACTTGGCAAACGTCAAGGTCAAGGACGACATTTATGGTTACAAATAGGAGTTTTGTACCTTCTCTTTGTTTCTAGAATCGGATGCTCCTTTGTATCCTCTTTTACGGGCACGTGAACCATTCCGGATTATTCATTTAGCTATTATTTCTTTGAATGGATCATTCATTTTGTAAAAAAAAGAAAATCTTTTTGAAATCAACAAATCGAGATTGAAAATTTTTAAAATGTTCAAACAAACAAAGTTAAGTATATGCAACTTAATTTAATGGAAAAGATTGCTACTTGACTAGGTCTGCCAGTTCGACGGCGAGCCAGAAAAGAGGAATCTGGCACTGTCCTCGGTTAGCAACTCCATCTTTCATCTGTATTTCTCTTCTGTATTTATCTTGCTTCAAGAAAATTCCGAGAATGTCTTTTCCTTCCGACTTGGCTCTCGCCATAAACCACAGAAATACTCGGAGCAACGTCTTGCAATTGTTCAGCTCTGTGTACAGTACATGTCCCGGGCTCTGCTAAATAACAAATGTATATTTAATTTGACAGCAATAAAATAAAAGATAAAGCGCTACTTAAGACTCGTTCTTGTATACCATAAAATCACGGTAAACCTCCGACTTTACATATATGTTTTCCTTTTGCTCTGTTTTAAATCGACATACTCTGGGTGACCTCACCCTCGGGCTCGGAGCCAGATGATTTTCAGTTTTTCTTATGTTAATAAAAACATTATCATAGCCTTTAGCATTGCAATATCTCAATATCTGGCTAAATACGGGAGCCAGAAGTGGATTTTGACAGGGAGACTTTAATTCTGCCTTTATTGAAAATATTCCTTTTTTTTATGTATATGACATGTAAATAACTATATATGAGCAATATATACAGATTGCCTTTGTATTTCAGACAGGATTTCTCGGTTAGAGGTCAGACACATGTAATTCTGCCTGTACTTATCTGTGAAATAGAAAGCATCTGGAACTTGGAAATGTAGTGTAGTTCACCCGTTATCCTCAGTGGTGGTTCCACCCTATTTCTGTGCTCATGATATTCCCGTCTCCAGCACTATGAAAGCGTTTGTGCTTGCTAGCTTCACTTTATCTTCTGTTTCTACTTTTTTATTGTCAGTCATTGGGATAAAGGTCATATAAGGAAAATCAGGTCCATCGCGCTATCTTGGATTCCTCTTTTTACATTACATCAATTTCTTTCCTTTAGTCAATTTCACCTTAAAAGGGTTGTCTATTTTTACCAATTTTTTTGTCCAGAGGTGCAGTGATATGTAAAACTATCTGAGATTTACGCACCCTACCCAGATAAAGTGTACACTCTCCATTGCTGCCCTGGTCTCTGCTGATCGACTGCAGTGGTCATGTCACATTAGCAGTGCTGCAGTCAATCACAGAGTTTAGCAGCTCTGCTTTGGATGATTTCAGTGATTAATATCAATGGTGCTGCAGTCACTTAACCGATGTAGCCCATTACCAGAGACCAGAGCCAGCATAAAGTCAGTGCTGGACCCAGGTAGGGTAAGTAAAACTAGTCAAGATAGGTGGAATGGGACATCTGATCCTCTGCAGCGTTCACATTTTGTCAAGGTTGAAGAAACATTGTTCACATTTTGTCTGATTGGAAGGAACACTTTTTTTTTACACTTGAACAAAATGGTCATATAACCCAATCCCACTTCTGCTCTCTTTGCACATGGCTCCAGTCCCTTCCTGGCTGCTGCTATCCTCTTCCTGGTCAATGCTGTCCTTCTCCTGGCACGCTACATTGCTCCTCCTCACAACCAATTTTCATTTTTTATCTGCCAGGGCTCAGGTGCCCTGGATTTTAGGAGGGGTCATCCCTAATTGCTCTGAACTTGTACATTTGGTTCCTGTATTGTGCAAATGTGTTAGTTCTGTATATTTTAGCATTGACCCATATTGTCTCCTGGCCTCATCTATCTAAAAAAAAACCTCCAACTCTGAACAATTCCTATCTGATAACGATTTCTATCCGCTTCCTTGGTACCATATTTTGGTGACACCTGTCCACATGCCAGTCGTTGCGGACTTAAATTCCTTTATTGGCGGATAAATAGAGAATCCGCAGAACTCAAAACCCTCCATTTTCACTACCGAGTTCAACCTTAATTGAAATCTATTAGCACTAGAAGGCCCACATCATCTTCAGTAGACTTTGTGTTTGGTAGCTTGGCCGAGCGTCATGGGAAGAGGAGAATATGTCACTATCAGACCCTACTTTGCAGACCTTATCACCCTGAAAACAATCCCATGGCATTTCAACATGCCAACTGTCATGGGTTTACCGCGACAGAGATGGGCCAGAAGACCGCAGCATCTGATTTCAAGAACTCCTGCACTGATTACAAGCATTTCTCCTTCATATTAAACAGTGCAGGTTTCTGATAGCAGCACAGGGATTAAACTGTTCAGCTTAGAGTCTCTGAAGCCTTCCTGCTTGGATTATCTCAGCTGTTCAGTATTGGCCACTCCCTTCTCCTGTATATACTCGCCTCTGGCAATCTGGATTGACAATGTTTGTCTTGTACCGCCTGGTGTCGTTTGGAGGTGTCTGTTGCTAGAGGTGCAATTCCTATTTGGTTTCCCTCTCTTTTCTCCCTGGTGTTCCTCTCTGTTGTCTGCGAGTGCATATTTGTTATTTTCATTTTTCACTGTACGTCCTCCCTTGTTAGACTTGTTTGTGTATATACATACACTATTATTCCCCAGTTCCCTGGGCATGGTAGGGGGACAGATATAGGGCTGATTCAGGAGTTCAGCAAGGCACGTGGCCCTGGCATCTTCACTATCAGAAGTAATCCGGGGAGCAGGGATAGCTAAGGTGCCCCTAGGGTTAGGGTCAGGGAAGGAGCCCCTGATCCTGGGTATTCCAACAAGAGTTGTGACACCGACACTTCTTTTCCTTGACATCTGCTGTCTGGTGAGAGCTAGGAGACCTCCATGTACATTAGATAATGAGCAGATCCCATTGAAATGGACTTGTTTTTTCTTCTGTATCAACCCACAGCAACCAGACATCATCTTTAGATCTTGTTAAACATCAAGCACTTACTGCCTACATCATAAATAGGCCATTATCTAGAAATGATGGATCTGCATCTCTTATCTGTAGAGCCTTCACTAGTTAACAAGGACTACAGTTTGCTTTACACTTCACAAGTTACTGGATGTCAGCATCTGCCTTCAATTTATAGCTATATTCAGCAATTCAGAACCCTGAGCTGCGTTTTAGCCATAAGGAAACTATGCAGCAAGGATGAGTGATAACAGATTTCCTTGTGGTTATCAGCCACATTGTCAGTATGAGTAGAAGATCTGCTATATTTTATCGGAGGGGATGGATTTCAGTGGAGCACTTAACATGAAAGAATGTTTACTGCGCCGTTCAGCAGACCTGTCGTTGTCAGACACGGGCCAAATATTACCTTTTTGGACAGTCTCAGAACATTCCATTACATCCCTCAATAGAGAACTATCTGGATTACTTTTTTATCTCCTGACTTGACTTTATGGTTGCCTACTGTGCTGAGTGCCACCTGGGATCTAATCAAATAGATCCTGCCTTTGTGAGAAGACTAACCACTATCTGCGATTCTGTGCCATGACTTGTACTGGAAGATGAAAAGCAGCTGTCCGAGTACCAAGTACAAACCAGATCCTCATCGTCTACTATCCTCCCGTTACTTGTAGTAATTATTTTGTTGTCTAATTTCCACTTATTCCAGAAAGGTCTATGCCGAGCTATTAAAGGGAACCAGTCAGGACCATTTTCTTACTAAAACTACAGTTATTGCCGTATAGATCCTTGTACAACCAATGTTTCATTCCTGTTCTGTAGTAATGTACAAGTGCGAAGAAATCAAGCTTTGAATCAACATGGATCATTAGCCTTCCAGTGCATTGGGGACATGTTGAAGTGCTCAGAATGCATCGACACGCCCCAATGCACTAAATTCGCATGTGGATTAAAAGCTTGATTTCTCAGTGCAGGCACATCGGATTAATGTAACACCAATATTATTTTTAATATTGTGCTAGGACATACAGTAATAGCATTAGTTTCCATAGCAAAATCATCCTGAATGATTTCCTTTAAAAAAGTTCCCAAACTTACCCTATTTTTATATAAATATTTATGGAATATTCCAGTATATTATTATGACCGTTACTGAAATATGACTCCCTACTGTGAACTGTGCCAAAATTGGTGAGAAATATGGCAGGGATTATCATAGCCTCCAATAGTAAAGATTTTTTTTATAAAGCACCCAAATTGTCTAGAGTGACATAATTTGTGGTGCCATTTCACTTTTTTCTCAGTTGGTCAATTTCAGTATAATTTGTGAACACCACATTTCAGATGCTGAGAGGCGTGGTGAAGTTTGGGATGTGTGGGTGGGTTGTGAGAGTCACTGCCGCAGAGGGTGAGAGTCACTGCCGCAGAGGGTGAGAGTCACTGCCACAGAGGGTGCCACAGAGGGTGAGAGTCACTGCCATAGAGGGTGACAGTCACTGCCAAAGAGGGTGACAGTCACTGCCACAGAACTTGAGATTCACTGCCACAGAGGGTGAGAGTCACTGCCACAGAGGGTGAGAGTCACTGCCATGAGGGTGAGAGTCACTGCCATAGAAAGTGACAGTCACTGCCACAGAACGTGAGATTCACTGCCACAGAGGGTGAGAGTCACTGCCATAGAGGGTGAGAGTCACTGCTACCGAGGGGTTCGAGACTCATACTGTCACAGAGGGTGAGAGTCACTGCCACAGAGGGTGAGAGTCACTACCACACAGGGTGAGAGTCACTGCCACAGAGGGAGATAGTCACTGCCATAGAGGGTGAGAGTCACTGCCACAGATCGTGAGATTCACTGCCACAGAGGGTGAGAGTCATTGTCACAGATCGTGAGATTCACTGCCACAGAGGGTGATAGTTACTGCCATAGAGGGTGAGAGTCACTGCCACTGAGGGTGACAGGGATGTCACAGAGGGTGATAGTCACTGCCATAGAGGGTGATAGTCACTGCCACCGAGGGTGAGACTCACTGCCACAGAGGGCGAGAGTCACTGCCACAGAGGGTGACAGAGATGTCAAAGCAGGTGAGAGTCACTACCACAGAGGGACAGGCACTGCATTACAGAATCTCTGGCACTGCGATTAAGCATCTCTGGTTCTGCACTGGGACAACCCTGGCCCTGCATGAGAACATTTCTGGAAATGTAAAGGGCATGTCTGACACTTTAAAGAGGACATCGCTGGTACTGTAAAGGTAACGGGGTATAGTTTTCACAGCTAGGGCTCATTCATGTGTCAGTTTGTCACATACGAGTATTAGCCATGTTTTTCATTGATATCACTCATACCTATTATCTATCGGTCTGTTCACATGTCTGTGACTTTTTCTGATATTGATCTCCGTATCCAAACAAACTCGGCAATAAAAGTCTGTGGGTCCTTGAAAAAATTAGATGCCATCTGAGTGCTGTCAGTTTTTCACAAACTCTTAGTGGAGAAACTGAAAATTGGACCTAAGGGAATATCACTGGCACTGCCAAGGGGAAACATGCACAGCACAAGGGGCAAACTAACATTTTATAGGGGACTTCTCTGGTGCTGGACAGAGGCATTTCTTATATTTTAATGAAAGATAGATAGATAGATAGATAGATAGATAGATAGATAGATAATAGATAGATAGATAGATAGATAGATAGATAGATAGATAGATGATAGCTAGATAATAGATATATAGATAATGATATAGAATAGATAGATAGAGATAGATAGATAGATAGATAGATAGATAGATAGATAATGATAGATAGGAATAGATAGATAGATAGATAGATAGATAGATAGATAGATAGATAGATAGATAGCACTCCATGCTGATGAATATGCGTTATTCTGATTTTCTAGTGGTGCCTTAATATCATTATAACATCCTAGAAACAGGATATTTTATTCATCATGGCAAGCAATGAGCAATACCAGTATCATTGTGTAAACTGTAAATATAAGAAGATGGATTTCATATACTGAGATGAAGTATGCGAGTAGTAATTCTGCTCCCATATACTTAATCTCATTAGACCACTTTGCCTTGAGTTACATTTTAGTTGCTTTTTTACAGTCTCTGCGCTCAGTAATTTTGTGGTAGAAAAGCGTGCATAGTGCATATTTACATGATAACATAGCCGGCGAGCTAAAACAGACCATTAAGACGTACTTATGGCTGCTTCTATTCATAAAGGAGCTATTGTAGTATTATTGCCCGTGGAGGAGCCACAGAAGGTAGAGCAGCACAATATACTCTGAGCCAGAGACATCATTATTCGCCTTTTCATAGCTCTGTGAATCATTTCAGGGCTTGCCCGGACTCTAGTAAATAAAGTTTCATATAATGCAGTTAAAACTGTTACTAAATATACATTGTATTACTAGTATACCTTGTGCTATTCTAGTATTGGTATATACAGTGGCATGTAAAAGTTTGGGCACCCCTGGTGAAAATGTTCCTTTTTGTATTTTTTAAAATGTAAAAGATGAATATATATATTTTGTCTAAAATACAAAGGAAATGTGTCATATTTAACTTTAGCCCTTTTAGCAATCATTTTATCTTCAACTTGCTTAACTGTTCACAGCAACAGTAATTTTGACTAGGGGTGCCCAAACTTTTACATGCCACTGTATTGTGTAGTGCCAGTACTAGTCCCAGTACTAGTGTGTATTGTGCTGAGCTGGTACTGGTCTGCTTTATACTGTGTACTAGTATACCTTGTGCAGTACTAGCATACATTGTGCTGTATATACTGTATCATTGTACTCTAGTCCTGGCAGAGCACTATGTACTCTAGTACTTTCACTGTATATAGGGTGGGCCATTTATATGGATACGCCTAAATAAAATAGGTATGGCTGGTGATATCAACTTCTCGTTTGTGGCACATTAGTATATGGGAGGGGAAAACTTTTCAAGATGGGTGGTGACTATGGCGGCCATTTTGAAGTCGGCCATTTTGGATCCAACTTTATTTTTTTCAATGGGAAGAGGGTCATGTGACACATCAAACTTATTGAGAATTTCACAAGAAAAACAATGGTGTGCTTGGTTTTAACGTAACTTTATTGTTTGATGAGTTATTTACACGTTTATGACCACTTATAAAATGTGTTCAAAGTGCTGCCCTTTGTGCTGGATTGTCAATGCTTCCCTCTTCTCCCACTCTTGACACACTGATAGCAACACCGCAGAAGAAATGCTAGCACAGGCTTCCAGTATCTGTTGTTTCAGATGCTGCACATCTCATATCTTCACAGCATAGACAATTGCCTTCAGATGACCCCAAAGATAAAAGTCTAATGGGGTCAGATCGGGAGACCTTGGTGGCCATTCAACTGGCCCACGTCTCCCGATCTGACCAACTGGCCAACTTCAAAATGGCCGCCATGGTCACCACCCATCTTGAAAAGTTTCCCCCCTCCCATATACTAATGTGCCACAAACAGGAAGATGATATTACGAACCATTCCTATCTTATTTAGGTGTATCCATATAATTGGCCCACCCTGTATAATCAGACTGGACGGGCAGAGATTGAGATTAAACTTTCACAAAGCATTACACAGCCTTTCTGACATGAATTTTCAAAATAACTACAGCGGGCTCATCAGGACTTCGATTATTTAGTAATAACCAAAGAAGAAAATACCTTTATTTAACAAAAATGGTAAAGGGTATTTTATTAAATTGTGCGGGCACTTCTTGTTTGTGGTGCTACCCCTTACCATTTTTGTTAAATAAAGGTATTTTATCTTTATGCCAATTGCCCCAATTTTCCTTGTTGATCACATGTTCGGTTTTTTTTTCTTTGGTTTTCACAATTTTTCCAAATGGCCCACCATTCATCCACCCAGCACATAAGAGACCCTATATATCACCTTGCATAATTGGATATATATCTATTGCTGCGTTCAGTTCGTGTTTTAAACGATTATTTAGTAATGTATACAGTTTCTTTGGTGAAGTCTGGTTACTTTAGGTTGCTCAGGACAGTAGCGTTTACTACGCTGTATGTAATATCTATTATACTAATGGTTTGCACACTTTTTTTTCTTGTCTTTAGCTACTTATAGTCATGGTTGGCTCTACGGATACTGTTCTCCAAGAGGCTGCCGCCGGATGTATAGCCAATATACGTCGACTTGCTCTGGCCAATGAAAAAGCAAGATATGGCTAACCTAGGACAAAGAAACAAATCAGCATAGCTGGATTACACCGAGGCCGTGCTCACCGTGCAGACGGACATTTTGTGGTCTGACACCCAACTGATATCACTGCAGCCGTCTCCTCAGTAATGTCACTCAATAATGGTTATAATAGGGATATTCATTCTGCTCAGTGTACAAATTGGCTTTCTGTCCTCGGTTTAGGCCGATGCCACTTTATAACACATTTGGTTGGAATTCCGGTCTGAAATGTCGACTATACAAAACATGAAGATATTATTCTGAAATCACCAGTACAAGTCGTACAACTCTGGAAGTCTTACACGTCCTTATGTCAAAAAGTGTTGACTGCTTCACAGCGTGTTCCAAACCTGGATCTTATAAACCTGTCATTGGGCTCTGTCTCATATTCTGAGGTCCACAAAGAAAAACTAAAGTAACTATAGATCAGAACTGACATATGGCGGCATTGAGAAAGTAGACGTGACCAGCTGGAATGCCCACATCATTCCAATATCGTGTTGTCATGTCTTGCAATGTTACAAGCCTCCCGCAGCAACATAACATGTAATTATGGCAAGATAGCTAATATAAGTGAATATATACTCCTCCTGGTCCATTCCACAAATATGCAGCAGAACAGAACTTTGTTATGCCTTCTGGACAGATATACCAGGCCAGCCTATATACCTATCTAAAATGTTATACCTTGTGTGAGGGGTTCAGGCTCTATGGCAGCCGGTAGCTTACACACAGGGATCCAGTTCTGGTGTCAAACAGTGCACAGTTTATTAAAAAGTCCACAAATGATCACAGCACAAAAACTGAAATAGCCTTCCTTCGGCATAAAATAAACAAAACAATTCCCACAGCAGGCACGGGCTCACCCGTTTGCACACTAGCTCCACGCTTAGTCAGCTTCTGGCAGACTAACCAGCATACCAGGGGGTCTTTCTACCTCCACTCACAGACAACACTGAGGCAGCTCAGCTACCTTAAATAGTCCTATCAAAACCTGGAATGAGGGTATGAGAATGGCCAATCCCATCCAGCTCTTCTGGCCACTTCTTAAACCCGGACCCAAAATCCGGGCTCAGAAAAAAACGTCTCAGCAACCTACTGCTGCTGGTACCTTTGTCTCCACGTCCTACATCACAAAGGCTAGCCACCTTGATGACACATACCTCCTATCCAGGATTTTTCCCTCTGCGTCTTTACACTTGCAAGCCTGGCTTTATACTCATGGATGACCACAATCATCAGCATTTTAATTTCAATCACAATTAGTTAAAGTTTGGCAAAGTTTCGAAGACCAGAAAACTGAATTTGCCATCATTTTAGTCTTTTACATTTGCATTGAAGACATATTTTCCACACTCAATCATTTAAAATGAAAGAGTATAGGGGATCATCAAGTTATGAGGACCCCAAAGAGTTTTAAGGGTCATTTACAGCGGCCGTTAATCCCTTAGATTTTAATAGTAAAAAGACCCATTGTTCGTGATATTGGTCTAATGTGAATGGATTGAGTGACTAAACAGCGTGTTCGAAAATGCCCGCATATCGTGAATAAAAATATTTAGGTAATCGAAGAATTCTCATTCATCTTTTGAAGGTCATGTCTTGTAAATGGGGATTGTTCGCTTGTTCAACGATTAGACCGGTTAAAAAGAAGGTGCGGAACAATCTCAACCATTTCATTCATGATTCTTGTCCTGTATAAACACTTGTCTGACATCATTTGCTAGTCATGAGTTATGATTGTGTCGTTCATCATTTAAATGATTATCTGCTTGTGTAAACGAACCCTTAAGCTGCAGAAATGTATGTTATGTAACAAGGATAAGGCTAGCCCACCAGGGTACCAATGTATCCAATAGTGAGACCAGTAAACATCAGCCCACCAGGGTACCAATGTATCCAATAGTCAGACCAGTAAGCATCAGCCCACCAGAGTATCAATGTATCCAATACTCAAACCAGTAAACTTCAGCCACCAGGGTACCAATGTATCCAATAGTGAGACCAGTAAACATCAGCCACCAGGGTACCAATGTATCCAATAGTCAGACCAGTAAACTTCAGCCACTGGGGTACCAAGGTATCCAATAGTCAGACCAGTAAGCATCAGCCCACCAGAGTATCAATGTATCCAATACTCAAACCAGTAAACTTCAGCCAACCAGGGTACCAATGTATCCAATAGTCAGACCAATAAACATCAGCCCACCAGGGTATCAATATATCCAATAGTCAGACCAGTAAACATCAGCCCACCAGGTTACCAATGTATCCAATAGTCAGACCAGTAAACATCAGCCCACCAGGGTATCAATGTATCCAATACTCAAACCAGTAAACTTCAGCCCACTGGGGTACCAATGTATCCAATAGTCAGACCAGTAAACATCAGCCCACCAGGGTACCAATGTATCCAATACTCAAACCAGTAAACTTCAGCCCACTGGGGTACCAATGTATCCAATAGTCAGACCAATAAACATCAGCCCACCAGGGTATCAATGTATCCAATACTCAAACCAGTAAACTTCAGCCCACTGGGGTACCAATGTATCCAATAGTCAGACCAGTAAACATCAGCCCACCAGGGTACCAATGTATCCAATACTCAAACCAGTAAACTTCAGCCCACTGGGATACCAATGTATCCAATAGTCAGACCAGTAAACATCAGCCCACCAGGGTACCAATGTATCCAATACTCAAACCAGTAAACTTCAGCCCACTGGGGTACCAATGTATCCAATAGTCAGACCAGTAAACATCAGCCCACCAGGGTACCAATGTATCCAATACTCAAACCAGTAAACTTCAGCCCACTGGGATACCAATGTATCCAATAGTCAGACCAGTAAACATCAGCCCACCAGGGTACCAATGTATCCAATACTCAAACCAGTAAACATCAGCCCACCAGGGTACCAATGTATCCAATACTCAAACCAGTAAACTTCAGCCCACTGGGATACCAATGTATCCAATAGTCAGACCAGTAAACATCAGCCCACCAGGGTATCAATGTATCCAATACTCAAACCAGTAAACTTCAGCCCACTGGGGTACCAATGTATCCAATAGTCAGACCAGTAAACATCAGCCCACCAGGGTACCAATGTATCCAATACTCAAACCAGTAAACTTCAGCCCACTGGGGTACCAATGTATCCAATAGTCAGACCAATAAACATCAGCCCACCAGGGTATCAATGTATCCAATACTCAAACCAGTAAACTTCAGCCCACTGGGGTACCAATGTATCCAATAGTCAGACCAGTAAACATCAGCCACCAGGGTACCAATGTATCCAATACTCAAACCAGTAAACTTCAGCCCACTGGGATACCAATGTATCCAATAGTCAGACCAGTAAACATCAGCCCACCAGGGTACCAATGTATCCAATACTCAAACCAGTAAACTTCAGCCCACTGGGGTACCAATGTATCCAATAGTCAGACCAGTAAACATCAGCCCACCAGGGTACCAATGTATCCAATACTCAAACCAGTAAACTTCAGCCCACTGGGGTACCAATGTATCCAATAGTCAGACCAGTAAACTTCAGCCCACCAGGGTAGCAATGTATCCAATAGTCAGACCAGTAAACATCAGCCCACCAGGTTACCAATGTATCCAATAGACCAGTAAACATCAGCCCAACCAGGTATCAATGTTTCCAATAGTCAGACCAGTAAACATCAGCCCACCAGGGTATCAATGTATCCAATAGTCAGACCAGTAAACATCAGCCCACCAGGGTACCAATGTATCCAATAGTCAGACCAGTAAACTTCATCCCACCAGGGTATCAATGTATCCAATAGTCAGACCAGTAAACTTCATCCCACCAGGGTAGCAATATATCCAATAGTCAGACCAGTAAACATCAGCCCCATTTGAAGTTGGCTTTGGGGTCATCATCTGGGTCTATTTCCTTTGAAATAATTCACAAATAACTTATTTCCAGTTTGAAGTCTAACAGGTGGTTGTTTAGGAAAGGATGGAGACAAGGAATTGTGGTCAGAAATGTACACAGTCATAACCAATGAAAATAAATCAACACATAAATCTTTGCTAGTACAGGATCTGTACAACCTTTTTGCTCAGCCATTGAGCATTGGGGAAAGTGATCCTTTAGGAATCATGGATTGTCAGTATATTGTCTAAGATTTTTGTCCAGAAGGGCAGGAATCAGCATCAGAGGTTCCTGTAGAAAGGCACTGATGGGGAGCAGGAGCCTGCATCTGAAAAAATGATTTCCATGATAGGTTAATTTCTGATGATAGCTACATTGTTAAAATAATGGATTTTCCCATTTCAAACATTTATGGTCCCTCTTTCCATAGATTTGAATGGTGAGAGCCCTGTACAGCGAGGCGACCATTCAGGGAACAACTCAGTCCCCTGCTCCTATTTATGTGATGTCTGCCTATCAGACATCATTAATGTATAAGTCTGTATAATGTAAACTATATTTAAAAGGCTATATATAGTATAATATATAGTATCACTACCTCCTAAGTAATGACATCAGTAAGAAAAGAAAGTTGTGATGTTATTCCCCCTCCCTCTATAAAGGAATATTAATAACCATATCAACATGGCATTTATAGCAAGCTATATTTAAATTCAATCATTGCAAATTGACATAAGTTATTTATATGTGGCTAACTGTAAAGGGATGGACCAAGAATTGAATTAATTAGCTTGTACAAATCCCTGAGCTCCCCTGATTCTGCTGTTTTTTTTCTGTTTTGTTCTGCGTCACTCCATTGCAGAGATATTCAGATTTGTTTCTCTTGGAGAGCGATATGTGCAATCTCTGCTTGCAGCCCAACTGGGCATTTCTTCAGAGTTTTCTCTGGGGTCGTGCACTTTCACACCTCCTTGCCAGATGCTGCCATTCACAGCTCTCCAGTGTCTGAGACTACTAGATTAGCTGCCAAGCTGTGATTGGCAGCATCTGGGAGGGAAGAGTGAAGGTGCACATCCCTAGAGAAGACTCCAAAGAAACGCCCAGTTGGGCTGCAAGCAGAGATTTCATCTGTTGATCACCAAAAGCAACAAATGTGAATATCTCCGCAATGGAGCGAAGCAATGAAAAACAGAAAAAAGCATCAGAATCAGTGGAGTTCATAGATTTTTATGTTATCTAATTAAATTTTTTTAGCAAGTGACAGGTCCTCTTTTAAGACTAATCTATTTTGGGCCTTCAGGACAAAACTTTTTTTTTCTTTTATTCGTCATCGCATTCCAAGAGCCCTAGCTTTTTTTTAACCATTTTGAGGTACATACTAACTTATTGGTTAACTTTTATTTACTATATGATGGAATAAATGTAAAAATGCAGGAATTCTGCTATTCATGTTCACGTTGTCTATGAATAGAGATCTCACTAGTTATGGACCCAGCAGCTGCCTAACCAACGAAAATTCTCTGATTATGGCCCCCTTACGTATCATGTCGTATTCATAATCCTGAGAGTCTTTTAGACATCTTCACCTGCCCTTTCCTAGGTATCTGCTTCAGCTAGAACTACAGCCCTTTTTGTAGGTTGGACTTGGAGAGCAACACACTAGTGTCATTTACATAAAATGTATTGCAATAAGGTTGTAGCTGGTCATACTCCAGAGATTTAAGGCAGTTTCTTAAGGTACTGCCACACTACACAATCCCGCTAGCGATCTCGTTAGCGTCGCATACTAATGAGATCGCTAGCGGGATTGTTTCTATATCGCTAGTAGCTACCTAATTTAGCGATATCGTTAAGGACGCTATCGCGGTTAGCGATCTCCTTAACGACTTTAGCGGTACAAAAGTACCGCTAAATCGCTAAAAAAGGTGCCACACTCAGCGATTAGATACTTACCAGCGGGACGCCAGCGATGAAAATAGGGTCCGGAACGATCAGGACGACGGACGAGATCACAGCAGGGGCCACGTCGCTGGCAGATGCCGCACACAACAACATCGCTAACGGGATCGCTAAATAGTGACGTTTTTTAGCGATCCCGTTAGCGATGTTGTTTAGTGTGGCATACCCTTTAGTCTCTGGAGGCTGTTATTCTAGACAGCCTTGAAAAAGATTTCATACCTTGTGAACTTTTTCAAATTTTCAAACATTACACCCACAAAGTAAATTGTTTTTTATTGGGATTTTATGTGATATATCAACACAAAGTCGCAAATATTTGTGAAGTATTAAGGAAATTATACATGGTTTTCTAAATATTTTAAAAACATAAATTGGAAAATTGCGACATGCATTTCTCTTCAGCCCCACTGAGTCGATACTTTGTAGGACCACCTTTTGGTGCAATTACTGCTGACAACTCTTTTGGTGTATGTGTATGTCTCTTCCAGCTTTGCACATCTAGAGACTAGAATATTTGCCCTTTCTTCTTTGCAAACTAGCTCTAGCTCTGTGAGATTGCATGGAGAGTGTCTGTGAACAGCAATTTTCAAGTCTTGACACAGATTTTCAATGGGATTTAGGTCTGAACTGTCACTAGGCCATTCAAACACATGAATATGGTTTGATCTAAACCATTCCTTTGTAGCTCTGGCAGTATGTTTAGGGTTGTTGTCTTCCTGGAAGGTGAACCTACACTACAGTCTCAAGTCTTTTGCTGCATCTAACAGGTTTCCTTCCAGGTTTGCCCTGTATTTACCATCTTCCCATCGACTCTGACCAGCTTCCCTGTCCCAGCTGGAGAAAAACATCCCCACAACATGATACTGCGACCATCATGTTTGATGGAGGGGATGGTGTTTTCAAGGTGATGTGCAGTGTTTGTCTTCGGCCACACATGGTGTTTTGCATTTAGCCCAAAAAGTTTTTCATTGGTGCCATCTGACCATAGCACCTTCTTCCACATGCTAGCTGCGTACCTTTCATAGCTTTTTGCAAACTGGACTTATGGCTTGTTTTAAAAAATGGCTTTCTTCTTGCCACTCTTCCATAAATGCCAGGTTTGTGGAGTATATGACTAATAGTTGTCCTGTGAACAGATACTCCCACTGAGCTGTGGATCTCTGCTGCTCCACCAGAGTGACCAAGGGCCTCTTGGCTGCTCTCTAATTAGTGCTCGCCTTGCCTGTGATGCCGGGTTAGGCTGACGGCCATGACTTAGTAGGTTTGCAGTTGTGTTATACTTCTGTCATTTTTGGATGATAGATTGACCAGTGCTCTATGAGATGTTTACAGCTTGGGCTATTTTTTTATAACCTAACCCTGCTTTACTCTTATTCACATTTTTATCCCTGACCTGCCTGGTGTGTTCCTTAGTTTTCATGATGCTGTTTGAGTCCTAATGTTCTTAATCCCTTAAGGACCAGGGGTATTTCTGTTTTTGCATTTCCATTTTTTTGCTCCCCTTCTTCCCAAAGCCATAACTTTTTTATTTTTCCATCAATATGTCCATATGGGGGTTTGTTTTTTGCGAGACGATTTGCACTGACATTTTTATTGATGCCATTTTGGTGTAGATACAATGTTTTGATCGCCCGTTATTGCATTTTATTGCAATGTTGCAGTGACCAAAAAAACTTAATTCTGGGGTTTTGTTTTCTTTTCTTGTTATGCTGTTTACCAATTGGATTAATTATTTTTTATTATTTTTATATACTGATATAGAATCTGGCAATTCTGAACGCGACAATACCAAATATGTGTATTTTTTTATTGTTTTTTTTTTTTGAATGGTGCAAAAGGGGGTTGATTTGAACTTTTTATATATATTTTTATATACATTTTAAAAATTTTGTTTTTTACTTTTTACTAGCTTCAATAGGTGTGATCTTCTGTTCTCCTATGCTACACAGAGCCGGGCTGTAGCAAGTGCTCTGTGTAGCAGAAATGATCACTTGCTATGAGCGCCGACCGTTGGGTGGTGCTCATAGCTATCCAGCTATGAAAACCACAGGTATCTGCTGTCATGCCAACCCATCGCAACCCACGGTCATGTGACACGCACGCCGATGGGCGTGGTTTGTTTCAAACTTCCGACGCGGCCATGTTAAATGCCGCTGTATGAGTTTACAGTGGCATTTCACATGTTAACAGCCACAGGTGGATCGCGATTCCACCCACGGCTGTTAGGGGCACATGACAGCGGATCAAATCAGTGCCAGAAAAGGTGCGGGCTCTGTATCCATCATTGGACGTTAAGAGGTTAAGACTTTCACAGAACAGCTGTAGTTATACTGAGAATAAACTACACACAGGTGGACTCAATTTACTAATTATGTGACTTCTGGAGGTAATTGGTCACTCAGGATTTACATTTAGGGGTGTCAGACTACAGGGGGCTGAATACAAATGCATGTTACAATTTTCAGACGTAAATGTTTTAAATATTTAGAAAACCATGTATCCTTTCCATTACACTTCACAAACACTTGCTACTTTGTGTTGGTATTTCACATAAAATGCCAATAAAATACATTTAAGTTTGTGGGTATAACATGAAAAAAATTGTAAAAGTTCACGGGGTACGAATACATTTTCAAGGCACTGTACATACGGTTGAATAGTAAATTGGTGACGATGGGCAGAGTGATCAATGCCATTCACGATGCAATATATTTAAACACACATCATAGAATCATAGAATAGTAGAGTTGGAAGGGACCTCCAGGGTCATCGTGTCCAACCCCCTGCTCAAAGCAGGATTCTCTAAATCATCCCAGACAGATGTCTGTCCAGCCTCTGTTTGAAGACTTCCATTGAAGGAGAACTCACCACCTCTCGTGGCAGCCTGTTCCACTCATTGATCACCCTAACTGTCAAAAAGTTTTTTCTAATATCTAATCTGTGTCTCCTCCCATTCAGTTTCATCCCATTGCTTCTAGTCTTTCCTTGTGCAAATGAGAATAAAGATGATCCTTCTACAACGTGACAGCCCTTGAGATATTTGTAGACAGCTATTAAGTCTCCTCTCAGTCTTCTTTTTTGCAAGCTAAACATTCCCAAATCCTGCAACCGTTCCTCATAGGACATGGTTTGCAGACCGGTCACCATTCTGGTCGCTCTTCTCTGAACTTGCTCCAGTTTGTTGATGTCTTTTTTAAAATGTGGTGCCCAAAACTGGACACAGTATTCCAGATGAGGTCTGACCAAAGAGGAGTAGAGGGCAATAATGACCTCACGTGATCTAGACTGTATGCTTCTGTTGATACATCCTAGAATTGCATTTGCCTTTTTTGCTGCTGCATCACACTGTTGACTCATGTTCAGTCTGTGATCAATTAGTATACCCAAGTCTTTTTCACATGTGCTGTTACTTAGCCCTATTCCTCCCATTTTGTATATGCTTTTTTCATTTTTATTGCCCAGATGTAGTACTTTGCATTTTTCCCTGTTAAAATCCATTCTGTTAGTTGCTGCCCACTGCTCCAGTTTATTTATATCTTTTTGAATCCTCTCTCTCTTCTCTAGTATTAGCTACCCCTCCTAGCTTTGTGTCATCAGCAAATTTGATCAGTTTACCCTCAATTCCTTCATCTAAATCATTGATAAATATGTTGAACAATACAGGGCCCAAAACAGAACCTTGTGGTACCCCACTTGATACATTCTTCCAACTGGATGTGCAGCCATTTACGACCACTCTTTGGGTCCGATCACTAAGGGAAACTAAAAGTCTGGGAATATAAACTTATGATGACCTTTGACACTCTTAGTGCTGGATGAATATATCCCAGAGTTTTATGTCGTTCTACAACAATTAAGGAATCTGCCTCCCTGACCTTTTAGGTCATCACAACACAATACCAGACCCCAATCAGAGGGTAATAAAACCTTCACTCCTTATCTATGAACTAGTCATATTTATGTTAATCCCTCTGCCATAATGACAGTTCTGCTTCATGTCACTTGTCCTACCTATTGCATTTTTTCTGTGCTATTTTGTGTATAAATATGTGATTCTTCAGATTTGTATTAGTTTAGCCTGATGAAGAGGCCTGAGTAGTCTCGAAAGCTTGCAATTTGTTACCATCTTTTCAGTTAGCCATTAAAAGGTATCAACCACTGAGGACTCTCAAGTCTAAATATTTTTCTAAGGGAAACTAGGGATTGATGCATGAGGAGGACAATTTGCATATTCCAGTACCTTCTGGAAAAGCAAAGAGTCAGCGATCTGTATAACGACATCTGCGGTCGTTGTTAAAACCTAGTCCCACCTGCGACGCTGGTAAAGTCGTTTATAAAGGGTGTCACACTCAGCGATTCAGGCTCACCAGCGGGACACCAACGACCAAAAAATGGCTCAGAACGTTCATAAGCGATCAACGACATCTCAGCAGGGGCCACATCGCCGCTACATGTCACACACAGCTGCGTCGCTAACGAGATCGCTACTGCGTTATAAAATCGGTGACTTTTTAGCGATCTCGTTAGCGATCTCGCTTAGTGTGACAGTACCTTTACACACAGTAGATTACACAAGAAGGAAGACACACAGTAAGGTTCTAGGAGCAACATGGCAGATGTGACAACCTACATGGTGAGCTGCAACATGTGCTACATGTTCACAGATTTACCAGAAGAAGAATCCAACTGCACCTGCCAGAAGTGTAGGCTACTGGCCCTTTTAGAAGAAAAGGTGCTGGGTCTGGAAGAAAGAATTGGAACTCTGAAGCTCAAAGAAAATTAAGACTTCCTAGACAGAACAGAAGCATCTCTTCTGGTCACAGAAGGTGAAGAAAGTGTCAGAGAACCTCCAAAAGCAGACGAGTGGAAGCATGTGACCAAAACAAGCAAGAAGACCATGGAATAATCACAATCACACAACTGAGAAACCGATACCAAGGCCTTGTGGAGGACGAAGATGGCACACCTAAGGTTCAGGCACTACCAGCAAGCAAAGAAGAAAAGGGCACACAGCAACCCCCAGAAGTGACAACAAAAAGTACAGCTAAGAAGCGAAGAAGAGTGGTAGTGGTGGGAGACTCACTACTGAGAGGCACAGAAGCAGCCATCTGCAGGTGCGAAGATCAGTGATGTGACCGATAGGATACCAAAGGTCATCAGTTCCAAGGACATCCACCAATTTCTTCTGATACATGTTGGCACCAATGAGAAGGCAATACTGACAATCTGCAAGGACTTTGAAGAGTTGGGGAAGAAAGTAAAGGAAATGGATGCACAGGTAGTTTTTTCTTCTATCCTTCCAGTAGACGGGCATGACAAAAGGAGATGGAACAGGATCCTTGATGCAAACAACTGGCTAAAACAATGGTGCAGACAACAAAGATTCAGATTGCTGGACCACGGTGTGAATTACCTGTACGACGTGCTCCTCGCCAGAGACGGACTACACCTCAACAAACTTGGGAAACACACATTCGCCAGAAGACTCGCTACACTCATCGGAAGGCGTTAAACTAGAAGAAGAGGGGACGGGAAGAAAAACATTAGACACAAACATGAAGCCAGAAATAATACTGATGAAGGATATGAGGTGCTTCAAAGAAGATCCAAGACAACATACTTGGAAGGGAGGTAAGAAAATTTCTAAATCCACAGGGAGAAGATTGGAACAAAACAAATTCCTCTAAACTGCATGCTTACAACGCCAGAAGTCTGACAAACAAGATGGAAGAACAAGAAGCAGAAATATCTACAGGTAACTATGATATAGTGGGAATAACGAGACATGGTTAGATGAAGGATATGACTGGGTAGTAAATTTACAGGGTTACAGTCTGTTTGGAAAGAATTGTAAAAATCGGAGAGGAGGAGGGTTTGTCTTTATGTAAAGTCTTGTCTAAAGTCCACTTTAAGGGAGGATATTAGCGAAGGGAATGAGAATGTCGAGTCCATATGGGTCGAAATACATGAAGGGAAAAATAGTAACCAAATTCTCATTGGGGTCTGTTACAAACCTCCAAATATAGCAGAAATCATGTAAAGTCTACTATTAAGGCAGATAGATGAAGTGCAAACCCATAATGAGGTCCTTGTTATGGGGGACTTTAATTACCCGGATATTAACTGGGAAATAGAGACCTGCGAAACCCTTAAAGGCAACATGTTTCTGCTAATAACCAAGAAAAAATATTTTTCACAATTGGTGCAGAATCCAACCAGAGGAGCAGCCCTTTTAGACCTAATACTATCTAATAGACCTGACAGAATAACAAATCTGCAGGTCGTCGGACATCTTGGAAATAGCGACAACAATATTGTACAGTTTCACTTGTCTTTCGCTAGGGGGACTTGTCAGGGAGTCACAAAAACACTGAACTTTAGGAAGGCAAAGTTTGACCAGTTAGAGATGCCCTTAATCTGGTTGACTGGAACAATGTCCTCAGAAATAAGAATACAGATAATAAATGGGAAATGTTTAAGAACATCCTAAATAGGCACTGGAAGCGGTTTATACCTTGTGGGAATAAAAGGACAAGAAATAGGAAAAACCCAATGTGGCTAAACAAAGAAGTAGGCAACTAACAGTAAAAAGAAAGCATTTAAACTACTAAAACAGGATGGCAGAGTTGAAGCTCTAAAAAACTATAGGGAGAAAAATACTTCATTTAAAAAACTAATTAAAGCTGCCAAAAAGGAAACAGAGAAGAACATTGCTAAGGAGAGTAAAACTGATCCCAAACTGTTCTTCAAGCATATCAACAGTAAAAGAATCAAAAGTGAAAGTGTAGGCCCCTTAAAAAATTGTGAGGAAGGAACGGTTGTAGATGAGGAGGAAAAAGCTAATATATTAAACACCTGCTTCTCCACAATATTCACGGTGGAAAATGAAATGCTAGGTGAAATGCCGAGAGACAAATAAAACCCTATACTAAGGGTCACCAATCTAACCCAAGAAGAGGTGCGAAACTGGCTAAATAAGATTAAAATAGATAAATCTCTGGGTCCGGATGGCATACACCCACGAGTATTAAGAGAACTAAGTAATGTAATAGACAAACCACTATTTCTTATATTTAGGTACTCTATAGCGACGGGGTCTGTTCCACAGGACTGACGCATAGCAAATGTGGTACCAATATTCAAAAAGGGCTCTAAAAGTGAACCTGGAATTATCGGCCAGTAAGTCTAACTTCTATTGTTGGTAAAATATTTGAAAGGTTTCTGAGGGATGTTATTCTGGATTATCTCAATGAGATTAAGGCCGGGGTCACAATTGTGAGTGTGATGCGAGAAAGTCGCACATCAATACCCGGCACTGCCGCCGGCACTCGGACCGGAGTGTGCGGCTGCATAGAAATACATGCAGCCGCACACTCTGGTCCCGAGTGCCGGCGGCTGTGCTGGGTATTGATGTGAGAGACTCGCGCAAGTTTCTCACATCACACTCGCAAGTGTGACCCCGGCCTTACTGTTTTACTCCATATCAGCATGGGTTTATGAGGAATCTCTCCTCTCAAACCAATCTAATCAGTTTTTATGAAGAGGTAAGCTATAGACTGGAACAAGGGGAGTCATTGGACGTGGTATATATTTATTTTTCCAAAGCGTTTGATACCGTGCCACACAAGAGGTTGGTACACAAAATCAGAATGCTGGGTCTGGGGGAAAATGTATGTAAATGGGTAAGTAACTGGCTAAAGTGTATGCCACACTAAACGAGATCGCAAACGAGATCACTAAAACGTCACTATTTTGCAATCTCGTTAGCGACCTCGTGTGTGTGGCATGTAGCAACGGTGTTGCCCCTGCTGTGATCTCGTTGATCGTTCACTAGAGTTCTGGACCGTTTTTTGATCGTTGGCGTCCCGCTGGTGAGCCTATATCGCTGTGTTTGGCACCTTTTGCGAACGACCTCGTTTGTGACGCATATGGGTTTAGTGTCACGGAATGGATCGCAATATCTATAAGTTCTCTTTTGCGTCACAGAGAGGATCGCAGCAGTTGCAAAGCAGGCTAGCAGGACGCAGAGAGCAGGAGCGATGCTGGAAATTCCTATGAATCAGAAGCGCTCAGTACATGCTAATGACATCCTAACGACCGCCAAAGTCGTTAAAGAGATCGCTGACCGCTGATGAGTCGTTTATGAGATCTCCTGTTTGGCAGCTACTAGCGACCTAAAAGAGATCTCACAAACGATCTCATTAGCTTGCGTCGTTATTGAGATCGCTAACGAGATCACTAAGTGTGGCAGTACCTTAAGTCATAGAAAGCAGAGGGTGGTTATAAATGGTATATTCTCTAACTGGGTTGCTGTGACCAGTGGGGTACCGCAGGGGTCGGTGTTGGGACCTATCCTCTTCAACATATTTATTAATGATCTGGTAGAAGGTTTATACAGTAAAATATCAATATTTGCAGATGATACAAAACTATGTAAAGCAGTCAATACATGGTATCCGGCAAATTTGGACATCTATTTTTTCATCTGGACTTCCTGATGATCTCTAACAATGGGGAAACGCGTCGGGGGTGTATCTGCTCATGGATAAGTCACCATTTTTTACTCTTTTTGTTATCTGAGTCCCCCTGATTTGGGATAGATTTATCATATGTATGAAGATATGTGGTGACAATTCTTAAATCATGGTATGGATTTATTATTTGGTTATTTCTATTTTTTATTGAAAATGCCTACATAGATTAACCCATAGGGTATCCACCTCTTTATTTAATTTCTGTTGTGTTGTTTATTGTTTTCCCACCTATATTAATAAGGACTAAACAGGGCAGAAAGGGACAGTCCACGTTGAGTGGGGGCGCCAAAAAATCGTTTAGGGTGCCAACCTCCACAGACAGGTAGATACAGATTAGGTTTATTGTAGGGCTGTGTAGGCCCATAGTTTTGGTCTTTTTTCATTTTTTGGCATTTGCTATTTTTTCACTGGGAAGGTGTTTTTTAATATTGTGAATTAAAAGTAACTTTTAAGGGAATATATGTTCACTACCAAGAGAAGATAGTATTCTGCTACAGATTGATTTGGATAAGTTGGAAACGTGGGCCAAAAGGTGGCAGATGGTGTTTAACAATGATAAATGTAAAGTTATACACATTGGAAGAAGGAATCAATATCACCATTACACACTGAACGGGAAACCACTGGGTAAATCTGACATGGAGAAGGACTTGGGGATCCTAGTTAATGATAAACCTGGAGCAGCCAGGGCCAGGCAGCGGCTGCCAAGTCAAACAGGATCATGGGGTGCATTAAAAGAGGTCTGTATACGCATGATGAGAGCATTATACTGCCTCTGTACAAATGCCTTGTTAGACAGCACATGGAGTACTGTGTACAGTTTTGTGCACCGGTGCTCAGGAAGGATATAATGGAACTCGAGCGAGTACAAAGGAGGGCAACAAAATTAATAAGGGGATGGGGGAACTACAATACCGAGAGATTAGCAAAATTAGGATTATTTAGTCTAGGAAAAAGACGTCTGAGGTGCAATCTAATAACCATGTATAAGTAAATAAGGGGACAATACAAATATCTCTCCAAGGATCTGTTTATGCCAAGGAAGGTGACGGTCACAAGGGGGCATTCTCTGCGTCTGGAGGAGAGAAGGATTTTCCACCAACATAGAAGAGGATTCTTTACTGTTAGGGCAGTGAGAATCTGGAATTCCTTGCCTCAGGAGGTGGTGATGGTGAACTCAGTCGAGGCGTTCAAGAGAGACCTGGATGTCGTCCTGGAGCGTAACAATATTGTATCTTACAGTTATTAGGTTCTTTAGAAGGTCGTAGATCTGGGGATTTATTCTGATGGAATATAGGCTGAACTGGATGGACAAATGTCTTTTTTCGGTCTTGCAAACTATGTTCCTATGTTATGTCAGATTTAACACCAGATCAGCATCACAAACAAGAGCTGGCTTGGCAAAAAGTAATTTAGTCAACGTCTGAATCTGGTCAAAATCTGGCAAAAATCTGGCTAACTGTACAGTAGAAAGGCCATAACAAGGGCTAGCGGGTTAGGAACTATATCCTCCATAGTTTCACTTTGAAACTTTGCACATCTATAAAACTGCACCTTTTTCAAACCTCCCTAAAATTAATTATGACATCAAGTTCTTGATTTAACAGTGAATAAAGACAATTTCCATATCACGTAAAAATTAATCCAAGTAAAATACCCAAACGCAAAACTATAATAAATGATATACAAAAATGCTTACTCTTTGAAAACCAGAATTCCCTCAGAATACATCCACTGGAGTCCCACACGTTTTTATTTTCCTAAAGTCTATGTTTTATTACCATTCTTGAAAAGAGCAGGTTTATGAGATCATTACACAAACCAAGCAGTTCCAACCACAAAAAAGTGCTGATTTACTTTTACATAAAGCTCTACCACATGCTGCACAGAGCGAATAAAATAATTATACCAATATATTTCAGGTACAGTTCTCCGCATGATATCAGTGACATGAAATGGAGCGGTGTACAACAAGAATAAGAATACCTTAAGACAGTAAAGTCATTGTGTACAATGAAATCCCAGCACAGTATCATAACAATATTATCAACTTTTACTGCTGATCTTCCAAGAGTATTCAAAAAATGTCCCCCTGTAACCATGCCCCCTTTTATTACACACGCCTTCATGCCCTCATTTCCCACCACCTGAAATTGTGATTGGATACAGGGAGTTTCTACCATTTAAAGAAAGTCCCCCATAATAAGCCTTACCAGAAATGATGATTTGGAAGACTTTAAAAGGAATCTTTCAGCTGTTTTTTACTAGTTAATCTAAGAGCAGCGATGTGACACTTGCTAAGCAGCTTGCTTTAGTTTCAGTTTAATCAGTATTTTATCAGCAGAAGATTATCATTAGATAACTAGGTGCCACATGCAAAGCAGGCCAGCTAATCTGTGTAACCCCGTCCCCACAACTGATTGGCAGCTTTCTAAAGGTACTGCCACACTACTCGATCCCGCTAACGATCTCGTTAGCGTCGCATACTAATGAGATCGCTAGCGGGATCGTTTAAATATCGCTAGTGTCGGCCACATTTAGCGATGTCGTTAAGGACGCTATCGCGGTTAGCGATCTCCTTAACGACTTTAGCGGTACAAAAGTACCGCTAAATCGCTAAAAAAGGTGCCACACTCAGCGATATATACTTACTCAGCGGGAGCGCCGACGATAAAATAGGGTCCGGAACGATTCCAGCGACGAGCGAGATCACAGCAGGAAGCTCGTCGCTGGCAGATGCCGCACACAACAACATCGCTAACGGGATCGCTAAATAGTGACGTTTTTTAGCGATCCCGTTAGCGATGTTGTTTAGTGTGGCATACCCTTAACTGTACATAGGAATCAGCCAATCAGTGTTATGGGCAGGGCTGTACACAACTCAGCATTCTGAGCCCTGCTACATCTACAGCAGATAAAACAGGAATTTTATCAAAACTACACCAATAAGTCCAGAAAGAGATACATTGCTGGAATAAGTATGTCTAGTCTCTATATTATGCTGATCTCAGATTCCATAGCAAATCCCTGCTGATAGATTCCCTTAAACATCACCCACGAGATTTGACAACACTCATGGGAGTGCAGGAGGTCTGCCTTTTTTCAGGAGCCTCCAAGACATTCCCATTGGGTTGCCAGTTATGTATCAGAAGCCTAAGAGAGACAACTTATTGCAACTTTCTAGTGTGACAGTAACTTTGTATATGATGTCATGCTGAAGAGCTGTATTTAAGTCCAAACTTCATTCCTCAATAAGATCATGACAAAGTTTTATTTTATTTTTTGCCATTAACAAAATATCTGTAGTTGTCACGGGGACTTACAGTACCTTGAAAAAGTATACATACCCCATACTTTTCCACATATTTTTACATTACACCCACAATCTTAAATGTATTTTATTGGGACTTTATGTGATATACTAACACAAAGTAGAAAGTATTTGTGAAGTCTAATGGAAATGATACATGGTTTTCTACTTATTTTAAAAATATAAATCTGAAATTGTGACGTGCATTTGTATTCCGCCCCTGTAGACTGATACCCCTAAATAAAACCCTTAGTGAATAATGGCATCCAGAAGTCATATAATTAGTAAATTGAGTCCACCTGTGTGTAATTTATTCTCAGTATAACTACAGCTGTTCTGTGAAAGCCTCAGAGGTTTGTTTGAGAACATTAAGGATCAAACAGCATCATGAAAACCAAGGAACACACCAGACAGGTCAAGGATAAAGTTGTTAAAAAGAGTAAAGTAGGGTTAGGTTAGGAAAAAAAAATAGCCCAAGCTATAAACATCTCCCAGATGACTGTTCAATCCATGATTCAAAAATGGAAGGAGTATGGCACAACTGCAAAGCTACTAAGACAAGGCCTTTCACCTGAATTAACATTCCAAGCAAGGAGATGTGAAGGAGATAAGTATCTTGCATGTCCAAATTCGGATGGCTGATCCTTTTTTTCTCTCTCAGATATGCCGCCAACATAGATGTCTGGCAATGGCTCTCTCATACAGAACACAGGAATGTTCAACCGAGCGAGTGCTCTTGAGTATGGCAGAGACAGACGAGTGAGTGCTCTTGAGTATGGCAGAGACAGGCGAGCAAGTGCTCTTGTGTATGGCAGAGACAGGCGAGCGAGTGCTCTTGAGTATGGCAGAGACAGGCGAACAAGTGCTCTTGTGTATGGCAGAGACAGGCGAGCGAGTGCTCTTGTGTATGGCAGAGACAGGCGAGCGAGTTCTCTTGTGTATGGCAGAGACAGACGAGCGAGTGCTCTTGTGTATGGCAGAGACAGGCGAGCAAGTGTTTTTGTGTATGGCAGAGACAGGCGAGCGAGTGCTCTTGTGTATGGCAGAGACAGGTGAGCGAGTGCTCTTGTGTATGGCAGAGACAGGCGAGCGAGTGCTCTTGTGTATGGCAGAGACAGGCGAGCGAGTGTTCTTGTGTATGACAGAGACAGGCGAGCGAGTGCTCTTGTGTATGGCAGAGACAGGCGAGCGAGTGCTCTTCTGTATGGCAGAGACAGTTGAGCGAGTGCTCTTGTGTATGGCAGAGACAGGCGAGCGAGTGCTCTTGTGTATGGCAGAGACAGGCGAGCGAGTGCTCTTGTGTATGGTAGAGACAGGCGAGCGAGTGCTCTTGTGTATGGCAGAGACAGGCGAGCGAGTGCTCTTGTGTATGGCAGAGACAGTTGAGCGAGTGCTCTTGTGTATGGCAGAGACAGGCGAGCGAGTGCTCTTGTATATGGCAGAGACAGGCGAGCGAGTGCTCTCGTGTATGGCAGAGACAGGCGAGCGAGTGCTCTTGTGTATGGCAGAGACAGGCGAGCGAGTGCTCTTGTGTATGGCAGAGACAGGCGAGCGAGTGCTCTTGTGTGTGGCAGAGACAGGCGAGCGAGTGCTCTTGTGTGTGGCAGAGACAGGCGAGCGAGTGCTCTTGTGTATGGCAGAGACAGGCGAGCGAGTGCTCTTGTGTGTGGCAGAGACAAGCGAGCGAGTGTTCTTGTGTATGGCAGAGACAGGGGAGCGAGTGTTCTTGTGTATGGCAGAGACAGGCGAGCGAGTGCTCTTGTGTGTGGCAGAGACAAGCGAGCGAGTGCTCTTGTGTATGGCAGAGACAGGCGAGTTAGTGTTCTTGTGTATGGCAGAGACAGGCGAGTTAGTGTTCTTGTGTATGGCAGAGACAGGCGAGTTAGTGTTCTTGTGTATGGCAGAGACAGGCGAGTTAGTGTTCTTGTGTATGGCAGAGACAGGCGAGTTAGTGTTCTTGTGTATGGCAGAGACAGGGGGAAAGCTGCTGGTCGAATGTTCGTTCGGCAAAGAGCCATCTAAGTTGTATGCGGAGCTCTACATTAGCAAATAATCAAATTCAACATAATTTCACCTTGTCACAGTCTATAGTCTATATGGATATTCTGACGACTATTTTACATCTTTGAGTGTTTTGCTAGAATGAACCTTTATCTCCGCTGCTAGATGACTTGTGTTCACTATTTGGTAACTGGTAGAGGGAGCGTACTACTTACTCTATAGAGCAGTAGGTTGTTTTTCTTTGTTTTTTTTTAAATTAGTAAGCTTTATGCCACTAGTTTTCATAGCCTGCTCTAACTTATATGTGTAGCCCTGGGTACACAATACCAGGAGGATGAGTGGAGAGGTAATGGTTAAGGGCTCTACATGACATCACATACACTTAGACACTCCCACGGGGAGTGTTCAGAGTCAGTCAGTGAGTCTTGCCTGGACCTGTGAGGAGGAAGGAGCAGAGTCTAGTTCGGGTGGCTCAGAACTGAGTGATCCCACTGTTGTGCAGTTCAGAGAAGTGGAGGCCAGTAAAGGTGAGCCAGATTACCTCAGCCTGGTCAGAGCTGTGCCCCACTGATAGACGGACTGAGACAGCTATTGAGAATGTGAGCAAGTCGAAAGGCACAGTGGAAGGAATTGAGAAGTGCTTTAGGATTGAAGTATCCTGCACGTTGTCACCGGTCACTGGAGACCGAAGCATCACTATAGCTGCACGCATAGTGGTAGAAAAACCAGAGGCTTACTGGACCTTAGGTAACAGAAAGCAGCCCTTGAAGTGTCAGTACGTAACAGGGTCAGGTGGAATAGGAACTTTGAGCTAGGCCAAGCATAGAAGAACCTAGTTTCATCACTGGAAGGCTCCACCACAAAACTGACCGGGCAGTACAGCTTCGAAATAGCTGAAGTCTCAGGAGTGAACTACGCTTTATGCTGGTTGGACTCATCATCATTGGAAAGTAAAGGAGGCCCCTGCCTTGCTCAGCCATTGCCTCAAAACTCATCCTCCATCAACCCATCAGCCTCCCTGGGACCTGCCTTACCATCTAACAAGTAAAAGGTATGGAAAGACGCTGACGGTGTGAGACTGAGTTATTTAATTGCATGCCTGCACAACCCCACCATAACCATCGACCTGAGGGAAGAGTCCCACCTGTAGGGGACCCGACATCTAGCTGCCTCACCATCCCCTCAGAGATCTACAGCAGCGCTGGTACAAATTACCAGAGACTACAGGTGGCGTCACGAACTGTAAATATATCTATCCCCTGTAAATATTCCCCCCAACATACGCCAGACCGCCAGGGCCACAGACCGAGCCACCGCTACCTGTGACATCCCCATAGACTTCCATGGGCTCGGCTCTGAGTACCCCATTGCCCTGGTAATCCACAATTGTGGTGGCGGGTCGTTACAAAATATTTGGCGTCACGAACAGGATACGAAACTTGCAGCATTGCGAGCCCTGTGTGCCTGTGGAGTGTTTTGGTGAAAAAGACTGTTGCTATTGTTTGGCGCCAAATACCGCCATATTTGCCGCCAGATTCGCGCCCTAAGGCGCTGGAGAAGAAGGTGGGCGTACCTGAAAGAGCGTGCAAAGTCTTGGACACGCCCCCGGCTCTGACTCAGCGGCAGGTCCTGCAACAGGAAGTGAACGCTCTGACATCAGAGCGCCTGCGACGAAGGTCCTGTTCCCACTGCTGTGCCTGTGAAGTAGCAGCATCTGAAACCGGTAGGCTCCGTTTAACCAAGGGGGCGCTACGATGTCACAACAACCGGCTGACAGTGCGGCCCCGGCCGGAGGCCCCAATCCCGCACCGCCTGGTATTGTAGCGCCAGATGGGGGTGCAGGTCCAGCACCCAGTCCGGTAGTCCCGATCATGCCACTAACGCTTCCATATATGCCAGGGGCGAAATGGCTTCCCCAGTACAGCGGTGAGCCAGGCACATTAGCAGGCTTCAAGCGGAAGTTATGCAGCATCCTAGATATGTACTCCATGCCGGAGAGGCAAAAAGCTGCTGTGCTGGTAGGGCAGCTAACTGGCGCTGCTGAGAGGGAAGTGGAGACTTGGGATACCGTTAATCAGGAGTCGGTACCTGCGATCTTCCTTAAGCTGCATGCCATATTTGAGGACCGCACAGAAACGGATCTCCGGATGGCCTTCTATCACTGTTCACAACAGCCAGGTGACAGCATCCGGGACTACGCTTGCCGACTACAAGGAGCCCTGAGAGCTCTTAAGCAGATTAATAATTTAAATGCTATCGATGAGAATAAAATGCTGAAAGAACAATTTATACAGGGATTGAGATCCCAAGAGGAACGCAGAACTGTAAACTGGTGGTCCTTAGATCATCCGGATGCTACCTTTGATGCCCTAAAAGACATGGCAATAAAAGGGCTGCGGCCCCTGGGCAAACCTGAAGTGGCAACCCAACATCATCAGGGTGAAGTCACTCTGGAACCGGCAGTACCCCCCTTTTCCCCGCTAGTGGCAGAAACCAAAACGCAGGCGACACCCCTAGTGAATTGGATTGTCTGCGCTCAGAGGTGCGCCAGCTGACTAAAAATCTGGCTGCTGTGATGAGTGCCCTGCAGCTGCGGAAAGAGGAGGAAGGAAAGATCTTGTTAGCTGACTGCCCAGAAGACGTCCCGTGGATGCACCGGAGAAGAAAGAAGACGTCGCCCCCCCGGAGGAGGACAACGCCACCCCCAGGAGCGACCTCTGATCAACACCCTCCTCGTCGAGAGATCATCTGTTACCGATGCAACCGGAAAGGTCATATGTCTCCACAGTGTCCTTTAAACGGGCAGAACCTGGGTCCAAGGGCCAACACCCAGGAGAATACCCGTCAGGCCCCTTAGACTGGAACCGCAGGTATGTGGGTGGGCGACCCTACCTGTCCATCATCTTAGATGGTATTGCAGTTCCGGCACTGTTAGACACTGGGTCCCAAGTGACCCTAATACCTGATGCCCTATATACTAAGTACTGGTCAATGGACAGTCTTAATCCCCCGAGCCCTGACTTTACCGTATATGCTTCTAATGGTCTTCCTGTAGAAGTACTCGGGACAAAATGTGTAGATGTAAAGGTGGGCAGAGAGGAGTTGAAAGACCAGGGGCTTCTGGTAGTAAAGACTGCAAATGAGGAGAACGGTTTAAATATAATTTTGGGCACTAACATTATCGGTAATTGTTTGGGAGAAGTTGTGTTCTTGCTCCAACAGCTCGCTGAGATTGCCCGACCAAGGCAGAAAGGAGTAATCCAAAGAGAGATCCGGGCCCTGGTGTGTCAGCAGCAAGCGAAGCTTACAGACGGCGAAATTGGTAATGTACGGGTCACCGACTCGGATCCTATTGTGATACCCCCAATGAGTGAAATGATCATCTGGTGCAGGGCAGCCATAGGTCTGAGAGGACAGAATTACCAAGCTGTAGTAGAACCCCACCATTCAGAACATAGACCTACACTTATGACTGCTAGGGGAGTAGTAGAAGTGGTGAATGGAAGAGTACCGGTACGGCTTCTCAATTGGGGAGATGATGAGGTAAATTTACCCCGTTATGCAACCATTGCTAAACTACATGCTGTCGACAATAATTCTATTCTTCCGGCTGAGTCCTTAGACTCCTGTCAAATAGCGGAGGACAATGACCCAGCAACTCAGGTGGCGGAATGGTGTCAGCAACTCCATGTTGGGACGGACACCACTCCCGCTCACCAGAAGCAAGGGGTATTACGGGTGGTGCAAGAGTATGCCCAAGTGTTTAGCAAGCACCCACTTGATTTTGGGGTAATTAAGGGAGTCCAACATCATATCCCTACAGGCAGTCATCCTCCCATCAAGGAGCGGTATAGGCCTATACCCCCAGCCCATTATCAGAAGGCTAAAGAAATGTTACATGATATGAAGAAGGCCGGGGTGATAAGGGATAGTTGTAGCCCCTGGGCAGCCCCTCTAGTTCTGGTTAAAAAGAAAGATGGTAGTATGAGAATGTGTGTGGATTACAGGCAGGTGAACCGCATAACACACAAGGATGCATACCCGTTACCACGCATAGAGGAATCATTAGCTGCTCTGAAAACGGCTAACTACTTTTCTACCCTTGATCTGACTAGTGGTTACTGGCAAGTGGCTGTGGCTGAGGAGGATCGTGAGAAAACGGCTTTCACCACCCCAATGGGGCTCTGTGAGTTCGACAGAATGCCGTTTGGGCTCAGTAGTGCCCCAGGAACATTTCAGAGAGTGATGGAGAACTGCCTGGGACATCTCAATTTTGAAACCGTGCTGCTATACCTAGACGACGTCATCGTGTATTCCAAGACTTATGAGGATCATCTGAAGCATCTGGCAGAAGTATTCGAGTCCCTGTCCAGGTACGGGATGAAATTAAAACCTCAAAATGCCATCTACTCAAACAGAAGGTACAATACTTGGGGCACATCGTCAGTTCGGAAGGAGTAGCGCCGGACCCAGAGAAAGTCACTGCCATCCAGAAGTGGCCGGAGCCGAAGAACCTTAAGGAAGTGCGACAGTTCCTGGGACTAACGGGTTACTACAGGAGATTCGTGAAAGATTACACGAAGAAGGCAGCTCCTTTACAGGACCTCCTAGTAGGACAATCCCTAAAGAGCAGAAACCCTCCCTTTAATTGGGGTAAGGAACAGGCTGAAGCATTCCAAAAGATGAAAGAGATCCTTACAGGTGATGAGATCTTAACCTATCCTGATTACAGCCAACCGTTCCTGTTGTACACCGACGCCAGTAATGAAGGGTTGGGAGCAGTTCTCAGTCAGAAGCAGAATGGCCAAGAAAAAGTCATCGCATATGCCAGCAGAAAACTCAGGCCAACTGAAAGGAATCCGGAAAATTATAGCAGCTTCAAGCTGGAGTTTCTGGCGCTGGTCTGGGCCATTACTGAAAGATTTAAGCATTATCTGGCCTCCAATCGGTTCACTGCGTTTACAGATAACAACCCCTTAACGCACCTGGAAACCGCCAAGCTGGGTGCCATGGAGCAGCGATGGATGGCTCGGTTGTCCAATTACCAGTTTACTATCAAGTACCGGGCAGGTCGAAAGAATGCTAATGCTGACGCATTGTCCCGAATGCCGCATGACTCTGATACGGAAGAAGAATCGGACGACCTGGAAGAAATTGAGCTACCTGCGTTCCATCGAAATGGGGTAGTCCACGAGCATCGAGTCAACAGAAAGCAGTATGGTGCAACATTAAATCCTTTACCCCATCACAGCTGGAAAGAGACTCAGGACAGTGATCCAGTGGTCAGCCGCATCAAGGAGTTGTTAAGACAGGAAGGCTCCTCTTTGGAAAAGGATGCACCTATGTCAGCCAAGCTCTTGTGGAACGAGAAAAGTAGGTTGTTCCTATACCGTGAGAAGTTGTGCAGGAGATACGTCAACCCCAGAACCCATGAGATGGTCTGGCAAATCGTGGTCCCCAAGGCAGACGTCCCAATGGTGTTGGAAGCATACCACGATCAAGCAGGACACTTTGGCTGGAGAAAGCTGGAGACCCTGTTGAGATGCCGGTTCTACTGGGTAGGGATGCGCAGCTCCATTGAGAGGTGGTGTCGGAACTGTGGACCCTGTGGTCTCAGAAGGAAGGACTACGGTAGTCAGAAGGCACCCCTGCAACCTATCCGGACGACTCGCCCCCTGGAGATTGTGGCCCTGGACCACGTCAAACTGTCGCCAAGTAGATCTGGATACTCATACGCCCTGACCATGGTGGACTATTACTCCAGATTTCTGGTGGTTGTTCCAGTTAAGGATCAGACCGCAGTGACGGCCGCAAAAACCTTTCAAGCAAGCTTCTGCAGACCGCATGGGTATCCGGAGCAAGTATTAACCGATCAAGGACCTGCTTTCGAAGCTGATTTATTCAAGGAATTCTGTCACATGTACGGGTGCAAGAAAATTAGAACAACGCCATACCACCCTCAAACCAACGGTCTTTGCGAAAAAATGAACCATATTGTCCTTGACTTGTTGAGATCCATACCGTTGGAAGACAGAAATCGATGGCCGGACTTACTACCTGATTTGGTTGACTTGTATAACCATATACCTGTAAGTTCTACTAACTGCACTCCAGCCTATCTTATGAGAGCAAGGCCCGGAAGACTACCAATGGATTTAGAACTTGGAGTGGTAGAACCGGAGGCAGACGACGCCATTGAAAACTGGGACATCAATCGGCAAGAGCAGTACAGACGAGTGCAAATCTGTGTAGAAGAAAGTCTCAACAAGGCACGGGAGAAACAGGAAGATATTTACAACAGAAATGCTCCTGCCAAGCCTTTGATGCCTGGAGAAGTGGTATTAAAAAGGAAAAGGAAAATGCACAAATTGGATAACCAGTGGGAAAAAGAACCCTATGTTGTACAAGATTCTAAATATGACAACAGAAAAGTTTGTATCATCAGTAAGGACGGAGGAAGAACAATAACCACTGTGTCCAGAGACCATTTGAAATTGTGTCCAGAACCCTTAAAGCTTTGTGAAAAGAACCCTGTCATCAATCAAGAGGAAGGAAAGGAAGAGGTCATACACACGGATCTGGGAGATTTTCCTGCGGATTGGCCCCGACTGGGAGATGCTGTAATAGTTCCGGTGTTGCAGTTTTATCAGCCACAAGAGGAAGTTCTACCTCCAGTTGTGCCCGTGGTGCCAGTTGAGCCAGTTCAGGAGTTACCCATTCCAGCAACACCTCAACCTACGGAATCTCAAGAAGGATCATCAGAAGCAGCGCCCCATACTATGGGATCCCCTGGTGAAGCTGACTCACACCGCCCAGCCATCAGTACGCTTGCCAGATCCATAGAAAGATTGAGGCAGTTCTATAGTTTGCCGTTACGCAGTGCAGACAGATCACAACTTAATATACCTGAAGCTACTCCACGTAGATCAGAGCGAATCACAAAAGGGAAGATACCCATTCGATACCAGCAGTAATTATAACAAATTAATGTGAATATTGTAAAAAGTATATATACATATGTGTCTTTTCCTTATGGTGTCTTATAATGGACTCAGAGGCTGAGGACTGAGCCAGCCCAAAAACTGTATCTTGTAAATAGTTGCACTAAGGTGCCTTATAATGGTTTCACACGAAGCCTTGACTTACCTCTGAACATAAAACCCGTGTGGTGTGGCACTGAGTGAGGTCTGCATTCATATGTCCTGCAGCCCACCCAGGACCCACGTTGAAGGTTTGGTGCGGGTCCTTCACAAGAATCTTGCCGTTTATTATATGAACATGTCTATTTAATATTTTGTATTTTTCTATATTTAATGTTTTGTTTGCAACGTTCAAGAAATCCTTACCTCCCGGATGGGACGAGTTAATGTTAATGTTTAATGCATAAACAAAAATTGTCTCTTTGTATTTCACAGCCCGGGAGTGCTGTCGTTTACCATGGGGGAATGTGTAGCCCTGGGTACACAATACCAGGAGGATGAGTGGAGAGGTAATGGTTAAGGGCTCTACATGACATCACATACACTTAGACACTCCCACGGGAGTGTTCAGAGTCAGTCAGTGAGTCTTGCCTGGACCTGTGAGGAGGAAGGAGCAGAGTCTAGTTCGGGTGGCTCAGAACTGAGTGATCCCACTGTTGTGCAGTTCAGAGAAGTGGAGGCCAGTAAAGGTGAGCCAGATTACCTCAGCCTGGTCAGAGCTGTGCCCCACTGATAGACGGACTGAGACAGCTATTGAGAGTGTGAGCAAGTCGAAAGGCACAGTGGAAGGAATTGAGAAGTGCTTTAGGATTGAAGTATCCTGCACGTTGTCACCGGTCACTGGAGACCGAAGCATCACTATAGCTGCACGCATAGTGGTAGAAAAACCAGAGGCTTACTGGACCTTAGGTAACAGAAAGCAGCCCTTGAAGTGTCAGTACGTAACAGGGGTCAGGTGGAATAGGAACTTTGAGCTAGGCCAAGCATAGAAGAACCTAGTTTCATCACTGGAAGGCTCCACCACAAAACTGACCGGGCAGTACAGCTTCGAAATAGCTGAAGTCTCAGGAGTGAACTACGCTTTATGCTGGTTGGACTCATCATCATTGGAAAGTAAAGGAGGCCCTGCCTTGCTCAGCCGTTGCCTCAAAACTCATCCTCCATCAACCCCATCAGCCTCCCTGGGACCTGCCTTACCATCTAACAAGTAAAAGGTATGGAAAGACGCTGACGGTGTGAGACTGAGTTATTTAATTGCATGCCTGCACAACCCCACCATAACCATCGACCTGAGGGAAGAGTCCCACCTGTAGGGGACCCGACATCTAGCTGCCTCACCATCCCCTCAGAGATCTACAGCAGCGCTGGTACAAATTACCAGAGACTACAGGTGGCGTCACGAACTGTAAATATATCTATCCCCTGTAAATATTCCCCCCAACATACGCCAGACCGCCAGGGCCACAGACCGAGCCACCGCTACCTGTGACATCCCCATAGACTTCCATGGGCTCGGCTCTGAGTACCCCATTGCCCTGGTAATCCACAATTGTGGTGGCGGGTCGTTACATATACATCATATACAACCTGGATGATCAGGAGTAGTTTGCGTTGTAGTTTAATCTCCTGCACTATTAATTCTATAAAACTTTTTAGTGGCTTCTTTTGAATAATTCTCCCAATTTAATGTAATGCTTTTATTATTATTATTACTATTATTATTATCCACTAATAGAATCAGGTTTGCCATATTTTTTGGCACAAACACGCCTTGCTTTAAGACTTTGCCCCCTTTAATCCACGCCCAGTTCCTGCCCCCTGAATGTTTCCGCTAGGATGTAATATCTCGGTGTCACAATGAAGTGCTGCCTTCTGAGAGTGCAGTGTCTGGGAGAATTGCCAAGTCTTCAGGGAGTCCAGAAGGTCTTCCCTTTTTCCATGACTCTCCCAATTGTTCTGGGTGAGTCGTTAAGTATAATTAACACAGTCACACTTTGAACGACATGGAGCAGCAGGACGTGGAGCTTCTTGGCTTCCATCTCCTTTGCATGATCCTTGGACTTATTCCACCATTGTTTGAGAATACTGTAAGACCCAAGGAGATGAAAACCCTAAAGAGGTTCTTACTACCTATTCCAGAAAAGGATGAAGGAACCCGTACTGGGCTTGCCCTCCAGCTATACGGTCAGCAGCTCTTTATTTGCTGTTGTTTGGATGACATTTTTAACCACATTGTCGGTATGGTAGAAAACACTACACTTCATAAAGTGAAATCCGAGGTTCCCGCTCTGCAGAAATACATATCACTTACAGAAATCACAATATTTTTGTGATCAGTTCCTCAAAGGGCAATGCTTATATGATTTATCACATGTTTTTATATAAATACGTATATATTCCCATACGTTTTACTTGGCAGTATTTTCAAAGACGTGTCACATGCTTAACGTTAACTACCACATTTTTCTAGTAAATGACTTAATTACGGGCTCTCCAATTTGGCATAGAAATAATAATATGAGATTTTGCTCCAGACTAGTTATGGAATGTTTTGCTGTTGCATAATATGAGCAAAATATGTTCATTCATTACCTGCGTTTGGTCTAAAGCATTATAGAAGCAATTGGAGACAATGCTTAAATCTGAATATTGAATCATTGGAAGCATCTGGCATGCCCTAAGCCACGGATCATTAACCTCTTCACGACCTATGATATATAGGTATGTGATAGGCTTTGATGATGCCGAGGCTGCATCTTTTCCGAGACATGACAGCTGATTTGATCTCTGACAGCGGCATTTAATATGATCGTGCCGGAAGCGCGTCACAAACCCCGCCCATCGGCGCCCCTGTCACATGATCACGGGACGCAGATGGGTTGGAATGACAACCGGGGGTCTGCAGATTGCATTGATTACAGATCTCCTGTGGACGCCGGCCCATAGCAGATGATGATTTTTGCTATGTGTAGCAGCAGCGATCAGAAGATCACAGTTTCAAGTCTCCCATGGAGACTATTGAAGCAAGTAAAAAGAAGAAAAAAAATATTTTTTTAAATATTTAAAAAAATAAAGTTCAAATCGCCCTTTTGCCCTATTCAAAATAAAACAATTAAAAAATACACATATTTGGTATCACGATGTTCAGAAATGCCCGATCTATCAAAATACAAAAACAATTATTCTGATCAGTAAACGCCATCACAAAAAGAAAAAAATCAAAACACCAGAATTATGTTTTTTTGGTCACCGCAACATTGCAATAAAATGCAATAACGGGCGATCAAAACATCGTATCTATCTCAAAATGGTATCAATAAAAACATCAGCTGGAAGCGCAATAAATTAGCCCTCACCCAGCCCCAGATCCCACAAAATAGAGACCCTATCCGTCTCGGAAAATGGCGGCATTTTTTTTTTTTTAAAACTTTGTATTTTTTTTCACCACATATTGTAAATAAAAAAGAACCTAGACATGTTTGGTATCTGCAAACTCATAATGACTTGGACAATCTTAATGGAAGGTCAGTTTTAGCATTTAGTGAACAAGGTAAAAAAAAAACTTCAAAACTATTGTGGAATTGCATTTTTTTCAATTTCGGAACTGCTCTGTCTTCTAATAGTGGTCGCGGTCGGGTACTGCACATCTGCCTCCTATTGATTTGGTGCCAACACCGATAACACCTGATCAGCGGGGGTGCCAGGTGATGGTGCCCAAATGATCAGACATTGATGACCATCACTGTAAAAATAGAGGACAGCCTCTTTAAAATGAAGGGGCCACTACACTGAAGAGAATGGTGCTGAGCTGCAGTACCAGACACAGATGGTGCACGGATGAGCCACTAGGATAAACAATGGAGGGGCCGCTGATCATAGCGGTGACCATTATGTTGGACTCCTACCAAACATACATTAAGATCCTAACCTAGAGACTGGCGTTTGTGAAACACTATAGGCAATTATTGGAGAGTTTTAATTGACAGACAACCTACCTAGCTAAAGGCTGAAGCCTATAGTTGTTTAGGGTGTATGCCCAGGTTTAGACTGCATTCTAAAAAACTTCAGTAGTGCAGCATTTCCCAGCCTACTGGCTTCCTACTAGTCAGAGAGAGGGCAGTGCATTCCTGAGGATCGACCAGCAGAATGGGTGCTGCTTGCCTGAAATGTGCACGCCCTAATCTTGCAAGAAGCACCTTTGTCTCTGCAGCATCGAAGAACAGTCTGGATCCAGTGATCCGGACAGTTTCAGAGCTGCGCTCGCAAGCTCTATAGCAAAGAGCTTGAAAGTGCTGCACTGTTTTTTTTTAGGAAAGCAGCCGCTACTGATAAACGGCAAATGTATAGCAGTAAAGTACAGAATTACAAATCCCTCCGTTCTTGAGAATGGAGAAGATTTTTAATAAAAGGTAAATTGCAAAGTCCTTTTGAACTTTGCAATTTTGCCCATTGAAGAAGTTGACACAAAGCCTTTAAGGTGAATTTTATGTCATCAATTTAAAGTCAGAACAACATTGTTTATTTTTTTTCATGCAGCGTTCAACATGGCCAACTAACGTTTATGAAAGATATTATACCTGTAAAAAATTCTCACCCTACGAAGTTGCCGCGTGGCAAATAAATATTACATCACTCCTAAACTTTAGTCAGTATCAATGGATGTTTCCCCGTAATTAAGTATGAGTAGGAGTAACCGTCATTTAAAATTTTATTTCATAAATCAATAGTACACATGAAAATAAGGAAATGGCAATATATCTTATCAGAGAAATCCACTTCTTTCTCCTTCTGCACTGATGTTTCATTCTCAAAATTCTCAATTCCTAGGAACACTGCTTCCTATAGGTGGCGCTAGAGTTCTAGTCCTCTTCCTCTCTGAAGAGACAATTTGCATATTTCATTTCTCAGAGGGGCATGCAAGGCTTATAAGTCTCCTCAATATGGCATGCCATACTTGGCATGTCACTTTCCTCAAGGAGAAACGTTACCCCTTAGACCTCAATTCCTGGGTAAAATCTGTCTTCATTGAACACAGATTTTTCATTATTGAGATATGAGATGGCAGTTACTACTGGTAAGATTTTATGTAGAAGGAAGGAGGGAGACCATAGAGGCAATGCTCCTACCTCCCCTCTCCATATTTTGCCTCTCACTCGCATTAGTGAGCTGATAAATAGTCATATTGACGACAAACCTCCATTAGAAAAACAATAATAACATTTCTACATGAAATTATACAAATCTTACCCTAACAACACCTGCACAGTCTGGGTCCATAGTGGCACCATTCCTGATGTAATCTTCTTTGGTATTTTCCCTGTTCATGGTCGGATCATGAAAACCAGTTCTCTGTTGTTTTAACCTTTTTTTTTCCTTTTTTTTTTTTTAAAGTAAATTAATTTTGACATCTGAATGAGATGGAGAAATTAGGTTTTGAAAACTTCAGCGATGATTTTACATCTGACTCTTCCAGACAGAAAATTTGTAAGTTTGATCCAGTTCATTACTGGTTTCCTTAGCCTCTTACAGGGGAAAGGTATTTTATGTTTTATGTTTATTATTTTAATTATAATTACAAGAGTTCAGCCTCAAAATCAGTGATTTTCTGCTTTGCTGAAAGAAGAGGATTTTGGATGTGTGTATGTGGCTTCCAGCACAAGCCATGACTTGTGTGCACACCTATAGCTACAAGCTGTATATGTAGGAGAGAGAGCCCTCGTTGTGTGACCGGGCCGGAGCCAAGGGGGCTGTCACTTAAGTTTCTAGGGGGTAAGTTCTCGTGGAAAGGAACTACAGGACGACACAGACTGTTCTGGAAAGTAAAGGAGCACAGGAGACCAGCAGGGGCACTTGACGTGGAGGCGGACAAGAGGCAGAAAGAAGGAGCCTGGCAGGCATTGGGGAGCGGGAAAAAGCCAGCAGCTACTCATGAGAAAGGACGAGTGCTCACGTGTCTCGGAGAGAGGATGATCCCGAGCGGAGCGAGGAGGAAACAGAAGAGGTGAGCGGTCCAGCTCACACCAAACCATCTCAATTGGGTTCAGGTCTGGTGACTGTGGAGGTCAGGTCATCTGGCGTAGCACCCCAAAACTCTCCTTCTTGGTCAAATAGCCCTTACACAGTCTGGAGGTGTGTTTGGGGTCATTGTCCTGTTGAAAAATAAATGATGGTCCAACTAAACGCAAACCGGATAGAATAGCATGCTGCTGCAAGATGCTGTGGTAGCCATGCTGGTTCAGTATGCCTTCAATTTTGAATAAATCCCCAACAGTGTCACCAGCAAAGCACCCCCACACCATCACACCTCCTCCTCCATGCTTCACGGTGGGAACCAGGCATGTAGAATCCATCCGTTCACCTTTTCTGCGTGCAAAGCAGTAATCAAAGCAAAAGGTGGCTACTTTGAAGAACTTAGAATATAAGACATATTTTCAGTTGTTTCACACTTTTTTGTAAAGTGTAATGTATAATTCCACATGTGTTAATTCATAGTTTTGATGCTTTCAGCATGATTCTACAATTTTTCATAGCCATGAAAATACAGAAAAATCTTTGAATGAGGTGTGTCCAAACTTTTGGTCTGTACTGTACATCACATAGGAGACACGGTGACTACTGTATTCATCATGTAGGAGACATTGCGACTGCTGCATACAGATACGCTATACATTATATATTTGGTAGGGATTGAAAGTATCACTATTCCCATGCTAATACGTATTGTAGAACTTAAATGTGCGTGTAGATATTTTAATAAAACAAGGAGCCTCCTCAATATTCTAGAATAATGAACTAACAGTATGAATACGTGTTTTGTGTGCGGAGCTGCTGTAGGTTTATTGGTTGCTGATTTATTCATAGTGAAACCCAGTTTTTCATGTTGTAGTTGGCAAGTTTATAGCCACCTTGGGTCGGGATTGTTTTCATCCATTGAAAAAAATTTTCGCTTAGCAGCTCAAGAACTACATGAAGGCCTCACAAATCTGTCATATCGACCCCACAGCAGGCTATTTTTTCAAGGTCTTCTAAAATCCTGTTAAATTACAGAACATCTTTATAGTGCACATGTTCCCGATGACTTAAAGGGAAGTATTTCACACCCCTGGTAGGAAATATGCAAATGTTAGCTGTATAGGATATTATGTAAGTCTGACCTGTCTTTACGTACAAACTCTATTACCATGAGAACACTAAAATGCAGGTGTCAGAGCAATATTCACATTACAAAGCTCAGACTTTGCTTAAATACAACATTAAACTATCAGAGCCCACAGAACACAAGTTCAGTCATTGTTTATTTTGCACATTGATGGAGGTTCACAGCTGGAAGAACTTCCAAACATGTAGAAGTTCACTGATCCCATACTTGCTCATAATACAGTAAATTGCCTTCTCAATCGCTACCTTCTTCTGAACCATGGGCATCATGAAATACAGACAGGATTCCCTCTTACAAAAACTATGTTGTTTGAACAACGTGCCAGGTGGGGGGACAAGCCTCTGACTGGTGGCTCCCTCTGGCTTCTCCCCTCCTCTATATACAAGTAAAGAGAGAACTGGCAATCAAGGCAAGCCAAGTGTGGAGAAGCCAGAGGGAATTGTCCAGCAGACTTTTCCCCCATGCCTAGATTGCAAGCCAAGTAGGGAGAAGCCAGAGGGAGCTGCTCAGCGGACTTTTCTCCTGATGCCCAGATTGTCTTCTAAACTATATTCTGGACGTCCTGTTTAATCTATATTTACATTACAATAATTTTGTCATCGAATATTAACCCTCTTTTTTAGTGGCCCAGATGTTCAAGGCACTTAATCAAGTGCTGGATCTTTGGGGCAGATTTACTATTGTAAATGTCTCTCTCTCAGATTTGATAGAAACTGCAGCACATGTTGGCACAAATTTTTACATCTAGTTTTTAACTAGGCATGTGGCTCTGCAGATAGGGCATGGTTTACCTAGAAAGGGATGTGCCAGATTGTGCAAAAAGTTAGATGCCCAACAGTGCCTCAAAGTAAGCCAATGGAGATGAGCTATTTGATTCATACAACGTATGTTCAACTTCCAATCTGGTCCTTCATGGCATCCCCGGCCAGGCATCCTTGGCACTGTCGGTGCTTACCAGGCTCTGTTACCTAGTCACTAGGCCTGATGTGGTGTCTGAACGTTTCAAGGTCTAATAAGCACAAAAAGCGTCTAGGATGCCTGGCCAAGGATACTACATGCCATGGAGAAGAGGACTGAATGCCAAACCAAGGCAGCACAAATATAATTGCTCACTCTTATAAGTCAACCAGAAAGTAGTTAAAGCTTAACAAGTGTCTAAAGATGCACCAAATGTATTATCCAGCATGAGCCAATTGAATACATTTGGTGCATTTTCACACTAGTCAAAGTTTACACTATGTGAATATTGGACAGGATTTGTAAATCTGCCCCATTGTACTTTTTTGAAGCGCAAACGAAATGTAAATGTCTTGGACTTTCATGTACGTGCTCCTTTGTACTCGGTTTGCAGTAAACAAGATGTTTGAGTCACATCCTTGATTTTGCTATGGCCCTCGTTGAATTATAGCTATGCCATTGGACAGTGTACTTGGTATTTAGTGCCTACTAAATGGTCACAGTCCCATTTAGTGAAGTCTTCCCCTTGATTCTCTATGTCCAATTTTACTCCTGCTCTGATTGCCAAGTATCGGCCTCCTTGGGAAAGGCCATCAATATCAGCCCATGAGTGTCCAAAGGAACAGACCACAAATTTTGGAGCCCTGGATAATAACTGTAAACTCAATAAGATATAAAATATGCATCAAAGTAACCTTGGGAGTGAAGTAACCCACAACTGGCAGTATATCACATAAATATACATTTCTAATATATTTCAGCAACATACGGTACGAAGAGCATGGCCAGTGACTTTCTTGTGGTCAGTGGTGGACAAATATTGTTTTTAGCAGCTGGCAAATAGAGTATAAGCAGGACTCTAACAACCTATTTCCCTTTTTAAAGGTCATAAGAAGGACACCGGTTCTCACTTCACCACAATGTGTTCACTAAACATAATTGCCAAATCCCCGCAGAATATACAGTAAATCAGGCTGCACATGGAGTCTCTGCTTTTCTGTTTGAAAAGAAATTAAGACTCTTTAATATGATCTAAACTACAGTTGTAGTGGGAAAGAATAAAACCTGATAGCAAGGGTACAGTATTAATAGTGGCTGTACAAAAAAGAGATCATCTTACGTAAACTATACATTTTTGAATACTCCAGTAGGAAATTCTGAGCTAATCTAGGGCTGACCCTAATCAAGACCCTCAACAAGACTTGCACGTGGCTGTTATATCCCTATCTGCAGCTGCTCCAGTGACATCTATCTCTCTCTCCAGAGCCGATGCATTCCCTCTTCGCTGGTGATAGAAGATGGGACATTGCTGGTACCTCTCTGCAGTGCAGGGAACTATACAACCAGGAATACCGGGGTGGCTGGGACTTGAGAAGCCGCAAAACCATGGAGGATAGGTGTGTGCTGTCATCTGCTTAGCAGGTGTAATCAGCCCCTTGCTGTGGCCCATGAGGCAGCACCACACTCTATTTAAACTCCCTGCAGACTGGAGTTGATAGTAATTGTATTTTGCTCCCTATACTGCTGGTGTGCTTTTGTAGTGTTCTTTTCCCGATCATCGACTAGTTTGACCCTGTTTTAATTGACTTCCTTTTACCTGACTTTGGCTATTTCCCTGACTATGGTTTTGTCTTCTGATACCGTCCCTCCAGTTACTGATATTTTAACTTCACTTGCCTCAGGCTCGCATCCCTACCCAGCAGCTACTCTGTGGACACAACCTAAGGGGCTCCATTGTAAGTCCGGATATCTGTATAAGAATTAGAGTGTGAATGTCAGGGTCCTGCTAGATAACTTGTGCCAAGTGATTAAGATGGATCCTCCGTCAAAACGCGTTGTGGTTTAACCCCATCTCTCGTCTGAGTCTCTTTCCTGCGCTCTTAAGACCGTTTTCCATTTTCTCAAAGTCTGTCTGAGACTGCGTTTTTGAGACAACAGCCTCAGGCAGACAGTGGCTACACACCATCTCTTTCTCTGGAGGACCCAGCGGCCTATTGCTTTAATGAATACTTTGTAATGCTTCATTTCCCCTACGATAGCGCTGTGGGAGAATTTAACACTTGCTAATAGGTTCGTTTGCAGATTACAGGTGATCACTAGCGGTCCTAGCTACAGGTCTCCGTGTTCTCAGCTGATTTTTAGATGGTCCTATTAACCAAAAGGTTTTGCTAAAAATAGACAAGCCCTTTATATCGATTTCCCAAAGGTGAAACTGTCATGGTCTGCTTAGTTTCTGGGATTAGGTGGTTTTAGAGTTAACCAGGATGGTCTCACTCTGGGATTCTGGGAGGCTTTTTATAGCCTCATTGTGGGGCCATCCTCTGTCGCTTATACTCTGACCCTTGGCGAGTGTGTTTGACCCTGTTGTGCTTGTGACCAGTGCTTTGTGCCTGTGCTACGTTTTGTCTGTCTGGTTCGGATTTGGCTGTGTCCCTGTTTCGAGTTTGCCTGTCGCTTTTGTACTCTGCTGCCCTCTACGTGTATGACCCTTGGCTACGTTCTAACTCCGCTCTGCCTGCTCCTCTTGTACTTCGCCGCTCTCTCTGTGTCCGACCCCTTGGCTATTCTCTGATTACACTCTGCCTGCTCCTCTTGTACTTTGTCGCCCTCTATGTGTATGACCCTTGGCTACGTTCTGATTATCCGTTCTGTATATGCCCCTTGGTAACTGTGTCCCGTAGTTACCCTTCTAGGAGTTTTCCTTCACCTCATAGCTCTCTGGAGCTTAGGCCACGCCCACCCGCAGTCACGTGCTTCAGGTCCTCTGGCCTGAAGCATTCTCTATCTGCTACTGCTTCCTCTGAGAGACCTGTGGCCGGCTCCGCCCCTTGGCAGTCACATGCTTCAGGTCCTTGTTGTCTGAAGCACACATCTTCCCTGCTGCTGCTCCGTTCCACAGGTATCTTTGGGCACAGTTTGTTTACTCAGGACACGCGCACTGGCTCAGTGAGCAAGTATAGTGCGGTGTTCCTGACAGAAACATTCTAAGAACATTTGATGGCAGCTCTTTCTGAGATAAAATAATCTTTTTTTAGTGGTGTAACTGAAAGGTTGTGAGCCCTAATGCAAAATCTCCAATAAGGCCAATAGTATTGGTCTCCTCATATGGAGCAAAGGTAACTTATGGGCCCTCCTGAGGCTCCAGAGCCTAGGCGCAACTGCAACATCTGCACCAAACAAAGTTATGCCCCTTGGTGTTCCAATAACCGCTGTCCACTTTGATCAATCCTATTTTGCTAGATTGAGCCCTAAAGTATATGCTAATCAAAGAGTGTCAACTGCAATTTGTGGGGAAACCAACTTCTAGTGGCTAATTTTGCAACAGCGCCCCCATAGGAAAAATGAAGCGTTACATATAATACACACTTCAAATGAATCCTTGTCCTCCAGAATAGAAGATGTTGACTGTAGCTGCTCTTTCTAATAACTTATACAAAAGGGTCTCAGAATTCATTGAAAGACTATTCCATTGTGTTGTTTCTTAAACCCAGGGTATATTATGAACTTTTTCTTATAAACGGAGGATATGAGATATCACTGCTTGTGCAACTTCCCAAAGAAGTAGGTTCGCCAAAGGTTACACTGTGACATTACAGTAATACTACCTGAAATGTATCACCCATGTCAAGAACAGACAGGATTGTGTGCTCAGACCCGAGGACCCACTATGTACATGGACACAACGCTATATTTTTTAGAAGTAAGAATCCAAGAGTCTCACATATACCAATAGTATCAGCTACATGCAGATATGGATGTGATCCAAGGAGCGAGTAAATAAGAAGCGCCTATGTATAAAACCAACAAACAAAATGATTCGGGAAAGATTTTCTAGAAAAAGAAGGTGCTCAGCATCAACATGAGTTTATTTATTTACTTCTTACATTTTTGGTTCGTTCCTCAGAATGAGTCACAGTCAAACACTTTTCAAGGAACTGTGTCCGGATTGTTGCTACATGGAAATGGCTCCTATTTATACAGGGTTATTTTCACTTTTAGTTTTCTATAAACATTCTGTAAAACATTTTGGCTTAATGTGTTCTGCACAGAGAGAGGTTTATTTATTCCCAGACCGGGATTTATTACAACTTCTACCAAAGATGCTATATTGCCTGTCTGGCCAGCATAGCATGAAAATCACAGGAGAACACTGCCCCTAGTGGCTACATTGTTTATCAAAAACATTAAATATTTCTTGTTACAAAATTTAAAGAGAAGCAGAAAATATGTATTTGGTGCAATGTTTTCATAAACTATTTTTCACCCTGCAAAGTCTTTGCTTCAGGATGATCCCAAGATAGAAATTACCAGTTGACAACTGGACAGAGCATGGATAGGACAAGACAAGACAGAACTGTGTCAAACCCGGAGAAGACTGAAACAGGATCAGAAATGGAGCCTAGGATACCAGACTGGAATGTGGTGACAGGACTGGAACCTGGAGCCAGAACAGAAGTGGGATAAGAAAGAGCTAGATCAGAACCAAGAAGTCAGTTCATGGTGTAAAATCTAGGCAGAAATGTATTAAGAAATAGCCAAAAGTCAAAGTCTGCATGAATCACTACAAGTACCACAAGTTTTAAAAAAGAGAGGAAGTCAGCATGAGGCAGCATCCACAAGACAAGATGGTGGATGGAACTGTATCAAGATCTGCTCTGTGAATTGTTCACTGACACTTAGGAAATGCTTGACGGACCTAGCTGCGTTTAAAGGGCTACTGGGCTACTTAAAGCAAACCTGTCAGCAGAATTTTGCTAAGTAAACTACAGACATTGTCATGTCGGTGCTGTTATACTGATTAAAATGATACCTGAGGTGTAGAAATCTGTCTTGTAGTTCTTGTGTAATCAGTGTTAGAAGTTTTCAGTTAATGAGATGCCCATTCTTGGGGGCAGGACTGTAGGCAGGGTCTTATCTTCCTGCTTTAAGCCAGGGAAACCAAGAAAGGTCAAGGAGAGACCTGTCCACAGGCTGCCTCGAAGCATAAACAGTCTATCTCTATGATGAGGAACATGTTTGTGCTTTGGGGCGGCCTGTGGGCAGGTCCTTCCTTGGTTTCTTCAGTCTAGAGCAGGAAGATAAGACTCTGCCTACAGTCCCTTCCCGTAAAACAGGCATATCATTAACTGCAAACTTCCAGCACTGATTACACAAGAACCACAAGATGGATTTCTTCACCCAGTTATCATTTTAATCAGTTTATCACTGCCAACCTTACAATGCCTGTAGTTTACTTAGCAAAATCCTGCTGACAGGTTCTCTTTAATAAAAAAAGTTCTACTCAGTAAAATAAGTTTCTATAGCAAATTAATATAGATAAAGAGAGATAACACAGGATCCACTATTTACAATAGGTAATGGATGCAGGTCTTCTCCTCTTTATCGTCCCTACACAATTACCTATGCACAATTCAAAGAGCATGTCCACAACAATCTTCCACAGTCAGTCAATAAACATACCTGGAACCTGCACTATTTTATGCTCAGTCTAGAAGCTATAAAGCATTTCTCTAAATGTAGAAAAAAATAGAATAATCAATGTACAATTACAAAATAAAACCAAATTAGAAAAAAATAATATTTATTACAATCTGGCTCTAAAGGGGTTGTTCAGAAAAAACTAGTTACTTTTTTCTTCCAGACCCGTTTTGCCATAGCTGTCTATAGGTTATGTCTGATATTGAAGTGAATAGGATTGAGTTGCAATACCAATTACAACCCCTGCACAGGTGTGGCGCTGTTTCTGGAAAAAAAAACGACATGTTTTTCTAATTCTTGACAAATTCTTTCAATGGCAAGCTTCAATCAGCTCATAAGAAAATCATTAAGGCTGCAAAGAAACAGAGATCAGAACCAGGAAGAATTAATAATTGTGTTTCTGCAGCATCAGAACAATGAAGGAGTAAATTAGGAATAAATATAGGTCTGAATGAGCCACTGGTACTGTTTTAGGAACAAGAAAGAACGCTCCAGTCTGACGGACGAGCAATCTTCTTTATTTAGGTAAGTATAAAACAGATGACAAATGGTAAACAGAGGCCTCCATGCTAGTGTTAGCTATAGTACAGTGGAGAAAAAAAGTATTTAGTGTTATGATTTGGTAGCTGAGGAGTGCAGATAAAAAGGGCAATACACCAGAGCAGTTGGAATCTATGAGATTGCAGTACCCTGACTAACCACCACAACTAGAGGCAGCCGTGGAGCGTTCCTACGTTGGTCCTAGACGCCTCGTCACAGCCTGAGAAACTAACTATACCTAAAGATAGAAAGAGGAAAGCTATCTGCCCCGGAGCAGATCCCCAAAGAACATAGAAAGCCCCCAAACATGTAATGGCGGTTAGACAAGAGGAAATACTGACACAGACAGAAAATAGTATGAGCAAACGTTGGGGCCCAAACTAACTAAATAGAAAAGGATAGGAAGGGCACTTACTGCAATCCCAAAAAACCCTGAAAAGCACCAACTTTACTAATTTCAAAAACACCTGAGATCACACGACCTCTACCACCTAAATTAGTTCTCTGGTGTAACAAAATCAAAACAGCAGCCACTGAAAAAACTGGAAAAAGCAAATGTACAAACATCAGTGGCTGAACAAAACTGAGAGGGCAAAAGCCCCCGGAGGGGACCCTGAAGGCCCCCACAGAAGTGCAGGACAAAATGCAAAAATCAAGCACAAAAGCAAAAAGAAGAAAATGTCTTATCTGTTAGCAGGAGATGCAGACACGACACAGCAGGCTACAAAGGAAACAGGAATCAAGGATTGAGACCAGAACAATTGATCACCGGCAACCCTGATGGGAAGGTGACTCCCTTATATAAGACCAGTCAGTAACACCTGATTCCCAATCCTCACAATCTTCACTGGACAGTCCAGTACCGTTTGTAACCACCAGAGGGAGTCTCTGCTCAGAACTCATTTCAAGTCCATTCACAACAGTACCCCCCCCTTGAGGAGGGGTCACCGAACCCTCACTTGGGCAACCAGGTCGGTCAGGATGAGTTCTATGATACGCACGGATGAGTCTCCTAGCATGGATGTCCGAAGCAAACACCCAAGAATTGTCTTCCTGACCATAACCTCTCCACTTAACCAAATACTGGAGTTTCCGTCTAGAAAAACGAGAATTCAAAATTTTCTCAACCACAAACTCCATATTGCCCTCAACCAGAACAGGGTCAGGAGGCAAAGCAGTAGGAACCACAGGTTCAACAAACCTCTTCAACAAGGACTTGTGGAACACATTATGGATCTTAAATGTTCCTGGAAGAAGCAAACAAAAAGAAACAGGATTAAGAATCTCCATGATCTTATAAGGTCCAATGAACCTAGGCTTAAATTTAGGAGATGCCACTCTCATAGGAATATTTTTTGAGGACAACCAGACCAAGTCCCCCACTTTAAACCGGGGACCATCAGTCCTATGCCGGTTAGCAAACCGCTGGGCCTTCTCCTGTGAGAGGGACAACCTCTGCACTACCTGGTCCCAAATCTGTTGCATACGCTCCACAACAGAGTCAACACCTGGACAGACAGAAGCCTCAGTCTGTCCTGAAGAAAATCGAGGGTGAAACCCAGAATTACAGAAAAATGGAGACATCAAAGTGGCAGAGCTAGCCCTATTATTAAGAGCAAACTCAGCCAAAGGCAAAAAAGAGACCCAGTCATCCTGATCAGCAGACACAAAGCATCTTAGGTAAGTCTCCAATGTCTGATTTGTTCTCTCAGTTTGACCATTGGTCTGAGGATGAAACGCCGAGGAGAAAGACAATTGAACACCAAGTTTAGAACAAAAGGTCCTCCAAAATCTGGAAACAAACTGGACTCCTCTGTCAGACACAATGTTCTCAGGAATGCCGTGTAAACGAACCACGTGCTGAAGGAACAAAGGTACCAATTCAGAGGAGGAAGGCAACTTAAGTAATGGTACAAGATGTATCATCTTGGAAAACCTATCACAAATCACCCAGATGACGGTCATTCTCTGAGAAACAGGGAGGTCGGAAATGAAATCCATAGAGATATGGGTCCATGGTCTCTTGGGCACAGGCAATGGCATCAACAAACCACTAGAGCGAGAGCAAGGCTTGGAGCGAGAGCAAGTCCCGCAGGACTGCACAAATTCCCTGACATCACGAGACAAGGTAGGCCACCAAAAGGACCGACTAACCAAGTCTCTGGTATCAAAAATTCCGGGATGACCAGCCAACGCGGAACAATGAATCTCAGACATCACACTCTTTTTCCAGTGGTCCGGGACAAACAATTTCCCAACAGGGCAGCGCTCGGGCCTATCCTCCTGACACCCCTCCAGAGCCAGTCTCAAATTGGGCGAGATGGCGGAAAGAACTACACCTTCTTTCAAAATAACAGAAGGATCAGATAACTCAGGAGAGTCCGCAAGGAAACTCCTTGAAAGGGCATCCGCCTTAACATTCTTAGTGCCAGGAAGAAAGGAAACCACAAAATTAAAACGTGTGAAAAACAAGGCCCACCTGGCCTGTCTAGGGTCGCTTGGCAGATTCCAGATAAACCAGATTCTTATGGTCAGTAAGGACCACCACCTGATGTTTGGCTCTGTAATGTATGTAGTACAGTTCATATAGCGTCTTGTGCTTGGGTGCGATGAACATACATGAGACACAGGTTTGATATAGAAAAGTCCTGTATTACTTCATACAAGTTGGCAGAAATAGTCACACAGTTTGCAGACACAGAAACAGGAGACACAGCAGGCCAGAGCAATCCAAGCTCAGCAATCACTCTCCAATACAGATTCAGGATCTTCTTCTCTGTTACCGTAAGTCCATGCAAACGTGGGTCTTTCAAAGAGCAGGGTTCAGAGTCCACAAGTGCTTCAGAGTTCCTCAGTAGGAATAGCTGGAGTACAAGGTCCAAGGCTTACAGGAGTCAAGTCACAGGTTCACTGCAGGCTAGATTCTGAAGCACTGATTGCTCAGCTGTGGCTGCTTAAGAAGCAAAGGAGAGAATCAGGGCGGGAACATGCAAGCTGGAAACTCCATTTTGACTGAGGGCAAGATAGCTGCAGCAAGACAGAAAGTAAAATGGCTGACGAACAAACTGAGTTTCAGGAATATATACATAGAACCTTACATTACTCCCCCTTAAGGACAACCTCCGGATGACCTCAGACCAGGCTTGTGTGGGTACCTCTGATGAAACTGACGGAGCAAGCGAGGAGCATTAACGTTATTGACCGGTTCCCATGAGTTGTCCTCCACTGGGTAGCCCTGCCATTTAATCAGATATTGTAACTGATTTCTATACAACCTGGAATCTAAAATCCTTTCCACCACAAATTCTTCCTGACCATCGACTAGCACTGGGTCAGGGCAAGGAGAGGAACGTCCAGGAAACGTATTGGGTGTCGCAGCCTTTAGTAGGGATACATGAAAGACAGGGTGGATTCTCATAGTTCTGGGCAGTTGAAGACGACAAGCAACGGCACTTATAATTTTACTGATTTTATAGGGTCCAATGTACTTATGTCCCAACTTAGACGATGGAATCCTTAACTTAAGATTTCTGGTTGACAGCCAGACCAAGTCTCCTACCTTGAAAGCTGGTGCAGGTTTACGAAATTTATCTGCTGCTTTCTTGTACCTTTCTTGAGCCGATTCCAGATTTTCCTTTAGAAGATCCATATTCTTCTGTAAAGACGTGATTCTTTCAGCTACTGCTGGTAAAGGCGTTTCTATGGGAAATCGTGGTAGAATGTTAGGATGATAACCTAGATTAGAGTAAAAAGGAGACTGTTTAGTGGAGGCACTCTGAGAGTTGTTATACGAGAACTCAGCTAATGGAAGTAGATCCACCCAATCATCCTGTAGGTGGCAGATAAAGCAGCGGAGATACTGCTCCAGGGTTTGATTGGTTCGTTCGGTCTGTCCATTAGTCTGGGGATGAAAAGCAGAAGAAAGGTTTACTTTAATGTCCAATGCTGCACAGAAATTTTGCCAAAACCTAGAAGTGAATTGCACCACTCGATCCGAAATAACCTCATCCGGTACTCCATGTAAGCGAAACACATCTTTAATCATCAAATCTGATGTCTGTTTTGCAGTGGGTAAGCCGACACAAGGGATAAAATGAGCTGCCTTTGTTAGACGGTCAACCACCACTAGAATGGTGTTCTTCCCCTGAGAGGTTGGTAACTCCACAATGAAGTCCATAGAAATGGATCCCCACGGGCGGGACGGGGTGGGAAGAGGCTGTAACAGACCAGTTGGTGAGGAGCGAGGTGTTTTGCATCTTGCACAGACCTCACATGAAGTGACATAATTCAAAACATCCTTCCTGCAAGTGGGCCACCAAAAGAAACGAGAAAGAAATTCCTGTGTCTTTAGAATTCCTCTATGCCCAGCTATCTTGGAATCGTGAATGAGTTGCAATACTGTAATGTATGTGGTACAGTTCATATAGCGTCTTGTGCTTGGGTGCGATGAAAATACTTGAGACACAGGTTGATAAAGAAAGTCTTGTATTGCTTCATACAAATTGGCAAAAATAAACACACAGGTTGCAAACACAGAAGCAGGAGACACAGCAGGCCAGAGTTATCTAAGTTCATCAATAACTCTCCACAACAGATTCAGATCTTCTTCTATGTTACCGCAAGTCCATGCAACGTGGGGCTTTCAAGAGCAGAGTTCAGAGTCCACAAGTGCTTCAGAGTTTCTCAGTAGAAATGGCTGGAGTACAAGGTCCAAGGCTTCAGGAGTCAGAACACAGGTTCACTGCAGGCTAGATTCTGAAGCACTGATTGCTCAGGTGTGGCTGTTTAAGAAGCAAACGGAGAGAATCAGGGCGGGAACATGCAAGCTGGAAAACTCCATTTTAACTGAGGGCAAGATAGCTGCAGCAAAACAGAAAGCAAAATGGCCGACGAACAAACTGAGTTTCAGAAACAGATACACAGAACCTTACATTACTCCCCCCTTAGGGGCAACCTCCGGATGACCTCAGACCAGGCTTGTGTGGGTACCTCTGATGAAACTGACGGAGCAAGCGAGGAGCATTAACGTTATTGACTGGCTCCCATGAGTTGTCCTCCACTGGGTAGCCCTGCCATTTAATCAGATATTGTAACTGATTTCTATACAACCTGGAATCTAAAATCCTTTCCACCACAAATTCTTCCTGACCATCGACTAGCACTGGGTCAGGGCAAGGAGAAGAACGTCCAGGAAACGTATTGGGTGTCGCAGCCTTTAGTAGGGATACATGAAAGACAGGGTGGATTCTCATAGTTCTGGGCAATTGAAGACGACAAGCAACGGCACTTATAATCTTACTGATTTTATAGGGTCCAATGTACTTATGTCCCAACTTAGACGATGGAATCCTTAACTTAAGATTTCTGGTTGACAGCCAGACCAGGTCTCCTACCTTAAAAGCTGGTGCAGGTTTACGAAATTTATCTGCTGCCTTCTTGTACCTTTCCTGAGCCGATTCCAGATTCTCCTTTAGAAGATCCATATTCTTCTGTAAAGTCGTGACTCTTTCAGCCACTGCTGGCAAAGGCGTCTCTATGGGAAATCGTGGTAGAATGTTAGGATGATAACCTAAATTAGAGTAAAAAGGAGACTGTTTAGTGGAGGCACTCTGAGAGTTGTTGTAAGAGAACTCAGCCAATGGAAGTAGATCCACCCAATCATCCTGTAGGTGGCAGATAAAGCAGCGGAGATACTGCTCCAGGGTTTGATTGGTTCGTTCGGTTTGTCCATTAGTCTGGGGATGAAAAGCAGAAGAAAGGTTTACTTTAATGTCCAATGCTGCACAGAAATTTTGCCAAAACCTAGAAGTGAATTGCACCCCTCGATCCGAAATAACCTCATCCGGTACTCCATGTAAACGAAACACATCTTTAATCATCAAATCTGATGTCTGTTTTGCAGTGGGTAAGCCGACACAAGGGATAAAATGAGCTGCCTTTGTTAAACGATCAACCACCACTAGAATAGTGTTCTTCCCTTGAGAGGTTGGTAATTCCACAATGAAGTCCATAGAAATGGATCCCCACGGGCGGGACGGGGTGGGAAGAGGCTGTAACAGACCAGTTGGTGAAGAGCGAGGTGTTTTGCATCTTGCACAAACCTCACACGAAGTGACATAGTCCAAAACATCCTTCCTACAAGTGGGCCACCAAAAGAAACGAGAAAGAAATTCCTGTGTCTTTAGAATTCCTCTATGCCCGGCTATTTTGGAATCGTGAATGAGTTGCAATACTCTCAATCTGACTGTTTCAGGTATATACAGACGTTGTCCCAGAATCCACACACCATTCTTAAAGACAAGACTTACGTCCCTTGGGGGTTGAGCCAAAAAAGAATCCGCATGGTATGCTTCCTTGATGTCTTTAATTAGGTCTTGATGATGAATCACTCCTAGGAATCTAGAGTCAGGAAGAATAGTCTTAGGAGGAGTAATTGGACGTGTCTCTGCTGAGTAAATCCTAGAGAGTGCATCAGCCTTTCCATTGCGCGATCCTGGTCTATAAGAAATAATAAAATTAAATTGGTTTAAGAAAAGATTCCAGCGAGCCTGGCGAGGAGTCAGGCACTTAGCCGACCTGATAAACTCAAGATTACAATGATCTGTCAGAACGACTATTTGCTGTGCAGCTCCTTGAAGAAGGTGTCTCCATTCTTTGAAGGCGGCAATAATGGCCAACAACTCTCTATTGCCCACATCGTAGTTCTTCTCAGCCGAAGACAACTGCTGGGAAAAGAAGGCACAGGGATGCAAGACATTCTTCTCACCTGTTCTCTGAGAGAGTATAGCTCCCACGGCACAGTCTGAAGCATCCACCTCTATTATGAAGGCAAGCTCTGGGTTGGGATGTACTAGGATAGGTGCAGTGGTAAATTTATCTTTTAGACGGGAAAATGCTTCCTGGGCTTGGGGAGTCCAGGAGAACTTAGACTCTTTCCGGGTAAGTTGGGTGATAGGTGACACTACCTCAGAGAAATTTCTAATGAAACGTCTATAGAAGTTTGCAAACCCGATGAAGCGCTGTACCTCCTTCACATTTCTAGGACTTGGCCAATCATTGATGGCTTGGGTTTTACTTCCATCCATACTAATTCCTTGTGTAGACAGTACATACCCCAGAAATTGAATCTCGGTCCTATGGAATTCACACTTTTCAAGCTTGATGTAAAGATGATTTTGTCTTAGACGTTCCAAGACCATTCTCACATGTCCATGATGTTCCTCTGTGGAGTTAGAAAAAATTAAAATATCATCCAAATAAATTACCACGAATGTATCTAGGAGATCCCTGAAGATGTCATTCACCAAGTGTTGGAAAGTGGCTGGGGCGGTACTCAGACCAAAAGGCATAACCAGATATTCAAAGTGTCCATAGCGTGACCTGAATGCAGTCTTCCATTCATCCCCAGGTCTAATACGGACTAAGTTATAGGCCCCACGAAGATCTAGTTTAGAAAAAATTTTAGCATGTCGCACTCTCTCCAATAACTCAGGGATTAAAGGCAATGGATAACGGTTTCTAATAGTAACCTTATTAAGTTCCCTATAGTCTACGCATGGTCTCAGGGATCCATCTTTCTTCTTTACAAAGAATATGGGTGCCCCTGCAGGAGATGAAGAGGGGCGTATGAAGCCCTTGGCTAGATTTTCGTCTATGTACTCTTTTAAAGCCTTCAGCTCGGGCCCCGCCAGGGGGTAGATCTTACCAAAAGGTATCTCTGCTCCAGGCAATAATTCAATTGGACAATCATATGGACGGTGAGGAGGAAGCTGGTCAGCGTTCTTCTTGTCACATAAATCCACATAGTCCTGGTATACAGCTGGTAATTCAGGGACTGACATGGTTCCTTTAGGAACAGAGCAAGCTGAAATTTTTTGACTCATCTGTTTCTCTGGAAAGTGTAATTCCTTGGTCTCCCAGTTAATGGTAGGATTCTGAGCCTGCAGCCATGGTAGCCCTAGAATAATGGGAAAGTGAGGAGAAGAGATAAGCATAAAGGACAGTTTCTCTTGATGATCTTTACCCATAAGAACCTTTAAAGGCTCTGTTTCCTGATCCACTGGTCCAGAGGTCAGCAGGGAGCCATCCACAGTTTCCATCTGTACTGGAGCAGCCTTCTTCACTGAACGTATTCCCTGTTTTAGAGCAAAGGAGACATCCATAAAATTTCCACTTGCACCTGAGTCGATCATGGCAGAGCTAGACACCCAGGCTGAGTCAACCCAGAGTTTGATGGAAAGAAAACAGTGAGAATTGTTTTTCTTACAACTCAGCTGGGACACCGCTGAGGAAACTTGAAAGATGGCAGCATTTACACAGTCTACGTCCTCAGAGGTAACGGAGTTTAAGTCCGAGAAATCAAGATCTGTTGCTGCAGCTCTCTCTGGAGCCTGAGGCTCGGACCTGACAGATCCCCTCTCGCAACACTCACAATGAATGAGTGCTGCAGTAGTCTTGCGAGAACGGCTGGGACAGTTAATAATAAAGTGCCCTGACTTACCACAATAAAAACATAGATTCTCCTTAAAACGATGTTCCTTGCGTGCATCACTAACCCGTCGTAGTAAAGAGTCTACCTGCATGGGTTCAGGTTCAGGTTCCCGTGTAATCCTATTCAAAGGTTCCTTAGCTGGAGAGGAAGGTAGGAAAAGGTTAGTACGATTGCTTTCGAACCATCTCTCTTGCCTGCGTTCAGTTAAACGAGTATCAATACGGATGCAGTAGTTAATAAAGTCACCTAACGCAGTGGGAGGGTCGGCACGAGCAAGTTCATCCTTAATTAGTGGGGATAACCCCTTTCGAAAAATAGATTTTTTGGCGGAATTGTCCCAGGTGGTATCAAGGGCCCATCTCCTGAAATCCAAGGCATATTCAGCTACTGAGTGCTTACCTTGGCGCAAAGCTAACATGGCTGCTTCAGCTGTTGCACCTCGATTGGGGTCATCAAACACCTGCCCCATGGCTGAAATAAAATCATCAAGGTGATTCAAACAATCATCCTCAGTCTCAATCAGAGGGTTTGCCCATATCAAAGCCTTGTTGGTAAGCAACATAATTATAGTAAGCACCTTAGATCGTTCAGTAGGAAATTGTGAAGCATGTGCAGAAAAAAAAAGATTACATTGATTAACAAATCCCCTGAATTTTTCACGTTCACCACCAAAACGAAAAGGGGGCAACTTGGGAATCCCAGAACTCGGGGCCACGGCAGGAGCCTGGACTTGCCCCTCCAGAACCTCAATCCTGGCTCGCAAATCCTGAGTAGTCTGTCCAACCACTTGCAAATTGTGATTATTTAGGTCCTGAAGATTTGTAAAACGGGTCTTTATATTCTGCAAATCTGCAAGGATATTATCAGTCACTCCACAAAGTTCCTTTATGCGGGCCTCCATTTTCCAGATCTTTTAAGACAGGATACTGGAAGAAGAGGAGAGAGAAAAAAAAACAATAGTGTTCACCTGTGGCAACACTGAAGAAAGAAAAAACTTTAAGGGAACTGCTCACCTGGAATGGTTGTGAGAAGTCACAACCACTATCATCACAGAAAGCTTTCAACCAGACATCTGATATCCAGAGTTTCAGCAGACAAAAAGAGAAGAGAAAAAAAAAACAATAGTGTTTACCTGTGATAACACTGCAGAAAAAAAACTTAAGGGAATTGCTCACCTGGAATGGTTGTGAGAAGTCACAACCACTGTCATCACAGAAAGTACAACCGGACATCCAATATCCACAGTACAGCAGACAAGCCTTTCCAGACCCAGCAGACACTAACGTTTGGCTTCAGAATCTTGTAATGTATGTGGTACAGTTCATATAGCGTCTTGTGCTTGGGTGCGATGAAAATACTTGAGACACAGGTTGATAAAGAAAGTCTTGTATTGCTTCATACAAATTGGCAAAAATAAACACACAGGTTGCAAACACAGAAGCAGGAGACACAGCAGGCCAGAGTTATCTAAGTTCATCAATAACTCTCCACAACAGATTCAGATCTTCTTCTATGTTACCGCAAGTCCATGCAACGTGGGGCTTTCAAGAGCAGAGTTCAGAGTCCACAAGTGCTTCAGAGTTTCTCAGTAGAAATGGCTGGAGTACAAGGTCCAAGGCTTCAGGAGTCAGAACACAGGTTCACTGCAGGCTAGATTCTGAAGCACTGATTGCTCAGGTGTGGCTGTTTAAGAAGCAAACGGAGAGAATCAGGGCGGGAACATGCAAGCTGGAAAACTCCATTTTAACTGAGGGCAAGATAGCTGCAGCAAAACAGAAAGCAAAATGGCCGACGAACAAACTGAGTTTCAGAAACAGATACACAGAACCTTACAAATACTCTCAATCTGACTGTTTCAGGAATATACAGGCGTTGTCCCTGAATCCACACACCATTCTTAAAGACAAGACTTACGTCCCTTGGGGGTTGTGCCAAAAAGGAATCCGCATGGTATGCTTCCTTGATGTCCTTAAGTAGGTCTTGATTATGAATTACTCCTAGGAATCTAGAGTCAGGAAGAATAGTCTTAGGAGGAGTAATTGGACGTGTCTCTGCTGAGTAAATCCTAGAGAGTGCATCAGCCTTTCCATTGCGCGATCCTGGTCTATAAGAGATGATAAAATTAAATTGGTTTAAGAAAAGATTCCAGCGAGCCTGGCGAGGAGTCAGGCACTTAGCCGACCTGATAAACTCAAGGTTACGATGGTCTGTCGGGACGACTATTTGCTGTGCAGCTCCCTGAAGAAGGTGTCTCCATTCTTTGAAGGCGGCAATAATGGCCAACAACTCTCTATTGCCCACATCGTAGTTCCTCTCAGCCGAAGACAACTGCTGGGAAAAGAAGGCACAGGGATGCAAGACATTCTTCTCACCTGTTCTCTGAGAGAGTATAGCTCCAACGGCACAGTCTGAAGCATCCACCTCTATTATGAAGGCAAGCTCGGGGTTGGGATGTACTAGGATAGGTGCAGTGGTAAATTTATCTTTTAGACGGGAAAATGCTTCCTGGGCTTGGGGAGTCCAGGAAAACCTAGACTCTTTCCGGGTAAGTTGAGTGATAGGTGACACTACCTCAGAGAAATTTCTAATGAAACGTCTATAGAAGTTGGCAAACCCGATGAAGCGCTGTACCTCCTTCACATTTCTAGGACTTGGCCAATCCTTGATGGCTTGGGTTTTGCTTCCATCCATACTAATTCCTTGTGTAGACAGTACATACCCCAGAAATTGAATCTCGGTCCTATGGAATTCACACTTTTCAAGTTTGATGTAAAGATGATTTTGTCTTAGACGTTCCAAGACCATTCTCACATGTCCATGATGTTCCTCTGTGGAGTTAGAAAAAATTAGAATATCATCCAAATAAATTACCACGAATGTATCTAGGAGATCCCTGAAGATGTCATTCACCAAGTGTTGGAAAGTGGCTGGGGCGGTACTCAGACCAAAAGGCATAACTAGATATTCAAAGTGTCCATAGCGTGACCTGAATGCAGTCTTCCATTCATCCCCAGGTCTAATACGGACTAAGTTATAGGCCCCACGAAGATCTAGTTTAGAAAAAATTTTGGCATGTCGCACTCTCTCCAATAACTCAGGGATTAAAGGCAATGGATAACGGTTTCTAATAGTAACCTTATTGAGTTCCCTATAGTCTACGCATGGTCTCAGAGATCCATCTTTCTTCTTTACAAAGAAGATGGGTGCACCTGCAGGAGATGAAGAGGGGCGTATGAAGCCCTTGGCTAGATTTTCATCTATGTAATCCTTTAAAGCCTTTAGCTCGGGCCCCGCCAGGGGGTAGATCTTACCAAAAGGTATCTCTGCTCCAGGCAATAATTCAATTGGACAATCATATGGACGGTGAGGAGGAAGCTGGTCAGCGTTCTTCTTGTCACATAAATCCACATAGTCCTGGTATACAGCTGGTAGTTCAGGGACTGACATGATTCCTTTAGGAACAGAGCAAGCTGAAACTTTTGGACTCATCTGTTTCTCTGGAAAGTGTAATTCCTTGGTCTCCCAGTTAATGGTAGGATTCTGAGCCTGCAGCCATGGTAGCCCTAGAATAATGGGAAAGTGGGGAGAAGAGATAAGCATAAAGGACAGTTTCTCTTGATGATCTTTACCCATAAGAACCCTCAAAGGCTCTGTTTCCTGATCCACTGGTCCAGAGGTCAGCAGGGAGCCATCCACAGTTTCCATCTGTACTGGAGTAGCCTTCTTCACTGAACGTATTCCCTGTTTCAGAGCAAAGGAGACATCCATAAAATTTCCACTTGCCCCTGAGTCGATCATAGCAGAGCTAGACACCCAAGCTGAGTCAACCCAGAGTTTGATGGAAAGAAAGCAATGAGAATTGTTTTTCTTACAACTCAGCTGGGACACCGCTGAGGAAACTTGAAAAATGGCAGCGTTTACACAGTCAACGTCCTCAGAGGTAACGGAGTTTAAGTCCGAGAAATCAAGATCTGTTGCTGCAGATCTCTCTGGAGCCTGAGGCTCGGACCTGACAGATCCCCTCTCGCAACACTCACAATGAATGAGTGCTGCAGTAGTCTTACGAGAACGGCTGGGGCAGTTTATAATGAAGTGCCCTGACTTACCACAATAGAAACATAGATTCTCCTTAAAACGATGTTCCTTGCGTGCATCACTAACCCGTCGTTGTAAAGAGTCTACCTGCATGGGTTCAGGTTCAGGTTCCCGTGTAATCCTACTCAAAGGTTCCTTAGCTGGAGAGGAAGGTAGGAAAAGGTTAGTACGATTGCTTTCGAACCATCTCTCTTGCCTGCGTTCAGTCAGACGAGTATCAATACGGATGCAGTAGTTAATAAAGTCACCTAACGCATTGGGAGGGTCGGCACGAGCAAGTTCATCCTTAATCAGTGGAGATAACCCCTTTCGAAAAATAGATTTTTTGGCGGAACTGTCCCAGGTGGTATCAAGGGCCCATCTCCTGAAATCCAAGGCATATTCAGCTACCGAGTGCTTACCTTGGCGCAAAGCTAACATGGCTGCTTCAGCTGTTGCACCTCGATTGGGGTCATCAAACACCTGCCCCATGGCTGAAATAAAATCATCAAGGTGATTCAAACAATCATCCTCAGTCTCAATCAGAGGGTTTGCCCACATTAAAGCCTTGTTGGTAAGCAACATAATTATAGTAAGCACCTTAGATCGTTCAGTGGGAAATTGTGAAGCATGTGCAGAAAAAAAAAAATTGCATTGATTAATAAATCCCCTGAATTTCTCACGTTCACCGCCAAAACGAAAAGGGGGCAACTTGGGAATCCCAGCACTCGGGGCTACGGCAGGAGCCTGGACTCGCCCCTCTAGAACCTCAATCCTGGCTCACAAATCCTGGGTAGTCTGTCCAACCACTTGCAAATTGTGATTATTGAGGTCCTGTAGATTTGTAAAACGGGTCTTTATATTCTGCAAATCTGCAAGGATATTATCAGTCACTCCGCAAAGTTCCTTTATGCGGGCCTCCATTTTCCAGATCTTTTAAGACAGGATTACTGGAAGAAGAGGAGAGAAAAAAAAAACAATAGTGTTCACCTGTGGCAACACTGCAGAGAGAAAAAAAAATTAAGGGAACTGCTCACCTGGAATGGTTGTGAGAAGTCACAACCACTATCATCACAGAAAGTTTCAACCAGACATCTGATATCCAGAGTTACAGCAGACAAAAAAGAGAAAAGAAAGGAAAAAAAAACAAAAAAAACAATAGTGTTTACCTGTGGTAACACTGCAAAAAGAAAAAACTTAAGGGAATTGCTCACCTGGAATGGTTGTGAGAAGTCACAACCACTGTCATCACAGAAAGTACAACCGGACGTCTGATATCCACAGTACAGCAGACACAGCCTTCCAGACCCAGCAGACACTAACGTTTTGGCTTCAGAATCTTGTAATGTATGTAGTACAGTTCATATAGCGTCTTGTGCTTGGGTGCGATGAACATACATGAGACACAGGTTTGATATAGAAAAGTCCTGTATTACTTCATACAAGTTGGCAGAAATAGTCACACAGTTTGCAGACACAGAAACAGGAGACACAGCAGGCCAGAGCAATCCAAGCTCAGCAATCACTCTCCAATACAGATTCAGGATCTTCTTCTCTGTTACCGTAAGTCCATGCAAACGTGGGTCTTTCAAAGAGCAGGGTTCAGAGTCCACAAGTGCTTCAGAGTTCCTCAGTAGGAATAGCTGGAGTACAAGGTCCAAGGCTTACAGGAGTCAAGTCACAGGTTCACTGCAGGCTAGATTCTGAAGCACTGATTGCTCAGCTGTGGCTGCTTAAGAAGCAAAGGAGAGAATCAGGGCGGGAACATGCAAGCTGGAAACTCCATTTTGACTGAGGGCAAGATAGCTGCAGCAAGACAGAAAGTAAAATGGCTGACGAACAAACTGAGTTTCAGGAATATATACATAGAACCTTACAGGCTCCCTCCAGCCAATGTCTCCACTCTTCAAAAGCCCACTTCATGGCCAATAACTCCCGATTACCCACGTCATAATTACGTTCAGTAGGAGAAAATTTTCGAGAGAAAAAGGCACAAGGGTTACTTTTAGAGGTCTCTGGATCTCTTTGGGACAAAACGGCACCTGCCCCAATTTCAGAGGCATCAACCTCCACCTGAAATGGCAGAGAAACATCAGGCTGCCGTAGAACAGGAGCAGAAGTGAATCTCTGCTTAAGTTCCTGAAATGCAGAGACTACCTCAGGAGGCCAATTCACCACATCAGAACCCTTTTTGGTCAAATCAGTTAATGGTTTAACAATAACCGAGAAATTACCAATAAATTTACGATAAAAATTGGCAAAACCCAAAAATCTTTGAAGAGCCTTTAATGAAGTAGGTTGGACCCAATCACAGATGGCCTGAACCTTGACCGGGTCCATTTCAATAACAGATGGGGACAAAATAAATCCCAAAAATGAGATCCTCTGTACGCCAAAAAGACACTTTGATCCCTTCACATACAGAGCATTCTCTCTCAAAATCTGGAATACAGTTCGAACATGTTTCACATGAGAGTCCCAGTCATTGGAAAAAATCAAGATATCATCTAAATAAACAATCAGAAATTTATCCACAAAATCCCTGAAAATGTCATTCATGAAGGACTGGAAGACAGATGGAGCATTAGTGAGCCCAAAGGGCATCACAAGGTACTCAAAATGCCCCTCAGGGGTGTTAAATGCCGTCTTCCATTCATCCCCGTGCTTAATGCGAATAAGGTTATATGCCCCCCTGAGGTCAAGCTTGGTAAACCAAGTAGCGTTTTTCACCCTGGAAAACAGGTCAGAAATCAAGGGTAACGGGTATTGATATTTCACAGTAATATTGTTCAAAAGACGATAATCAATACACGGCCTTAATGAACCATCCTTTTTGGCCACAAAGAAAAAACCGGCACCTAAGGGTGAAGAGGATGGTCTGATATGACCTTTCTCCAAAGACTCCTTGATATAAGACCGCATAGCGTCATGTTCAGGTACAGACAAGTTAAAAAGGCGACCTTTAGGAAATTTACTACCAGGCACTAATTCAATAGCGCAGTCATAGCTCCTATGGGGGGGCAAGGATGCAGATTTACTTTCGCTAAACACATCAGAAAAATCAATCAAAAAGTCAGGAACATCCTGAGCCTGGGGGAGGCAGAAAAAACAGGAGTGTTGGTATTAACACATTGGCAACCCCAACTGGTTACAGACACAGATTTCCAATCCAAAACAGGATTATGAGACTGTAACCAAGGGAAACCCAGCACGATAATGTCATGCAGATTATACAGAACCAAAAATTTGCAGCTCTCCTGATGATCAGGTTCAACCCTCATTATCACCTGAGTAGAGAACTGAGGTTTATTCTCAGCCAAAGGGGTAGAATCGATCCCCAGTAGGGGAATAGACTTCTGTAGGGGTATCAAGGGAAACCCACAACGTTTAGCGAAATCAAAATCCATCAGGTTAATAGCTGCTCCCGAATCAACGAAAGCCTGAGCAGAAAATGAGGACAGAGAGCATATCAGAGTAACAGTTAATAAAAACTTAGTCTGAACACTACCCAAGACAACTGAGCGTGCAAAACGTCTTCCCCGCTTAGGGCAGACTGAAATAGCATGAGAGGCGTCACCACAGTAGAAACATAACCCATTGCGCTTTCGAAACTCATGACGCTGTGCCCCAGAAACCACTCTATCACACTTCATGGGTTCAGAAGCAGGTTCACAAGGCAACACTATTCCACGCATACTTCTCCGCTCACGCAAACGTCTGTCAATTTGAATCGCTAATGACATAGAATCATTGAGACCAGAGGGGACAGGGAATCCCACCATAACATCCTTTACATTATCTGACAGACCCTTCCGAAAAAGGGCTGCCAAAGCGTCGTCATTCCATTTGGTCAGGACTGCCCACCTACGGAATCTCTGACAGTATAACTCAGCATCATCAAGCCCCTGATTTAATGCCAACAAGGCTTTTTCAGCTTGATCAGTGACATTAGGCTCATCGTACAATAACCCCAAGGCCTGAAAAAATGCATCAACATCACTCAAAACAGGATCCCCAGGTGTCAGGGAAAAAGCCCAATCCTGAGGATCGCTGCGCAGGAGAGAGATGACAATTTGGACCTGCTGCGCTGCGTTCCCTGAGGACTTAGATTTTAAGGCAAAAAACAATTTACAATTATTTTTGAAATTCAGAAACTTGGCTCGATCCCCCAAAAACAAATCTGGCATGGGTATCCTAGGTTCCACAACAGGCAACCTAGCAAGATAGGTAGCAATACTCTGAACCTCAGTGGCAAGCTGATCCACACGGCCAGACAACTTTGCAAACTCCATTGAGAGAAAAAAAAATCCTCCCAGCACCCAGAGATATAGAGGGAAAAAAAAAATGCAACAAACAGAAAAAATATCTCTGACAACCCTTTTTTTTTTTTTTTTTTTTTTTTTTTTACAATATTTTTCCCTTCTGTGAGTACCATATAATTTTCAGTTTAGGGCCGGTGATACTGTTATGATTTGGTAGCTGAGGAGTGCATGTAAAAAGGGCAATACACCAGAGCAGTTGGAATCTATGAGATTGCAGTACCCTGACTAACCACCACAACTAGAGGCAGCCGTGGAGCGTTCCTACGTTGGTCCTAGACGCCTCGTCACAGCCTGAGAAACTAACTATACCTAAAGATAGAAAGAGGAAAGCTATCTGCCCCGGAGCAGATCCCCAAAGAACATAGAAAGCCCCCAAACATGTAATGGCGGTTAGACAAGAGGAAATACTGACACAGACAGAAAATAGTATGAGCAAACGTTGGGGCCCAACTAACTAAATAGAAAAGGATAGGAAGGGCACTTACTGCAATCCCAAAAAACCCTGAAAAGCACCAACTTTACTAATTTCAAAAACACCTGAGATCACACGACCTCTACCACCTAAATTAGTTCTCTGGTGTAACAGCCACTGAAAAAACTGGAAAAAGCAAATGTACAAACATCAGTGGCTGAACAAAACTGAGAGGGCAAAAGCCCCCGGAGGGGACCCTGAAGGCCCCCACAGAAGTGCAGGACAAAATGCAAAAATCAAGCACAAAAGCAAAAAGAAGAAAATGTCTTATCTGTTAGCAGGAGATGCAGACACGAAACAGCAGGCTACAAAGGAAACAGGAATCAAGGATTGAGACCAGAACAATTGATCACCGGCAACCCTGATAGGAAGGTGACTCCCTTATATAAGACCAGTCAGTAACACCTGATTCCTAATCCTCACAATCTTCACTGGACAGTCCAGTACCGTTTGTAACCACCAGAGGGAGTCTCTGCTCAGAACTCATTTCAAGTCCATTCACAACAATTTAGTCAGCCACCAATTGTGCAAGTTCTCCCACTTAAAAAGATGAGAGAGGCCTGTAATTGACATCATAGGTAGAACACAACTATGAGAGTCAAAATGAGAAAATAAATCCAGAAAATCACCTTGTCTGATTTGGCAAGATTTATTTTGCAAATTATCATGGAAAATAAGAATTTGGTCACCTAAAAACCTGCAAAATTTCTGTCTCTCACAGACCTGTAACTTCTTCTTTAAGAGGCTCCTGTGTCCTCCACTCATTACCTGTAGTAATGGCGCCTGTATGAACTTGTTATTAGTATAAAAGACACCTGTCCACAACCTCAAACAGTGTTGCCCAGTGACAGGCCCAAAACATCACTGCTCTAGAGGAGATCTGTACGGAAGAATGGGCCAACATACCACCAACAGTGTGTGCCAACCTTGTGAAGACTTACAGAAAACGTTTGACCTCTGTCACTGCCAACAAAGGATATATAACAAAATATTGAGATGAACTTTTGTTAATGACCAAATACTTATTTTCCACCATAATTTGCAAATAAATCTTGCCAAATCAGAGAAGGTGATCTTCTGGATTTCTTTTCTCATTTTGACTCTCATAGTTGTGGTCTACCTATGATGTCAATTACAGGCCTCGCTCATCTTTTTAAGTGGGAGAACTTGCACAATTGGTGGCTGACTAAATACTTTTTTCCCTACTGTATGTACGCGTTTCAAGTGTCATAGCACCGTCGGGTTGGAGCTTCCTTTTTGTACTTATCTCCAGTCCTGTTGCAGAGCCTCCCTCCTTGCTCCAGACTCAATAGGAACCTATGACGGTGAGCTAGAAATCTCTCCTTCTCTATTTTGACTGTGTTAGGAACATCATTAATAAGAAAATACAATTCTCTAAGCTCCCTGCATGGAAGAGGACCCGTCACTTCACATGAATATTTCTTTTTTTTAACTTGGTATAAATGAAGCTGTTCTCTTGTATCTGGCATAATTTTTTCTATTGCGTCTCTCTGTTCCCCTCTTTCATGAACATAAATCGTCTTTTTAGTCAACTGGGCATGGCCATCAAAAAGACTATCATAGATAAGCGTCAAGGACTATAGGTACTGCCACACTAAACAATCCCGCTAGCGATCACAATAACGACGCATACTAATGCGATCGCTAGCGGGATTGTTTCTATATCGCTAAGTGCGGCCACATTTAGCGATATAGTTAACGACGCTATCGCCGTTAGCGATCTTCTTAACGACTTTAGCGGTACAAAAGTACCGCTAAATCGCTAAGAAAAGGTGCCACACAGCGATTAGATACTTACCCAGCGGGAGCGCCGACGAGAAAATAGGGTCCGGAACGATTCCAGCGACGAGCGAGATCACAGCAGGAAGCTCGTCGCTGGCAGCTGCCGCACTGAACAACATCGCTAACGGGATCGCTAAATAGTGACGTTTTTTAGCGATCCCGTTAGCGATATTGTTCAGTGTGGCATACCCTTATGCCTACATGGCTAACAGGATTAGATTTACATACAAGGAAGAATGCGCCACCTTTCAAGATTGGAGAGGAACAGGAATAAAAGAAAAGCAATGACAGATTCATGAGAACAGGGAACTTCATAGTACTTGAAGAAGCAGTTCATGCCAAAAACATAACAGGTCTTGAAAACTACAATATATGATTTTTCCTTCATTTGCTTATCTCCAAAAAGTAACAACTTCTTTGTATCACACATCTATTCCATTAATGCCCACACGTTTATTCTTACCCTATTTCTCATTACTCATTACCATGTTTTTTTTACCACCCACCAAGATGGTTTATGTCACCCATTTTTGGGGGATTAAAGATCACAGTCATTTATATCAACTAATTATTCCCTGTAATAACTTATGGTGCTCATGTATTAAATGTCTTAACAATACAACATACTGGACTTTATTGCCGGGTTTCTCAAACTGTGACTCTTGAAAAGGAAGGGAAGTCTGACCGCAGGCATTAAAGGTGACCACACATTAATAATAATAATAATAATAATAATCTTTATTTATATAGCGCCATCATATTCCGCAGCGCTTTACAGTTTAACAGTTTCAAAACACAAGTCATAAGTAACAACGTTAACAATACAATAATTAAAGCAAAATAAGCCGACCCTGCTCGTGAGAGCTTACAATCTACAATGAGGTGAGGGAGATACAAAGTACAGGTGTGTATATACAATGGTGCATTTACAATGATGGTCCAGCCATCTTGAGGGAGTGAGGGATGGATGGAGATAGTGACTGGGCCACACACACACACTTACACATAGAATGACTTTGATTAGTGAATGTGATAGGCCGCTCTGAACAAATGTGTTTTGAGGGAGCGCCTGAAACCATGCAAATTGTGGATAGTCCTAATTTCTTGGGGTAGAGCATTCCAGAGGATTGGCGCAGCGCGGGAGAAGTCTTGGAGTCGGGAGTGGGAGGTACGGATTAGTGCAAAGGTTAGTCGAAAGTCGTTTGCAGAGCGCAGCAGTCGGTTAGGCCGATAGATAGAAATGAGGGAGGAGATGTAGGGGGGTGCTGCACTGTGGAGAGCTTTGTGGGTGAGAACCAGTACTTTGAATTGGATCCTATAATGAATGGGCAGCCAGTGTAAGGACTGGCGAAGAGCGGACGTGTCCGAGTACCGATTAGCCAGATGGATGACCCTGGCTGCTGCATTAAGGATGGACTGGAGAGGGGATAGTCGAGTAATGGGGAGGCCAAGTAATAGAGCGTTGCAGTAGTCCAGGCGGGAGTGGATCAATGCTACGGTGAGGGTTTTTGTTGTTTCCATGGTGAGAAAAGGGCGGATTCTAGAGATGTTCTTTAGGTGTAGGCGGCAAGAGTGGGCAAGAGATTGTATATGGGAGGTGAAGGAGAGATTGATGTCAAACATAACACCCAGACAGCGAGCCTGCTGCCGGGGTGTTATTATGGTGCCGCCCACGGAGAGGGAAATGTCAGATTTAGGGAGGTTAGTAGACGGCGGGAGCAGAAGAAGTTCAGTTTTGGAGAGGTTGAGTTTCAGATAGAGAGCGGACATGATGTTGGAGACTGCGGACAGACAGTCGGTGGTGTTCTGTAGTACAGCGGGGGTAAGGTCGGGGATGACGTGTATAGTTGTGTGTCATCAGCATAAAGATGGTACTGAAAGCCAAATTGCTGATGGTCTGTCCAATTGGGGCCGTGTAGAGAGAGAAGAGAAGGGGGCCAAGGACTGAGCCCTGGGGTACACCGACAGTGAGAGGAAGAGGAGATGACGTGGAGCCAGAGAACGAAACACTGAAGGAGCGGTCAGAAAGATAGATTAATGAAAATGGACAACCATAAAGGACGATCATCGGGTGCAATTTAACAAGGAATGGTTTTAGCCAACGAATAACAGAAAGAGGTCATCTTTGTTATTACAGAATTGATCATTCATGAAAGGAGTATAAACTTGCATTCATATTTAGTGGTTGATCTTCACCATTAGCACCAGTTTTATTGAATGTTTATGGCCATATACAGTGGCATGTAAAAGTTTGGACACCCCTGGTCATAATTACTGTTATTGTGAACAGTTAAACAAGTTGAAGATGAAATGATCTCTAAAAGGCCTAAAGTTAAATATGACACATTTCCTTTGCTTTTTAGGCAAAAAAAAGTACATATTTTCATCTTTTATATTTTAAATATTACCAAAAGGATAATGGGCCAATGCAAAAGATTGGGCACCCTGCATGGTTATTACCCAGTAGCACCCCCTTTTGAAAGTGTCACAGCTTGTAAATTTGCTTTTTGTAGCCAGCCAAGAGTCTTTCAATTCTAGTTTGAGGGATTTTCATCCATTCTTCCTTTGGAAAATTCTTCCAGTTCTGTGAGATTCCTGGGCCGTCTTGCATGCACTGCTATTTTGAGGTCTAGCCACAGATTTTCAATGATGTTCAGATCAGGGGACTGTGAGGGCCATTGTAAAACCTTCAGCTTGCACCTTTTGAGATCATCTATTGGGGATTTTGATGTGTGTTTAGGATCATTATCCATTTGTAGAAGCCATCCTCTTTCCAACTTCAGCTTATTTTTACAGATGGTGTTATGTTTGCATCAAGAAATTCTTGAAATTTCATTGAATCCATTCTTTCCTTTACCCGTGAAATGTTCCCCCATGCTATTGGCTGCAACACAACCCCAAAGCATGATTTATCCACCCCCATGCTTAATGGTTGGCGAGATGTTCTTCTCTTGAAATTCTGTGCCCTTTTTTCTCTACACATACCTTTGATCATTGTGGCCAAAGAGTCCTATTTTAACCTCATCAGTCCACAGGACTTGTTTCCAAAATGCATCAGGTTTGTTTAGATGTTGTTTTGCATACTTCTGATGCTGAATTTTATAACGAAGACGAAGGAGAGGTTTTCTTCTGATGACTTTTCCATGAAGGCCATATTTGCGTAGGTGTCTCTGAACAGTAGAACAATGTACCACAACTCCAAAGTCTGCAAAATCTTTCTGAAAGTCTTTTGCAGTCACGTGGGGGGGGGGTTTTGAATTGCCTCTCTAGCAATCCTAAAAGCAGCTCTCACTGAAATTTTGCTTGATCTTCCAGACCTTATACTGACCTCCAGTGTTCCTGTTAGCTGCCATTTCTTAATTATATTGTGATCTGAGGAAAGGGCAACTTGAAAACACTTAGCTATCTTCTTATAGCCTTCTCCTGCTTTGTGGGCCTCTACCATTTCAGAGTGCTAGGCAGCTGCTTAGAAGAACCCATGGCTGCTGTTTTTTGGCACAAGGTTAGAGGAGGCTGGGTTTTTATAAAACTGGGAATTTCGCATCACCTGGTCTTTCCAAATGATGACAGTGAACAAGCCATAACTCTAATAGGCTAATTAAGATCTGAAACCATGGTCAAAGTTATCTGAGCACACAAATTTGCAAGGGAGCCTAAACTTTTGTATCTGCCCATTTTCATTTTTGTAATTTTTAAAATGTAAAAATTTACAATACATGTATATTTTTTTCCTGAAATACAAAGGAAATGTGTCATCTTTAACTTCAGGCCTTAGAGATCATTTCATCTTCAACTTGTTTAACTGTTTGCAGGAACAGTAATTTTGACCAGGGGTGTCCAAACTTTTATAAGCCACTGTACAACTGTAATAACCCACATTGACAAGAATGTGAACCATTGTATCACTGTAGCAATCATTCGGCAAATGAACATTCACTTGGTGGTTGCTCAGTCATCAACTGACATGTATGAGATTAAATGAAACATGACTATGCATGTATCTGGTGTTCAATCAATGAGAGTGGAGACCCTTGAGAAAGCCCGATGAGCATAACATTTTTGGCAGGTTATGTGCAATTGATGTTTTATTTGATGAGCGGGTTTTAACTGTATACCTGTAAGTATAACATTAAAATGCAGAGAAGTAACTTTTAATCAGTATTTACACAGTGTATATCTTTTTTATAAACCGTTTCAAGGGTGCCATCATTTTCAGCCATGACTGTACATACCACAAACATAATATATGCACATATATATATATATATATACACACACACACACACACGCTACATAAATTCTACACACCAACCTAATACATAAGTACTACAGACATAATACACTCTACTTACACACATACTACATATATACCCCACACTCATAATACTGTACATATTCCATGTGCCTATGAGACATATATATATATATATATATATATATATATTATATTCCATATATACTGCAGACATAGCACATGCTCTTTAGGCACATACTATACACATAACACACATAATACAGTAACTATTCCATGTGGCTATGATAAATATATATATATATATATATATATATATATACTACATACATGGCACATACTCGAGTCCTTAGGCACATACTATACACATAGCACACATAAAACAGTACATATTCCATGTGGCTATGATATATATATATATATATATATATATTCATATTCTGCAACATAGCATACCTTGGCACACACTACACTAGCACCATAATCAGACATATTCCAGTGGCTATGTTAATCACATATATAAATATAAATATATATATAACACATACATATCAATCTCGAGTCCTGGCACACATATACAATATCACACATAATACATCCATATTCCATGGTCTTTGATACATACACAAAGTCAATGGAGCAGACACATGATATAAACTGCAATACAGCACACTATCCAGATGTGCACATCAGAGTATGCACTACATACATCAATACACAGGTGGCACTCATACACAGCATACACAGGGGTGGCACTCATACACAGCATACACAGGGGTGGCACTCATACACAGCATACACAGGGGTGGCACTCATACACAGCATACACAGGTGGCACTACACAGGTGGCACTCATACACAGCATACACAGGGGTGGCACTCATACACAGCTGTACACAGGGGTGGCACTCATACACAGCTGTACACAGGGTGGCACTCTCACAGCGTCACGATGGCACTCCCTGGCCGCCCCGGGCTCTGCTCTCGCAAGGCGCAGTGTGGAGCAGCGGAGGAGCAGGCAGCGCAGCCTCCCGGAGCCCCCGATGTGTGCAGCGCCCGCCTCATCCCGGGTGAGTGGCCCCTGGATCCGTCCCATGACAATCACTATTATATCAGTCCTCCCTCCTGAATCCAAGCAGTGATATCGATCATGTACAGCTCACCCCGATTCATCGCTGTTAACCCGTGTCGCACAGCGACTGGCATTAGCGATCTAGCACCCTGGATGTGGCGATAATTAGAAAATAGCAGCCTGAACGCCCGCTGCCATCACTGCAGTCCTGCAGATCTAGTCAGCTGGGATTGCTGGAATGATTTTTACTTTATCGGCACTTTAGACATTTATCTGATCAGATCAGTTCTGGGAGTGAAACTTTTGCCCAAATCTAATCGAATGAATTCACTACAATCCCTGAAAGCTGAAATGAACGAAATTCTGTTATCTGAACCGAATCAATCAGATTGTTTAATAAATCATGTAAATATCGTTGTAGATGTAACGAAATATCAGATATATGTATCTGTAATGTTAAAAGGAAGCTGCAAAATACAGTTTTATATATATATATGTACATATACTACATATACAGTATATATATGCATTGTCTATCTTTACATCTGTGCACATAACATTTATAACACTTCCTATTATTATTACAGTTATATATTATATACTATATTCTACTGTTATTTTTGTATATTATTATAGTGTTGTATTAACTAGATTATTACACAAATATTATTTTTTCTTACATTACATTATTTATTTTTATTTGTTATTCTTATTTAATTATTATTATTATTACTAGTACTGTTACTATTTTTTATATTATTATTGTCTACTTTTTTTTTTCCAATTAATACATCTTTAACATTTCATTAATATAATACTTGATTCCCATTCATAGTTTACCAAACCTTTTTGATTTACATAACAATTGAACAAATTGAATATTTTTTTTCAAACTACATAAACCACTTCATACCATCTCTTATCATCATATAATGAGTAATCAATGACACGTGAGACTATAATATCAGACGCAGCAGCATAAAATACAAGCAATAATTCATTTTCTGTAATGTCCAATCTGCGGTAATACAGACGTTGTAAAACTAAGACTCCTAATTATTTGATTTAATGTAATATATTGCATCATTGTTTTCTGTGCAAAATAGTCATTGCATAGTAATTAAAGTACTGGCAAGCACAATGTAAAGAATTACTTATAATGTTATTATACCCTATAACCATCGAATTCTCACATATTACAAATATGCCTGTTCCCAATGGTTGAAGGAGCTCAGAATTGGATTTATCTTTAAAACGTTTTCATTGCAAATAAAAGTTAACGACTGATAATTTGCAACATTCTAATATAAATTGTGTTTCAATATTTTTCCATTTTCAAGATCTCTGCTTGTTGGCTGTGTGTACAAAAATGTTGATCTCCGAAAGCTAAAAAAAAACTGAAGAACACAGAACTAATGTTATTCCTAGCAGACAAGTGGAAATAATTGTGTCTAGTCTAGAGAATCCAGACTGGACACCAGACTGATACATTGTAGCAATCAGGGCAGAGATTGATTTAGCTCATAGTGGATTCTCTAGATCAGGGTTCAGTAAAACCCATGTGTTCCTAGTTATGGCTTCCCTATAAAAGACAGCAACAGACAGATATGTCAGTTTTACAGTATGGATAGGGTAACTATAGGGCTACGGCTTTATTTTGTCACAGTAATGGCAAAAAGGATTGGGAATTGCTGCCCTAGACAAAACAGAATGATTCTCAATGAGTGACAGCAAGCAGAGTTCTTGATAATGTTGAGGTATTGAATCACAAAGCATATTAGAAAGTTGCAAAACTTTTAATTATGCAATTATTAGGCTTTAGTCTCATTGACATAACAGTCAAGATATGCAAAAAAATAGAAAAAAAATAATAGACGGGAACCTGCCATTCATTACATGCCATATGTATATAACCTGGGCGCTGCCAGGGACGCAGGGAGCTATTAAAATGAGAAACATGAATATGGTTCCCATGTGTACACAGAGTTTTGTGTCGGCCACATGAAAACGTAATGTATCCATGAAACTGTAATGTAATTCTTTTTATATAATTTGTATACATAACACCCGCCAGAGAATGACTGCTCCTAATAATAAAGGTATATCCAGCGCTGAGCGGCCGGGGATTTTGCTAATCTTCAGCCATTGTTGTTAAGAGTTGAGTTTGGAGTTTATTTTGGAAGGAGCTGAAGGATCTCGGGTTCACTGAGAAAACAATGTACATTTCTTTATGTCAGAATCGCTCTGTGCTCTATAGGTCTCCCAGTAGTTGAATGAGTTCAGTTACCCAGATACAGACAGAGCAGAGGGAAGGATGATTGACAGGCGGAGAACAGTGGAGAAATACAGGTGCTCAGCGATAAGTCAGCTCCAGCTTGTAGCCCTCCTGCCATTGCCAAACTGCAATCCCCCCATACCTCCATAGTTAGACACTATCAGGCCATGCTGAGAGTTTCTCAAAATTGGACCACCAAAGATATTAATGTTTTATATTCAGACAGTTTTACCTGGCTGTTAGGGCTAGAGTAGGGGCAAGGCTTCTCTTAAGCTTGGGGCAACAATGCCGTTCTTTGTCCTAAATCTGGGTCTAAATACTTAGGCCGAGGCTGAGTGCATTGTCAGTGGCTCCCTTTGTCCCCAACACCTGGGACACATACCTGCCACCACAAGCGTAACTAGATTACATAGTACGCCATAGCAAAATGAGATGGGCCACCACAACCTACTGGCAGGAAACTAAAACAGCAGCATGGATATAGATCCTACAAAACGATACAATGTTCTTGCACATGTGTTGGCCCCCTCAACCTCAGGGTCTCATAGCAGCTGCTGTGGATATAGTTACACCCATGCCCTCCAGCCATGCCCACGGGAGCCAGACAAATGGATTGGAAAGGTTGCATTCCTTTAAGAAAAAATGGATCATTACGGTGAAATTTATAGGTGCTGGAAAGTTTTCCATAATCATTTAGGCAGTTTCTTCTATCACCTGGAATTTTTACAAGCATTCCTATAGACGGTTATGGTCATGGCATAAGTGCGAATAATGGTCATGTGGAAATATTGCCCTTTAGTCTGACACCAGGCAGAAAAGTTAGCAGGTCAGGTTTGATTCTGCTGGCCATTCTTCATCTTCAGCAATGCAGTATACAGTATGTATGGAAGTGGCTGCTATGTAGGGTTGATTGCTTGTTAGTATCACTCGAGTAAAAAGTTATGCAACTTTCTAATATACTTTGTATATCGATTCTTCATCTTCAAAACTTGCAAAATTACTGCTTGCTTTCAAGAAATTAAAATGTTCTTGTACACATCAGAGTTTGTTCTGTACAAGATCTGATCATAACCAGTACTATCAATGGAACATGGTAACAATATACTGTTCTCTGGTGCCAGTATGCAGCTAAGGATATATGTATAAATGTTTGGCATAAGCTCATTTCAATGATCTTCATTGTGAAATGTGCTGCATTGTTTGTAAGTGGCAGTGATATATGAATAATTTTAGGTGCCAAGCTCCTAGTATGTTATAGGCTGAGATTTACTAAAATTGGCATCTTACAATCACTGAATATGATCGCCCACCGGACTCGAATACATGCAAACACCAGGTGTTTAAATGAATAAAGTGAAACTTTTCCCACAAAAATGTATATCAACCTGATCAGCCCTGCCTACTCTGTAACATCCTTGCCTGCAGATTAGATAGGATTTTTAGCAAATTCTCCTTAAACTCATTAGTGCTGGAATAAAGGTCACCAAATTAAATCCAAAAGCATGCAGTATAAATTTGCACCAGAAACTTGAAATCTGTGCTGCAATTTCCACCAACTTCTGGTGCAAGTTATAAAGGAGTTAACCATAACTTGGTTAATGATGACCTACCCTTAGAATAAATCATAAAAATTCCATCAGAGTGTGTCCGTTACCCGTCACCTCCACCTGATGGAAGAACACAGCATATAAAGCTTGAACAGCATAATGTCAGACCCCAACTGATCTGATATTGACGGCCTGTCCTACACAAAGGTCATCAATAAGTCCGGGATGGAAGTATCTCAAGTTGCCTCTTGAGCAGTTCCGAGCCACGCATTCTCCTTACTTCCTGGTGTTCCTCCTCGAGTGACAGTTGGGTCAAGAGCTTCATCCTTCTACAACAGGGTTCCCCAACTCCAGTCCTCAAGGCCCACCAACAGGTCATGTTTTCAGGATTCCCTTAGTATTGCCCAGGTGATAATTGCATCACCTGTGCAATACAAAGGAAATCCTGAAAACATGACCTGTTGTTGGGCCTTGAGGACTGGAGTTGGGGAACCCTGTTCTACAACACATTAAGCAGGTCTGTCATTGTGTGTTCTGAGTTTACCCTATTATTACGATATATGCATATAGCGATAACAGGACCTTTGAACAACACCTGGCTCAGGAAAGTGAGAGCCATGATTAGGAGAACTGCCATGGAAACTGCTGATTCTGGGGTCTGTGCATGCATGTGTCTGTGTGTGTGTGTGTATGGGGGGGTTGTGATTCTACAGGACTGATATGAGCACCTTGGTTAGAAGCTGAGAGGGAGGGGGATGGTGGTCAGCAGCTAACTGCTTTCTAGAGATGGTCTAGAGAGAAGTGACTGGTATGTTAGGAGTTACGCTCTGGTGGCCGAGCGCCTTGGAAACAAGCTGTACACTATGTAAGATAAAAGCTCATAGCAGAAAAATAACAGGCGATAAAACAATTCAGTTGTAAACTTACTTATTTTCATGCTATTAAAGCAATTTAAGACTATGAGAATACCCCTTTATTCCTAAATACTTTTCTGAGGACTTTTAGTAAGTGTTGAAAAACAAAAAAAAAAGATGTAAACATGGGATCTGCCAAAATTTGCAGTTCTACTGAATTTTTTTTTTACACCAGTTGTAAACTGCCATATTTCTCTATGTACTGTCCTCATGTTGTGCATTAATAGTCAATGTATTGTAGGATCATACATTTGAGGGTACTTTGATAGCATTTGTGTGTCTAGGTAGTTGGATTAGGGAAGATAATCTGGCGTCATTCACTTCCAATTCTGGAGGTGACTGGGAACAATAAACTCACATCTATAGATATCTACCAGATCATATGCGCAAGCTACTGGTATCGCGAATCCCTGCTACTGCAATGAATAGGATGGGGCCTTGATTCCTGCCACTCGCGCACCTGACCTACATACCGTGCCTCACTTGGGGTGCCTATTGGAGGTTTCCATTGGGAAATTTTCCCAATGAAAAACCTGGAATGTATACCTTTGACCAATATTGATAAAATTTACAGTAGCATCCATAGTACATGTTAGAAAGAAAAGTACGCAGATTGGTAGATGTCATTTTATGGTTTCCGCCATATGGAATAGCAGTCACCCTGACATTTACTGGTCCTATGGAGGCCAAAAAGACATTCATTTGACCTCAGATCCTTGAATAAGTGCTTATGGGTATGTTTGACGCATGCAATTTGCTGCTAGCTAATATGGCAAGTAGACACTGCTAAACACGGTGTGAAAGTAGCCTAACCCAGCAGATCGTTTGGACATTTAGAAAGCTGTTGCATCTTTTTGGGGCCAGCCTGCAAGACACCTGGGAAAAGATTTATTGCGTCATTATTGAGGCGATCCCCCAATCACAATTTATCACCTAAACACAAAATAGGTGTCTAATTGATGGAGGTCACCATTCACATGTGTGGGGTCCTGAGTTTCCTGACAGCTTCTACAGCTCTTGTGTAGCCTCTATGGTGATTGTTATACCGCAGGTGTCTACTTTACCCCGATACTCCTATTGGGATCTATCATGTGATTTATTTTTCTAATCGGATCCTCTATTGTATTTATATTTTCATGTCTCCCGCTGGTGACGTCACCATTTTTTCCTTTGACTCCTTTTTAAACTCTTGATTTCCGTAATTCACAAAATATTAATTTTAACCCCTATACTTTTGCATTTTTTGCCTTTTAAAGGGGTTTTCCGTTTTCAGAAAACCTCTGTCCCCTGGCTGCAGTTTGCTTAAAAAAAAGAAACAAACTGGGTTTTACTCAACCTCCCCGGGTCCAGCGCTGAGTCTCCGCCGCTAATTTCGGTGTCTGTTATTGTCGAAAGCGCTGATACCAGCGGTTATGAGCAGATGGCGGCGTCAACATGGGTAGAACCGCTGAGCTCAGTTATTACCGGCGGAGCTGGTGACGTGACATCAGCACCACAAACAATAACAGACACTGGGAGCAGAGGTGGAAACTCAGCGCTGGTCCTGGGGATGGTAAATAAAATGATCTCTTTTTTATTAAATAACCAGTGCCAGGGGAAAAAGAAGTTTCTGAAAGCAGAAACCTTTTTTAGTTTGTAGATGTGTATGTTTATGAAGGGGTATTTGCTTCACCTGTCCAGGTGTGTCCACCACTGGTACCAGGAATAGTCACATACAGAGTACTGTATGCAAGCTATATACGGTTTCAGCTGTACAATTATGGCCAAAAGTTTTGAGACTGACACAAATTTTGGTTTTCACAAAGTTTCTGTGGTCACTGAACTACAATTATAAGATATTACAAGTTTTTAAACTTTTATTGACAAATACATCAAGTTTATGTAAGCACTAAATATTTACTGTGCTGATTCTTAGTTTTCAAGATTTCTGCTCTTCACTCTTTCACCTGGATATCAGCTTCTGGACCATAGCATGGCTGATGACAACCCATTTTTGTTTAATTGGTGCTTGGAGGTGAACACAATTTCTGTGTTTTTTTGTTTGTACTGTATATCTGTATTTTGAGGATTGACCAAAGGTTCTCAATGCGATTGACATCTGGTTCATTTTCTGGCCATGGCTCAATGTTTTTTCACCGAGCCATTTAAAAAACCAAGGAGATGGTGGTGAGTTATAGAAGGAAAAAGGATGATTACTTGCCGATCACTATTGCTGGCCAGGAGGTGGAGATGGTTGAGAGCTACAAATATTTGGGGGTTCACCTTGACAGCAAACTTGATTGGAGGTGTCATACAGAGAAGGTTCACAAGAAGGGAATGAGCAGACTGTACTTTCTGCGGAAGCTCAGGTCTTCCGCAGAAAGTACAGTCTGCTCATTCCCTTCTGTGAACCTTCTCTGTATGACACCTCCAATCAAGTTTGCTGTCAAGGTGAATCCCCAAATATTTGGAGCTCTCAACCATCTCCACCTCCTGGCCAGCAATAGTGATCGGCAAGTGACGCTAATAAACTCAACAAACTTATCAAGAAGGCAAGCGCGGCTGTTGGCCTCCATCTTGACACTTTTGAGGAAGTAGTGGCGGATAGGATTCAAAAGAAGTATAGGGCTATAATGAACAATAATACACACCCACTATTCAAGCTGTTCTTGAAGCAGAAGAGCACATTCAGCAGCCGTCTAATCCTTCCAAGGTGGAAGAAGGAGAAATTCAGGAAATCGTTTGTGCCTACCGCTATGGGGATGTATAACAATTCACTAAGGGTGAAAGATGACTACAACCTAGGACTGGCGCACTAATGGAAATGATTAGAGATTTGTGTACCTTTGTTTGTTACGTATTGTGGTTAGTCATGTGCAAATCTGTGTCTAGTAATTGCTCTATGTAATGCTGTTTGTAATGGTTTGTTTGTAATGCTGTTACGCTGCGTTACGCTGCTGTGATACCATAATTTCCCTCGGGATCAATAAAGTGTATCGTATCGTATTTAGTTATCACTTTTGCCATGTGACATGGTCTCCATCATGCTGGAGAAAGCATCATTCATCAGCAAATTGCTCCTGGATCGATGGGACAAGTTGTTCTTGGAGGATGTTTGCATCCCATTCGTTATTCATTTTCTCTGATGAAGCCCCTTTCATATTGTTTGGAATATCTGGAAGAATGATTGTCCTAAGTAGAAAAGGTGGTCACCACCATGAATCCTGTGTCATGCCAACAGTAAAACATCCTGAGTAGTGATAGGCTTATCCATGGATGTTTGGGTGCGGTGGGTTCGGACAATCATTTAAAAAAAGTTTGGTTCGGGTACCAGAACAGTACCTGAACTCGAACCTGAACCCGTACTGCATTCATCTGAATGGGGGCCCAAACATCCATTCTTTTCCACGCTGTCATCTGCAGACATGGATTCTGATTGTCGGTAAGATTGTTACAGTCGGTCAGAGAGCTGCATTTCCCACACTGTCAGATGACAGCATGTGAGCAAGCAGCTGTGACTGGCGGTCCACCTGTCACAGGCGTCGGCTGATGAGAGAGCCGCTAATAGAAGTGAGAGCAGGTGAGGCTGATGAGAATAGTCATCAGCCAGCACCTGTGCAATAAATAAATACATTTAAAAAATAATGATGTGGGGTTACTTCTATTCTTGATAACCAGCTCAGGCAAAACCGACAGCTGCAAGCAGCAACCGTCAGCTTTATCATGGCTGGTTATCAAGAATAGAGGGGTCTCACACAATTTTAAAACATTTTTTAAATAAATAGTTTTAAAAAAAGGCCTTTACGCCTAATCCATTGATGCCCATGTCACCTGTAAAAGACAAAAAATAATAAACAACCATATTCCTCACCTGTCTGATGAGACAGCAGGCGTACGCTGATGTGAGTAGTACTCTCTCATCAGCCAATGCCTGCAACTGGTGGTAAAAAGGTCACAGCTGCTGACTCACATGCGGTCATCTGACAGCGTGGGAACCGCAGTGCTCTGACCAGCGGTAACAAAGTTACCGCTTATCAGAGCTGCTGTTGTTTCTCGCGCTGCCAAAGAGATGACAGCATGAGAAACAGCCAATGTTCGGGGCGCCGTGCACAGACACTGGGTGTTCAGTACGGACCCCGAAATTTTTTGCTGAGGTTCGCCCATCATTAATCCTGAGACCATTCATGTGTCGGGTTGCTTTATATCTATGGAAGGGGATCACTCACAATTTTGCTTAAAAACCTAAATCTAAACATCCTTCAAGAGCAACTTGTGCCAACCACCCAGGAGCAATTTGGTGATGAACAATACTTTATCCAGAATGATGGAGACCATATGACAAGGCAAAAGTGATAACTAAGTGGCTCAAAACAAAACATTTCAATTTTGGGTCCATTTCCAGTAAAGTCCCCTTACCTCAATTTTGGTCAATCCTCAAAAAGCGGGTGGACAAACAAAAATAGAAATTGTGAAGATCTCTAAGCATTGATGATGAGACCAAAATAGGAGCTCATCTGTCAGAATAGAATTTGGCCTAGAAGTGATAACCAGCAAAGGGCATAAGTCTTAAAAAATAAGGAGCATCACTATAAATATTGAGTCTTTGTATAAACTGGATGAATTTATCAATAAAAGTTTAAGAAACTTATGACATCTTATAATTGTACTTCAGTATCTATAAAAACATCTGACTAAAAGATCTAAAAACACTGAAGCATTAAACTGCGTGAAAACCAAAATTTGTGTCGGCCCATTTCTCCCACCAAAGTAGATGAAATTTTGCATTTTTAGGAGCTCTTGGGCTGCAAAGGGTAAATAGACGTGGACTATAGTAGTATCAGGCACAGTCACATATATTGTTACCCTGTATCATGTTATATACAGTGTCAGTAGTCACATACATAGTCAGGTGCAGACTTCTAATTGGTGCAAGCTGTGCGGCCACTCAGGGGTCCAAGAGGTAAAGGGGTCCATTTCCACTACCAAAGTACGTGCAATTTTGCATTTTAGCTCTTTGGCTGCAAAGGGCCCATATATTGTTTTTTCAGGGGCGTACATATCATTGGTGCAACCTGTGCGACCGTACAGGGGCCCATGAGGGAACAGGGCCCATTTCTATCTCGAAAGCAGGTGCAATTTAAGGAGCTCTTGGTCTGAAAAGGTACCATATATTGTTCTTGCACAGGGGCCCTTTTCTGTCTGTGTCCCCAGTGTGTACATAGCACTATATACATGGTATATGCAGTGTCAGTAACATGTAGCAGCACCACCAGTCTCATACATAGTGCTAGTGACGTTATAGCATGGTATATACAGTGTCAGAAATATATAGTAGCACCACCAGTCTCACACATAGAGCTGGAGACGTTACATCATGGGATATACAGTGTCAGTAGTATGTATAGTAGTATAGTATATATAGTAGCACCACCAGTCTCACATATAGTGCTGGAGACGTTATAGCATGGGATATACAGTGTCAGACAGTAGTATGTATAGTAGTACAGTATATATAGTAGCACCACCAGCCTCACACATAGTGCTGGAGACGTTATAGCATGGGATATACATTGTCAGACAGTAGTATGTATAGTAGTACAGTATATATAGTAGCACCACCAGCCTCACACATAGTGCTGGAGACGTTATAGCATGGTATATGCAGTGTCAGTAATATATAGTAGCACCACCAGTCTCACACATAGTGCTGGAGACGTTACATCATGGGATATACAGTGTCAGACAGTAGTATGTATAGTAGTATAGTATATATAGTAGTACCAGCAGTCACACACATAGTGCTGGAGACCTTACATCATGGTATATGCAGTGTCAGTAATATATAGTAGCACCACCAGCCTCACACATAGTGCTGGAGACGTTACATCATGGTATATACAGTGTCAGTAGTATGTATAGTAGTATAGTGTATATAGTAGCACCACCAGCCTCACACATAGTGCTGGAGACGTTACATCATGGTATATACAGTGTCAGTAGTATGTATAGTAGTATAGTGTATATAGTAGCACCCCCAGCCTCACACATAGTGCTGGAGACGTTACATCATGGTATATACAGTGTCAGTAGTATGTATAGTAGTATAGTATATATAGTAGCACCACCAGTCTCACACATAGTGCTGGAGACGTTACATCATGGTATATACAGTGTCAGTAATATATAGTAGAATGATGATCCTGAGCAGGTATAGACTCAGTGCCCACAGTCTGGCCATCGAATCCGGCCGACACAGGCAGAGCTACAAGCCCAGGGAGGAAAGACTATGCCAACACTGTGACCAGGAGGCCATAGAGGACGAAACCCACTTCCTGCTACACTGCTCCAAATACTCAGCAGTGAGGGACACTCACTTCAGGAGACTCTCACATCTCTTCCTGGATTTCATCACCATGAAGGAGGAAAAGAAAACATATATCTTGCTGGGGGAAGAAGAGAGAGCAGCGGAGATAGCAGCGCGGTATGTGAGCGAATGTCATAGACTGCGAGAAAGAGAACTATGATATGCCATGGACTTCTATAGCCCCCACCCCGGATCTGCCCCCATCTCCCCTCCCTATGCCATGGACTTCTATAGCCCCCACCCCGGACCTGCGACCCCATCACCCCTCCCTATGCCATAGACTTCCATAGCCCCTACCCTAGATCTGCCCCTACCCAACATCCCTATCCCTATTCCCTTTTGTACACTTGCTTTGGCAAAACTAATGTGTATTTAGTCCTGCCAATAAAGCTTCTTTGAATTGAATTGAATTGAATTGAATAGTAGCACCACCAGCCTCACACATAGTGCTGGAGACGTTACATCATGGTATATACAGTGTCAGTAATATATAGTAGCACCACCAGCCTCACACATAGTGCTGGAGACGTTACATCATGGTATATACAGTGTCAGTAGTATGTATAGTAGTATGGTGTATATAGTAGCACCACCAGCCTCACACATAGTGCTGGATACGTTACATCATGGTATATACAGTGTCAATAGGATGTATAGTAGAATAGTATATATAGTAGCACCACCAGCCTCACACATAGTGCTGGATACGTTACATCATGGTATATACAGTGTCAGTAGTATGTATAGTAGTATAAGTATATATAGTAGCACCACCAGCCTCACACATAGTGCTGGAGACCTTACATCATGGGATATACAGTGTCAGTAGTATGTATAGTAGTATAGTATATATAGTAGCACCACCAGCCTCACACATAGTGCTGGAGACCTTACATCATGGTATATACAGTGTCAGTAATATATAGTAGCACCACCAGCCTCACACATAGTGCTGGAGACGTTACATCATGGTATATACAGTGTCAGTAGTATGTATAGATAGTATAGTGTATATAGTAGCACCACCAGCCTCACACATAGTGCTGGAGACGTTACATCATGGTATATACAGTGTCAGTAGTATGTATAGTAGTATAGTATATATAGTAGCACCACCAGCCTCACACATAGTGCTGGAGACGTTACATCATGGTATATACAGTGTCAGTAGTATGTATAGTAAAGTATATATATAGTAGCACCACCAGCCTCACACATAGTGCTGGAGACGTTACATCATGGTATATACAGTGTCAGTAGTATGTATAGTAGTATAGTATATATAGTAGCACCACCAGCCTCACACATAGTGCTGGAGACGTTACATCATGGTATATACAGTGTCAGTAGTATGTATAGTAGTATAGTGTATATAGTAGCACCACCAGCCTCACACATAGTGCTGGAGACGTTACATCATGGTATATACAGTGTCAGTAGTATGTATAGTAGTATAGTATATATATAGTGGCACCCCCAGCCTCACACATAGTGCTGGAGACGTTACATCATGGTATACACAGTGTCAGTAGGATGTATAGTAGTACAGTATATATAGTAGCACCACCAGCCTCACACATAGTGCTGGAGACCTTACATCATGGGATATACAGTGTCAGTAGTATGTATAGTAGTATAGTATATATAGTAGCACCACCAGCCTCACACATAGTGCTGGAGACGTTACATCATGGTATATACAGTGTCAATAGGATGTATAGTAGTATAGTATATATAGTAGCACCACCAGCCTCACACATAGTGCTGGAGACGTTACATCATGGTATACACAGTGTCAGTAGTATGTATAGTAGTATAGTATATATAGTAGCACCACCAGCCTCACACATAGTGCTGGAGACGTTACATCATGGTATATACAGTGTCAGTAGTATATAGTAGCACCACCAGCCTCACACATAGAGCTGGAGACGTTACATCATGGTATATACAGTGTCAGTAGTATGTATAGTAGTATAGTATATATAGTAGCACCACCAGTCTCACATATAGTGCTGGAGACGTTACATCATGGTATATACAGTGTCAATAGGATGTATAGTAGAATAGTATATATAGTAGCACCACCAGCCTCACACATAGTGCTGGAGACGTTACATCATGGTATATACAGTGTCAGTAGTATGTATAGTAGTATAGTATATATAGTAGCACCACCAGCCTCACACATAGTGCTGGAGACGTTACATCATGGTATATACAGTGTCAGTAGTATGTATAGTAGTATAGTATATATAGTAGCACCACCAGCCTCACACATAGTGCTGGAGACGTTACATCATGGTATATACAGTGTCAGTAGTATGTATAGTAGTATAGTATATATAGTAGCACCACCAGTCTCACATATAGTGCTGGAGACGTTACATCATGGTATATACAGTGTCAATAGGATGTATAGTAGAATAGTATATATAGTAGCACCACCAGCCTCACACATAGTGCTGGAGACGTTACATCATGGTATATACAGTGTCAGTAGTATGTATAGTAGTATAGTATATATAGTAGCACCACCAGTCTCACATATAGTGCTGGAGACGTTACATCATGGTATATACAGTGTCAATAGGATGTATAGTAGTATAGTATATATAGTAGCACCACCAGTCTCACATATAGTGCTGGAGACGTTACATCATGGTATATACAGTGTCAGTAGGATGTATAGTAGTATAGTATATATATAGTAGCACCCCCAGCCTCACACATAGTGCTGGAGACGTTACATCATGGTATATACAGTGTCAGTAGTATATAGTAGCACCCCCAGTCTCACACATAGTGCTGGAGACGTTACATCATGGTATATACAGTGTCAATAGGATGTATAGTAGTATAGTATATATAGTAGCACCCCCAGTCTCACACATAGTGCTGGATACGTTACATCATGGTATATACAGTGTCAATAGGATGTATAGTAGTATAGTATATATAGTAGCACCCCCAGTCTCACACATAGTGCTGGATACGTTACATCATGGTATATACAGTGTCAATAGGATGTATAGTAGTATAGTATATATAGTAGCACCCCCAGTCTCACACATAGTGCTGGATACGTTACATCATGGTATACACAGTGTCAATAGGATGTATAGTAGAATAGTATATATAGTAGCACCACCAGTCTCACACATAGTGCTGGATACGTTACATCATGGTATACACAGTGTCAATAGGATGTATAGTAGTATAGTATATATAGTAGCACCACCAGCCTCACACATAGTGCTGGAGACGTTACATCATGGTATATACAGTGTCAGTAGGATGTATAGTAGTATAGTATATATAGTAGCACCCCCAGCCTCACACATAGTGCTGGAGACGTTACATCATGGTATACACAGTGTCAATAGGATGTATAGTAGTATAGTATATATAGTAGCACCACCAGCCTCACACATAGTGCTGGAGACGTTACATCATGGTATATACAGTGTCAGTAGGATGTATAGTAGTATAGTATATATATAGTAGCACCCCCAGCCTCACACATAGTGCTGGATACGTTACATCATGGTATATACAGTGTCAGTAGTATATAGTAGCACCCCCAGTCTCACACATAGTGCTGGATACGTTACATCATGGTATACACAGTGTCAGTAGTATGTATAGTAGTATAGTATATATAGTAGCACCACCAGTGTCACACATAGTGCTGGAGACGTTAACATCATGGTATATATACAGTGTCCACAGTAAATATGTATAGTAATGTATAGTGATTATAGTAGCACCCCCAGTCTCACACATAGTGCTGGATACGTTACATCATGGTATACACAGTGTCAGTAGTATGTATAGTAGTATAGTATATATAGTAGCACCACCAGTGTCACACATAGTGCTGGAGACGTTACATCATGGTATACACAGTGTCAGTAGGATGTATAGTAGTACCAGCAGTCACACACACTGTGGTTGCAGTCTAGTCAGTGCAGTAAGGGGCTATACCAGTGTTCTGTGCCCAAAACAAGCCCGGTCTGCAGTGAATAAGAGCGAGTAACAGAACACATCCCTCCCAGCCTCCTCCTCCTCCCGCCCCGGACCCTGCATTCCCGCAGCACTGGATGTTCACAGGCTGCGCTGCGCAGCTGGATAACATGGGGCGCTTGGTGTATGCGCAGTGCAGGGCTCGCCGCCTCAGGCTCAGTAAATAGCATAGAGCAGAGGCTGCCGCGGTCCGTGTGGTTAGAGCTGAGGATAGGACGGCGCAGGAGACATGTGCGGCTCACACGGGGGATGGCAGGAGCAGGAGCCGGCGGATTACTACTGCTACTACTACTGCTGCTACTAGCCTCTGCGCTGCTGCACTGCGCCCGGCACTAAGCTGGCGGCGCACACACAGGACTGCACCGGAGGCGCACACGACTGCCAATGACTGCTCCTCATCACCGAAACTCACAGACAAGGGGACGAAGAGCAGAACATTAACTAGGTAATGCAAGACATCTACATGGGCTGCAATGATGGAAGGGTCATTCATTACTCAGTGTATCATCTATCTATCTATTATCTATCCCATATTTATCTATCTATCTATCTATCTATCTATCTATCTCATATCTATCAATCTATCTATCTCATATCTATCTAGCGATCTATCTATCTATCTATCATCTATTTATTATCTATTATCTATCAATTATCTATCTATCATCTATTATCTATCTATCTATCTATCTATCTATCTATCTATCATCTACTATCTATCTATCTATCTATCTATCTATTATCTATCTATCTATCTATCTATCTATCTATCTATCTATCTATCTATCTATCTCATATCTATCAATCTATCTATCTCATATCTATCTAGCGATCTATCTATCTATCTATCATCTATTTATTATCTATTATCTATCAATTATCTATCTATCATCTATTATCTATCTATCTATCTATCTATCTATCTATCTATCATCTACTATCTATCTATCTATCTATCTATCTATCTATCTATCTATCTATTATCTATCTATCTATCTATCTATCTATCTATCTATCTATCTATCTATTATCTATCATTATCTATCATCAATCAATATCTATTCATCTATCTATTTATAGATATATCTATTATCTATTTATCTATCTATTATCTATCATCTATTATCTATGTATTATTTATTTGTATAGCAATCAATATCAATCAATATCTTTTAATCAATTATCTATCTATCTATCTATCTATCTATCTATCTATCTCCGCTGTAGATCAGAGCCCATGGTGGCAAATCTTTCTATTAGTGTCTATTAGTGTAGGAAGTTTATAAGGTCATTCAGTCACAATGACTCCGGCTGTAATAGATGTCATTTCTGATAATATTACTACCTTGTGGAATCACTTGTTGTGTAGCCCCATTATATCGTGCAGCCAGAAGACATTTGCTTCCACCGGTCCATGTTCTCTGAAGAGCTTACAATTTAATTCCCTAGTTTCTGGTATAGAAACACATACTGTAGAGCTAATTCCGTAGGAAATGTAGCATTAGGTATTCTGCATATGAAGGTAGTAGGTGTGAAGCCTGGTAGATATTGCAGGGCTGAGTTCTGCATAGTTCACCAGGTTCGGCTTCTGCATCCTTTTAGCTCTAAATAGCTAAATGACAATTCAGTTCTGCTGCATCTGTGCTAAGTATGACATGTGTGACCTACATTGATGTTGATCTATTTATATGGGAACAATCAGAGATTTAGAAGTTGTTGACCATGTTACCAGCATGCTGAGATTTGTAGTTCATCAGGACTGCGGCACTAAAATCCTTCATATCCTACACTATATAATATACATCACATGCACTTGTCATATGTAGAAGTAGCCTGTGACATGTATTTAGGGGCGTGCAGTAAATCGTGATGAGTGATATTTGGCAAAGGCAAGGAGGTCTAATCTGCTAGAATGAGTATGATTTGTATCTCTGTTATTGGGGATGTAGAGTACAGATGTAGCAGAGCTAAACGTGTCTTTTAATTATTTAGGGCTGGATGAAGAAGTGGGGTAGTGTTTTCTGTTCAGATATGCATATAGGTTTACTTGCAGTCCTATGTAAAGCCACAGGTAGCGGCACATTGTGACATCATGGGGGAGATGTGTTTCAGGCATGCCCAGTGTCTTGTAAGATGATGGGTGAATAGATTTGGGCAGTGCCAGTAAGTTTGGCCAGCACTAGCAGTAGTGGGCTATAAATAGAGGTCACACATTGCTGGAGTGTAGGACGGGCACACAAATAAGGCACGGTGATATTATTGTAGTATACAGTAGAACAGTCTAGGGAATTCAGACAGCTGCTCATATTTTATGCAGAACAGACAAATAACGTCTGAATTACATCCTGCAAATATTTATAGTGGCCACCCTTTCATGTTGCTCCACTTCAATCTAAACACAGTAAAACCACACTGAGATCCGGGGGCTGACGTTGCAGCAGGTTGTTGATGGTAGTGGATGAAGGAAGGTCACTGTAATATATCAGTGCATGTTACACTGGAAATACTGTTATGCTCTTCCCAGGCGGTGGAATGATCAAAGGCAGCGCAGGCTCATCTGGAGTGTAGGAAACCCAAGCTTCAGGCAGAGTCTTCTTACCCATGGATCTACTCAAGAGTCAAGACATGGGTCTGAGCCTTGCACAAAGTGCCCAGGGATTTGGGTAACTAAGGAAAGTTTTGTAGAGAAGGATGGGGGGGGTGGTACTGTAATATGGAGCATTGTCACTTTATCACCTAGGTATAGTAGTAGTGATGAGGATAAAGATGTGTCTTAAGGGGCTTCCATACTATTCACAATGCTATATATTCTAAGAACGGATTCCACTGAAGTAATACAGATGCAAAAGCTCTGCACTGTGCTGCGGAATATGCTGGTGCCATACTGCGATCAAGAAATAATGTATAAAAATACACATACCCACATGCGAAATTTATAATACACACATATAAATATATATATGTATATATTTATAAATACACATTTATGTACAGTATATATACATATATATGTTCATATATATTCCTATCTAAAAACTTAAAAAAGTATAATATATATATATATCATTATACGTGTACACACTACATATAAATATATATTTCTATCTATATAGAAATATATATGTGTACACTCATCTAATGCAAGAGAGGCACAGAATACTATGCTCAGATGTGTATACAAAAATGCCTAGATATGTTTATCCATGTAGGACATACGCACATACTATAAACACACGAGCAAATTTACATATACATGCGTATATAGAGATATATACATATGCATCTGTCTCCCTCAATATAAATAGATATATAATTCTATGTAATGTATATATATTTATACACACGTGTGACTCGCATACAAATAACACAGTATATACTCTTGCACTTACAGACTTGCACAAGACATGTTTACAGATATATACATATAAGTATATATCCACACATTCACAAGCACAGAGGAAAGTACATATACAAACTCACATACATTACGCATGTATTACAATGTACACACGTACATAAATGTGCAAGAGCGAACAAGTATATATTCGTTACATACACAAGTTTAAGGACATGAACATACAGTATGTACACATATATATAAAGTATGTATATACAGTACTTTGGGGCAGTGATCGCCCACAGGCTCCATCTGCAAGTCAAATTCTCAAATATACTATTAAGTCTAGGGATGAGCAGACCGTGGAAGTTCAGGTTCTGGTACCCGACGTACTTTATGTCCAAAGTTTGGTTCAGGTACCAGAACTTAACCCGAACTTGAACATGAACTCGAACTCTATTGAATTATATGGGGACACGAACTTCGAAGCTGGAAAATATTCTCTTTCTCCTCCTAAACTTCTCCCGTAGGTCCGAACATTAAAATGGACTTCCGGGAGAGGTCCGTGTTCGGAGTTTAGCACCAAACACTAAGTCCGGTACAAACCCCAAACTTTAAAGTTCGGGTTCGCTCATCATTTTACAATGTGTGTGATCTGACAAAGCAAGAACCATTGGATACAATGTATAAATAGTCCCATAAGTTACAGTATTCTAACAAACAAAAAATATGGAAAAAATGGTCACTATATTGGAAAAACTGTCATAGATTGTATGCTCTTTATACACATGCTGTATATGGCAGCAGCGATGGCTTCTTGTACGTGGGTGATGGGGATAGAAGACAACTAGATTTGCAGCTGACATTATCCAATAATTTCTAGTAGCCAATTGGCGCAACATAAATATGCTACTTTATTAGAATAAATGGTGTTGATGGAACTAAAATTATTCATATAATTGCATAAAAATGTGTTTCTGCCAGCTAAGCATCTTTTTTTTTTTTATTAATGTTTTTGGGAGATGTTATAGACTGTTTATTAGAAAAAATGTAGCCTGGTCCTGGATAATGTTGTGCACTCTTGGTTTCCAAGCATGTACACTTCCATCCATATCATCCTTATCAATATTGGCCTGTTACAATATTGATTTTATGTTACAGGCGTTTGGGATACATATTACTTGTAGTTGTCTTTATGAACCTGAAATAATATAGAATGTATGTGGGAATAAATATACATATTGGGGCTCAATAGGTAGCCGGGGTGCAAAGATATTGCTACTGGAATCCTGGAATCGAACATTTTGGATTGATTTCTTGTGACAGCCATGGAAGTTCTTACTGTCTTGTCTGGCTACTAAGAAAAATCAAAAGTTACTTGAATAAATATGTTAAAAATCACATAATAATAACGTGTTTGGACTATTTGCACTACTTCATTTTAGTAAATGTTTACAAAACTGCATAAAAAAGGAAACATTTTACTTAGATAGAATATATTGAAATTATGGCTTTTTTTACTCATTTTTGTGACCATAAGTGATCTTTTATACTAATCACATATATATACATGTTCAGTAGTATTTAAACAACTGACACTGTGCCAAGTTAAACTGATGTAGCAGAGCTGAGTGTCTCATTTTACTTTTTGGGGCTGCAGTTTTTGTGGCGTGTATGTGCATTGTGATATGGCTATGTATTAGGTTTACCTAGAGTCTTATGTAAAACCGTAGGTAACATACTGTGATGTTATGTAGGGGAAAATAAAGATCCTTATATACCATAAATATGGAGACTATAAAATGCTAAAGGGCTCATCCATAGATAGAAAGCTTCCTATGAATGAGCCCTTCAGTATCTTGTATTCTTCATATTTATGGTGTGTACGGATCCTTATTTTTCCTCTTTGCTATAATGTTGAATCTTTCCTATGAAACAGAGTAAAAGTGTCTGTGATTAATTACGTAGATTTCAATGGAAAAGACGGAGGAGGGGCGGTTGACTGCACATCTTTTTAATTTCAGTACAATGCAAATCTTTAAAATTCTGAATCCATCAAATTATAAATGGGAAGAAGGTGGAAATTGAGCAGAACAAATGCCAAATGATATTGTTATATTCAACCATTTGTCTTCCATGTGCACTGTCCGTTTTTCCTTTCACTGTGATTCCTCTGTGCCACATTAGAGTCATTCGAAGACAGGCGGTGATATAAATAGTGCATTCCTAAACATGGATGATTGCATTTTACTAGTTTTTCCACAGCAACGCCTTGTATTTGCGAATGGACCTCAATTTGCAAAATACCTAGACAAATCTTTACAAATTCCCAAATTGTCAGCTTGTCCCAGACAGGATAAGACACTCTCTCCTTCTATCCATTATCTTATCATTGCCTTAATTCTCCGGGACTATGATTTATTTAATACACCAAAACCTTCCATCATCATAATGAGCTGCCGGGGAATCCTCAGACACAGGGGAGGTAGACAGAGTAAGAAGATACTCCATGAATCTGTGTCACTTTTTATAAGATTATAGATCTTTTTGATATTTTTGACTTCACATTCTGTAACAATTATAGTCAAAAGGAGCCATCAGTGGCCATTCGGATATGATCGAAACTAGATACATCAGAGTGGTCAAAGCAGAGCCTAGGGATATAATTATGTGATCATTTCATTATACTCCTGGATAGTCAAGTAAGAATTGACTAAGGCAGATTGTATACAGGTTCATAGCTCCATCAATCACTAACTAGCGTTGTGACATCTATCTGTCCTAAAAAGTGCCAAGAGACGCCTTGTACCACCAGCAAAACATCATGGCTCTAGCCAGTGGCACATGAACAGTACACATAATTCTTGGAGGGGTCACTATGTGCTTTTAAGTCTTGCAATAGACGCAAGTGCTCAATATTTCTCCGGTCAAGTTCTGATAAGGCTACAGTTTTATTGTTTCTAATCATTTTTTTATATCTATATTAAAGATGTCAAACATTTGATGTTAAGATTTTAGATATTTATACATTTTAGCCAGTAATTAGGGATAAGCGGACCCATAGATGTTCAGGTTCTGTACCCGACCCAAACTTTATTTCAAAGTTCGGTTCAGGTACCAGAACTGCACCCGAACTTGAGCCAGAACCAGATCCCCATTGAAAATAATGAGAACCTAAACTTTTGATATGGAAAAAAAAAATCTTTCTTTCATCATCCGGAACTCCGAACATTCCAGCGGACTTCCGGGAGAAGTCCGTGTTCGGCGTTTAGCACTTGACACTAACTGTCAGGTACGAACACCGAACTTTTAACTTTGGGTTCGATCGTCTCTACCAGTAATATGTCCTGACTATTAGGAATCTTTATGCAATGAGAAGAGCTTTGTAGGAGATGGCGATAATTTCATTTAGGAAAGTTGGAGTAACTCCATGTCCCAGTTGTGTTACGTTGTACTGTGTATGTCAATGAGAGAACTGATCTGTAATGTTTGTTTCTTTCATGTAGGACCCAATTTTTCTGCACTACAGAACTACATTTTCTATAGGAGTCGAGAGAGAAGCTCCAAGACTTCTTACCATGAACACCATCATGTTCAACAAGCTCAGTGGTCAAGTCCTGTTTGAGGATGCCACAAGTGACCGTGAAAGAGTAGTTCGACCATACGTCGTAGGAATGGAGAGCCCCAATCCTGATATTGTCCTTCAAGACAGTGTGTCAGTAAAGGACAATGCCATCATTAGACATCGGCGCCCCGGGTAAGAATGTTTACTTGAGCTACATTAATGATTATCATTATATTAGTATTGAATTAAGGGATGATGATATATTCTTGCACTCTTTAAAGGGAATCTGATAAAATCATCCTACTACTGAGATTAGTAATATGGCTGTATAGATCCTACTACAACAAGAAAAATAATATCTGTCTCGTAGTAATCCGATGTGCCCTCTTTGAGAAATCAAGCTTTCAATACACATGCAAATTAGAATGGATAAATCAAAGAAAAAATGGAGTAAAAAACACTTAATTTATTGCAAAAAAGTCAATTTATTTAGAAAAACGTACATGTGTACATAAAACATCACACAATGGTGAATGACCCTAACATAAAACATTATAATAAACACATGGGGCCAGAGCTTTTATTGTATAGCGGCAAAAAAAACCCTGAGTTATAACAGGAGTGTACCCAAATATAGGGGAATATTAGGCAGCTAAAAACATGTGCTACAATAGTACACATTAAATATATATCGCTTGCAGTGTGCGAACATCTATCATAATAGCATGAATATAAGCTGCCAAAACAAGATTGCTTACCCTTTGAGTATTAACAAGCCGCAGACTCTGGACCCACGTGTGACCCTCTGACGCGCGTTTCGCGTTTGCTTTACTTAGAGTTTCATGTCGTGGATGTATGCCTTTGCATGTCTATGATATAAGTACCTCTCTTTTTGTACTGGTCTGTATTTATCAAATTAGAATGGAAGTGTCCATAAACTCTGAATGCAATAACTTGCCCCCACTGTACTTCCATATGGCTTCAAACCTTGATTTCTCAACTTTGGAACATCAGATTACTTCAAGACGGATATCATTTTTATTATTGTACTGAGACCTATAAAGGCATGCAACTAGTTTCAGTCGTAAAGTCGTTGTGACAGGTTCACTTTAAATATGTAATATAAAATATCTTTCCTGATTTAGGGAACATATTCTTTTCATAGGTCTTCTTGGGCTATCGAGCCATTATTAAAGCCAATAGAAGTTATGGCTGGACTGGTTTTATTGTTTCTTTTGGCTTCTACGCGTGTCTCTTATTGCGTGCTGCATTTACATTAGTGTATCTCATCTGATAATAGCTGCAGGATGACTGTACTGATCCACCGGTGTCAAAGGGACCAACGATAGGCTGTCTCTGATGCATAATCTGTAGTACTTCAAGCAAGTGATGACACAGTAGGTGGAACGTCCGATTGGTCAACTAGTAAGGCTGGGGCTTCATAGCGGCAATGGTCACGTGAAAACAAATCTCAAAGAAGTGGTGTGATCAGAAATATTAGTATGCCTTGTCTGCGGCTTGGAGCTGGATTAGGTTGTTCAAATCACGACAGGCATGTAGATGTGAATTGAAATCGTGGTGTCTGGCAATAAAAAAAAACCCCATTAGTGTTAGATTTTTTTGCGATGTTCATGTGAATGATCACAACCCGACACCGAGATTTTTCCTCCTTACTTTCCAAGAGCTATAACTTTCTTTCTAAATTTTCAGTCGATATAGTTGTAGGAGGGCTTGTTTTCTGCTGCACGAGCTATTGCTTTTATCAATTATGATTTTGGCATCCATACATTTTTTTATTCCATTTTTTTGGGGGGTGGAAAATTGGCCATACAAAGAGAAAGAGTGATATTTAGATTTTTTTGGGGGGTGTTCATCATATGGCAAAAAAAAATCTTTTTTGTTTTAATAACTTTATAGGGAAAGGAAAAAGGGGGGGGTTATATGAACTTTTTTTATTACAAATATTTTTCTTTTTTTATTATTATTTTTATTTGTCTCCTTAGTCACTTTCTCTTTCCAAGGGTTGTCTTTATCAAAGTAAACCTCTTTCACATTGCGGCATAGCGGAAAAATAGCTGATTTTCCTGGGGGTTGGAAGCCTTCTTTGGCCATTGCAGGGGAAAGTATTATTAATGGACAATGTGAGTCCAGCGGACTGGACCCCCCCTCATGACGTTTCTATGCTCTAATTGAACATATACCCACATTGACTTTTCAATGAGGTAAATAAAATCCTGCTATGGCTGTTTTCGTAAGACAACTATTATGAAGCCTGTTTCATACGATCGATTTATCAGAAAAATTATTTATGAGTTCATTGCAAATTCTGTTAGTACTTTTTGTTTTAATGGTGTTTCAAGGTATCAGTATACAGTACGGCTGTATATAGCGCTCTAACATCAGGTAATATGCTGTTGTAGAACTGAGGCCTACACTATGTGGGAGATTTATGAAGCCTGCTCGAGGTTAAACTGTGCTTGTTGTCCATAGCAACCAATCACAGCTCAGCTTTTTTTTAAAATTGTGTTCTTGAAAAATGAAAGCTGCTCTGTGATTGGTTGCTGTGGGCAACAAAGAAGTCTATGTATATGATCCATATTCAATACAGATATATTTAATTTTTGATGTTGTATCTGAAAAAAATCAAACACTTTCAGCAGTTCCATTAAATTTCATATATATTTTGAAGAAAGCTATAAAAAAAAGTAGATTTCTCTATCTACTCAGAAATAAATTTGCCGTCTCGATTCACTATTTTACTTTACCCTAATTCACATTTGTTCTGTCAAAGGAGCAGAAAACCAAAAACGATATAGTGTCATTGCATGACAGACAGCACTGGTAGTAGTTGGAACCAATTGATTTATCATGAGGTCCATCAGATTCTGTTATGGGTATTTTATACAGTGCATATAATGAAATCTATGACAGAAGCTTCACCGCAGATGTGAACGGAGCCCCGAGCCGGATTTACACGTTCAACAGTCACGACCCGAGTACAAGAGCATACATCAGTCTTTTGCATTCAGGTCGGAAGACCCATGACAGGTCTGGGCATCGCGATCTATACATGGACCATGAATATCAGACGTGTCAAATTGGCCATAATTCTCCCAAACATACAAATCATGTCATAAATGTCTGATTTGCTTCCTACCCGGGAGCCTATTTTGAAAATGGGGCTCTGTCTTTTGTCATTGGTTAGCTGTGCACACCCGTCTCTCTCTGTTCACCTCCAAGAGAGCAATACCATCTAATATGTATAGCGTTGCTTCACCTCTACTACAAATCTAGATATAGGGGGGAAAGAATGGAGGGACATGTTTCATCTTAACATGCCCAAACCATATGATATCATGGAAGGTAAGCTGTTGACAGCGTTGTCTGGTAGCATTTTATACTGGAATATCAATATTAGTTCTATGCAGATGTTATTTTTGTGACTTTTGTTGGTCTAATGATTGAGGTCATCCAACAGAAAAGAAAATTGGGAAGATTTTTTTTAAGCATAAGTGTAAGGTCATCGTCCCACTCAAGGCCCCCAAATACATTGAATAGAAGTCTGGAAAACCGTATGGGGACATTATGATCGGACAGTTGCAATTCAGTTACCAGTTCCTTTTGTTCAGTGGGGAGATAAGCTACTGCCAGATGACGCTGGCAGTGGCTCCTTCATAAAGTAATTGAACAATAATTTAGTTGACAGCTATCTAATGTGTATGGCTAGCTTTACTCTAAAGTAAGTGACACTACTGGGTATTTCTGGACTGATTTATCGAGCAAAGCATCATCAGAAATTATTTACGAAAAAGTCAGATTTTTTTTAAATTTATTTATTAATTAATTTAATTCTCTTTGTACTTCCATTCGGTAATTAAAAATTTTTGGCATCTAGAGTCTAAAAACCTATAATAATTGCATCTAACTCAGATGCAAGGTTGGGTTTTGTACGTGAAAGAGATCTGATAAGAGAAAGTTCTCGGATAGCGGCCACTTCGCAGGTGTAGTGTAGATAAAACCTGTACTGACATTAGGTTTTACTGAAAAGGGTCACATTTTTCAAGTGTACTGGTGAGAAGTTTTGAAAGAAATTACTGAAAGTTTTACTAGCAAACCTATGCAGAATTGATGAGACCCCACGGCTGCCCTTACTTTCACTGCGAATGTAAGAAAGCGGTCAGTCAAATTTGCATGAAAGCCACTTTCTGTGCATGAGTTTCGCCATGATGGAAAAAATATAAAAAAATTACAAAAAAAAGCATATTTGCTGCATCCATAAAAGTGATAAAACTATTAATCCATCAGATAGATGACGTAAAGAAAACTTTTTTCAGAAACACCAGAATTGCCATACCTCCCCCCAAAAATCCAAAATGTAAAATATAAAAACAATCAAAACGTCTTATGTACCCAAATGGTACCAATAAATACTACAGATTGGCATGCAAAAACAAGCTTTCATATAGTTCCACTGATTAAAAATAAAAGTTATTAATAAATAATAAAACCCCTAAATTTAGTATTGTCATATGTGTCGACCCGCCACCACAATTGTGGGTTACCAGGGCAATGGGGTACTCAGAGCCGAGCCCATGGAAGTCTATGGGGATTGTCACAGGTAGCGGTGGCTCGGTCTGTGGCCCTGGCGGTCTGGCGTATGTTGGGGGGTATATTTACAGGGGATAGATTTATATACAGTTCGTGACGCCACCTGTAGTCTTCTGGTAATTTGTACCAGCGCTGCTGTAGATCTCTGAGGGGATGGTGAGGCAGCTAGATGTCAGGTCCCCTACAGGTGGGACTCTTCCCTCAGGTCGGTAGTTAAAGCAGGGTTGTGCAAGCATGCAAATAAATAACACAGTCTCACACCGTCAGCGTCTTTCCATACCTTTACTTGTAAGATGGTAAGGCAGGTCCCAGGGAGGCTGATGGGGTTGATGGAGGATGAGCTTTGAGGCAACGGTTAAGCAAGTTAGGGGCCTCCTTTACTGTCCAATAATGGTGAGTCCAACCAGCCTGCAGCGTGGTTCCCTCTATAATTCCAGCTATTCCAAAGCTGTTCTGCCCAGTCAGTGTTGTGGTCGGAGCCTTCCTGTGAGAGAGTTGAATTCCTATTTCGCTGATCAGGCTCAAAGTCTTCACTCCCCCTGACCCCAGTTACGTACTGACTATTTGGGGCTGATTGCCGCGACCTAAGGTCCGGTAAATCTCTGGTTTTCTTACCACTATGCTTGTAGCTAATAGTGATCCTTCGGTCCCCAGTGACCGGTAGCAATGTGCAGGACTTCTCCAAGCCAAAAGCACTTTTTAAATATTCCTTCCACTTTGCCCTTCGATTTGCTCGACTCTTAATAGATATCTCCGTCTGTCTTCCAGTGGGGCACAGCTCTGACTAGGCTGAGGTGAACTAGACCACCTGTACTAGCCTCCACTTTCTGAACTGCTAACAGGCTCAGACTGGACACGTCTACTCTGTCCAAGGACAGGAAACAGACTGACTAAATCACTCCCTTCCACACCCCTGCTGGGTGTGTCAGAAGTGTACGTGATGTTATGAAGAGCCCTTAACTGTTACCTCTCCACTCATCCTCCTGGTATTGTGTACCAGGGCTACACATTCCCCCATGGTAAACGACAGCACTCCCGGGCTGTAAAATATAAAGAGACATTTTTGTTTATGCATTTAACATTAACATTAATTCGTCCCACCCGGGAGGTAAGGATTTCTTGAACGTTGCAAACAAAACATTAAATATAGAAAAGTACAAAATATTAAATATACATTTTTATATAATACACAGCAAGATTCTTGTGAAGGACCCGCACCAAACCTTCAACGTGGGTCCTGGGTGGGCTGCAGGACTTAGGAATGCAGACCTCACTCAGTGCCACACCACACGGGTTTTATTATTCAGAGGTAGTTGTGGTGGTTTTATGTAAAACCAATATTGTGCACCGAAGCGCAACTATTTACAGGATAAGTTCTGGGCTGGCACAGTCCTCAGCCTCTGAGTCCATAATAAGAAACATATTCATATCACATCACAATAAAGTGCAAAAACTCTTTACCTACTTACCCAGCCGGGCATTCTATTCAATATATATAAACATTATATACTCATATTAACTGTGTAAACCATTTTCACTTATATAAAAAACTTATGTACATCTTCTTAGTTGCGGTAAACCCTGTCTGGGTCCTACCGTTCTTCACATTTCTTTGTTAACTTCGGTTACACTTTCCATCCCGGGGCTGGAACAATGCGATGCTCGCACAGGACCGTTCCTATTCCTGGGCCCAGTGCCCAGCACCAAGATCATCGACTCCACCATCGGGGTCTGTGTGGCTGGTGTGCACTGGGCTGGTGGGGACGTCGGGGGTTCCAGCAGGGTGTCATCATCGCTGGTTACCTGCAGGGCCGGTTCACTCCGGTCCTCTAGGCCGCAGGGCCCGTCCTCCTCTGGGGACGCTGCTGCAGCATAAGATACTGGGCAAAAAGCAGGCTTTTGTAGTGGCTCAATTGAGATCGCATCAGACTCTTGCTATGTAGATTGGGTCGCCGATTGCGATGCAGAGTAGATCGCCGATTGCGATACGGAGGTGTACGCAGGGGGCGATGCCGATGCACAATGCTGGTGTGATGCAGAGCAGGAAGCAGGTGTGCGCAATGGCTCAGTTGGGGACGCACTAACCTGCTGCTGTCGCTGCTCCATCTCTTCCCAGTCAATGTCTGGTAAAGACGGACAGGACCCCTCCGGTGTCCCTGCCGGGGATCGATCATCTGCTGCGGCCTCCTGGCCGGGCGGGCGTTCCGGAACTGGCGGTACCTCCTCAACCTCCTTCGCCTCCACCGCTTCACGGTGGGATCAGGGTCGGTACTTTCGGGGGCAGCCTCCGGTTGCTCCTTAGCCTTGGGCAGCAGAAATTTTGGAAGTTCCAGTCGTGAGGGGTCATCGAGGGGAGAGATCACCGTGTTCCACAGTCGCCACTGCATCAGGTTACGTCGGCGTCTCTCAATCTCCTCAAATCCAGGTTGGTGCTGGACTATCTTTTTCAGTCGTGCATTCTCCTCTGTAACTTCCAGCAGTGCTTGCTGCAGGTGCAGGACCACGGATGATTCCGGTTCTGGTGGCAGCTTGGCTGGGGCACGGGGCCTGCCTTCCTCCGCTTCCCTGCTCGGCTGCACACGTCCTGCTTCCATGATGTTCCAGAGCGTTCTCTCATCTTCCTCCAGAGACGTCCGGTCTCTTCCGTGGAGGCGGGGTTTGCGTCTCCTCCTCTTCGCAGGGAAGGTGAAGAGGAGGCGGACCTCCTTTGCTGTAGGGCAGGATCGCATATTGTAATAGCACTTTGAGAGGGCAGGCATTCTCTTCGCGCCACAGGGGGGTACACGCCCACGAAGGCACGCCCACCTTCTTCTCCAGCGCCTGAGGGCGCGAATATGGCGACAAAGATGGCGATTTTTGGCGCCAAAAGTGCAAACAGTTCTTTTTCACAAAAACAATTCCATAGGCACACAGGGCTCGCAATTTTGCGAGTTTCGCATCCTGTTCGTGACGCCAAAGTTTTGTGTCGACCCGCCACCACAATTGTGGGTTACCAGGGCAATGGGGTACTCAGAGCCGAGCCCATGGAAGTCTATGGGGATTGTCACAGGTAGCGGTGGCTCGGTCTGTGGCCCTGGCGGTCTGGCGTATGTTGGGGGGTATATTTACAGGGGATAGATTTATATACAGTTCGTGACGCCACCTGTAGTCTTCTGGTAATTTGTACCAGCGCTGCTGTAGATCTCTGAGGGGATGGTGAGGCAGCTAGATGTCAGGTCCCCTACAGGTGGGACTCTTCCCTCAGGTCGGTAGTTAAAGCAGGGTTGTGCAAGCATGCAAATAAATAACACAGTCTCACACCGTCAGCGTCTTTCCATACCTTTACTTGTAAGATGGTAAGGCAGGTCCCAGGGAGGCTGATGGGGTTGATGGAGGATGAGCTTTGAGGCAACGGTTAAGCAAGTTAGGGGCCTCCTTTACTGTCCAATAATGGTGAGTCCAACCAGCCTGCAGCGTGGTTCCCTCTATAATTCCAGCTATTCCAAAGCTGTTCTGCCCAGTCAGTGTTGTGGTCGGAGCCTTCCTGTGAGAGAGTTGAATTCCTATTTCGCTGATCAGGCTCAAAGTCTTCACTCCCCCTGACCCCAGTTACGTACTGACTATTTGGGGCTGATTGCCGCGACCTAAGGTCCGGTAAATCTCTGGTTTTCTTACCACTATGCTTGTAGCTAATAGTGATCCTTCGGTCCCCAGTGACCGGTAGCAATGTGCAGGACTTCTCCAAGCCAAAAGCACTTTTTAAATATTCCTTCCACTTTGCCCTTCGATTTGCTCGACTCTTAATAGATATCTCCGTCTGTCTTCCAGTGGGGCACAGCTCTGACTAGGCTGAGGTGAACTAGACCACCTGTACTAGCCTCCACTTTCTGAACTGCTAACAGGCTCAGACTGGACACGTCTACTCTGTCCAAGGACAGGAAACAGACTGACTAAATCACTCCCTTCCACACCCCTGCTGGGTGTGTCAGAAGTGTACGTGATGTTATGAAGAGCCCTTAACTGTTACCTCTCCACTC
>JARQOD010000006.1:26335197-26420754 GCA_033576555.1 Oophaga sylvatica | reverse complement strand
AAAGAGAGAAAACCTCTCACTGTTTAGAAGTTATAGACCAAGACACGGTCTCTTCTTTCTACCCTTTTCATTTCTGAGACACGTTATTGAAAATATAAGGTGAGTGGAGAAGAATAGAAAACGGATAAGACAATTTTTAAAAAAAAACTTTTAGGCCTGGATTCATCATTTGCAAAGTGACTTTCCTTTTTTTTTGTTTTGAGGATGTGTTGCCATTTTTGCTCCAAATTCTTCAAAATGACGTATGCAGGTTTTGAAAGTTTGAGCAGAATCAAAGATGCTCTTTTTACTCCTCTCTTCCCTTTTTTAGTAACCTTTTTTTAAAGCAAAAAGATGCATTCTTCTTGAAAATGTTGCACATAAGTCTTCAACTCTGCAAAAGTAAAATTAGACAGATTTTGTGCTCCAGTAAATTGCGACATTTCAAAAAGTCACATAAGGTTAATTAAGTTAAAACATTTAGATGACAAAAACCATGACCATAATGCCAAACCACAACAAAAAGCAGTTGTAACCAAGATAACTTAACAAGGTGCAAATTAAAGGGGTTGTCCAGGTTTTGCATGAAGGTCTGCATTCACTCTGTGTGACAGCAGACTTGTGAATCCTCACATCGCGCACAGTGTGTGCTGTCAGGATTCTCCGATGCCAGCAGCAAGACTGGGGGGTCATGTGATCAGAAGTATGTAATATGCATACTAAACGTGCCTGGTGTCGCTCAATTCATCTATATTGATCGAAGCCGCACATGTCTAGTCGGAATGTGGCCAGGAGTATTCATATTACATACTTGAGGCCATATGACCGCCTGCTCCTGGCGCTGGAGAATCCTGACAGTGTGCAGTGTACACGATGTGAGGATTCACAAGTCTGCAGTTACATAGAGTGACACTGACTTTCGTGTCAAACCTGGACAAACCCCTTTAAATAGTGAATAAAGTACAAATAAAATAGTCACTACAAGAACCATTTAACTCCAGAAAAAAGTGCAAAGTGATTGATGAAATGAGGGCAAAGTGTAAAGAAACTATCTATGTTGGAAGAGTTTGCAGCAAAATCTACACGAGTTACACACACATTTCTTGAAAATTTTGCTGCACACTTGTCACATATTTCATTTTCTGCATTGCAAAAGGGCTAATATACACTATGTTCCAAATTATTATGCTAATGATATTTTTCTCTGATTTTCCTAAGTGGTCGGTGCAAATGACAGTCAGTCTAATAAAAGTCATCACCTGTTAGAGTAAACATCGAATTTTATTGAAGAAACCTCCCAATGATAACAGTATAATCTCCAAAATGAATATAGCTCAAATGCACTGTTCCAAATTATTAGGCACAGTAGAATTTCTGAACATTTGATGTTTTAAAGAACTAAAAATGCTCATTTGTGGAATTTGCAGCATTAGGAGGTCACATTCACTGAACAAAAAAGCTACTTAACTCCAAAACATCCTAACAGGCCAAGTCACATGTTAACATAGGAACCCTTCTTTGATATCACCTTCACAATTCTTGCATCCATTGAACTTGTGAGCTTTTGGAGAGTTTCTGCTTGTATTTCTTTGCATGAAGTCAGAATAGCCTCCCAGAGCTGCTGTTTTGAAGTGAACTGCCTCCTACCCTCATAGATATTTTGCTTGATGATACTCCAAAGGTTCTCTATAGGGTTGAGGTCAGGGAAGATGGTGGCCACACCATGAGTTTATCTCCTTTTATGCCCATAGCAGCCAATGACTCAGAGGTCTTCTTTGCAGCATGAGATGGTGCATTGTCATGCATGAAGATGATTTTGCTCCAGAGTTTCTGCTTTTTATACCATGGAAGAAAGTTGTCAGTCAAAAACTCTACATACTTTGCAGAGGTCATTTTCACACCTTCAGGAACCTTACAGGGCCCTACCAGCTGTTTCCCTATGATTCTGGCCCAAAACATGACTCCACCTCTTTGCTGACGTCGCAGCCTTGTTGGGACATGGTGGCCATCCACCAACCATCCACTACTCCATCCATCTGGACCATCCAGGGTTGCTCAACACTCATCAGTAAACAAGACTGTTTGAAAATTAGTCTTCATGTATGTCTGGGCCCACTGCAACCGTTTCTGCTTGTGAGCACTGTTTAGGGGTGGCCGAATCGTAGGTTTTTGCACCACAGCAAGCCTTTGAAGGATCCTACACCTTGTGGTTCGAGGGACTCCAGAGGCACCAGCAGCTTCAAATATCTGTTTACTGGTTTGTAATGGCTATTTAGCAGCTGCTCTCTTAATCCGATGAACTTGCCTGGCAGAAACCTTCCTCATTCTGCCTTTATCAGCATGAACACGTCTGTGCTCAGAATCAGCCACAAATCTCTTAACAGTACGATGATCACGCTTAAGTTTTCGGGAAATATGTAATGTTTTCATCCCTTGACCAAAGCATTGCACTATTTGATGCTTTTCAGCAGCAGAGATCCTTTTTCTTTCCCATTTTACTTGAAAACTCTGGCCTGCTTAATAGTGTGGAACATCCAGATTTCCTTTTATTGGGCTCACATGGCCAACTAATTATCACAGGTATCTGAGATTGATTTCAGTGATCCAAAGAACCCTGAGACACAATACCATCAATGGGTTTCATTTACAAAAAAAACCCAAAAAACGCTATGTCGCTTAAAACTAATTTGCATAATAATTTGGAACATAGTTTAATGTGAAAATCCATAGTATAAATTGCGTTTTCACAAACCACACCTTATGCCAGTTTCAGAACGATCATGATTAGGAAATGAGCCAACATTTATACCTTTCTAAATGAAGGAAATTGAGGCCACCAAATTTGCAGCACATAATGTTTAGGTGTAATCTAAAGTATTTACAAAGTTGCCCACTTCACCTGTAGATTATTAATGTACAGTGTAACAAATGTGAAATGGTGTTAGAAATTGTAAAAATGGTGGTAAATTACAGCTTTACCTTCTGCGACACAAGGAAATCACTACTCATTGATCTATGATCAAATATTTAAGATTTGATTTCTCTTTTACTTTGTCTCAGTAACTTTGGTAATTTGTGTCACTTTATTTATTTTCTGTTCAAGCAGCTCAAGAAGTGCAAGCGGTAAAGTGAGGCACAAACGGCAGGCGCTACAGGACATGGCACGCCCATTGAAGCAGTGGTTGTACAAGCATCGGGACAATCCCTACCCCACCAAGACGGAGAAGATACTATTAGCACTTGGGTCACAGATGACCCTTGTACAGGTAAATGTATCTAGAACAAAGTTACTGTATTCATATTCTTTTGAAAGACTTTAGTAGGCAAATTGTGGGCCATTCTTACATCAAATACTTAAAGGTGTTAGAAGGAATGAAAAGTAAAGGTTTTTTTTAACTCTTCAGTGCTCAGGATCAGTGTTTGTCTTATAATGCCTTCAACATTATATAGATTCTTTAGACCAGCCACCACACGGTTACACAAGCTTCTACCTATAAATTAGAAAGTATCTGGCCAGGGATGAGTCTAGTCTGGTGCCGCCCTCAGCTGGCTCTTCCCAGTGCTATGAGAGGTAATTGACCGGCCCCTCGCAATGGCCGCAATGGGATTTTTTAGCTTTATTTTCTGCCATCATGCAGCCCCGCTCAGCATGTGGTTTGGGCCGCATGAATCAGATCACATGTTTCCTTTTATAATGTTTTTTTTAAGAATAAGACCATTCTGATGATTAACTGCGTGCCGTGGATCTGATTCCTCTGCCCCAGTAATCAGAGGATTTAGTATTATATGGCGACCATTTAAATCTGTTGAGTCCACATGGGCAACTTGCAGTGGATTGTAAAGGGGAGTCACAAACAACGGACCCTCTTTTCCTCTATCAGGTTATTTGTTCTTAAATAGTAATGTAAGTAAACATTTTGTGTATGATTATCCCCTAGGCATTGCAAAGTTATGGATTTTTGTGTTATGCTTCATTATACAGTATATTTTACTCATTTATATAGCGCCATTGATTCCACAGCACTTTACAGACATCATCACTGTCCCGATAGGGCTCACAATCTAGATTCCCTATCAGTAGGTCTTTGGAGTGTGGGAGTAAACCGGAGAAGCCGGAGAAAACCCACACAAACATGGAGAGAACATACAAACTCCTTGCAGATGTTGTCCTTGGTGAGAATTGAACCCAGGACCCCAGCGCTGCAAGGCTGCAGTGCTAACCACTGAGTCACCATACTGCCCCATTATCTTATTTTTCTTACTTCTCCCCAAAACACTGATGTTTCGATGCCCAGTTCATACTTCTTTAGAAGCTTCTTTCAGCTACTTCTTCTTTCAAGTACTACTCTGCAAATTTCTGTGCACTATATTGAATCAGTGTGTGTGTAGAACTTTCTCTATCTGAGCTTTTCTTCTCTGCATGCCTGTACTTAGACTGAAATTTCACTACATAAAGGTTTGGAATAAATTGTACCAATTTATGCTGAGCAGCAGTTGAAAGCAGCTTTTAAAGGAGCATGAATTGGCCATTCAAATTGCACTGCAACACAGTGGGAAAGAAGAAATAATATAAGATAATATATAAAAAATCACAACCTTGCATTGTCTGGAGGATTATTAAATAAAAAGATTTTATTTACTCTTTAAAGGGTAGATAGATGAGGATTACCAAGAATAGTTGTATAGTGGTCAGTAATGCATATTTGGAACATATATTTGGAAACAGCCAAATATGTATTAAAATATATCTCTTTTGATTGAGAAATGCATAATTAGTTTAAGAGATGGGTCACAAAAAAAATGCAGCAGACACAACAGGAGGAACAATAAGCCCAAGTTCCAGTTTATTTATGGTTATGTTCACATGTTCAGTATTTGCCGCAGAAAAATCTGCTGCAAATACTGGGGTGTTAGCAGGAAAATTCTGGGTAAAATTCCTTTGTTTTTGCCACGTTTTGAGTGGGTGTTTTATTTTCATTAACATTCTGCCAGCACCATAGGTTCTGCAACTTCCTTTCCCTTACTCTGCGAATGGTGTTCTTTCTGAAATTGTCCAGTGGCTTGGCTGCCCTGAAATAAAAACCCACCTCTCTGTTATGCCTGTCTGTAGTTTGACAGATAGGAAAGCAGCAGCATATAAAAGCCCTCCACCACTTCCTTTAATCTGTCTTGGCATCTCTGCTTCTACAGATGGATTATACTTGACAACAGGCAGGGTACAGCATTATAGACAGAAGGTAGATACTTTACTTAGTCCCTGGAACTTCTTAAATAAAGTGATTTGCAAATGGAATATTCTTCACATTAATATTTTATTGTATATTTAAAAATGTCCCATTTTGCAGTTGTATGGGGATAGATTTTGTTGTATGGGGATAGATTTGGCTGTATGGGGATAGACTTGGCTGTATGGGGATAGACTTGGTTGTATGGGGATAGATTTGGCTGAATGGGTAGAGATTTGGCTGTATTGGGATAAATTTGGTTGTTTGGGAATAGATTTAGTTGTATGGGGATATATAGTACAGACCAAAAGTTTGGACACACCTTCTCATTCAAAGATTTTTCTGTATTTTCATGACTATGAAAATTGTAGAATCACACTGAAGGCATCAAAACTATGAATTAACACATGTGGAATTATATACTTAACAAAAAAGTATGAAACAACTGAAAATATGTCTTATTTTCTAGGTTCTTCAAAGTAGCCACCTTTTGCCTTGATTACTACTTTGCACACTCTAGGCATTCTCTTGATGAGCTTCAAGTGGTAGTCACCGGAAATGGTTTTCACTTCACAGGTGTTCCCTGTCAGGTTTAATAAGTGGGATTTCTTGCCTTATAAATGGGGTTGGGACAATCAGTTGTGTTGTGCAGAAGTCTGGTGGATACAGCTGATAGTCCTACTGAATAGACTGTTGGAATTTGTATTATGGCAAGAAAAAAGCAGCTAAGTAAAGAAAAACGAGTGGCCATCATTACTTTAAGAAATGAAGGTCAGTCAGTCCGAAAATTTGGGAAAACTTTGAAAGTGTCCCCAAGTGCAGTTGCAAAAACCATCAAGCGCTACATAGAAACTGGCTCACATGAGGACCGCCCCAGGAAAGTAAGACCAAGAGTCACCTCTGCTTCTGAGGATAAGTTTATCCGAGTCACCAGCCTCAGAAATCGCAGGTTTACAGCAGCTCAGATTAGAGACCAGGTCAATGCCACACAGAGTTCTAGCAGCAGACACATCTCTACAACAACTGTTAAGAGGAGACTGTGCAGCAGGCCTTCATGGTAAAATAGCTGCTAGGAAGCCACTGCTAAGGACAGGCAACAAGCAGAAGAGACTTGTTTGGGCTAAAGAACACAAGGAATGGACATTAGACCAGTGGAAATCAGTGCTTTGGTCTGATGAGTCCAAATTTGAGATCTTTGGTTCCAACCACCGTGTCTTTGTGCAACGCAGAAAAGGTGAACGGATGGACTCTACATGCCTGGTTCCCACTGTGAAGCATGGAGGAGAAGGTGTGATGGTGTGGGGGTGCTTTGCTGGTGACACTGTTGGGGATTTATTCAAAATTGAAGGCATACTGAAACAGCATGGCTACCACAGCATCTTGCAGCAGCATGCTATTCCATCCGGTTTGCGTTTAGTTGGACCATCATTTATTTTTCAACAGGACAATGACCCCAAACACACCTCCAGGCTGTGTAAGGGCTATTTGACCAAGAAGGAGAGTGATGGGGTGCTACGCAGATGACCTGGCCTCCACAGTCACCAGAACTGAACCCAATCGAGATGGTTTGGGGTGAGCTGGACCGCAGAGTGAAGGCAAAAGGCCAACAAGTGCTGAGCAACTCTGGGAACTCCTTCAAGACTGTTGGAAGACCATTTCCGGTGACTACCTCTTGAAGCTCATCAAGAGAATGCCAAGAGTGTGCAAAGCAGTAATCAAAGCAAAAGGTGGCTACTTTGAAGAACCTAGAATATAAGACATATTTTCAGTTGTTTCATACTTTTTTGTTAAGTATATAATTCCACATGTGTTACTTCATAGTTTTGATGCCTTCAGTGTGAATGTACAATTTTCATAGTCATGAAAATACAGAAAAATCTTTGAATGAGAAGGTGTGTCCAAACTTTTGGTCTGTACTGTATTTGGTTGTATGGGGATAGATTTGGTTGTATGGAATAGATTTGTTGTATGAAATAGAATATTTGTTGTATGGGAAATATTGGTTGTATGGAGATTAGATTTGGTTTGTATGGGGATAGATTTGGTTTTATGGGGATAGATTTGATTGTATGGGGATAGATTTGGTTGTATGGGGATAGATTTGGTTTTATGGGGATAGATTTGGTTGTATGGGGATAGATTTGGTTGTATGGGGATAGATTTGGTTGTATGAGGATTGATATTGGGAACAGATATTAGATTATATACCTTTGCTGTTGATAACCTTAAAAGAATAGACAAAGGAAAGTAAGGGATGTTTGAGCACCTCATTGTGAAAATCCAGCCGAAGGAGATAAACAATACTGGAAGATTTGGCATTGATAAGTTCTCTTGGCAAAAGCATATGAACAGGTGTTATGGATGAGCCACAGTTGGGGAGGGGTTCTTGCAAAGTAATTGACTTTCACTCTAACCTTTGTAGAGTAAATTAGTATGGCTATCCGCCACAACCTGCTCAAGTTTTGTTCATTTTTTTAAAGTAAAATCTATCAGACTAGCTTCCACTAAAATGTTCCCATATGCGTTTATACAAAGTAGTGATGAGCCTGTGAGAGTGTAAGGTACTTTGTAGAAGGACAGATGGCAGACTACGCCCAGCAATGTGTAATCCTTTACATTTGGTAAAAATCATCTTTAGCTGTAGATTTTTTTTTTCCTTGGTTTAATATTTCGGAGTTGACCTTATGAAGTATAATGGCTAGCTTCTGAATAGTGTCTATGAAATACTCTTGTTGTAAAACATTTCCCTCTGCACCTCGGCTTATGTAAAATTATAGGACATTTCATGTGTACACGTGGATTCGGTTACTGTGCCTGGAGAAATCATATTATTCTATGTTCAGAGTTCGGAAGGTCAAACTACTGGGAAGACACTTTCAAGGTGATCATTGCTGGTTATGGTCACTTTCACGACCTCCTCCCATACGCATGCTTGTGCAGTTCAGATAAAAAAAGGAATTGGACATTGAAAAATGTTGACCATTCTCTTCCCCTAAATCATTTGTCAGAGATTTGGGTCACCCTCGTACACATGGTTGGTCATGTTGAAATCAGTATCTTTAGTTTACTTTTTCTCTAGTATGTATGGGAATTTTTTTTTACTATGGGCCTAACAATTAACAGGCAGGTAGATGTGATCTACCTGCCTGTTGTGTGTGGTACAAATCTCTGCCAGCACAGAGCGGTCACAGACCACTCTTGCCAGCTTTCAGTGATGTCACGTCGACAGAGCTACTGCTTCTTTTCCTCTCTGATCTGTTGACTGGGTGTGACTGCCGATGTCATGCTGATTGACAGTTGGCTCCCTGCTGCCTAATTGTGGGGAGCCGACAGTCAATCAGCATGACATATGCAGTCACGTGCTGTTGACAGAGCAGCCTGCTCTGTTGATGTTAATTGAATCGTCGGCAGGAGCGTTCAATTATTGCTCTTTACCTGTCTGAGTACAGGCTTGGAGAGCAGGAAGGCTCACACAGATAAAGTCCCATACACATACTGATTCAATATAGTGCACAGAAATTTGCAGAGTAGTAGTTAAAAGAAGCTTCTAAAGAAGCATGAACTTGGCATTGACACAGCCCTGCAGCATAGTGTTTCGGAGAGAATGAAGAAAAATAAGATAATGTGGCAACATGGTGGCTCAATAGTTAGCACCAACAAGGACAACATCTGCGAGGAGTTTGTATGTTCTCCCTGTGTTTGCTTGGTTTCCTTCGGGTTCTCTGGTTTCCTCCCACACTCCAATGACATACTGATAGAAAATTTTAATTGTGAGCCCCAATGGGGACAGTGATAATGATGTCTGTAAAGTACGGTGGAGTTAATGGCATCGTATAAATGAGTAAAAAAATAAAATAAATAATGGAGAGTTGGTGCGTTAATTCTACTTAATACCAATTTGCCTTTGGCAACTAAAAAATAGCCTAAAAACTTCCCTCCACCTTATATAAAGCATAAGCATTTGTTCTCTTATTAAATGTGGAATACAGTAAATTCCAATTTTTTTAAGATACGGTAATAAATGCTAAGTTTTATATATGGTGTAGGGAAGTGTTTGGGTTATTTTCTTCATGTGTAGGCAAATTGGTATTAAGTGTAAACAATCCACTTTATTGCATAACTTGGGACAGATTCACGACCGTGAGAAATATTTGAACTGAAGAACCATTGGTCATTTATTGATGGGATTTATAGGGAAGATTGGCAATCAGGTTGATCACACACAAGCCTAAGGGCGCAGTCAGATGGCGGTATAAATGGGACCAAGATCGGAATGCAAAGCACGGACTGGTCGGTGGCTCTGCCAACCCAAACATGACAGCTTCATATAATTCTATGCAGGTGTCACGCTCGGGTTGGTAGAGCTGCCAGCCAGTCCGTGCACTGCATTCCGATCTTGGTCCGAGTTATACGTCCATCTGATTGCTCCCTAAGAGAGTCATACTTCTGCTCTAATCGACAATGACTTGTAATATCGGTTAAAAACATTTTAACAATTATAAAATGGCATCGATAGATGGAAGTTGGTAGGTGCTTGGCAATGAGTGGGTTGGCACCAACAAGCTAGGTTATGTATAGACAGATCTTTGGCTGGATGAAGAAACGCTACCTACTTTATCACAAATTCTGAAGGTTGCCATTCTGTTCTTCTTCTGCATTGAGAGTTATCCTGATCCTACTCTGCAGTTCACAATGAAAAGGGGACCCATTTTTATTTGAAAGAAAACCTGCTTTGAGTATGGCATCCCCTGATTGACACTATAAAATTGGCATATGGCTATTCTTATTAGAGTATTTGATCAACGTTTATGTAAAGTGTAAAGACATATGTTGGGACTCAATGTTGAGTTTTCAAAATTCTTGAGCAACTTTATTGAAGAGTTAACATTGAGACTCTTAAAATATGTCTTGTTTATACATTCTCTAAAGTACTGTGGGTACTCGTTGGCCAACAATATCTCCAGCAATTGATCTACAACCTTCTCTGTTCATTTGGGCATCTGAAATCCAAGATGGACTTACGTGAGAAGGTGAAAACAACATCTTTCCTCCAAGTTCTAAACTTTTTTGTTTTACTGTTCACTTACTTCCCCACCTTCTCGTAGTATAAAAAGGTTTTCATTGATGGTCTCAATTAATAAAATAAATGATCGTTTGGAGCCTCTTCAGAATAAATCTGGTGAGACGTATTGAATAATTCCCGCTTCTCTTTTGGAGTAAATCATTTGCAGTGGAAACTGAGATGATTTTATAGATTATGTGTATAGTGTTACCTAACAGAATTTTATTGCTAGACGCTTAAAATTCAACTCATTGGCAAAACATTTTTTTTTCTACATATGTGGACACATTAAATCCCTAAGCTGTCACATAACTATTCCCAAGTACGTGACCTCTCAGGCAAATACCGTATATATAATGAGGGAAAAAAGAGTGTGTGATAGCACGTTGTAATAGTCACACGCACTGCAGGTTTACTTCATTTCTCTGGGACAGAACAAAACGGTTGCAATAAAATAATAATTTTAGAATGGCGTCCAATTGTCTGGCTCTACCTGTAACTTTGGAATCCATCAGATTATTCACAAGTTTAAAGTCTTCCCATCTACACAGTATCTTCTCTTAACTGAGGAACCAATGGAGATCAGATGATTGTCTCAAGTCTGACAGCCAGAAATGAATCTATGCCGATCAGATGGTATCTAGGGATGGGCCGACCCATGGAAGTTTGAGTTCTGGTATCCGACTCGAACTTTAGTCTAAAGTTCGGTTTGGGTACCGGAACTGTACCCGAACTTGAACCAGAACCCGAACCTCATTAAAAACAATGGAGACTCAAACTTTGGATCTGGAAAAAATTCCCTCTATCCCTCCCCAGAACTCCAAACTTTGCAACGGACGTCTGGGAGAAGTCCATGTTCGGCATTTAGAGCCGGGCACTAACTGTCCGATACGAACCCTGAACTTTTAAGTTTGGGTTCGCTCATCTTTAATGGTATTACATTACATGATGCACATTCAGATGGACAAACAAGCATGTTCATGGTCACTTTGAGTCATCCTCTCTAGTTAAGGTCTCATTCAGACGTCAGTGATTTTTGTCGTATGCAAAAAAAACTAGTTTAATCAGTGTTTTTGATACGATTTTCATCAGACTTTGGTCATAGTGGTCAGTTTCTACTATCACCTTTTCATCAGTTTTTCGCTAATGGAAGAAAAAAAGGGGGGTTTCTCAAGTTTCTCTTATCAAACAGTCCATGAAAAACAAATGGCAAAGGTATGGCATCCAAGTGTTGTCCAATTTTGTTCATGGACCCATACATTTGCATTGACTTTTTTGGTCTATGACTTGATCAAAGTCGGACATGTCTCCATGTATTTTTGTGAAATAAAGACCCAAGTGCAAAAGAAAAAGGAGGGGGGAAAAAATGACCACCGAGGCAGGTTAGGACAAAACAAATATATTTATTAGAATAATATAAACAAATGCACAAACATATGATAAAATAAAAATGATGTTTAACAGGAAGCAAGAAATACCACCCTATAATGCCCAATAATAGGGATATATATCCATATAAAGGAATCGGTATGTGATATCAAAGTGCAGATAAAAAATATCTAAAATAAAAAATATATATAGTGAAAAATACAAAAAAATAATAATTGATATATATATGATGCTGATAAATAACACGAAACCTAATTATGTGCTAAAAATGCAAGAAAAAATTGCTGGTAACACAAGTGCACAATGGATAGGTCTGCGTGTGAGCTGCTCAATAGCAGTAAAATAAATCCCCTGTAATATATTAACAAAACAGTGAAGAAAAACCTGTGCTCACAAAGCATGCCCAAATATCAACAAGTGCTGCCATGCAACTGAAAACACAATACCAGAAACAATGCAGAGGGGCAATAAGGGTGGATGTGTCGCTTCCTGGAACGCGCCCCGACGCGCGTTTCGGAAATAATTCCTTCGTCATCCCCCTGAATTATTTGGGCAGCTTTGCTGAGCACAGGTGTTTTTCTTCACCTGTTTGTTAATTATTTACACGGTGGATTTATTTTACTGCTATTGAGCAGCTCACACGCAGACCTATCCATTGTGCACTTGTGTTACCAGCAATTTTTTCTTGCATTTTTAGCACATAATTAGGTTTTGTGTTATTTATCAGCATCATATATATATCAATTATTATTTTTTTGTATTTTTCACTATATATATTTTTTATTTAGATATTTTTTATCTGCACTTTGATATCACATACCGATTCCTTTATATGGATATATATCCCTATTATTGGGCATTATAGGGTGGTATTTCTTGCTTCCTGTTAAACATCATTTTTATTTTATCATATGTTTGTGCATTTGTTTATATTATTCTAATAAATATATTTGTTTTGTCCTAACCTGCCTCGGTGGTCCTTTTTCCCCCCCTCCTTTTTCTTTTGCACTTGGGTCTTTATTACATTTATTGGATGGTTATCCATTCGCACTTAGGGGTACAGTTTCAATCAGTGGTGTATATATGTTGATTTATTTTACACATTGGTGCATTCTAATTTATATATTACTACACCATATTGTATTGTACTTCTGTTGTTTTTTGATGTATTTTTGTGAACCAAGTGGTCTGCACATGTGAAAAGCCCCATATATCATAGGTACGAGTACAAAAAATACAAATAGAACTCGTACACATAATGCTGACGTGTGAATGAGTCCAAATACCGAGGGTTTCCTGGTGCCAGGCCCACCTCAATTAAGTCCATATGCGCTTAGCATTTAGACAAAGGTCCAAAGACTCTTTAATTTTCAGATATCATTGTCTTTAAGTAGGATAAATACATCCATTAGTATTGGTGATAAAGTATCCTTGTTTGTGAATTAATTCACCCTCCATGCAAAAGTATTTTCTGGTTATGTAATGGAATCAATTAAGGAGTTGTCCATTCTTGGGGTTCAAGTGTGCAGTCACTCTATATGACTGCAGACTTGTGGATCCCCTCAGCACGCACACTGAGCGATGTGAGGATTCTCTGGTTTCGGTCCTGGGAGTAGACAGTCATGTAACCACAAATATACGATTTGCATACTTTTGGCCACATTTCAACTACATGTTCATGGCCTTGCTCAGTTTACTTTTGCTGAGCGACGTTTTGCATGTCTAGTCAGCACATGACTATATGTATGCAAATCGCACACTTGTGGTGACGTGCCTGCACGCTCTCGTCCCCAGAACCGAAGAATCCGCAGTGTGTACACAGTGAGGATTCACAAGTCTGCAGAGTGACTGCAGACTTGAACCCCAATCCTGGACAATATGCTTAATGTGAAGGAAATTACTATCTTGTTTTACTTTCTGAACCTCTGATAAATACTTCTTTTTGGTATAATATGTATGGAAACAGAAAACAGCAAGTAACTAAATTACTTCTTATTAAATTAATAATTTTTTCTGACACTACAGAAGATAACAAACATTTGAATGCTGTCCTACTTAGTTTTGCGTACTTAAAATGTGTTTATTTTCTGTACAAATGTGTTTTTTTTATCAGAAGCTGTATGCACTGTATTCTTTGGTGTTAATGATTTTGCGGTTATTTTAATAACCTTCTTTTGTTGTTTTTTTGCACATTTTACTAGCAGTCCCTTCTATAGTTATAAATAGGACTGTAATAATTACTAATAAGCCCTAACCGAAAGAATATAATGCGCCCCATCAGTGGCATCAAAGCGCTTTACAATCATGAGGGGCATTTTATCTTAATCAATATTTTACTATTCAAAAAGAAGTGGAGCAGCTGAGATGTAATATAAGGAATAATGTACCCCTTACTATAAGTTAAAAAGAATATTAAAAAGAGTAAGTCGCTCCAACCTGTAAAATAAAAACTAGGTTTAGTGGCAGAGAAATTAACTTTTATTTCAAGTGCAAATGAGGGCGCTTCAGTACACTGTTGGCATGTCAAGTGCTCAGAACACCTTTACACCCTCCAAATTTCATATCAAGCTCTTTTTTATCTTGATTGACAGCACTCATTTGTCAAAAGTGAGTGGTGCTTGAACCCAATCCGCGTCCCTGCTCGTGCACACTAACATTGATGGAGCCCAACAGTGCACATGCATTGTCAGATTAGGGTAGCACACAGTGTAGATTCGGAAATGCTCTGATCTCTGATTCATCTCTGAAGTCGCTCCCTCAATACTCTTCTGGGGTATCAGTGTATCGAGCGAAAGACTCTGAAAAGAGCAAGAAATCAGAGCGCTCTCGCACTTACATGACTCTCATGTTTCACATGTCCTGATATTTTCGGTACCGGAAAAATCAGTACCGGAGATATCAGTGTTACCGATTTCTCATAGTGATCTGCGGTGAACTCAGTGACTTTTTCCTCACAGTGCTGGGTTCACCTGTTATGAATGTGCTAGAGATGGTTTCTGAGCAGAGGCTCCCTCTGGTGGTTACAGACAGTACTGAACCTTTCAGCGAGGAATGGCAATCTGGGATCTCTGACTGGTCTGATATAAGGGCGGTTCCATCCCATGATGGTTGCCTGTGATCAATTGTTCTTGTCTCAATTGTGGTTCCTGGTTCATTTGGAAGTTTGCTGAGTCTTGCCTGCATCTTCTGCTATCAGATAAGATATTTTCTGCTTTTATTTTTATGCTTGCTTTTTGCATTGTTCCCTGCACTTCTGTGGAGGTCAGTCAGGTCCCCTCTGGGGGCTTGTGCTCCTCTCAGTTTATCTGAAGCCACTATTATTTGTTCATTTGCTTTTTCCTGTTTTTTCAGTGGCTGCGGCTTAGTTTTGTTACACCAGAGATCTGATTTAGGTGGTAGAGATCGTGTGATCTCAGGTGTTTTTGCAATCAGAAGAGTTGGTATTTTTTAGGGTTTTTTTTGGATTGCAGTGAGTATCCTTTCCTGTACTTTTCTGTCTAGACAGTTTGGGCCCCAGCGTTTGCTCATTCTATTTTCTGTCTGTGTCCGTGCTTCTTCTTGTCTAACCGCCATTACATGTTTGGGGGCTTCCTATTATCTTTGGGGATCTGCTCCGGGGCAGATAGCTTTCATCTTTCTGCCTTTAGGTGTAGTTATCTCTCAGGCTGTGACGAGGCGTCTAGGATCAACGTAGGAACGCTCCACGGCTACCTCTTGTTGTGTGGTTAGTTCAGGTTACTGCAATCCAATAGGTTCCAGCCTCTCTGGTGTATTGCCGTTTTTGCTTATTCTCCTCAGCTACCTAAACACAACATTCACCGCAATTCAGCCGGCTGAGAACTCAGTGTCAGTGACCAGCGGTACAGGAGACAAGGGATTTAATGGAATGGGCATTAGGTGAGTATAACTGTGTTTGTTAGTTTTAAATAAAAATGGAAAATGTAGCTTGTTTTTATTTCAAATAAATGACTTTATTCTGGCTGTTTCTTTACCATATAACTATATTAGTAATGGATGAGTATCTTATAGACGCCTCCCCATTGCTAATCACACATCAGTAAATAATAAAGACATATTTGGTATCCCTATATTGAACAGATTAGTTATGGTGATTGGTAAATGATAAAAGTAAAACAAATATAACACATATAGTGAAGCTTATGTAAAAATAAAAAAGTTATGACATAAGCTATGAATGAATGAACATAAAAAATTGTTTGGTCGTCTGAATGTGTGCATCTTGGTGTGGTACAAACAATGTAATTTTTTATATGCGTGTGGTAGTGAATAAATCCGCTTGTTGGTTGTTCTTTAATAAGCTTTTGAAGTTTGGGTGTCATAACCTTTTGGTGCATAGTGGCGGGTCCATGGGTAGGGTCTTTGGCTCTGTCCCGGCCCCTCCTTCTGTCTGTATCAGCCCCTTATCTAAAGTTAGTGCCATTGCCTTCCTCCTCGCAGGTGGAACTTGTGCAGATTCATCAGTTTTCAGTAAAATTGTGCCTGTGGCAATGCATATGAAGATTGAACTCCTGGTGGTCTTCAGTAAAATGGAGCCAGAGGCAGCGCATATGCAGATTTGGATCTCAGCTCCATGATGAGTCGAGATTTCAGTCTGTGCATGCACAGCTGTCATTTTACTGAAGACCACCGGGAGATGAATCTGTGCAAGCACCGCCTGTGGTGAGGACAGCACTAGCGTGAACTTTAGAAAAGGAGGTTGATACAGACACCAGAGGCAGTCGGATGGGCCGGGGCAAAGCCGAAGACCTTACCCACAGCGCTGCCAATATGCACCGAAAGGTTATTACACCAAAACTTCAAATGCAAAATAAAGAACAACCAGGATGTGGATTTCTTCACTAAATGTATCTATGAATCTGTATGAACGTGCCATTATGGCCATGCCTTTACTCTAAGGCCGGCGTCACACTGCCGAGTTTGATGCGAGTTAGTCGCACGACTTTCTCGCATCAACACCCGGCACGGCTGCCCGCTCTCGGACCCGAGTGCGCGGCGGCATAGAAATACATGCAGCCGCACACTCGGGTCCGAGAGCGGGCGGCCGTGCCGGGTGTTGATGCGAGAAAGTAGTGCGACTAACTCGCATCAAACTCGGCAGTGTAAAGCCGGCCTAATATGCAAAATCGCAATGACTTGTTCTCTTTAAAAAAGACTACAGAAGAGCATGTGCATGGTGTGAGACTATTTGATACTTCTCATATCAACCTTTAAGTATTCCTTCGTGGCTTTCTGAAGTGCTGAAAAGTACGGTATTGAGAGTGGAGTTGGCTGGAGTCCCAATACGGTGCACATTGAAATAAAACCCAGCAGCCACTGGATTGGGAATGAACAGTTGATGAATAAATACCGTATGTACTTTTATTCCTTTTCAGGTTTTTACTTGCAGGAGGTTGAAGCACTACAGCCTTTAGCGGATCATCTAGGCAGACATTAAACTAATCCCGCCATGTTGTTGTTGTGTCATGCTAAATCCTACACAAGCCGGCCATAGATCACAGGGAGGACTTGGAAAGAAATCGGCATCCATGGTGCATTAACGGATGGAAGAATTTCAAGGAATCCTTCTCGGCTAATATCTCTTAGGGGACTTGCCATTTCTGACTATTCTAAGCTTGAGAGTAGAATGAAAATGACAGAACCACTAGTAGTGGCCTATTAAATTGTCACTATGAATATAGACACAGGCTGGTATAAGGCTAAAGGGAATTAAATGCATCCACAACACACGGTAAGAAAAATCTTTAAGAATTATCTAAAAACCGTTTATGGTTGAATTTGTAGTGCAGTTTTTTGGCCTGGCTCATATTATTTCACTATATCAGTCTAGGGTCACACGAGCGTATTTTCTCTCGTCCGAGAGACTCTGTACATTTATGCTACGCACACTCTGATCGGTCTGTGAGATTGCATTGTGATTAGATTTTCTGGGATGAGGAGAAGATGGGAAAAAAAATGTCTCTATCTTCTGCATTGTGTCAATCTATGGAAATCAGACCGCACTCAGATATCATGTGCGATCCTAATATCGGATCCAACTCGGGCATGCTGCAATTGTTTTTCCTCAGCCTGACCCTGTCCAAGGGAAAAAATTGCACATATACACTGCCCCATAGACTAACTTTGGTCAGAGTGCGTACCGATGTGTTGTTGGATCTCACTCGGACCGAAAATGGTAGAAAAGTTTTAAGGAAGACTATTTAGAAAGCTGCTTAACATTTAGGATCCAAATCAACGATTAAGAAAACAATCTGTGCAAAGGTGTACACGGCCTCTTAAAAGGGTTATGCAGCTTGTCCTCTTTGTTTCCTAAAAGAGATGAAAATTGTATAAAATAACAAAATATACACTACTGACCTATTCTGTTCCCCAGCGCTTTAGGGGTCTTCCCAGATCTCTGTCTGGCACATGACCATTGTGGCAATCAGTGGTCTCATACTGCACTACAGGCGTTACCGCTCAGCCATCACGTACTTGTTGAAGAAGCCCGCGCATCAGTCACACAAGAACCGCGAATAAACAAAGACTGGGAAGACTGGAGTGTCGGGGAAATTAATGGGCTGGTAGTTTGGAACATTTGCCTTTTTTGGCATTTGTAAAAGTTGGATAACACTTAAGGATTTTCTTTAAGTTCTTGTCTAGGCTATTCCATAACTTATTGACTGATCAGGGTCGTTGCATTCACTTGACTAGAGCTGCGTTGCAGTTCTCTGCACGGTTGGGGCACTACTGTGCAAGGGAACGGCTAAAGAGACCTCAATACCTACATTTTCAGAGTTAGTAGGGGGTTCCTGATATCGGATTAGAAGGTTACGGTATAGCCTACCGATATGTCATAACAATCTAAACTGGGAATATACCTCGTAAAGATGTATCCAATGTGTAAAAGGTTAATCCCAACAAGCCTGCTCGTTTTATCACATACCTAAATATGAGTCAACTCTAAAAAAAAAAAAGTGCTTATTGCTACTAATTGATCTATTTTATGACGCCGTATAACAAGTAGTAATTGAGGCCGGGATAATTTGAGCAATATGGTGTAAGATAACCGTAGCAGATACAGATGTGTCGGGAGGATGAGACATTTACTGGTTCTCTTGGGTTGATAATTTGGGACATTATCTAAATCTGGAGACAATTTAAAGAGGCCGTTTGCTTTTACTTGTAAGGTTTTAACATGTTTGAGGTCTTTTAAAGGGCACATGTCACCACAAATTACCCTATTCCAAATCATTGTGCCATTGTTTTCTTAGTGAAGTCAGGGGGCTTGTATTTAATTATGACTTTCCTCCGTGCAGGTCATGAGTGGTCTAAGACCTCATGCGCAGGGACATATTTTTGGATTTCTGTTGTACTGCACCCTTTGGGCTTATTTTGTGCTTATTTTGTACTCGTATATGCCAATAATTACATATACTCATGAAACATTTTTCTGTTTGATGCAAAAAATTGTGAAAATTCTGTTGTGAAGTTGTTTGGATTTAACAGGTGAGTATTAGTTTTTTTTAATTTTTTTTTATTTTAGCATATACTCTTCTTTCAGACACTTTTTTATTCTGCATAACTTCTCTAGACTTCTCATACCAAACATCTTTTTTCAACTTTTTTTTTTTATTTTCATTAATGTAGCTGAATTAGGGCTTGTTTTTTTCCAAGATGAGTTGAATTGTAGTTTATACAACGTATCACTTAACTTTTATATGTTTTTTATTGGAAAAAATAGAAACTTTTCATCTGTTGGAAAGTACAGGGTGGGCCATTTATATGGATACACCTAAATAAAATGGGAATGGTTGGTGATGTCAACTTCCTGTTTGTGCCACATTAGTATATGGGAGGGGAAAACTTTTCAAGATGGGTGGTGGCCATTTTGAAGTCGGCCATTTTGGATCCAACTTTATTTTTTTCAATGGGAAGAGGGTCATGTGACGCATCAAACTTATTGAGAATTTCACAAGAAAAACAATGGTGTGCTTGCTTTTAACGTAACTTTATTCTTTCATGAATTATTTACAAGTTTATGACCACTTATAAAATGTGTTCAAATTGCTGTCCATTGTGTTGGATTGTCAATGCAACCCTCTTCTCCCACTCTTGACACACTGATTGCAACACCAAGCCACCAAGGTCTCCCGATCTGACCCAATTAGACTTTTATCTTCGGGGTCATCTGAAGGCAATTGTCTATGCTGTGAAGATACGAGATGTGCAGCATCTGAAACAATGGATACTGGAAGCCTGTGCTAGCATTTCTTCTGCACAGATTTATTTTTTTAATGCACTGCATTAAAAGGCTTGTCCAGGACTATATATATATATATATATATATATATATATACATATATATATATATATATATTTGCTATGAACCTAAAAACGAACAGGCAGGCAGTTGCTAGCAGAGGCAACTACCTTCCTGTTCTACCCGGCGCCAGCTCAGGCCATTCCTGCCAGCAACTTCATTGGTGTGGGTGGGTTTATACAGAGCTCAGCATTCAATTAACTGCTAGCAGATAAACAGTACAGTGATTTTATCAAAATGACAACAAACTGCTCAGTGAGTGACACATCGCTGGAATCAGGGTCTCTGCTTCTACATTATGCTGCTCTCAGATAGGGTAACAAAACCTGGTGAGAGTTCCTTTAACTGGGGCGTTTTTTCTCCCATAAACATCCGTTGTTTTTTCCCTAATCCAAGAGCAAAGGATGTAAGAGAGAGCACTAAATCCATTATCCATATTGGCTCTAGATTCCTTTCTGACCTGTTGACTTGTCCATCATTCTGTCCTTTTCTCTTGGAACTTTGATGTTGCGCTCAACAAAGTGTTTAGTGTTTCCCGGTTTCAATTGACTTGATACCAATTGCTTATAAAATATAAATGATGTTAATAATGAAATTTTTTTTTATTTTTATTTTTTTTCCCGTTTCAGGTTTCAAACTGGTTTGCAAATGCAAGACGACGCCTCAAAAACACTGTGAGACAACCAGATCTGAGCTGGGCTTTGAGGATAAAGTTATATAACAAATACGTTCAAGGCAACGCTGAGCGGCTGAGTGTCAGCAGTGAAGACTCCTGTTCAGAAGGTTCGTTCTTCTGTATTGTGATAGTGGCTCTGATTACAGAGTGAGAGGTTGAGGCCGCACTCACATATTAGGTGCAGAACAATCCAAATTCATGTATTCTAGGTGACACTTGTTGATGACAAGTCTTTGTCGATGTTATTGCAGCCTCATCTTCTTACTTTTGAACTCTTATGTTGGCAGTAAAACCGAAAACCGCAGAGAGTGCCGCCCATCACTTCTTTTTTTTATGTGGCTTTGATTAATCAGGATGTACAGATTGGCATTTTTTAATTAAATTATACCTGCCTTTTCTCACCAAACTTGTACAAAAGTATGATTTTACTGCCCTCATCCTCCCAAAGTTGGTGTCCATAGCAGTCTGATATGTCCAAGAACTGTCCCAATTCAATGCTATGTAACCTGCAATACACTCTTTTTGAGTGACCAAGTGCTCTTCATCAGAATTCTGCCAGCACTATAGGTGCAAGAGCTTCTATTTTCTCACTTTTCCCTTACTTTATCCAATGGCTTGCCTGGACTACAATACCACCTTTAGGTATTGCCTGCATATAGCTTGACATACTCTCAGGTACAGAAAGACAAAACTCTTCCACCTCTACCCGTAATCTGTCTCAGCGTCTCTGCTACCAGAGAAGGATTGCACTTGACAACAGGCAGTAGACAGCTACAAGATAACAGGGAGACATCTAGTGGTCGGAACTTGGGGTGATTTTTCTCTTTTGATCGACATTATTAGATTTCTACAAAACTTATGTGTCAACAGAATAATGCATCCCCTATAATTGCACTGAACTCCGCATTGAAAGCAATATTACATCTTTATATCCAGCTTTATATTAAACTTTTGCTCTTTTGGGATTTTCAGTCCAGTGGGCTGTCGTATCAGTGACTGACAGCTACCAATGTGTACAAATAAAGCTGCCAGTCACTGAAAGGACCACCCACTGGACCAAACATCCCAGAAAGAGCAGAGGATTAAATTAATAAATTACAGGTTTTAGAGAATCTTTTATCATTAAACTATAAAGTAATCTACTCCACTCCCCCTGCTCTATCAGAAGGTGTATGTAGATTAGACTGTGTTTTCATGGTGATAGGTTCCCTTAAAATCACATTCAGTAAAACTTCTCCGAGAGACCACCAATTTTGGGTGGTTTTCTCAGGGAATTTTTATTGTATTATCTGGTTCAGTAATAGTTTGCTCAAACTGTCCAGAATAAGACCATCTTAATAGGGTTATTTGGGACCTAGGTGCTCATAAATTATCACTAGGATAGGTCGTCATATTAATGAGGGATTTTATCTCCCCATTAATAAGTTAACTTAAGAACACTTGGACAAGCTTTCAACAATTTGCACCCCCATATTTGTTAACGACGTTATCACATTTATTGACCTGCTACCGGCTGGACCATTCATATTTCATCTATTAAGTTTATTAGCCCAATGTAAAGCCTGATCCCAAAGAAAAAAAAATCCTGGTGTGAAGTCTACCAAATGATTGTGTGTAGCCCTGGTGTTAGGCACACGCAGTACCCTGGAGAGTGTATGGCGAGACGGCAGTTTAATGCTAAATATTCATTCACTCGACACACACTGGACACACCCTTAGGGTAGTGGAGTTTACTCTTGAGGGAGTGGTCAAGGTATGTGTTAGAGTGATTTAGTCAGTTTAGTTCCTGACTTCGGAGAGAGAAGACGTCTGGAGGGAGGAAGGAGTCCAGATTGCTCTATCATCAGCTTTTGAAAGTGGAGTCTAGTATAGGTGCTTTAATTCACCTTAGCCTAGTCAGAGCTGTACTTCATCAGCATACACTGGAAGGAAAGAAGAAGTTTAGTGCAGAAAGTCTTCAGCATCCTGTCTAAAGGACGGTATAAGGTTCAGAGACGTGCTCCTGCCTATTGATAACTGAGCATCTGTAGCTAACTTTGAAGGAAGGAAAAGAAAGAAGTGACTGCTCGACCCTTGGCTAGTGTGAGTGCTTATGTTACCAGCGTGGACAAGGCGAAAGGCACAGTGGTTTTATTGGAATAGTGCTTACGGATTGAAGAAGTCCTGCACATTGCTACCGGTCACTGGGGACCGAAGGATCACTATTGTTTCAAGCAAGGTGATAAGAAAACCAGGAATCTACCGGACCCTAGGTCGCGGCAGACAGCCCCTTATAGTCAGTACGTAACTGGGGTCAGGGGGAGTGAAGACTTTGGAGTCGGTGCACGACAAAATAAGAATTCAGCTCCTTCACAGGAAGGCCCCTAACACAAAGCTGACTGGGCGGTACAGCTATAGATTAGCTGGAGATTTTGAGGGAACTACGCTTCAGGCTGGTTGTACTCGTTGTATTGGAAGTAAAGGAGGCCCCTAACTTGTCCAGCTGCCGTCTCAAGATACACCCTCCTTGGATCAGCCTCCCTGGGACCTGCCTGAACATCTTACAAGTAAAGGTATGGAAAGACGCTGACCGTGTGAGACTGTGTTCTTTATCTGCACTCGACTTCACAAATCCCATAGACTTTGAGGGACCAGTCCCACCTGTAGGGGACCCGACATCTAGCTGCATCACCATCCCCTCAGAGATCTACAGCAGCGCTGGTACTAATTACCAGAATACTACAGGTGGCGTCACGAACTGTATATAAATCAATCCCCTGTAAATATATCCCCAACATACGCCAGACCGCCAGGGCCACAGACCGAGCCACAGCTACCTGTGACAAAATCCCCATAGACTTCCACGGGCTCGGCTCTGAGTACCCCATTGCCCTGGTAACCCACAATTGTGGTGGCGGGTCGACACAAAAAACTTGGCGTCACGAACAGGATGTGAAACTCGCAGAATTGCGAGCCCTGCGTGCCTATGGAACTGTTTTGGTGAAAAAGGACTGTTTGCACTTTTGGCGCCAAAATCGCCATTTTTGTCGCCATATTCGCGCCCTCAGGCGCTGGAGAAGAAGGTGGGCGTACCTTCGTGGGCGTCTACCCCCCTGTGGCGCGAAGAAAATGCCTGCCCTCTCAAAGTGTTATTACAACATGCGATCCTGCCCTACAGCAAAGGAGGTCCGCCTCCTCTTCACCTTCCCTGCGAGGAGGAGGAGACGCAAACCCCACCTCCACGGAAGAGACCGGATGTCTCCGCAGGAAGAAGAGAGAATCTTCTGGAACATCATGGAGGCAGGACGTGTGCAGCCGAGCGGGGAAGCGGAGGAAGGCAGGCCCCGTGCCCCAGCCAAGCTGCCACCAGCATCGGAGTCATCCGTGGTCCTGCACCTGCAACAGGCGTTGCTAGAGATTCGAGAGGAAAATGCACGCCTGAAGAAGATGGTCCAGCACCAGACTGGACTGGAGGAGATTGAGAGACGCCGATGTAACCTGATGCAGTGGCGACTGTGGAACACAGCGTCCTCTCCCCTCAACGATCCCCCACGATTCCAATTACCGAAGAGTCTGCTGCCCAAGGCGAAGGAGCAACCGGAGGCTGCCCCCGAAAGTACCGATCCCGATCCCACCGGTGAAGCGGTGGAAGCGAAGGAGGTTGAGGAGGTACAGCCAATCCCGGAACGCCCGCCCGGCCAAGAGGCCGCAGCAGATGATCGGTCCCCGGCAGGGACACCGGAGGGGTCCTGTCCGTCACTACCAGATGTGGACTGGGACGAGATGGCGCGCCTGGATGACGTCGCCTATACCGCCCAGTGGGAACAGGAATGGCAGAGTCGTGAGGAGAAGAAGAAACGCCAGCAGGAGGAAGAGCGGGAAACTCAGAGGAACCGTCAGCGACAATATGCCGAGCTGATTGCCGACAAGGAGACTGTCCGTCGCGACAAAGGTACCTTACGGGAACCGCGGCGGCAGGGGTGTGTGACTGAGTTCCAGCTCCGGAAGGGCTGGGGCTTTATCCGTGAACCGGGCCTCTACCCAGCGGTCTTTGTCAGCAGGCGTGACGTAGAATCCCACCTGCCGCAAGGCCATCCCGGGAGGGACTTAGTAAATGGAGATATCGTCACATATACGCGGCACTGGGGAATGAAGGGGTGGTATGCCCTTAACGTCACCATCATCCGTGACCCCGTCCCAGACGCAGGTACCGTCACCATTACCGCAGCGTCCCCGTCTCCAGCTCAAGCAGCATCCGGCCGTGCCCCAGCATCGCCCCCTGCAAATTCATCGCAACAAGCGACCCAGATTTCATCGCAAATTAAAGCCACCTCTACATCGCAACATGCGACCCAGTCTCAATCGCAATCCCTGACGCGGTCCATATCGCTAACTGTGATTGAAACGCAATCGGTGTCACGTGAAGAAAATGTACCCGTTGCGCCCCTAGAGGTTCGCACCAGAACTGTGGCGACCCAGACCCTAATCGCAGCACATGATTTGCTAGTCCTGGGATCTAGGGCCCATTGCATCGTTCCAGCCCCCGGGGTGGAAAGTGTATTTGCAGAGAATGAATAAATAGTGAGGAAAAAGTGGTGAGATCCCTATCGGGTCTACCATCAGTAATAAAGTAAAAAAAAAAAAGTTTGAAATGTTTTATAAAGTTTTGCACAAATTATATAGTGAATATATATATTTTCTAACTGTAGAATGCCCGGCTGGGTAAATGATAACCAGTAACCAGAAAAGGTTTTGCACTTTCGTATTATGTGATTTGATATAATATGTCTTTGGTTTTACATTGGACTTTTGAGGTTGAGGACTATGCTAACCCAGAACTTACTTGTAAATAGTTGCGCTTCGGTGCTTTCTCTTGGTTTTACATAAACCAGTCACAACTACCTCTGAAAACAAAACCCGTGTGGTGTGGCACTGAGTGAGGTCTGCAATTGGATGTCCTGCAGCCCACCCAGGACCCACGTTGAAGGTTTGGTGCGGGTCCTTCACAAGTATACCGTATATTTATTGAATGCTATTTGATACTTTTGTATTTTTCTATAATGTTTGTAACGTTCAAGATATTCTCACCTCCCGGATGGGAAGAAGTTATTGTTTAATGTTTTCATGCATAAACAAAAATGTCTATTTTGTATTTTTCAGCCCGGGAGTGCTGTCTTTTACCATGGGGGAATGTGTAGCCCTGGTGTTAGGCACACGCAGTACCCTGGAGAGTGTATGGCGAGACGGCAGTTTAATGCTAAATATTCATTCACTCGACACACACTGGACACACCCTTAGGGTAGTGGAGTTTACTCTTGAGGAGTGGTCAAGGTATGTGTTAGAGTGATTTAGTCAGTTTAGTTCCTGACTTCGGAGAGAGAAGACGTCTGGAGGGAGGAAGGAGTCCAGATTGCTCTATCATCAGCTTTTGAAAGTGGAGTCTAGTATAGGTGCTTTAATTCACCTTAGCCTAGTCAGAGCTGTACTTCATCAGCATACACTGGAAGGAAAGAAGAAGTTTAGTGCAGAAAGTCTTCAGCATCCTGTCTAAAGGACGGTATAAGGTTCAGAGACGTGCTCCTGCCTATTGATAACTGAGCATCTGTAGCTAACTTTGAAGGAAGGAAAAGAAAGAAGTGACTGCTCGACCCTTGGCTAGTGTGAGTGCTTATGTTACCAGCGTGGACAAGGCGAAAGGCACAGTGGTTTTATTGGAATAGTGCTTACGGATTGAAGAAGTCCTGCACATTGCTACCGGTCACTGGGGACCGAAGGATCACTATTGTTTCAAGCAAGGTGATAAGAAAACCAGGAATCTACCGGACCCTAGGTCGCGGCAGACAGCCCCTTATAGTCAGTACGTAACTGGGGTCAGGGGAGATGAAGACTTTGGAGTCGGTGCACGACAAAATAAGAATTCAGCTCCTTCACAGGAAGGCCCCTAACACAAAGCTGACTGGGCGGTACAGCTATAGATTAGCTGGAGATTTTGAGGGAACTACGCTTCAGGCTGGTTGTACTCGTTGTATTGGAAGTAAAGGAGGCCCCTAACTTGTCCAGCTGCCGTCTCAAGATACACCCTCCTTGGATCAGCCTCCCTGGGACCTGCCTGAACATCTTACAAGTAAAGGTATGGAAAGACGCTGACCGTGTGAGACTGTGTTCTTTATCTGCACTCGACTTCACAAATCCCATAGACTTTGAGGGACCAGTCCCACCTGTAGGGGACCCGACATCTAGCTGCATCACCATCCCCTCAGAGATCTACAGCAGCGCTGGTACTAATTACCAGAATACTACAGGTGGCGTCACGAACTGTATATAAATCAATCCCTGTAAATATATCCCCAACATACGCCAGACCGCCAGGGCCACAGACCTTTAATGGGGCCAGGGAAGAGGGTTCTGCACATTCATGTCCAAGGTCATAGTGCACACCGTGATGTCATGACACCGTGATCTTGTGCTGAATCCACTCGGATCCTCATAAAAGCGAAAGAGTTTTGGGAAATTCGGTAAGGACTAGATGGTTTACACAGAGGGGTTGGAGCGGTGAATATAAGAATGTTTTTTAACATTTTGATGGCCTTTAACGGTTTCGAAAAAATATTGGCCAGCAGAAACTAATTATAAAAAAATCTGCATTTTGGCAATTGCAGATTTTTGGTAAAATTCTAATACAAGTCAACTCCACTCAAATGAAATTGCTCATCTCTAGTCATGATTTCCGTTTACAGTGGAGTCCATGATTCAGTGTTAGATCCTTCATGGAAAAAATTCCTGATGGATCCTGGTGACCAATAGTGGTATCTGTTGGGGTTCTGGTTGTCAAATTTAACAGAATTACTGACAAACTTCAACGCCGATGAGTCGACAGCCTTAATCAGGATGTATGGCAGGACCTTCTGTACGCTTCTGCTGCTCTTCTTTATGGATGCACAAGTTTTTTCATGTTACCACAGAAATATTCTAAACAAATATTCCAGGTGGAGAGCGGTCTACCATACTGTTCCCAAATGGACAGCGTCTTGTCAATGCTTCCCAAAGCAGACAGGGGTGACTAGAAGATATTGTAGGACCTTGTGCAAGGCTGAAGTGTTATCCCAAGCAACATCTAGATTTACACAACCTTGAATTATTGCTTCAGTGAGAACATTCTTCATATTATTTATGTCTTGAGACAGAGCAGCGGTAGCGTAAAGATGAGGAACGTGTCATAAATGAAATAAAACAAGGAACGATATCTGATCCCTTACATGTGGGTTACGCAGAGGTAGCCTATATGGTGAATTTATATTTATGCTGGACACTAGCCAGACTTTCTAAGAAAAGAAGGACTATTCCTGCAAAGAATAAGTTGCAGATCAGTCTAAATAGAACAGTTCCACTGAGTCAACGGGAATGTTTATTGGTACAGAAATGTAGTTTTTTTTTTTAAGGATGGTTTGAAATACAAGAATACAGAGCAGAATGGCTTAAAAGGTCAAGACCATACCTATGATTGAAATACATGTGTTTATTACCCAGCCTGTACCTCCTGAGCTGGTGACCCCTGTCTCCCCTTTCACACTAGTCTTAAAAAAATAAATCTGGATAGATTTATTCAGCATTACGTGCTCTCAAGTTCCGTTGTTCATTGTTCGAGCAGAAGGGATAATAAACGTAATTCGTTATTATTAAGAAAGGATTCCGCAAATGTTACTTTCTACACAAGCAAAAAACCCTCCACAAAAATAAAGTTCTTACCGAATCATTTAGATTCACCAAAACTTGCACTTTTCAAATTTTAAGCATTTAAAGTTTTTTTTTTATACCAAATTGATATAAATTGGATTATTGAGCCCTCTACCAACTCCATGAATGAGACTCCACAGAGCGGTCTCCCAACATAGCAGAGGTTCGGCCTGCGCATCTCTGTTTCATTCATTTCCTAAGAAACGGGCTGAGGGCTGCACTTAGCTTTTTCAGGCAGTACCAAAACATTGGTGGTGGTCCTAGCCGTCGAACCCCAGAGATCAGAAAGTTATCACCCATTATATGAATAGGTGATACCATCCAAGTTTGGTACTAAACCTTGTGACCGTGAATTGGTCTTTAAAAAAAAGGATAGCACTTGGATGCCATAGGTGTGTCAATTGAGTGCTTTCTGCATTTTTTACTATTTAATAGGTAGGAGAAGCTAGGAATTTTGTTTTTTGCATACTAGAAAAACAGATGCCACACTTATGGCAAAAGTAGACACTCTGATGGAAAACAATCTAAGGCTAGGATCAAGCATATAGTCTCTTCTCTGGGAAAATCGGATCGATTATGGTAATAACACTCCGATCAACCGCTGAGTAGGACAGATAAGAAGATGGAGAACAAAATTTCTCCATCTTCTCCATTGTATGAGTCTACGGAAATCATCTAAATGTGCTGTCCAGTGTTTTCCACACACCCATAGACTTGAATGGTTGCGTGCCATCCGATTTGCTCTGGAAATCACAACATGCTGCATTTTTATTTTCTCATGCCAAATCGGTAAGAGAAAAAAAATGCTGATCAGCACTGACCCATAGTATAACATTGTTCCGAGTGCTATCCGATAAAACATCGAATAGCACTCATCCGTGTCATACTCTCGTATGAATGAGCCCTATGTTAAGGAGCCATCTGACAATTAAATGAAGCGGCAATCAGGTGTGTGTGCCGCCACTCCATTCTTTGTCTTTGGGACTGACACAGATGGTTATCTCCACCAATCTCATAGACATTGACGGGCATTACTCATCTCCAAAATAAGTGGGCACAGAACTGCTATTCCTGAATGGGTGATGGGACTTCCAGCGATCAGACACATCACTTATCCCGTGGACAACCCCTTTAGGTACCATTATTTAGAGGAATAAACAGTATACTATTTAGAGGAAGTGTACACTCATCACCTCAGTGTGATACATCTTTATTTCTTCCACCTAAATCCATAAAACATTTTTTTTTTCAGAGGGAGAAAATCCTCCCATGGGTCATGCTAATGAAGAAGTCTATGATAAACCCATCCACCATACTGTGATCAATGCTGAGAACTCGGTCATCAAGTCAGGGATGAGGGCGGAAGCTAGTACCAATGAAGACTACGTCTCACCTCCGAAATACAAAAGTAGTTTATTGCATCGTTATCTCAATGACTCCTTAAGACATGTCATGGCCACTAATTCAGTCATGAGAGAAAACACAAGACAGCGAAACCACTCAGGATCATTCAGCTCCAACGAGTTTGAAGAAGAGCTTGTGTCCCCTTCATCCTCAGAAACTGAAGGCAATTTTGTTTACCGTACAGGTGAGTGCACATACAGATGCCGCGTTCCATTTCTGCTTGGTTAACAATTCTATAAGGCCTAAGGATTTCGATATAGGTAAGTGTGCCAGAGATGTTTCTTGTTAAATTATGTGGCTTCAGTTACTACTTGCAGAACCTTCTTTTTATAGTAAATTTTGGATCTACTGGTCTGCACACTTCCCATAAAGCCCGGACGAGGGTAGCGGTAACAGATTAGTCTTTGTGTAAGGTACCATAGTAAAGGGGATTAAGCGGAATCAATATTCAGCACATACCACATGGACGATACCCACACGTTCAGATCAGAGTCCCATTCACAGGGAGTCTAAGGAGCATCTCTCACAACACAATACTCTCCTCTGTAGATGAGAAATAGTGCAAAATATTTTAACAAAACCTCCTTGCAAAAATAATTTTTAGCCCAAAATTCATTCATTTAATAAAAAAAAAATTGTCCAGAAAGGTGAACAATCTGGCTATTTTTTATTTCCTGTGCCCACATAGAAGAAGGGATTTGATTCTAATCAGAGTTGTCATCGTCAGTCATATCTTGCCATGTTCTGGGGCTCGTGGGTTAGTGGGGCTCCTTAATGATTTTGGTAAACATGATCTTTGCTTGATAAAGTGGTTGACCAGTGAAAACAAATTATCACTTATCCTCTGGGTAGGTGATAACTAGTTTATTGGTGGGTGGTGCCGACTGCTGGGCCCTGGATCGATCAGTAGAACGGGGCAGTGCACATGCTGGATCTGCATTCCATTCATTACCTATGGGGCTGCCAAGTGCTGCTTTCATCTTTTTCTGGAGGCCCCATAGAGAATGAATGGAGCGGAGGTCAGGAGTCCAACCTGCTGTGCCATTTTTGTAGCGGAGATATAAGGTTCTCGTCAGTGATAAAAATTCTTTGATCTATTGATAGGTGTGGATTTTATCTGTGGGACATCGACTGATTAGCAAGTTATCACTAATTTTATGGGCTCATACAGAGACCGTGTATTCTATCATCCTAGAGAATGACAAATGACACTCGGATCAAACTCTGATCAGAGTGTGATTATAGTGTGAGCCGATTCTCTCGGATGAGGAGAAGATGGAGAAAAAAAATTCCTCATCCTCATTCTGTCAGTCCATGGAAATTGTCATCCGGATGTCATCCGAGTGCTGTCTGATGTTTTCCATGCACTCATTGACTTGCAGGGATGAGTGCAATCTGAATATCGGATTCAACTCATGCATGCAGTGACTTTTTCCTCGGACCGGCTCTGTCTGATTAATAAACTATCATGTGCACGGCCTCTAGAATAATATTGGTCCGAGTGCGATCTGATGTTATGTCTGATCGCTCTTGGACTGAAAATACAGCCATGTGCACCAGCCCTATGGATAGATGATAACTTGTTGTCACTGGACATCCCCTTCAAGCCTGAGAATGTGGCAAACACTGTGAGTATGTTGCCCTAGGGCTCACATCTACATAGAATAGGCTCTGATTGTATGCTGGAAATGTTCCCATATTGGTACCTTATATCGTTTCACCCCTGTCCTCTTCAGGAGATCTGACAGCTTCACAGACTAGTTGCAGATTCCACATACCAGTAAGGGGTATAAAAACATTATGAAATATGTTATTATCTTTAATAACATTATTTTAGCAGATATCCCAGTGGAAAGAATTGACTTTGCTCATTTTTTTTGATGTGAGCGACTCCTGCAGAATTAAATGCCATCACGCTGACAAGCCTGAAGAAGATTCCAGTCTGGAGTGAAAGCTTTACTCCTCACTTCGGCGGTTTCTGAGCTCGCACACAATATTACATAGGTGTGGTTCTTACAACACAAAGTGAAGCCAGCAAGTTCTAGTAGAAGTAAATTCATTTGGGACTTGTTACTGAAGTCTGGAGTCTGGACAGTGAGCTCACAGGGACGATGTACAGAAACACTCACTGTTGTACAACACATCTGATTTGCAAACTGTTCGGCATTATTGCAAACCTAATTTCTAAGATCATTATCACCCAGCGGAAAGTTCCACCTTTCGCCTCTTCCTGGCCTTGCAAACACAGTTTTACGATCTGTTGAAACCAACCTTAACCACATAGAAGAAAATTTACTAATGTGGCGCTGGAGAACAAACTTGCAGAGAAAGGTGACAAATCTGACACCATGTTTAGAGGGATGTATAAAATGCATATAAGGACAATATTTTCTATAGTATGTACCATTGTCATGTCAATGCCTAGATCATCTCTATACTGTTCCTCTGCTGAAATAACATATGTGCGACGGCCACTTGTCCTATGTGATATTATTTTTTTAAAATTATTTTAACACACGCAGATTTTCTTGTCCAGTTTCACCTTTTAGAACAAAAAGGGTAAAATCATCAACAAATGTGCAGCATTTCCACAACAAAATCTGCATTATTTTTTTTCCGAACAGGACTTTTCTGCAAATTTTCCACTGTAGGGCTGTGTGCTCACAATGAGTTTTTAGTGCGTTTTTGACGCTGCATGTTTTTGCTGTATCAAGAACGCAGCATCTTACAGTTCCATCAAAGTGGATGGGATTATAGAAATCTGCTCACTGTATTTTTTTTAATGCTTTTTTAATGCAGAATAAACTGGACTACGTCGCGTGCTTCAAATACGCAGCGTGTCAATTTTATGTGCGGTTTTCCCCATAGACTTGCATTAGATGCAAAAATTCTGCAGGTAAAAACGCACATGCGTTTTTAGTGCACTTCTGCGCAAAAAAGCGCATGTAATACGCACATGACTGTAGTATCAATAACATTTGTCAAATGCCAGGAATTAGCAAAAACAAAACAGTTTTGTTTAAAACACAGCATACCAAATGAAACCTAAAAAGTACAGCGTAAAAGATGCAATAAAAACTCATGTAAAAATAACGCACTCAAAAAGGCAAGTAATTTAATTTACTTAACAGGAGTAGAAATGGGGCACAAAATCGGCAACTCACCAAAAACTCATTGTGGGAATGTAGCCTAGAAAGCTAGCAACGGATCAGTCTTGTGTGGAGATCCTCTCAAGCCATGTTCCCACTTTTTCGCTTTTTCCTCTGAATTTTTTCAGTAGGTGTCTGCACCAAAATATATAATAGCAATCTGCTCTGATTATTGAATTTCTGCAGCATTTTTTTTAATATTTTTCTCCATTTTAATTTTTTTTTTCATGTAGGTTTGACACAGTGTTTTTTTTAAACGCTATTTCAGTGTATTTTGCACTTAAAAACTAAAGCACCAAAAAACCCCACGCAACAATAATTCGACAGTGCCCATAAATGCACAGCGGACAGGTGATGAAAACACACAGACTTTGCTTGATTTGTTAAACGCAGCAGATTTTCTGCGCAAAACTACAATGGAAAAAACGCAGCGTTTACACAACACATTTAAAATTACACATATGGAAATCCCAATTGGAATATTGAACTAGTACAAAAAAAGCTCAATAAAGCATACAACATGAGTCCCACCCCACATAAGAGGCCAGAACCAGAGCTTTATAGATTAATCATTTTATTCATATAAATAACAACAATAAAAAATATGTAGCAGAGTAGCACAATAAAGCAGGTCACGGGATTAGGACAATTTTTCCCCCATTATGTAATACACTAAACATTACTAGCATATAGGTCCAGTGCAGAAGTGCAAAAATTAATCATGAACACTCAATTGTTCAGAACAAAATATATTTTAGACCCATTACCCAACGCGCGTTTCGCCGTTTCTTCGTCAGGAGGCGCCTCCTGACGAAGAAACGGCGAAACGCGCGTTGGGGCGGCAGGCAGAGGTCAGGACTTTCTCCCACATGTAAGTTAACAACTTGGTACATTTAATCTTGTTACTTTCATTTATTGTTGGCACTATCTTACTGCTGTTATTATGTCTGGCGAATGCCATTTAAATTGCACATTGGCACTTTAGTAATGGGTCTAAAATATATTTTTGTTCTGAACAATTGGGTGTTCTATGATTAATTTTTGCACTTCTGCACTGGACCTCTATGCTAGTAATGTTTAGTGTATTACATAGTGGGGGAAAAATTGTCCTAATCCCGTGACCTGCTTTATTGTGCTACTCTGCTACATATTTTTTATTGTTGTTATTTATATGAATAAAACGATTAATCTATAAAGCTCTGGTTCTGGCCTCTTATGTGGGGTGGGACTCATGTGAACACATTTAAAATGTTTAAACAGTAGCTACATTTTAATTTTGCATTTAATTAACAGTGAAAATAACAAACTTCCTAATATAACTTGCACCAGACTGAAAAAATTACCAGTCCATCGTTTCTCCCCTTTGTCGTCCTGTTCTCCCAAAAGTTGGGCGATTTTGAGAATTGAAGTATTCAGCTTCAGATTATTGACGACTCCCTGCACACTGGGAGCCACTTCAACCACTCAGCTCCATAGTACAGAAAATGACAAGATAATGAAAAAATGTAATCAGAAATAAACAACGCTTGAAAATAATGCTTGTTTTTTTTTTTTTATTGCCACTGGGAACCTTTTTTTTTAAAGATATGTTTCAACCGAACAACCACTTATAAAACAGTGTCGCGTAAGCTCCTAAACTCTCCCCTTTGGTGATTGCAAGCAAATAACATAAGGGATTTGGAGAATTTTATTACAAAGCGATACTTTGAGGCCATTAAAAATATACTACATGAATAAAATTATTGTGACATTACACATTGTACCTTCTGGAGCGCTCGTGATATCCCATCCTTATCCCCCCTTTGCAGCTATTAAAGCTTTCACTCTCCTAGGAAGGTTTTCTACAAGATTTTTAGGTGTATCTGTTGAGATTTTTTGCCTGTTCACCCAGAAGTGTTTTTTTGAGGTCATACACTGATGTCAGAGGAGAGGGTCGGGCTCACAATCTCTGCTTTAGTTCATCCCTAGGTGTTTAATGGTGTTGAGGTCAGGGCTTTGTGCGGTCGGTCTTGTTCTTCGACACCAAACTCCCCCAACCATGCCTTACTTGACGTTGAGCACGACATGGGGAACAGAAAATGGCCTTACCCAAACTGTTACCACAAAGTTGGAAGTTACAATTGACCAAAATACGGTTTACTATCACTAGAACTAGGAGGGCTAGGCCAATTGCGGAAAAACAAGCCCACATCATTATCTCTCCTCCATTAAACTTTACAGCTGGCACAATTCATTAAGGCAGGTAACGTTCTCCTGACCTTCATCAAACTGAGTGATCCTCATCCGTCACTACACAGAACACAATTCTGTTGCTCCAGAATGCTTCATGCTTTATACCACTTCATCCGACACTTGCCATTGTGCTTGGTGATGTAAGGCTTGCATGCCATTGCTCAACCATGGAAACACTTGCCATGAAGCATTATTTGTGCTGATGTTGGTGTGGAGGGGTAGACCCTGCAGTTATTGCATTAACACAACTTTGGCGAGTATTATGCATATTCGCAGGGAAGAAATGTCATGAGTGGACTTGTTACACTGGTGTCTCTTATTACAGGACCGTGCTGGTATCAGTGAGCTCTTTAGTAGAACCATTTTTTCACATGTTAGTAAAGTGATATTGGATGGCTGTGGGCCAGATGTTATACACCGGGGCTAGGGCTGGATGTTATACACCAGGGGATGAGGGGCCAGATGTTATACACCAGGAGGAATGGGGCTGGATGTTATACACCGAGAGTTGAGGGGCAGGATGTTATATACGGTGGGGCGAGGGGCTGGATGTTGAAGTTATACACCGGTGAAAATGGGTCAGATGTTATACACTGGGGGTGAGGGTCTGGATGTTGAAGTTATACACCGGTGAAAATGGGTCAGATGTTATACACTGGGGGTGAGGGTCTGGATGTTGTACACCAGGGGTGAGGGTCTGGATGTTATACACCTAGAGGAGAGGGGCCAGATGTTATACACTGGGGGTGAGGGTCTGGATGTTGTACACCAGGGGTGAGGGTCTGGATGTTGTACATCTAGAGGAGAGGGGCCAGATGTTATACACCGAGGCCAAGCGGCTGCATGTTATACATCGGAGGCAAGGAGCGGGATATTATACATTGGGGGTGAGGGGCTGGATGTTATATGCCAGGGTCAAGGGCCGGATGTTATACACCTGGGGCAAGGGGCTGGATGTTATACACCGGGAGTGAGGGACCAGATGTTATACACTGGGTGTGAGGAGCCGGATGTTATACACCAGGAAGCCAGGGGGCTGGATGTTATATATCGGGGGTGAGGAGCTGGATGTTATACACCTGGGGGGAGGGGCTGGATGTTATATACTGGGGGTGAGGGGTTGGATGTTATACTCCGGGAGTGAGGGCTGATGTTATACACTGGGGGGGAGGGGCTGGATGTTATACACCGGGAATGAGGAGCTGGATGTTATACACTGGGAGTGAGGGTTGGATGTTATACACCGGGAGTGAGGGCTGGATGTTATACACCAGGGTGAGGGGTTGGATGTTATACACCGGAGTGAGGGCTGGATGTTATACACCGAGGGTGAGGGTTGGATGTTATACACTGGGGGTGAGGGGCTGGATGTTATATATCAGGGTGAGGAGCTGGATGTTATACACTGGGGTGAGGGGCTGGATGTTATACACTGGGGTGAGGGGCTGGATGTTATACACTGGGGTGAGGGGATGGATGTTATACACCGGAGTGAGGGGCTGGATGTTATACACTGGGAATGAGGAGCTGGATGTTATATACAGGGGTGAGGAGCTGGATGTTATACACTGGGGTGTGAGGGGATGGATGTTATACACCGGGAGTGAGGGCTGGATGTTATATACTGGGGGTGAGGGGATGGATGTTATATACTGGGGGTGAGGGGATGGATGTTATACACTGGGATGAGGAGCTGGATGTTATATATCAGGGGTGAGGAGCTGGATGTTATACACTGGGGGTGAGGGGATGGATGTTATACACCGGGAGTGAGGGCTGGATGTTATATACTGGGGGTGAGGGGATGGATGTTATACACTGGGAATGAGGAGCTGGATGTTATATATCAGGGGTGAGGAGCTGGATGTTATACACTGGGGGTGAGGGGATGGATGTTATACACGGGAGTGAGGGCTGGATGTTATATACTGGGGGTGAGGGGATGGATGTTATACACTGGGAATGAGGAGCTGGATGTTATATATCAGGGGTGAGGAGCTGGATGTTATACACTGGGGTGAGGGCTGGATGTTATATATCAGGGGTGAGGAGCTGGATGTTATACACCTGGGGTGAGGGGCTGGATGTTGTACACTGGGAATGAGGACCTGGATGTTATACACCGGAGTGAGGGCTGGATGTTATTACACTGGGGTTGAGGGCTGGATGTTATACACTGGGGTGAGGGGATGGATGTTATACACCGGGAGTGAGGGGCTGGATGTTATATACTGGGGGTGAGGGGATGGATGTTATACACTGGGAATGAGGAGCTGGATGTTATATATCAGGGGTGAGGAGCTGGATGTTATACACTGGGGTGTGAGGGGCTGGATGTTATATATCAGGGGTGAGGAGCTGGATGTTATACACTGGGGGTGAGGGGCTGGATGTTGTACACTGGGAATGAGGACCTGGATGTTATACACCAGGAGTGAGGGCTGGATGTTATACACTGGGGTTGAGGGGCTGGATGTTATACACTGGGGGAAGGGGGCTGGATGTTATATACCTGGAGTGAGGGGCTGGATGAAAAGTCTGAATTCAATGATTAAGACGTGTGTCCCAACACTTTGGTCCACATACTGTGTAGTGTTACTATATCTCCTGTTGCTATTGAATACCCATCCATGCTTTTTTATCCATTTCTCCTCCTTTTTCTCCTGCCATAAATAGCTGTAACTCATTTCTTGTGTAGAGTTGTACAGATTATTTTGGGATGATATAACACTCGGTAATATGGGTGCAATGTTTGGTAAAGCCCTCTCTTGGAATGACAGAGTTGAGCCAATACATTCCTGTGGAAGGCCGCTGCTTCCTTAAAGCTGGAAATTGCATCTCTGCTTCGTGGTATAATGTACATTTACTTTTTCAGAAAATTGTTCTATATTGTTTTGCTCACTGGTCATATGAATCTGCTCATATTTTGCCATCAGATAGTCAACCTACATCCTCGTTGTATGTATTTCTATAACATTAATCAGCTATCCCATACAGTCTAATTCACAGTACTTGCCTGTTTCTGTCAGTTCTGTAGACTAGAAAGTGGATCCGTCACTAGTTTACAAATGATCAACTGCATACACTATTAAATCAATCTTTTAGGCCTGATGAGGCCGTTGTACTTGCTCTAAAAATCCATGTCTAAAGAGTAGAAAAATATTTAGAGTTGAGAGTCCTCAGTGGTTGATACCTTTTAATGGCTAACTGAAAAGATGGTAACAAATTGCAAGCTTTCGAGACTACTCCGGTCTCTTCATCAGGCAAAGACTAAAACAAAAACTGAAGAATCACATATATATATATATACACAAGAGGACACAGGAATAGTGCAATAGGTAAGACAAGTGATGTGAAGCAGAACTGTCATTATGGCAGAGGAATGAACATAAATATTGGAACATATCATAGATAAGGAGAGAGTTTTATTACCCTCTGATTGGGGTCTGGTGTTGTGTTTTGATGCCCCTAGAAGGTCAGAGACGCAAATTCCTTAATTGATATAGAATGACATGAATCCATGTGACACGTTCATTCCAGCACTAAGAGTGTCAAAGGTCATCATAAGTTTGTATTCCCAAACCTTTCTATCTTTCTCAGATTTGAAGTTAGATTTTAATACCAGTAATTCCATACTGATTCCAAACTGATTCTTCAATTTTTGTTTTAGTCTTTGCCTGATGAAGAGACCGGAGTAGTCTCGAAAGCTTGCAATTTGTTACCATCTTTTCAGTTAGCCATTAAAAGGTATCAACCACTGAGGACTCTCAAGTCTAAATATTTTTCTATCTACTGGCTAACACGGTACGAAGATACACATCTTTCCTATGTCTAAAGAGTGAAATCATGAGTCCATGTGTATTCAGTCTCCATCCACCCAAGATGACTGACTGCTGCAGCTTGTACTGAGCAGTGTGAGATCTCAGCAGCAGCAGGAAGTGGGGGACAGTGATGATCTGTTAATTTGTTAATCAAGTTTGGTGGGTTGAGATTGATATTAATGTTTCAAAAAGGATTATACAGACTTGAATTTTCACTGTAAGTATACCAGCCACATTAGATCTAAGATATGTTTAGTGACGTATACAGTTTGTATTGTGAATTTCTGGTGACACATCCACTTTAAAGGGAACCTGTTAAATGATTCATGTTGCCCAAACCATGGACAACATGAATCAAAGTATGGCATCCGAGTATGTTTTACTCTGAAACGTTGAGGCACCTCAGAACAGACATATTTTGAAAAGCTGCCTTGAGACTATGGGGGATTGGCAATCATCAAGAGCAGTAATTTTTTCACCGGTCTTGATGAGCGGTCGTGTTGGAGTGGGCGCTCCTGATTCATTAAGAGGCGCTGTTATGTGAGCCTCACCACAAATCTTATTCGAGACCCTGCTTGCATGAACTTGACAAGAGGGGATCACTACACCCCTATATATATATATGATAATAGTATATATGATTGCTCCCAGTAATAATTACTTTTATCCGGGGCATAGCAGATTCTGCTACTAAATAGCATTGAGATAGAATATCCATACATAATAATGACCTTCTAAAACAACAGTATCAGTTCTACACTGTAAAAATGATTTTTTTTCTTCCAAGGAATTAATTATATTTAGAAAAATTCCATTTTTAAATTCAGATTTACAAAAAAATAAAATGCATGAAGTATAAATATGAATTTTTGGGAAAACAGTATAGATTTCCTTGCCCAGAAAATCCCTGGGAATAATACAGCCACTGTCTTAATCAATTATTTAGGACATCACTCAGCCCGGTTGTAACTTCATAAAGTTTCACTTTTAGTTAGAACCAGATCAGAGAAGTCGTCTTTCCAAAGGAAAGTTTATTTTCAGGCCATGTATTTACTTTGGTATTTACGACCTTCTGTCCGACAAGCTTTTTGGTGGCAGAAGCGGGATTTTGGTCACTGTATTACTTGTCATAGGTCTTGAAAAAATTAGAGTTTGGATCCAGTTTTTCCTGTAGGGAGTGTAACTAAAGAATGTGGTCGATTGCCGGGATGTTGGACTTCAACTTTTGTTCTACTTTCTTGGGTGAAATCCACTAGCTAAAGTCCTTTGGCTTTCTACTGAAGGATTTAGTGAGGAACAGCGGGGAATTTGAAATTCCTCACATCCTTGGATTTGTATAATCCGGATGTTCATGTTACTGAAGTGATTGACTTGGATAATTACTTTATATTATGCAGTTGTGCTTTAGTGTAGTATTACACGCCAACCACTTAGATATCCGGCTTCTGGTAAATCCTTGGTCAGCCTGAGTCCAACATAAAGAGATCTGCCACTTTGTAGCGTCTCCTTCTCTCACTTTTGGAGAGGGTCTGAGCACAGGACCCTTATTAATAAGGCATATAATGACCGGGATGATGGGACATCCATTTTAGATTCAACAGTACAACTGTCTACGATCTAGTAATCTGGGGCTCTTGAATAACTTCATTGCAATAGTCAATCCTGAAAAGGAACCACAATCTCAAAGATTCTTAAATTCTCCTCACTTGGCTCCCCTTATATTTGAGGGTCTTTCTACCACTGTCAGATTTCCCCAATTGCCTAGCACGTATCATCTTATTTTGTACATATAAAATGCAGGTTATATCTTGTGAATATCTTTTTTGTTAACCTAGAAATAAAAGCCTTAGATACTTTTTAAAGTTCAAGTGGTTGCCCATGATAATTTGCTGATCCTTGGGTGCCCCACTATTGGGACCCTCACAAATCGGCAGATCAGGGAACTTTTATCCCTATTACAAGATGGTGTAGCTGGTCGGATTACATTCATTCCTTATGGGGCTGCCGGAGAAAGCATGGTGCAGCGCTTGGCAGCCCCAGTAGTGGAGCGCAGGTTGCACATTTACACTGCTGCTCCAATCTTATGAAGATAAATGTTCCCCACTCTGATAGTCAATATTGGTCTCTGTGGTCGGACCCCCACGATCAAGTTATCACCTATTTTATAGATGTGTGATAATTTGTTTAAACCGGACAGCGCCATTAAGGCACTTGTGGCAATGAAAGTCACAGTGTAGTACCAGATCTATTCTGCAGCAGACCCTATTGCCCGAGGTCTCATGGTGATATCCATGCAGATTGGTCCGATTTCGGACTGCAATGCACGAACTGGCCGCAGCTATCCCGATCCGAATGTGACAGCTTCATAAGAATATATGAGGCAGTGACGCTCAATTTGGGAGAGCCGCGGCCAGTCTGTGCATTGCAGTCTGAGATTGGACCAGTTTGCTTGTACATCTACACAAGACTTTAAAGTGAGGTCTTTTGATGGGATTGAGAAGAATAGCGCTACAAGCAAATCATTTTTTAAAATTACCGGTTTATTTGTTGGACCAAAGACCCTTCTTATAATTCCTGTTCTTGTTCATCCCAATGGTCTTCGATGAACATCTTTTCCCTTTTTTGGAGCTTCTAATTTCAGTGATCCATTCTGATCCCAGTGTTCATATTTTATCCAGTCTAACATTTATCACTTAGTCAATGGATGAGTGATAGATATTATCTGCTCCAATGCCCCACAAACCATTTTCCATTATGCAGCTGTATAAATGGCCGCAGAGTTGACGACGAGAATATAACCGGCCACACTTGGTTTTCAACTTTATTTTAATACATGGCTCCATTTTACGCTTTATTAACTTTGTCATCGCAAAATGCAAAACACTGACCGCGTTGAACACTCAGTTACTTGTGAATGTGCCTCAGCTTCTAAGAAATGTTTGCTCTGGAAGGTTTACAGATTTTTCTCTGTAAATGAAATAGCTACTGCATGTTAAACAGTCATTTAAGGGGGTAAAAGCTGGTTAATAAAGTCTGAGTATTTCATGTTAGTAGTAATAATATTTATATATTGTAGAATAATTCTGGTCGGGCACACCTTTGTTTTTATAATTGTTACAAGCTTAATATCCAATGAACATTTGCATTTAAAAAAAGAGACTAAATCTGTTACAAATTCCAGTAGTTCAAAGTTTGGAGATCGCAAAGTTGTTTCAAGTCAAAAAACTATAATTTAATTTAATGTTAAATTCTCCCAGGTCCAGTATGGTTGCCATGAAGAAACAAAGTGTAATCTGTTCCAAGCAATTATTATAAGAAATGCACAGATTGAATTATACAGAATATGTCTAAAAACAATGGTTGGAAATAGCACAGTGAAAGGTACTGATTAAATAAATATACATAGAATAGCGACGTGTATAAGTTTGTAATGTCACGACAGGGATCTGTTATAATTCATGCCAGTAAAATAATACACTGCATGTAATATCAGCAGTTCCATCAGATCTGACAGCAAAAGTAGCCATGGAACCATGAAAGAACCTTGACGGACCTCATTCTAAGTCAGTGGGGTTTGTCGGGTGACTTTCCAATATAGCAAATCTAAAAAGAAAAAGATGAGAACGTTGCCTTAGGTTTTTTTTTAATTATTTTCCCCCAAAATTTTTCAGTGTAGAAAAAAATTCCCTCCTTCAAAAAAGTTTGGTGGCAATTTTTTTTTGGGGGGGGGGGGTTTGAAGTCATTGTTATTAGCATTCTTGTTATGGAGTATTAAAGCAACTTTAACACTGATGGCCTATCGTTAGTATTTGACATCAATGTCCGATCAGTGGTTGGTGTGACACCCGTCGCCCCTGCCAACGTCAATCAGCTGTTCCTGGTTCCCGGAACAGCCGAGTGGCATGAATCAGACATTGATGATCTATCCTATGGGTAGGCCATCAGTGTTAAAGTCAAGGACAACAACTTCATTTCATGACGTGGACTCTCCATTTAGTTTTCAATTTTGGATTCAGAAGAATATTTTAAAAAAGGTTTTTCAAACAGCAGTATTGTAGACCTTACAAATTAAAGGAGTATTGCTTTTATGGATGCAATAGAAATATCTGTCTATATGTGGCACATGGGTTTCATATCACGTTTTGTCCACTCCTCAGTGGCTCCGTTGATTATTGTGTCTGAAGCCCTGAAAAATAGGATTCAGACGTTTGAGCTGACAGTCCCATTGACATTAATGATGTAGACAAAGTCACTGCGTGCTGTCGAGAACCATTTTCGACAATATCTGCCTATTTGAGGTGGGAACCAAATTGTGATTGACTGCGTTTTGTTGACTTCAAATAGGTGAATACTCCTGAAAATGATACTGCCATCATTCTCCACATTTCTCTGGACCTTGTGAAGTCAGAGTTGTCCATCAATGTAGAGCGGAGCAGAGATAGGTGTAAAACAATTAGGTGGGAATGTGCATTGAGATGTTTGGACTTACCAATGGTGTACCAGGCACCTGTGCTTTTTCTGTCTGCTGACAGACTCCCTTTAAGGTTGACCATTTTCATTGCTTTGTTAAATCTGTAGGAAACAGTAAAGAAAATAAACTTTTCGACGAAAAAGTAAGTCAAGTTTACCTGTAAAATGGTACAATTTACTGTTTGTTTATGGCTGCCATGACTATGAGTGTGGTCATCTTGGCTGTAGGTCCAGGTCTTTGATCTTTTGGGAATCCAGTAATTCATCGAGGCATAATGAAACTAAACAAATGTGATTTGTAGCAAATGTTCAAGCCAGACACGTATTCTTGCAGTGAAAAAATCCTTAACATTAACAAACTGATGTATTAGAAGACCGTTCTAAACAATAGAAGGACGTGAGGAATGTCCGAGGGACATCACAAGCATGTTAAAACGTTACAACAATGCTGTTGTCAGAAGCACATAAGCAAATCCATCCCCACCTGTTCCAAACCATAGAATGGACGACTCTAGCAAATTAGTTTAGAATGGCTAAGTGAAAACATAGATCCCAGGCAGTTCTGGGAAGGTGCGCTTTTCCAGACTGAGATTGTCTTTGGCTCTGCACTATGGGTGGAATGGATGGTGTGGTTTGGATGTGGGTACAGAAGTGGATGTGCTGTATTTGGATTTGTGAGTGTGACTAAAACATAAAAAAAAAGAAGAAGAGGGAAAATGGATCCAACAACGGGCGGAGGCAGAACAGAAACTGGAATGAGGTCAGCTAAAATAAATATAGCTATAGAAGGCAAAGTGTATTCACATTACCGCAAGGAAACATGGATAGTGGAATATTTCAACCATAATGATTACATAAAGGCTGTGTAGCTATGTTCTTATAGTGGAAACATGGATATGTACAGAAAACTGATCACAAGAGCCTCATTTTAAGAACCGTACCTTAAGTCGTAGGATCCGTTCCGCTTTGCAATTTTGGCTTTTGTCGTATAGAAAAAAATAAATCAACTTGATGTATAATTGTGTCCCTGTAAATGTCCAGAAAAAATGGACATCTGAATGAGGCCTTAGGCTGTGACCAATAAAAACTATTCATCTTGGGCATAAGGTATCAGATTTTGCTGCTGTTCTTTGGGAAACCCTGGTAGACAAATGTAACAGTTGGGATCTCTGTAGTACGTCTTCATTACTTGGTGATGTGTGTTTTATAGTTGCTTTCACACTGCCTAATGCTGAAAAAAAAAATCAGTTGCACCCTGAACACTGTCAATAAGCTGGGTTTGACAAATCTCTAAGTGTCAAGCGATTAGCAATTTTAGACCATAATGTCGGTGTGGCTTCGAAAATTACCGATCATTGATTGACTAATTTTGGTTATGATCATAGATATCAGATTATGTAGGACCTGTGCTCACACATGTAAAGCAGTGCAAGCATTTATTTTACATAGAAAAGCTCAAATATCATCTTTCTACATGGATCCTGCAGAAAGCCAAACACATGCTGCACATTGTTTAGAACTGATTTACAGTCGCAAAAAAATATTCTTTTTGTGAATTTTCTTTGTCACATACTAAATGAAGAAAAAGTCAACTAATAGCTTCCATTTTAATTATAAATTAATTATATATCATCAGAAAGTTACCTATTGTTTAAAAAAGGCTTCTGTTTTAATGTTTGTTTTTTATTTATTTTTCATATCGCAAACTGTATTAAAAAAAAATAGAATTCTCTCCGCTTTCACACCACTGGCTACTGGTACTTTATTTAGACTTTAACTTCCTTTTGTTTTAGGAAACAACACATGTACACAGCCACAATGCACAGAGCCTGACCCTCTCTTTTATATTGAGCATGTGCAAAGATTTTTGGGAAGGAATGGGGAGCAGAGGCAGCTGTGACATCGCCTCTTATAATTAATGGATCCTAGGTCATCAGCTGTGTATAGAGGTGTGACCTGTCATTGTAAACCTGCCTCTGCTGATAAGGTGCCTGCTAAAATCACTACCTGAAACAATATAAAATATGAGCCTAGGAAAAGAAAACAAGGAGAAATGTAGTAAAGTATTACGGAAGTGCTAAATATTAAAGCAAGTACCGTATAGATTTGTGTATAAGTCGAGTTTTTCAGCACTTTTTTCGTGCTGAAAACGCCTCCCTCGGCTTATACACGAGTCAATTGTACCAGAGGGCTGGAGTGGAAGCGGGTCACAGAGGCAGGAGGCTGCAGCTGTAACTGTGCCTTCTGCTAAAGAGAAATGGATATTCATTTCTCATAAAACGCACAGTGACATCTGCAGCCGCCGGCTTCCAGAAGACATCCTACTCACCTTCCTGCGCGCCCTTGCTGCATCTTGTTGGTTCCAGCGCCAGCAGCAGTTCTGTCCGAGCGATAACGTGGCCCTGCTCATTAAGGTAATGAATATGCACGCCTCTCCACTCCCATAGACTAAATATTCATTACCTTAATGAGCGGGGCCACGTGATCGCCCGGCAGGAAGAGCTGCAGGCGACGTAATGAGATGCTGCGAGGGCGCGCAGGCAGGTAAGTAGGATAATTGTTTTTTTTTTTTTATAGGAAACATGCATACAGGGATAGGGGATAACAAGCCATGCATACAAGGACAGCAATGCGGGAGCCATGTATTCAAGGACAGGGACCAGGGAGCCATGCATACCAGGACAGCAATGGGGGAGCCATGCATACAAGGATAGGGGATCAGAAGCCATGCATAAAAGGACAGTGTCGGGGGAGCCATGCATACCAGGATGGGGATGAGGGGACAATGCATACCCGGCTTATAATCCTGTCAATAAGCTTACCCAGTTTTTCATGGCAAAATTAGGTGCCTTGGCTTATACTCTGGTCGGCTTACACTTGAGTATATACAGTAAATACAGCAGCATCTTGGATAAACACAGACCTAACATTCAGCCTATATTACTGAGAGGAATACTCCCAAATAAAAAAAAAATGAAACTTAGATCAGGCAACAAACTGAAATTGAAAGAAGGAATGAAGATTTCCAACAGAGGCTTATGGCGATTAAAGGTAACCACTACAATTGAAAATAATTTTTTTCGATGGTACCCATAGCCTTTAACAACATAAAATTAGAAATTTTCCATGTATGTTATATTCTATTTTTTCTGTTTATATTTTAGACTTTATTTTTATGAATTTCACCGTATTCTGACTGGTTGTTACAGTTCGTTGACATACAGTAAAAGTACACTATCATGATATAATCCTTGTTGAGGGTTATCTATGCATTCTCTGATTACTGGGAGTTCCTGACAATTCTGACATCACTTAATTTTGTCATCTGTACTAATGGTAGAGTTTAGCGCTGACACTTGACGCAATTGAGCCGTTGTATAATTGTTTGCATGCCTAAAACACAAATTATACCACTCAATAATCGCACATAACCAGCAGTATAAATACCGAATGACGTGGAAACATTGATGTTCTGTTCCTAAATATCTTTGAAATCTGTTTCAAATAGAGAAAGCTCAGTGAGGGTGGAATTCCAGGCTCTCATTATTGTGGTTGGATGTTTCTGCTTTCTGTCTGCTACCCCTTCCTTGCCCTTTGCTCAAAACAATACTTGTTCTTATTAATTTCTCTAGTCCTGGCTATTGTGAAATGCAATCTGGATGGCCATTAACCCCTTGGCGCACATACCAGTGGTGCAGTCTTGTTTGGCATATTTTGTGTTTTTATTTAGTTATACTGGTAAATAGAACTTATGACAATGATTTATTTTATTTAGCCTTAAATCCAATTATGTGCCTAGAGGCTGGGAATAATTTGCTGGTCCATTGTATTGTTTACTGGGAGATTACACGTTGTCTGCATCTTCTGGGAATTTCTGAGCTCCGAATTTCTGTTCAGTGCTAAAGTTAGATATTGCTGCTTGGTGTTGACTTTTCTAAAATGTTGCAGGGAGGTGAGATTTTCCACCCAGGGTATGCCATGTCCTCTGGCCCTGTGCACGTAATCAATCTGTGTAGAAGCCTTGTCAAGTCCAAAAACTAGGAATGATTGGACCTGTGGAAGTTTGGGTTCTGGTACCGACGGCGAGTGGGCCCCCCCGCCTGCTCAGGGCCCCAGCACTTGCCCGGGTGTGCCGGGTGCTGACGCCGGCCCTGCTTCCACACTCTAAAGACATACTGATAGGAAATGTAGATGTGAGCCACATTGGCGACAGTGATGATTATGTCTGTAAAACGCTGCAGAATATGATGGCGCTATATAAGGAAATGCAGAATAATCTCTCCCACACATACTCACTCTGCTGAACACTCCTATGTACTCCCCGAGAAAGCCACTGTCGACAGGAGGATCAGTAGTATGGTGGATCCTTAACTCCCCCAACAATCTTCTGTCCAGAGCTCCCATATACTGTACATTAATGACTGCCAAACAAACCCATTGATATAGGCAGGTTCAGCCGACCTTAGGGCCCCGTCACACATAGCGACTCACCAGCGATCCCGACAACGATATGAACTTGTCACGATCGCTGGTGTGTCGCTACATGATCGCTGGTGAGCTGCCAAACAGGCAGATCTCAGCAGCGATCAGACAGCGACTATGCGGGTAACAAGCGACGCACGTCGCTTAGTTACCCGCAGTGTACATTAGATACCAGCGCTCTGGTGCAGGGTGCTGGTAACCAAGGTACACATCGGGTTTCTAGGCACAGCGCGGCGCTTAGAAACCAGCTGTGTGCCTTGGTTACCAGCTCCCCTGCACCAGTGCGCTGGTACCTAACGCACACATCGGGTTTCTAGGCACCGCCCGGCGCCTAGAAACCCGATGTGTACCTTGGTTACCAGCGGATCGCTGGTCTCCCGCCTGCCACACGCAGCGATGCGTGCTGGCCAGCGGGAGACCAACGATCAAAAAAATGTCCAGGACATTCAGCGACGATCAGCGATACCCAGCAGGGGGGCTGATTGTCGCTGAATGTCACACACAGCGATATCGCTGGTGAGCTCACTGTTGCGTCACAAAATTGTGACTCAGCAGCGATCTCGCTAACGATCTCGCTATGTGAGACGGGGGCTTTAGTCTAATGTGTGTATTTCAGATAGGGAGATTAGATTTGGATGAAGAGTAGAGATTTCTAGCTTATGGAGCATGGAAAACAAGAGCAGCTGCTGTACATGCGCACCTCTGCTTCGTCCATTCTCGATGGGACTGCTGGAAATAGCCAGGGACTGTGCTCTGTTACCTCCGATGGACCCTTTAAAAATGAATAGAATGGTGCCAGCATTTCAATGAGACCTATCAGTGCCCCATTCTAGGGATCACTAGGGGTTCCATTGGTCGAACCCCCATCCGCAGAAGAAGCAAATGTGAAAATGTGAATATCTCTGCAATGGATTGACACAGTGGAAAGTGGAAAAGAGTGGCAGAATTAGGGGAGCTAGGGCATTTTACAAGGTATTTAGCTCAATTTTTTGAGCAAGTTACTTGTCTTCTTTAAAGTTTTAGAGTCGTTCTTTTAAAATATGTTTTTCATTAAAAGTGAAAAAAATTAAAGTGGTCATTCTAAGTAAGCTTTCCACTTGTAAAACTACTGTACAGTTTTATTACAGCTATTCAAATTATGAATCATATTTAGAAAAATAAACTAAAGGGCCTGAAATAATGAACCACTGTGCGTGTGAGCTTACTCATCTCTGTGCATTAGCAATAATGAGAAATTCATTGACTGACATTGACCTATATGTTGTATAAACCCACCATGTACCTTAGAACAATGACAGGTAAACTCAACGACTTCAGTGGGACAGACTGACCTACTAGTATGTATGTGGGCTTCGTTATTTTCCCCCAAACAGGTGTTGATGAGGATAAACCATGCAAAATGTCAATCTGTTTATTCCCACAAGAGATAAGCCACCGCCAGAAAAAGCAAATCTCCTCTCTGCTGAACTCTCTGCATGTGTATGGGAGCGATGTTCAGTCGAAGATGTATTAAGAACTATGATGCTTACACCCAGTAATTATCACAATGTTCAAAAAATAGTTATTTTTATTATTGTTTTTTAAAATTATTTTATACTGTACTGTGCTGATTGGGTTAAGATGGTTCTCAATGAAACCCTCTTCCACCACAATTTTTCACTGTATCGTTTGGATGCTTTCCAATCAAGTCAATGGACAGTAAAAATCAACCAAGTGTCCTCAGATAACCTTCTCTATATCTTAGGATATCCTACTTCTTTGGTCTTAACAGATGCATTTGTTTTTTCAGTAAACATTGTCACACATTAAAAAAAAATTGTAGCCCTAAAATATTTTGAAGATCTCCCTTTCTCATGATAATGTATTTAGTAGTACACTTTATACGTATCAATATTCAGTATAGGATAGTAAAACATTCACCTTTATCAATGGGAGAGATGTAATATTAATTCATAGTATCATGCTGCATTTAACATTTCCTAGAGACTTTGAATATTGTGTTGAGAGGCTGCAAAAACCAATGTACCTAAAATTCACATTAATTCTGTCTTTAAATGTCACTTTACTTTTTGAGGCAACTTGACATCAGGTGATATATAATGTGATAAACAGGCAATCTACAAATCACTTCATATAAAAAATAAGTTTTCTTACCGCTAAAAAGTCACTAGAAAGTTACATCCATTTAGTGTCTCCCTCCCGGCTTTCTAGCTGCCAACTGCCTGTTGTCAAGTGTAATCCTTCTGCAGCAGAGACGCTGAGAATGATGACACAACGTGAGGATGGGGCTTTATCTCACCGCTCCTGCTCTGCTGTCTGTTAAGTTGGGTTTTCAGAGGGCAGGGAAATTACTGATCAATGGCAAATCAAATTCAATGCATGCTGAGAAATGAGAGAAAGGAGGTTCCCGCACATATAAAGGTGGTAAAATGCTGATGAAGAGGAACAGCCCACTAAAAAAGAATTTATCGAAACCTACAAATCATAAGAATAAGTACAGATCCTGGACATATTAGACCTATGTCCGCTATAAGCAATTTAAACTTGGTGTTTGAATGAGGACAGCAGGACCATGACTTTCTATAGGTTTTATGTGAAAGGATATTTATGCTTAAAACAGTTATTATACCTATTCACAAAATGTCATTTTATGTGCACTGGTTTTCTGCTTGAAGCTGCGCAATGTAAGAGTCCATTTACACAGACTGATCGGTGGCACGATACGATCGCCGATTGGTAAACTTCTACCGATCGGCAGTCGTTTCACTGTAAATGCCTGTTTACACTAGCAGACCAAAGCAAAACGTTGCGCACTGAGCAAGCTATACCATTAATACAGTGGCACATAGGCTGCTATTGTTCTCGGCAGTAAAGGCACTGTCACACTTAGCGATCGCACCAGCGATCACAACGACACGACCTGGCTAGATCGCTGGTGCGATCGCTATGTGATCGCTAGTTAGATTCCAAACACAACTCATCAGCGATCTGTATAACGTCCTCTGCGGTCGTTGGGAAAACCTAGTCCCACCTGCGACGCTGGTGAAGTCGTTCATAAAGGGTGTCACACTCAGCGATTCAGGCTCACCAGCGGGACACCAACGACAAAAAAACGGCTCAGAACGTTCATAAGCGATCAACGACATCTCAGCAGGAGCCACATCGCTGCTACATGTCACACACAGCTAAGTCGCTAACGAGATCGCTACTGCGTCATAAAATCGGTGCCGCATTAGCGATCTCGTTAGCGATCTCGTTTAGTGTGACAGTACCTTAAGAGTCCTATTTACAAGATCAATGGATCTTTTGTGCTGCAGGAAAGTTAATTTCACCTAATGAATGAGCGTTTTGTGCGTTCATCTGGTGATAAGCAACCTGATTACATGTCATGATAATCGCGCAATGAGCGCTTTTAACAAGGCTCCTTCACGATTATCTTGCATTGTAAATGTCCCTAAGACTGATTTGTCCCTAAGGTTGTTGAGAATAGAATGTGGTGAACTTGCAACTATTCTTTAGAAATTACCAAGTTTGAGCATTGTTTGAGCAAAAAAGCAAAGTTTATTCTTGTACTCATTGTGTCGTCCCAGTAGTCAGTCCCCACTGTTTAGAAAAGTGTTCCCCAATTCCAGACTTCAAGAGCTACCAAGAGATCATGTTTTCAGGATTAATAGTATTGGCCAGAGGATAATTCCATCACCTTTGCAATACTAAGGAAATCGTAAACATGATCTGTAGGTGGTTTTTGAGGACTAGAGTGTGATGCTAGTCATTATTCACGGACAAGCTGTGAGGCTGGGTAGTCAAGAGGCCCGGGGTTAGATACCAAAAGGGCTTGTCATAAGCAAAGTGGTAAGGTAAAGGAGTAGTCAAGTCACAGCCTGAGTTCATAATTCCGGGAAGGTAGCGGGTCAAGGTAAAAGGGCAAGGCAAATGGATGATCAAGGCAAGATCCAAAGTCAGGCAACAAAGATCAAATACAAGAGCACAGAGTACACAGCAAGCGCACACCACTTGAGTTAAGCTACAACTGGCACTAATTGGAGGCAAAGAGCCAGCTAAATAGCCTAGTAATCACTCAAATAGCAGACACATAGAGTAAACCCCGGGATGCCTTTAGCCCTGATTGGCTGACTGAACTGTCATTCAACACACTGACATCTCAGCATCCCCCTGTCCTAGAATGGACTGCTAAACGTCACTCACTGCTTCCAGACACACCGATAGGCGGAACCGTAATATAGAGTTGGGGAACACTGCGTTAGACATTGATAGTGTATTATGGGTCATCATTCTTCAGCACCCGTGGTCAGTAGTACTCTCTGCATTATAGGCACGGAATGACCCTTCATGGGTAGAATACACGAGTGTACTCTGTGTGTTCAGTATTTGGTAAAAAACATCTGCTCCCAGTGACTCAGACTTCTACAGAAAACCGGTTAATAATGCAGCAATTTGGTCCCGTGCCAGGTCGCACTAGACAGCTGTGCTTCATCGACTGTACTTACGGTACCAACCACTAATTATTGTTGTAACCTTTGTTAGAAGGTTAGAAAAACTGAGCACGGTGTTAGATTTCCTATTTCACCGTGTTTTCTTTATTTTTGCATTTCAGGTAACGGTATTAATTATGATCTTGCTAAAACGACAGTCATAAATCTTTTCACATGGCTTACTTTCAAGATGTCATTGAAATGGTCTCATTACTATAACCCCTAGACACCAAGCCTTATAACGAGACACTTTAACAGGTCGTTTTGTCCCGCAGTGATGATGGCGTAACCTTGGTTCATTTTAGGTATGCACTATGGAAATGGAAAAATATTAAAAACAGAAGCACCTCTAAAAAAATATAATTGTATTTTATTGGGTTCATGTAAGTGCCAATGCCCAATTTTTTTTTTTACTGTAGCGTTTTTGTTTTTATAACTGCTTTTTATTTAAAGTGCAATCAGCCATAAAATATAAAAATAATTATAAGGGCATGTGAGTCTTTAAGAGGTCATCTTTTATAAAGTTGTAAAAAATATAAATTCTTAGTTACATCTGTTTCTGAGGCAGTTCGGTCACAACAAATATGGCCAATATTACAGCTACGATCATGGTTGTCACCTAAATGTCTTAATGGCAGATGGGTCTAGTCATGCAGTGGGAGAGCGGCGCCGTATAAATCGGTGATTGTTTTATTTGTTAATGAATGAGATACATGGCACACCACATTTTTTTTAGGCTGCGCATGTAGGATACCGTCCTCAATTCCGAATAAGAAGAAAAAACAGACACTCCAAATTAACGAGTCAAATAATAGATTAGTTGCTTTATTATTTTGGCAATCCAAATATTTGAAGTTTCGGTTAGTCATTAGCTAAACGGATTGTGCTGTAAGTAGAGTGAGGAGTTCAGAAGAAATAGTTCAGGTAAAAAAGGCGACCTACGTCACTTTGATTGAAGTGCTCACACTTCACTCTAAGTGACGGCGGTCACCTGGAGTCATTCATGTTGTATCAGAAGGAGATACAAATGGCATACACAGGCAACAAGCAGTGGCGCTAAGAATAACACTACATCTGTGGCCAGTGGCATTATTCAAGGGTTAAAAGATATGAAGCAGCAATACACCAGTATCATTTATTATTATTATATATAGTCCTAGCGGTAACTTTAAATAGCACTTAATGAACAAAAATAGCCATCTCAGCAAGACCATGGTCAACCATTCACTTGCTGCAAGTGGCCACTCTAATATTCTTGGTTTTCCTCCTTACTATTTTGCCTACATTTCCAAAAATTCTCACAATTCTTCAGACACATAGAGTGACTGCAGAATTGTTGCTTAAGACCAGACAACCCCTTTAATACTTTATACTGGTTTTCCTTATGTGTAGAACACAAGGAGGATTTTGCATCCTTTCAACAGATTACTTACCATGTTTCCGAAGACAATTCCATCCCTAGGAACGATTTCCATTTCATCATATAAAAATGCTCCGGGTGAACCTTGTCATTAGGGTCTGTCAGTAGGAGCATAGCTATAATAGGTGCAAGGGTTTGCAATCTGATCCGGGCTCTGGAGCCTACGAGGACCCAAAAGGTCCTATTTGCCTGTATGAAAAGGCTATTACTATTAAAGAACTGTGACACTTGTGCGACCTGTTGGAGATTTTTCTCCGGGGTCCATGAATTTGAAGTTACGCCACTGTCTATCAGTATTCGATAAATGTCGGAGACGAACTTCGTAGTGAAGGCTTCTGAACGCTCAAACAATTTGAGTTCAGAGACTTTGAAATTCGCAAAGAGAAAATGAAGATGTTTAGGGATGACTTATGGTAATTTTTTTAAAAACTATTATATCAGAGAATTTCTATTTATGACAATATAAAGCGGAGAAAGTCATTGTGTAATTTTTTTTTTAAATAGTCTCTTTTTTTATTTAATTTATGTTTACATTTGTCCCTTTATGACGACTTTTTTTTTCTGGTCCAATACCCCTGTCACCAATGGCACACACAAACACCAGCCAGCGGTGAGACATGACCTTCTACAGTTCTCCACCAAGTAACATTTACTGCCTAGTTAATGGCTTTTGGCTGGTAACAGCAGACATTTCCAATAAATACCGTTCCTTTATGTTTCAGAGTGTTACTGTCCTTTTATTACATGGTACATTTAACGTGCTAAACTTTATCCAGTTCCAAATACTGTCGGCTGTGATCCTCAAATTCTGCTAGTAAAATATCTGATCTCTGCCACCTCATTATACACCCGCGTTCACATACAAAAGATCTTACGATCTGAAGAAATTGCAGAACGTAGCGAAACGCAAGATTGAAAAAGTGTAGGAAGCACTTCCCTGTGATATACGGTCCGCCGCGGACATGTAACTTATTACGACACTCCATTGAACTTTTTTTTTTTATCATGGTTAAAAGCGGCGGTTCTCATACTGAAAAGCTAAATATAATTTGGTTTTAGTAAAAATGTTCTATACTTATGATAATAGTGGAACTTGGCAGCCAAACAGCTAATAAATTGCCCACTCCACAAACGTGACTGGAAAGTATAGACTATTTTACTGTGTGCTTTAACATGTGGCGGTGCATGCTAGACCTCTCTTTGTCTTTTCCAGTGGAAAACTAACTTTTTTTTTTGCTAACTGAACCCTTGTGGGAATTTTTTGAAGTAAAAAGAGTAAAATAATTCCATTTTCCACGCCAAGAATTTTTTTTTTTCCGACTTCTTTTTTATTCCCTCGCAAACCAAATTATCGATTAATGGGGCATCTCACAGCAAACGCAGCAAAGGTGTTTTTTTTTACCCTCCAGTCAGAGGTTAAATCAATAGTTATTGGTTTGGAAGCAAGAGTACGGTAGATGAATAACATCTGTGTTATACCTACGTGACACGACAACACCCATTTAAATGACGTTTTTAACTCTTGCCGCCCTCTTACGACCCAATATACGCACTACAATAAATGAAAAAGATGCTTTCAAATCAGTAATCAAATTAGCCATATTGTTCTAAGACAGGACCTATTACATAAAGGAATCTTAAAAATACAGAAACGTGGTAATTGATTTTCTACATATTCCTTACCTCTTTTTAATTACTTTCAGCCATTTATTAGAGCAGATTGTGGGTCACAAAATGCACTATCCTGCAGTGGTGACCTCATTAGAAACCTCATTTTTTTGGTCTCCTCGTATTATCCTATAAAGTAGGTAGAAGTTGACTCATTTGTCATTTAATAGAAAAGATTGTACAGATAATCTAATTTTAAGTAAATATATCAGAAAATGACATATTGTTTTTAACGAGTAGCTAAAGTTTTTTTTTATTAATCTCCAGACTTCGCAAAGTTATGAGTTTTTGCACTATATTTTGCAATATTACTTAATTTCGTCCCCATCTCTCCCAAGCATTGCTGCATGCTGTTTCAAGTATCCAGCTCATGCTCCTTTAGAAGCTGCTTTCAACTGCTTCTCAGCAAAGATCCCCTTACTGTATCCAAACAATCAAAATATGGGTGGTGAGGAGCAGAGAGGCTGAGACAAGGAAAGTCCTATACTCTTATTGTTTGGATATAGTGTACGGATCTTGCCCAACAGCAGTTTAAAGGAGCTTCTAAAGGAGCATTATCAGGCTCAGTTTGTGAAGTGGACTCACTAAGACAAGGTCCGGATGGGTACATGATCCCTGGTCATTGGTACAGCTGGGGAGTGAAGATGTGGTTCGTTCAGGAATCTATGGAGCAGCTGGATGGATGCAGTGAATTTAGCAAGGAAAGAAGCAGGTTAGCATGGTGTTCACCATTGGTGGAGTACGCAAAACAAAAGTCTGGAAACACAATCCAAAGACACAGGTGTATTAATTTACCTTAAATAGGTCTTGGAGGTGATGTCATAGATCCACTCCGGGAACCCTAAAAAACCCGATGTGGAGCCCAGCAGAGGGCAACGGACCGAGGTGAAGGGAGCAGAAACCAGCATGGGACAGGTGCGCAACAAGCATGAACTGGTCAGTGAAACAGCACTGCAGTTTAATGATTCCAAGGCAGAGCAAAATAAGGTAATATTACAGAAATCATAATTTAGTTATTTTTTAACCTAGCTTTTATTTACTTTTTTTTTTTTTAAGTTTACCCATGAAAATGTCTATTAGAGTTCATAAAATAGGCTGACACATCTTGTTCTCTGCAGCTCACTATTCAGACTGGAAAGGAGTCAACAAAAAGTCAGCAAAAAAGGTTTTATAGAAGTATTTATTCCTATCTGACATTTATGGCTTATCAATGGGATCTCTCAGGAAACCTTCAGGAGCTGCTGCTTTAGGGAGGCTATGGGAGTCTTCTGCAGCACTTTGGAGCTTTGCCAACTAATTTGTGAGTCGGTTAGGTTTCTTTTTTTTTTCCTGGGATCCTCCTGGATATTCTAGGACATTAGGCAAGTATGTGTTAACATCCTTGATGAAATGCCTACTGTCATCAAGGCTGTCAGATATTTTCATATTTTTAACTTATATTAAAGACATTATGGCAGATATTCAATCCATGAAATCAATTTAAATGGAAGGCTGTTATGAAATAGTATAGTGAGTGAAAGCTGCGTAGCTACATTTGGAGATTGTTTTTTGCAATTAGTAAATCACTTTAATGGTATAATGTAATATGAACTGAAAATCATCAAAATATTGGCAGGAATGGAAATATAATGCTAAGAATGTTCCACTCCTGATAATATCTGTCAAATATGTAATTGTGTATTTACTATACAGTAAAAACTTAAAAAAATAAAGTTAATCTTAATTTTTATTTGACACTAATTTCTTAAAAGGTACATACAAAGAATCGAAGTTACCCCATATCTTTAGAAAAAGGGATAAATTCCTGATTGCTTGGGATCAAACTCTGAAGAACCCTGTTTGAGTGGATCTCAATGGGACTGTATATCTCACCATCTCTGGCGGTCACATGAGAATGAATGGAGTAAAGGTGCACAAGAATGGAGTAGAGGTGCACATACTCGGCCACCGTTCATACAGTGCTCTTTACAAAGATTGGAGGTCCCAACATTTGGACCCCAGCAATCAGGAACTTATCCCCTATCCTAATGATAGTGGATAATTTCTAGTCTTAGTACAAACCTTTTAACCAGCTACATGTTGTACGGAAAGTATTCAGACCCCTTTAAAATGTTCACTCTTTGTTTCATTGCAGCCATTTGGTAAATTCAAAAAAGTTCATTTTTTTCTCATTAATGTACACTCTGCACCCCATCTTGACTGAAAAAAAAAACAGAAATGTAGAAATTTTAGCAAATTTATTAAAAAAGAAAAACTAAAATATCACACGATCATAAGTATTCAGACCCTTTTCTCAGTATTGAGTAGAAGCACCTTTTGAGCTAGTACAGCCATGAGTCTTCTTGGGAATGATGCAACAAGTTTTTTACACCTGGATTTGGGGATCCTCTGCCTATTCTTACTAGCAGATCCTCTCCAGTTCCGTCAGGTTGGATGGTGAACGTTGCTGGACAGCCATTTTCAGGTCTCTCCAGAGATGCTCAATTGGGTGTAGGTCAGGGCTGTGGCTGGGCCAGTCAAGAATGGTCACAGCGTTGTTCTGAAGCCACTCTCCTTTGTTATTTTAGCTGTGTGCTTAGGGTCATTGTCTTGTTGGAAGGTGAACCTTTGGCTAAGTCTGAGGTCCAGAGCTCTCTGGAAGAGGTTTTCATCCAGGATATCTCTGTACTTGGCCGCATTCATGTTTCCTTCACTTGCAACCAGTCGTCCTGTCCCCGCAGCTGAAAAACACCCCATAGCATGATGCTGCCACCACCATGTTTCACTGTTGGATTGTATTGGGCAGGTGATGAGCAGTGCCTGGTTTTCTCCACACATACCGCTTAGAATTATCACCAAAAAGTTCTATCTTCGTCTCATCAGACCAGAGAATCTTATTTCTCATAGTCTGGGAGGCCTTCATGTGTTTTTTTTTAGCAAACTCTATGTGGGCTTTCATATGTCTTGCACTGAGGAGAGTCTTCCGTCGGGCCACTCTGCTATAAAGGCCCGACTGGTGGAGGGCTGCAGTGATAGTTGAATTTGTGGAACTTTCTCCCATCGCCTTACTGCATCTGTGGAGCTCAGCCACAATAATCTTGGGGTTCTTCTTTACCTCTCCCACCAAGGCTCTTCTCCCACGATTGCTCAGTTTGGCTGGACGGCCAGGTCTAGGAAGACTTCTGGTGGTCCCAAACTTCTTCCATTTAAGGATTATGGAGGCCACTGTGCTCTTAGGAACTTTGAGTACTGCAGAAATTCTTTTGTAACCTTGGCCAGATCTGTGCCTTGCCACAATTCTGTCTCTGAGCTCCTTGGCCAGTTTCTTTGACCTCATGATTCTCATTTGGTCTGACATGCACTGTGAGCTGTGAGGTCTTATATAGACAGGTGTGCGCCTATACAAATCAAGTCCTATCCGTTTAAACACAGCTGGACTCCAATGAAGGAGTAGAACCATCTCAAGGAGGATCACAAGGAAATGGACAGCATGTGACTTAGATATGATTGTCTGAGCAAAGGGTCTGAATACTTATGATCATGTGATATTTCAGTTTTTCATTCTTAATAAATTTGCAAAAATTTCCACATTTCTGTTTTTTTCAATCAAGATGGGGTGCACAGTGTACATTAAGGAGAAAAAAAAACTTTTTTGAATTTACCAAATGGCTGCAGTTAAACAAAGAGTGAAAAATGTAAAGGGGTATGAATACTTTCCGTACCCACTGTAACAAGCAATTAAATTATAGATCCTACACAACCATACGGAGTAAATGTCCAAAACGAGTAATGTCATAAAAATGTAACAAATTTTATTGAAAATTATAATACACAAAAAATCACACACAAGAAATTCATTGTAAAAACAGCTACTCAAAGACAAGGCACATAGGAGCTTCTTGTGAAGGACACAAAACTACACTGAGAAAGAGCAGGCTGGGCAGGCTACAGAGAACTAAAACTCTCCACCTTAATGAGCTTTAGTGCAGTAGCAAAAAAGTGCATAGTGCAAAATAAGGTGCAAGCCAAATATCTTGAAGGTAGCAGGCTTAATATGGGAGAACACACATCACTCTAATTGAACCCATTGACCAAATATCACCACCCAGGGGACAGAGGTACTATTTAAAGAACATCCTGCTTATTCATGTTGCCTGTCAGCGTGTGTCCAGGGCAGCCCCAACGCGCGTTTCGCATGGGCTTCCTCGGGGCTGTGAATTAAATTATGTGTCATGGTAACTCCTTCCAAGAACAGCTAATTTGAGTTGAGATGCAAACGATCTCCAATCTGCCATTATTGGTTCAAATTAAAAAAAAATACGATGTATCGGCGATAAGAAAATAACACACAGCCAGTGTCTGTCAATGAACAATTTTTGTCTGCCTTCAGATCCCAAGCAACAAGTATTTTGTTACACCCCCAGAAGAAAGGGTAATGGCTAACTACATTACCTAACAAAGAAAGTATTTTAATTGTGAGTAATAACAAGGTCATAAATTATGGATTTTGCCGAAGTCCTTGGAACTCCTGTCCAGTTTCCTATGCCTTCTGTAACAAACAAAACTCTATATCGTGTTATTGCTTTTATGAATAACACTTATAAATCTAATTTAAAAATATTAAATTATCAAAGATCTATAAATTGTTTGAATGATAATCAAAACAAAGTATAAATATTTACCATAACATATGTACTGTATGTAACATCTTTAACGCAAAGGTTCATTCTCACATTAGATCTTTATGGCCCATCCATTGATAATTTATCATGATGTTTTACAAAAGTGGTTTCCATTTCTATGGACCCTTTTATCAGGAAAATGAAGGCCCCATGATCTATTTTCTGCCAGCTGAGGCAACTGCCATTCTCCTAAGAGATGAGGGCCAAAAGTAGAGGCCCTCGTTCATCTACTAGACATTTATGGCATATTCCAATGTGGGAAGACTAATTTAGCACAAACAAAATAGTTCATACATTTACAGGACATAGAGAGTCTCAGTGTCAACTAATCTTAGTCCTTTTAAATGGTTCTTTTCATGATTTATTTTCAGGAGCGCATCTGATGTGATATATTTGGACTTTATAAAGGCATTTGATACAGTACCACACAACAGACATGTATTAAAGCTTCAGAAGCCTGTACTAGGGACACTATATGCACATGGGGTAATAACTGGTTAAGGGGCAGGAAAATGGTCTTTGTAAACAGTATAGACTCTACAGACTCTAAATGGAATAAAGACAGCAGTGGGGACCACAATCATCAATACTGGGAGCAGTGGGGATCACAAGGATCAATATTGGGAGCAGTGGGGACCACAATGATCAGTACTGGGAGCAGTGAGGACCACAAGGATCAATATTGGGAGCAGTGGGGACCACAAGGATCAGTACAATGAGCAGTGGGGATCAAGAGGATCAGTACTGGGAGCAGTGGGGACCACAAGGATCAGTACTGGGAGCAGTGGAGATCACAAGGATCAATATTGGGAGCAGTGGGGATCACAAGGATCAATATTGGGAGCAGTGGGAATCACAAAGGATCAATATTGGGAGCAGTGGGGACCACAAGGATCAGTACTGGGAGGAGTGAGGACCACAAGGATCAATATTGGGAGCAGTGGGGACCACAAGGATCAGTACAATGAGCAGTGGGGATCACAATGATCAGTACTGGGAGCAGTGGGGATCACAAGGATCAGTAATGGAAGCAGTGGGGATCACAAGGATCAGTACTGGGAGCAGTGGGGATCACAAGGATCAGTACTGGGAGTAGTGGGGACCACAAGGATCAGTAATGGAAGCAGTGGGGATCACAGGGATCAGTACTGGGAGAAGTGGGGATCACAAGGATCAGTACTGGGAGCAGTGGGGATCACAAGGATCAGTACTGGGAGCAGTGGGGACCACAAGGATCAGTAATGGAAGCAGTTGGGATCACAAGGATCAGTACTTGGAGCAGTGGGGACCACAATGATCAGTACAAGGAGCAGTGGGGACCACAAGGATCAATATTGGGAGCAGTGGTGATCACAAGGATCAATATTGGGAGCAGTGGAGATCACAAGGATCAGTACTGGGAGCAGTGGTGACCACAATGATCAGTACTGGGAGCAGTGGGGACCACAAGGATCTGTGTTAGGACCAATTATTTTTATTCTCTCTATTAATAACCTTGTAGATGGGATTGAGAGTAAAGTGTCTGTCTTTGCTGTCGATGCCAAACTATGTAGGAGAATAAAAACTAAGCTTGAAAGTCTAATATTACAAAAGGATCTAGATAAAATGTCTGCATGGACAAACACATTGCAGATGATGACTAATGCTGATAAATGTAGAGTAATGCATCTGGCCAGAGAAATCACATTGCTGCATATACATTGAATGAAAATATGGTAGGAATTACAGAACAGGAGAAGGACTTGGGTATTCTGGTTAGACGTAAGCTAAGCAGCACTCAATGTCAAGCAGCAGCTGCAAAAGCAAACAAGATTTTAGGGTGTATAAAAAAGATAAAATCACGTGATCCCAACGTATTATTACCCCTCCATAGATCACTGGTGAGGCCACATCTACTGTAGAATATGGGATCCAGCTTTTGGCTCCACATTTTAAAAGGGATATTCGGAAGTCAGAGTTAATTCAAAGTTGACAACTAGATTATTACAAGGGATGGAGGCCTCTCATATGATGAGAGGTTGGAAAAGTTGAGCTTGCTTAGTTTAGAAAAAATATTGGGAACTCATTTATATGTATAAATACATATGTGGTTAATACTAAAACTGCCACTTAATTTATTTCTTCCATGGACCTTACAAAGGACCAGGGGAAATTCCTTACATTTGGAATAAAGGAGATTCTGGCAGCTAAACAGGAAAGGGTTCTTTACAGTTAGAGCAGCCAGACTGTAGAATTCCTCAACGCAAGAGGTAGTAATGGCCGACATTAAATCAGCATTTGAAAAATTGCTGTATGCTTCTCTCACAATAAATGGCATTATAGTTTATAAATAATCTAGTGATAGAGAATGTATAACTATTGGAGAAAGATTGAGCTTGATGAACTTGTGTCCTTTTTCGAGCTCTGTAACTATGTAACTGTACTCTCCAGCCTCCAAACTTCCTGGTTGGAGTGGGTGTGGATGTTCTTGCTTGACTGACAGTTCAGGCCGGCGGCATTGTCACGCTTCTAGCCTGTGCGCTCCTCATGCTGCTACATAAGGCTGCTTTGCCTCCGCAGCATCAGAAGTCGTGTGGGGCTGAAGCTGGCTGCGGTTAGGACCTAACGTCGCATTCCAGCAATCCCAACCAACTTTAGTGCAGTGCTTACATGCTTAGTAAGAAAGAGCTTGTAAGCCCTGCAGATTTTCAGCAACTATTGTGCATTTAAAAAAAAACAGGGATAGAAGAATGGAGACTGAAATAGCAAGTAGTTTGCAAACTTGCTTAATTTATCACTGTCTACCATTCTCCACCTATTTTTTTAAACATGGGAATAATCTTTTAATTAAATGGGTGTTCTACCCTTGACATTTTTATTTTATAATAGCCTGGCAAACTGAAAAATAAAAAATATATATATTTTACTCAGCCTACTTACCCCCCATCATTCCATAGCACTACCTGAGTCCCCCGACTCATTGCATCTTCTCTCTGGAGGCATGGATATCTTCCTGCTGCAGCCAATCACTGCCGCAGGGTGGGGCGTGTAACAGCTGCAGCGGTCACATGTCTGTATAAAAGGAACAGGATGCACAGAGTCGGTTCGTTTAGTCATTTTTTAGTGCGCATTTATGCCAAAGATAAGCGGAAAATTATTATTTTTTTTATCAGTTATGGACAATCCTTTTAAATATGCAAATATGCTACAACTTTCCAAATTTGGTTGCTACAAATTGTCAGCATCCAGTATAGATCCATCTGCGTAACATAATTTCCCCTTTCCAAGAATCTCCAAATAACTCTTTTTTTCAGACTTGAGAGCCGACTTAGAAAGAATGGACATAAAAATCCCAAATACTTTATAATAACATCTCCCTGGAGGACAACCGGGATCCGGCTAAAACAACATGTCATTCTTTCTCCATTAGCAATGAAGGCACACCTTGTTTTACGCTGCGAGCCTTGATTTTCTCTGCTCTCATTCCACTTTAACAAGACTTCTGAGACTCTGTCTGAGCAGAGAACATTTCGCCATTAAACCAAGGGCTTATTGCCCCGTTTTCCTAGCACGAGCACCGTACCATCTATATAGTCTTTATGGCTCATCTCAGTCAGACACACGTGGGACAGATCCACACTTGTACGATGCAACATGTGTATTTCTGGATGCAGTGATGACGCACGTGGGTCTAGTTAATGTTTCTTTTTTTTTAAGGGAAGGCCGGTTTATAGCACATGCACCACTTCCAAACGTCTTCTCTCACATGTGGAAATACATGTAAAGCAATAAATGCTTTTGCCTAAAAATAAAGGAGTAAAGTTATAAAATAATAACTACTTCCTCACAGGTAAAGAAGAGCAGTTTCGGGGAAAATCGAAACTCTTTGGAACTGATAAAACAATTCTACATTTAAAGGTTTTACAAATTTTGGTGCTGTTTTTTTTAAAAAATCTTGAAATACTGCGGTTTCCACAAAACGTACTAGAGCGTGTAAAATAAGCTGATGTATTTTCCCTGCATCTCACCTGTGAGCTTTGCTGTGTAGATTGAGACAAAATGAGTAGAGTCATGTCTCACCTGTGAGCTTTGCTGTGTAGATTGAGACAAAATGAGTAGAGTCATGTCTCAACTGTGAGCTTTGCTGTGTAGATTGAGACAAAGTGAGTAGAGTCATGTCTCACCTGTGAGCTTTGCTGTGTAGATTGAGACAAAGTGAGTAGAGTCATGTCTCACCTGTGAGCTTTGCTGTGTAGATTGAGACAAAGTGAGTAGAGTCATGTCTCACCTGTGAGCTTTGCTGTGTAGATTGAGACAGAGTGAGTAGAGTCATGTCTCACCTGTGAGCTTTGCTGTGTAGATTGAGACAAAGTGAGTAGAGTCATGTCATTTTCAAGTCATCACTTAATTCCTGCTAATTAATCTATGAAATTTCAATGTCAGTTGTGTCCCTTTAGGAGATTGATCGAATTTGCTAAGATACAAATTTGCCAAATGGGTTTTAAAGGGAAATTAGATTTGCAGCAAAGTTATTTGTTATGTTCTTGTGCATAATAAAAAAGTACTTACATCACCGCTCACCTATCCCACCTCCTCTTTTTTTTTCCCTTCCCAGTCGTGCGCATTCTCTTTGGCCTCTTCAGTCCAGGTGTCATGTATAGTGTACAGTTCCTATAGCGTCTTGTGCTTGGGTGCGAGGAAAACACAGGAGACACAGGTTGATATGAAATGACTTGTATCGCTTCATACAACAATGCTGAAAAGTTCACACAGTTTGCAGGAACAGCGACAGGAGACACAGCAGGCCAGAGTAACTTCAAGCACTACAATAAATCTCCAAAGCAGGTTCAGGCTCTCTTCTCTGTACCGTACTTCCTCTGCAAACATGGATTCACCAAACAGCAGGTTTCCAGAGTCCAAAAGTGTTCCAAGGTTCCTCAGTAGGGAATAGCTGGAGTACAAGTCCAAGGTTTCCAGAAGTCAGGTCACAGACTGACTGAGGCTTGATTCAGGAGCACTGATTGTTCAGCTGAGGCTGCTTAAGAAGCAAGAGGGAAGAATCAGGGCGGGAACATGAAAACTGAAAACTCCATATTAACTGAGGGCAAGAGCTGCAGAAAGACAGAAAGCAAAATGGCCGACGGAAAACTGAGTTTCAAGGAACATTTCAACAGAGACAAAGAACCTTACATTACTCCCCCCTTAGGGACAACCTCCGGATGACCTCAGACCAGGCTTGTCAGGGTACCTCTGATGAAACTGGCGGAGCAGGCGAGGAGCATTTACATTATTGACTGGTTCCCATGAGTTGTCCTCCACTGGGTATCCCTGCCATTTAATCAAATATTGCAACTGATTTCTGTACAACCTGGAATCTAGAATCCTTTCCACCATAAATTCTTCCTGACCATCGACCAGCACTGGGTCAGGGCAAGGAGAAGAACGTCCAGGAAACGTATTGGGTGTTGCAGCCTTTAGTAGGGATACATGAAAGACAGGGTGGATTCTCATAGTTCTGGGCAGTTGAAGACGACAAGCAACAGCACTTATAATCTTATTGATCTTATAAGGTCCAATGTACTTATGTCCCAATTTAGACGATGGAATCTTTAATTTAAGATTTCTGGTTGACAGCCAGACCAAATCTCCTACCTTGAAAGCTGGTGCAGGTTTACGAAATTTATCTGCTGCTTTCTTGTACCTTTCTTTAGCCAATTCTAGATTTTCCTTTAGAAGATCCATATTCTTTTGTAAAGAAGTGATTCTTTCAGCCACTGCTGGCAAGGGCGTATCTATGGGAAATCGAGGAAGAATGTTAGGATGATAACCTAGATTGGAGTAAAAAGGAGACTGCTTAGTGGAGGCGCTCTGAGAGTTGTTATAAGAGAACTCAGCCAGTGGAAGTAGATCCACCCAATCATCCTGTAGGTGGCAGATAAAACAGCGGAGATACTGCTCCAGGGTCTGATTGGTTCGTTCTGTCTGTCCATTAGTCTGGGGATGAAAAGCAGAAGAAAGGTTTACTTTAATGTCCAATGCTGCACAGAAATTTTGCCAAAACCTTGAAGTGAATTGCACCCCTCGATCCGAAATGACCTCATCCGGTACTCCATGTAAGCGAAACACATTCTTAATCATCAAGTCTGATGTCTGTTTTGCAGTGGGTAAGCCGACACAAGGGATAAAATGAGCTGCCTTTGTTAGACGGTCAACCACCACTAGAATGGTGTTCTTCCCTTGAGAGGTTGGTAACTCCACAATGAAGTCCATAGAAATGGATCCCCACGGGCGGGACGGGGTGGGAAGAGGTTGCAACAGACCAGTTGGTGAGGAGCGAGGTGTTTTGCATCTTGCACAGACTTCACATGAAGTGACATAGTTTAAGACATCTTTCCTGTAAGTGGGCCACCAAAAGAAACGAGAAAGAAATTCTTGTGTCTTTAGAATTCCCCTATGCCCGGCTATCTTGGAATCGTGGATGAGTTGCAATACTCTCAATCTGACTGTTTCAGGTATATACAGACGTTGTCCCTGAATCCACACACCATTCTTAAAGACAAGACTTACGTCCCTTGGGGGTTGAGCCAACAAAGAATCCGCATGGTATGCTTCCTTGATGTCCTTAAGTAGGTCTTGATTATGAATCACTCCCAGGAATCTAGAGTCAGGAAGAATAGTCTTAGGAGGAGTAAGTGGACGTGTCTCTGCTGAATGAATCCTAGAGAGTGCATCAGCCTTTCCATTGCGCGATCCTGGTCTATAAGAAATGACAAAATTAAATTGGTTTAGGAAAAGATTCCAGCGAGCCTGGCGAGGAGTCAGGCACTTAGCCGACCTGATAAATTCAAGGTTACGATGGTCTGTCAGGACGACTATTTGCTGTGCAGCTCCCCGAAGAAGGTGTCTCCATTCCTTGAAGGCGGCAATAATGGCCAACAATTCTCTATTGCCCACATCGTAGTTCCTCTCAGCCGAAGACAACTGCTGGGAAAAGAAGGCACAGGGATGCAAGACATTCTTCTCACCTGTTCTCTGAGAGAGTATAGCTCCAACGGCACAGTCTGAAGCATCCACCTCTATTATGAAGGCAAGCTCGGGGTTGGGATGTACTAAGATAGGTGCGGTGGTAAATTTATCCTTTAAACAGGAAAATGCTTCCTGAGCTTGCGGGGTCCAGGAGAACCTAGACTGTTTCCGGGTAAGTTGGGTGATAGGTGACACTACCTCAGAAAAATTCTTAATGAAACGTCTATAGAAGTTGGCAAACCCGATGAAACGCTGCACCTCCTTCACATTTCTAGGAATTGGCCAATCCTTGATGGCTTGGGTCTTGCTTCCATCCATACTAATCCCTTGCGTAGATAGTACATACCCCAGAAATTGAATTTCGTCCTATGGAATTCACATTTTTTAAGTTTGATGTAGAGATGGTTTTGTCTTAGACGTTCTAAGACCATTCTCACATGTCCATGATGTTCCTCTGTGGAGTTAGAAAAAATTAGAATATCATCCAGATAAATCACCACAAATGTATCTAGGAGATCCCTGAAGATATCATTCACGAAGTGTTGGAAAGTGGCTGGGGCGGTACTCAGACCAAAAGGCATAACTAGATATTCAAAGTGTCCATAGCGTGACCTGAAAGCAGTCTTCCATTCATCCCCAGGTCTAATACGGACCAAGTTATAGGCCCCACGGAGATCCAGTTTAGAGAAAATTTTGGCATGCCGCACTCTCTCCAACAACTCAGGGATTAAAGGCAATGGATAACGGTTTCTAATAGTAACCTTATTGAGTTCCCTATAGTCTATGCAGGGTCTCAGAGATCCATCTTTCTTCTTCACAAAGAAGATGGGTGCACCTGCGGGAGATGAAGAGGGGCATATGAAGCCCTTGGCTAAATTTTCGTCTATATAATCCTTCAAAGCTTTTAGCTCGGGCCCCGCTAGGGGGTAGATCTTACCAAAAGGTATCTCGGCTCCAGGCAATAATTCAATTGGACAATCATATGGACGGTGAGGAGGAAGCTGATCAGCGTTCTTCTTGTCACATAAATCCACATAGTCCTGGTATACAGCTGGTAGTTCAGGGACTGACATGGTTCCTTTAGGAACAGAGCAAGCTGAAACTCCTTGACTCATCTGTTTCTCCGGAAAGTGTAATTCCTTGGTCTCCCAGTTAATCGTAGGATTCTGCGCCTGCAGCCATGGTAGCCCTAGAATAATGGGAAAGTGGGGAGAAGAGATAAGCAAAAAAGACATTTTCTCCTGATGATCTTTACCCATAAGGACCCTCAAAGGCTCTGTTTCTTGATCCACTGGTCCAGAAGTCAGTAGAGAGCCATCCACAGTCTCCATCTGTACTGGAGTAGCCTTCTTCACTGAACGTATCCCCTGTTTCAGAGCAAAGGAGATATCCATAAAATTTCCACTTGCTCCTGAGTCGATCATAGCAGAGCTAGACACCCAGACTGAGTCAACCCAGAGTTTGATGGAAAGGAAGCAATGAGAACTGTTTCTTTTACAACTCAGCTGGGACACCGCTGAGGAAACTTGAAAAATTGCAGCGTTTATACCGTCATCGTCCCCAGAACTAACAGAGTTTAAGTCCGAGAAATCAAGATCTCTTGCAGCAGATCTCTCTGGAGCCTGAGGCTCGGACATGACAGAGCTCCTCTCGCAACACTCACAGTGAATGACTGCTGCAGTAGTCTTACGAGAACGGCTGGGGCAGTTTATAATGAAGTGCCCTGACTTACCACAGTAGAAACATAGATTTTCCTTTATACGATGTTCTTTGCGTGCATCACTAACCTGTCTTTGTAAAGAGTCCACCTGCATGGGTTCAGGTTCTGGTTCCCTTGTGATCCTACTCAAAGGTTCCTTAGCTGAGGAGGGAGGTAGTAAAAGGTTAGTGCGATTATTTTCGAACCATCTCTCTTGTCTGCGTTCAGTCAGACGAGCATCAATACGGATACAATAGTTAATAAAGTCACCTAACGCAGTGGGAGGGTCGGCACGAGCAAGTTCATCCTTAATCAGTGGAGACAACCCTTTCCGAAAAATAGATTTTTTAGCGGAAGTGTCCCAAGTGGTATCAAGAGCCCATCTCCTGAAATCCAGGGCATATTCGGCTACTGAACGCTTACCTTGGCGCAAAGTTAACATGGCTGCTTCAGCTGTTGCACCTCGATTGGGGTCATCAAACACCTGCCCCATGGCTGAAATAAAAGCATCAACGTGATTCAAACAATCATCCTCAGTCTCAATCAGAGGGTTTGCCCACATCAAAGCCTTATTGGTAAGCAACATGATTATAGTAAGCACTTTGGATCGTTCAGTGGGAAATTGTGAAGCATGTGCAGAGAAAAATAAATTGCATTGATTAATAAATCCACTGAATTTCTCACGTTCACCGCCAAAACGAAAAGGAGGTAATTTGGGGATCCCAGAACTCGGGTTATGGCAGGAGCCTGGGCTCGTTCCTCTAGAGCCTCAATCCTGGCTCGCAATTCCTGGGTAGTCTGTCCAAACACTTGCAAATTATGATTAGTGAGGTCCTGTAGGCTTGCAAAACGGGTTTTTAAAGTCTGTACATCTGAAAGGATTGTATCAGTCACTCCGCAAAGTTCCTTTATGCGGGCCTCCATCTTCCAGATCTTTTAAGGCAGAAGTGCTGGAAGGAGAAGAGGAAGGGAAAAAAAAAAAAAACCAATAGTGTTTACCTGTGGTAACACTCCAGAGTAAAATTTTAAGGGAATGCGCTCACCTGGAATGGTTGTGAGAAGTCACAACCACTGTCATCACATAAGGTATTAAACGGACATCTGATATCCACAGTCACAGCAGACACGGCTTTCCCAGACCCAGCAGACACTAAACATTGGCTCCTGAATCTTGTCATGTATAGTGTACAGTTCCTATAGCGTCTTGTGCTTGGGTGCGAGGAAAACACAGGAGACACAGGTTGAAATGAAATGACTTGTATTACTTCATACAAGCATGCTGAAAAGTTCACACAGTTTGCAGGAACAGCGACAGGAGACACAGCAGGCCAGAGTAACTTCAAGCACTACAATAAATCTCCAAAGCAGGTTCAGGATCTCTTCTCTGTACCGTACTTCCTCTGCAAACATGGATTCACCAAACAGCAGGTTTCCAGAGTCCAAAAGTGTTCCAAAGTTCCTCAGTAGGGAATAGCTGGAGTACAAGTCCAAGGCTTCCAGGAGTCAGGTCACAGACTGACTGAGGCTTGATTCAGGAGCACTGATTGTTCAGCTGAGGCTGCTTAAGAAGCAAGAGGGAAGAATCAGGGCGGGAACATGAAAACTGGAAACTCCATATTAACTGAGGGCAAGAGCTGCAGAAAGACAGAAAGCAAAATGGCCGACGGAAAACTGAGTTTCAAGGAACATGTCAACAGAGACAAAGAACCTTACACCAGGCCACAGTTTCCCACTTAACGAGGTCCCATGGCATCACTGTGCGCCATGCCATCACTTGGGCAACATATGTCGTATTGTCGGTGATGTCAGAGGCCTAGTTGAGTCAATAAGGATGCCTGTGAAGTGTGAAGGGAAAAGAAGAGGCGCGGAGGACTGGACGGTGGGCTGCAATGGCAACTGTGATAAAGCACAATCACTTGTGTGGACTTCCACTTGTCTGATGTTCTTCTCTGGGAAATGGGAACACAGGAGCCTAAGAATGGACGAAGATTTGCTGCAGCATTCACAAGGCATTACAATGTCATGTGAACCCCAGGAGACCCGACGACGGCCTTGCTGGAACAGATCATGCATATTGCATCCAATTTTTACTGATACATTGCCATTATTAAGGCCTCATTCAGACATCAGTTTTTCTCGTACGAATGCTATCTGTATTTCATGGATAGCACTTATACCTATGATAGTGTATGGGGCTCTGCACATGTCTGATTTTTTTCATCGGACCGAGTGCTTCATGCAAAATGACGGAGACATGTCCCATAATGATCCAAGTGTCAGATCAAAATCTGCATAACATGTCTGTAGGTCCATGAAAAACAGCACTCGGATGACATCTGAGCATGGTCGATTTTCATGAACCGTCAGAAAGGAGAATGTGAAAATTTTTATTTCACGTATGAAAAACCTGATGACACTCGGACCCAACTTTGATATAACCCTGATGTATTTCTATGCAGCCGCTCGCTCCACTCCCGAGTGCCAGCGCCAGAGCTGGGATTTCACATGCGAGCAACGGACGATTTCCACGCATGTGAGTATGAGCCCTTAGTCCGTTTTCTCCTACGAGAAAAAAACTGAGGTGTGTATGAGGCCGAACACAGGAAATTGCTTTTGGTCTGGTTCACTGCTGTTGTGTAAACCGGATTCCGATAGAGTTGTCCTTTTTTTTTCTGGATGAAAATCAGCCAATTTTTTTATAGGCTCGTCTGAATTAGCCCTAAATCTGAAAATTTGGGATTTCTTTATTTTTTAAATATTTTATTAATTGTTCTTCAGCATTCCCAAATAGAGCATGATACTGAGGCAGAAATCTCAGATGGTGGCGGAAATGTGCGTAGATCTGATGAAAGTTAGAGCCGCTTGGTAATTACGAGCAGGAATACACCTGTCGCTGTGTAAATTTGTAAGGGAAGGAAATTAAGATTCTGCCTGGAATTCCACACTCATTAAAAGGAAATTACGTTACGACATAAAGTCTAATGGATGTGGGATTATTTGGCCGGCGGTACGCTGCTCGAGCAAAGGGAGTAATTGTGATGCTGCTCACATTTTTTCCTTCGGATCTCCCTAAAGAATTTCTTTGGTTCCGTCTGTGGAATTTGCCTCGACTTCCCACTTCTATATATAGAGCGAGTGAATTGCACATTCTGACCGAGAGAGGGACGAGCCGGCTGCCAGCAAATCGCAGACAGTGAAAAAGCTTCTACTGGAAAATTGAGAAAGTTGATTTTGCCGGGTTTTATAAATCTAAAGGGGCAAATTACTCTGCTTAAAACAAAGCAACCTTAGTGTTGAAAAACAATGTAGTGCCAGACTGCTCGAAAAATGTGTGCAGTGGATGTTTTTATTGAGAACGTGGATGGGCGATGTTTCATATGAATTAATACTTGGAATAATTAAGCCACCAGTGCTGTTTCTAGTCACCAGGTGTGAGAATACTCAGTCCAGATACAGTCAGGCTTCAATTCTTCAGTCGTTGGCTAAGGATTATGGGCAGTGTAGTCCAACAATTTATCATTTAGCCAAAAAGAGACCACTCCTGGAGCAGATTTTATTTTATTTTTTTTAAATTCTTGCATAAAATATAGTTAAAGAAAGTCTGTCACCAGGTTTTTGCTATCCCATCTGAGAGCAGCATGATGTATGGACAGAGACCCTGATTCCAGTGATGTGTCACTCATATGGCTGCTTGATAAAATCACTGGCTGCAGATCTAGCAGTTCTGTACATGCTGAGCTCTGTATAACCCCGCCCACAACACTGATTAGCAGCTCTCTATGTGCATAGACAGAAAGCTGCCAATCAGTGGTGGGGGCGGGGTTATACAGAGCTCATTAATATGGAGGACTATCTGGCAGCAGGTTTACTAGTCCTCTAGTGATAATCTCCTGCTGATATAAACAGTGATTTTATCAAAACTCCACCAAGCAGCTTGGTAAGTGACACCTTGCTGGATTCAGGGTCTCTGCCCTTACATTATGCTGCTCTCAGATTAACCCAATGACAGATTCCCTTTAAGGCATTAGACCACCAAGTAATTGTATGTTACCAATGGATCTGTATGAGTTGAAAAATATAAAATTATAACTTCATTAATTTCCCTCTGATCCTGTTTTGGCATTGTCACCCTAGGAAATGCCCACTCAGCCACTCAATCAACCAGTGATTGGATAAGGGGCATTTCTTAACATTTTTTGTGTGTCGAAACTGAACCAAGAAGATGAAAATTCCGTATTTATTTCTATGCAGCTGTCAAGCTTGGGTCGGGAGGTCCGCTGGCTTGTCCTTGCACTGCGTTCCGATCTCGTTCCGATTTATACGGCCGTCTGACTGTGCCCTTTCCTTCTTTTTTGCTACACATTTTATGTGTAAGGGTGCAGCAGACCCTCATAAGTAGAGATGAGCAAATTTGTTCGGATTCGGTTCAGAATACGATCGGACTCGAATATTGTTTTTGCAATATTCGTTGAATACAGCCGAACGTCATTAGAGTCAATGGGAGTAGAAATTACTGAATATGTTCGGAACCAATCATAAGACAAACATTCGGCACGAATAGTGTTCAAATATGGCCCAAATGTCAAAATCAGTCCGGGGCCAAAATCCGAACAAATTCGCTCATCTCTAGTAATGACTTCCAGTGGTGTCCTGTTGCCACCTGATGAGACACGGGGTCACAAATGTTTCCAAATGTGTTGGATTTTCTGTTGCTGGTCGTAAGTCTCATCCGACACACTTTCCTTAAACTTCAAGGCAAGTCGCGCACCATGCGACTTGTGTGCAACTTATCTGCAGCTTGGCTGTTTTACTTACAGAATAATCAGCGCTCTAAAATTGTCACTCCACGCCAAGTTGCAAACAAGTTGCACAAATGTTTTGGTTACATGACTTTTCATTGCTGTCCCTCAACACGTATCCGTCGTGTAGCCCCAGCCGTATATTGTTATAGATAGTCCCTGCCGCGCAGCTTTTTATGCACTAACGATATTGTTCACATTTGAGATTTTTTTTAAGTTCATTTTTCTGGTAGAACTATTTGGCACGATTTTTGGTGTGAATTAAGATGAGGTTTTTGGATATTGGGCATTTTTATTCTGACTTTGTTAGCAAAGTATTCAAACTTGGATCATTTTTCAAGCAGATACTACACCGCAAAGGTTGATATGTTGCTTCTTTTTCCATGTGAAAAAAAACGCATGGAAAAAAAAGCACTGTGTGCACTGTAGACATGTGTTCCTATAGAAATCATTACAAGGCTTAGGGCTCATACTCACTTGCTGGAAAAAAATCGGTCAGTTTTCAGGATGGTCCAATTATGTGCAATTGTCATGCAATTTGCATGCGATTTTTTAGAGCACCATCTATTGCATTAGCGATTATCATGCCAAAATTGCATCAAATCGCAGCATGTTGCGATTTTTTTCTCACACCGATTTCGGCTGAGAAAAAAATCGCAAATGAGATGTCACCTATTGAATAACATTGGTCCGATCTGAATCCGATTTTTTATCGGCTGAAAATCATCCGTTTTCGGCTCAAGTGAGTATGAGCCCTTATTCAAAGAATATCTCAGGCAGTTTTTCATATGGATTTTGGAGCAAAATCAGCTCCAAAATCCACATGAAAATTCAGTGTGTTCCACATAAATCCTCCTTTACAGGCAAGAGGTAGAACAACCACCCAGATTTGCCTGCTTATTGGTAGATGGTTGTGGGGTCTGCATGTCCTGGAGCTAGCGAGGGGCTAAAATTCACAAAGAGGGATGGTACCATTTCATCCGAGAAAATTGGTCCGGTTACAGTTATCACAGACAGATAAAACCCAGATCAGAGTTGCATCAGAGTGTGATCACATTGTGATCTGATTTTCTCAGAGGTGGAGAAGAAAAAAAATCTCCTATCTTCTGCACAGTTTGAGAAAATCGGACCTTAGTCAGATGTCATCCGAGTGCAGTCCAGTTTTTTTCCGCGTACCCATAGACATGAATGATCGAGTGCAATCCGATGTTGCGATTTTTTTTTCCTTGGACCAAGAAAAAAATGGGACATGTGTTTGTCGGATTGCACAAAAATACATTTGTCTGCACGAGCACTTACTTTCATCCCTCAATTGAATTGATTGTGATTGGTAATGCAGGCTGTGAAGTGAGGCACAGAATAGTGCTGGCAGAATGCACATGAAGCCGAATGACCCACTAGACGGCATGAGCCACCGAGCCCAGACTGACTGCAGTGGTCACATACGTTGCAGTTATGATGTCACCGCACCGGTCAACAAAGACCGCAGGAGAGGCATCATTAGAGCTGTGAAGGGTAAGTTACTCTGGTTTTATTATTTTTCTTTCCTTTTCACAAGCCTGTGAACCTTCTAAAATGGAAAACTCCTTTAATTTTTTTCTTACAATAGGGAGTTTGTTGTGATGTCAGTGCTCTTCCTTGACGGGAGCTGAAATAGGTGGCTCTCCGATGAATAACTCGTGCAGGGTCACGGTCAGGTTTCCCTGTACTCTGCGGGATCAGAACACCCAGTTTTTTTGGATGACAGTCACAATTCCACGAAGAAGCGTCACGCTGGGGAAGATGTTTCGCAGGCGCTATCTTATCAGTTTGGCAGGAGAATTCGTCAGTAGCTTGATCAAGAAGTTTGGCTTGCATTATGTTCCTTTGATGTCTATGATCCTGCACTGAATCTGTCTATAGCAGATGTCTTAAAAGATTTCCTTTTGACACTGTCATAAAGAGGGTTCGTTTCATAACCTCAGAACGTGACATTGCAGAAGCCTACGAGACCCAAAGATGTCTGAGGGTTGGAATCGTGACGTTGGTTGCCATTGTCCAACGTACTGTGAAAAAGGAATCTGATTTATGTGATGTAACGTCATATCAGCATTGTTGGCCACTGGCTGTGATGCGACAAACTCTTATTTCCAATGAAACAATAAAAAAAATTAGGTTTTCATTGATGTAAATTATGGAATAATCAGATGTGATCAGATGCTTCTCTGCTCCTTCCATGTCTGGCAATCTTGTATGTATCAGAGCAACCTGTTTTCTTAAATTAACATTGATGGTGCATTGATGTAAAAATGTCCACATGACAACCCACAAATGTTTTGGGAACTAGAGATTTTCATATGTGGGCAGTAAAATAAAATCTATTGGCAGTCACTACATCTGGCCTAAGGGATGAGAGGTGACAAATGATTAACAAATATTTCAATATCAGATTGTTTCTTTAAAGGGAATCGGTCAGAAGGTTTTTTCTATATAATCTGTGCTGTTGTTTCAATTTAGTGAGGATTTTATCAGCAGGAGATTATCACTACAGGACTAGCTGCCCATCGTGCTTCCTAGTCCAACCACGCCCACCACTGATTAGCCGCTTTCTGTCAATATACATTACATGGACAGCTGTGGTGTGGGCAGGGTTAGCTTTCTGGGCTCTGCTGCTTGCTACATCTAAAAACTGATTGTATCCCAACTGCTGCACTCAGTAAACTAAGTGATACTTCGCTGGAATCAGGGTCTCTGTGTCTACATTATGCTGCTGTCAGATAAGATAGCAAAAACCTGGTGACAAAGTCCCTGTAACCCCAAAATGAGTGCCCAGTAACTGACTTAATTGCAACAGGACATAACATGTCTGTTAGGACTGGTGCAAACGTCCGTCTCAGTTCGAAGGTGCTCCAACAAAACATCAGATTGCTCTAGCACCAATGTTAGTCTAAGGGGTCGTGCACATGTCAGATCTTTTCCTTGCACAAAGAAAATCACTGAATGTTGAAGCTTGATCAGAAATTTGAATTGCATTCGGCCATGCAAGTTAATGAGTGTGTGGGAAATATTGGACAGCACTTGGATGACATCTGAGTGCAGTCCGATTTCTGTGGACTGACAGAATGGAGAAGATGGAGAAATTTTGTTCTCCATCTTCTCCTCACAGTGTGCTCTGTTTCTCTCATCCGAGAGGAACGGATCACACTATGCTGACACTTGGATCAGAGTTTGATCAGAGTGTCATTCTCATACTCGACCTGTTTCTCTCAGATGAGAGCTTATAATAGAGCGGCGAGTGCTGTACCTTATATTATCCCAAGTAGTTGTACAGATATTGTGGGGGTCACCGTACATCGTTCCCTATATTAGGGCTACTGGGTGTGGCTGTACCGCAATCATCTCTATTGATAAGTTTACAATCCAGCACTTTATGCATAAGTGTTTGTGAGTCACACACACCAAATCGTCCGTTTAGTCGCATATGATAATTTCTGAACATTGATGCGACTGGCATCCGATTTTTTGTAGTTGATGCGATTTTGTAGCATGTACGCTTACGTTTCACATCCGATTACCCACCGACTACCGATTTTTAGTGGCATCATAGCAAAATGGACATTTAACGTTTTTGAAGCCTGCAAATAATTTGAATAATGAGCCAGACCCATATTTAAGCGTGGTTTGACTGTTATTACCCTCCCACCATTGCCATGGAGTGTTTTGCTTCTTAGTGGTTCCTGTTGTGTTGCGCAACTTAAAATTATGAGTGACAGACTAATGTTTTAATAAACTGAGCGTCGTGCTGTACTATTGGCTGCTATCCAGAACTTTTGGGGAGCCATACCCTGTAGTTGTTTCTCACAGAATCCGCAGAAGAATGTGGGTGCATCCCCTTGTGATGCGAAGGATCAGCAAAGGCATTTTGAGCGCCTGTATTGGACACTGCGTAGGAATCCAGACAAGTTTTTTGCCTATTGTCGCATGAGTGTTGTCACCTTTGATATTTTGCTGGACATATTGCACCCTGGAATCACCTTGCAGAACACCAGGATGCGTCCTTCAATTTCTGCTGAGGAAAGGCTTCTTCTAACATTAAGGTATGTGTGTCAACGATATGTTGATGACGTCTTTCATAATTTACCATCTTTCACATTCTTCTTACTTGTTCATCTTAACATACTGAACCTCATGCATTATGAAATTGTATTATTTTCCCTATATGCTTGTGTGTAGCAGTCTTAATGGTTATTAACTCATAACATTAAGAGAATGTGTGAGTATACAAATGTCCACTTTTACATTTGTTTCATGTTTTTTTTATTTTTGTTTGTCTGATGTGTACATGTTTGTTGTAGTTTCTGTATTGCAGGTTCCTTTCCACTGGGCTCTCATACGCTGCTCTGCATTTAGAGTTTTTAATTGGAAAATCCACATTTCCGGAATAGTCAGCTCTACTTGTGGACAAATTTGGTCCAGACTAAATAAAGAAGTGATGCCAGAGCCCAAAATGGAAGATTGGTTGAGGATTTCACATGGATTTCAACAAAACAGTCATTTTCCACACTGTATTGGAGCCCTGGACGGGAAGCACATACGTGTGCGTAAGCCGCCGAACTCAGGGACCCAATTCTACAATTATAAGCAATATTTTTCTATAGTTTTGTTGGGCTTGGTCGACAGTAACTACCGCTTCATAATTGTAGACATTGGGGCCTATGGAAGGACTGGAGACCCGAGTCTTCATTCTTCCATTATGGGTCGGCGGCTACGCAATAACCAATTGGACTTACCACCACCATGTCAACTTCCACACTCCAATATGGATGCAGTGCCATATGTTGTAGTAGCGGATGAGGCCTTCCAATTAAGTTGTAATGTTATGAGGCCATATCCTCGGCGCAATCTGAACCATCAGAGACGCATCTTTAATTATCGCCTTTCCGTGCACGACGCCTGGTGGAGTGCACATTTGGTATTCTTACAGCCAAATGGCGTGTCCTACAATCAGCCATTCAGCTAAGTGAATCAAATGTAAATCTGTAGTGCAAGCATGTGTGGTACTACATAATTTTACAAGAATGCATGAATGCTCATCAGCTGATATGCCTGACCTTCAGTCTGATAATATGACGAGGCCTATGAGACCAGTCATCCATCCTCGTCGTCCCCCTTCTGGTCTAAAGTGCGTGATTATTGACCAATTATTTTGTTTCCCCTGGTGGTTCTATTCCTTGGCAAGATGAGGCCATAGGTATGTAGTGTGTTTTATGTGATATCATAACATAAAGTTCCTTTTGATTATTCAATTCATGGTTGACTCTCTTTTTTTGGATAATACTTTCCCATACTTAAGACACTACATAACATATAACAATAAACACAGACAACCAATGTAACTTCACTAATTTTACTCATTAGTGTTTTCTTTTGAAGCCTTTTAAAAGGCTGATAATTTTTTTGGTAAACAGGACCAACATGTCCAAACAGAAAAAAAAATATGTATAACATTATTAATCTGAAAATAGAAAAATATATAACTTAACCCCTCTCTGACATTAGACGTACTATCCCGTCCATAAAACCCGTGCCATTCTGCCCATGGACGGGATAGTACGTCATAGGCGATCAGCTGCGCTCCTGAGGGGAGCGCAGCTAATCGCCGCCGGGTGTCAGCTGATTATCACAGCTGACACCCGTGACTGTGTGTCAGGAGCGGTCACGGACCGCTCCCGGCACATTAACCCCTAGCACACCGCGATCAAACATGATCGCGGTGTACTGGGGCACAGGGGAGGATCGCGCAGGGTGGGGGCTCCCTGCGCGCCCCCCTGAGACCCTCAGACCAGCGGGATGTGATCGCGCTGTTCTGAGGGCTTCCTCCCTCCAGGACCCGGATCCAAGATGGCGCCGGGTCCTGGAGGGAGGCGGCTTCCTCAGTGCCTGCTGAGAGCAGGCACTGAGAAGCCTGCAGCTATGCCTGAGCGATCGCTGGTGTGACAGAGTGCTGTGCACACTGTCACACCAGCGATTTGATAAAATACAGTGATGTCCCACCCTGGACAAAGTAAAAAAGTAAAAAAAATAAAAATAAACATGTTATAAAAAAAAATCCAAAATAAATAAAAAAAAAAATATATATTCCCCAATAAATTCATTTCTTTCTGTAAATAAAAAAAACAAAACAATAAAAGTACACATATTTGGTATCGCCGCGTCCGTAACGACCCCCCCCTATAAAACTGTCCCACTAGTTAACCCCTTTAGTGAACCCCTTAAAAAAAAAAAAAAAAAACGAAGCAAAAAATCAATGCTTTATCATCATACCGCCGAACAAAAAGTGGAATAACGCGCGATCAAAAAGACCGATATAAATAAACATGGTACCGCTGAAAACGTCATCTTGTCCCGCAAAAAACGAGCGCCATACAGCATCATCAGCGAAAAAATAAAAAAGTTATAGCTCGCAGAATAAAGCGATGCAAAAATAATTATTTTTTTTTATAAAATTGTTTTTATTCTATAAAAGCGCCAAAACATAAAAAAATGATATAAATGAGGTATCGCCATAATCGTACTGACCCGAAGAATAAAACTGCTTTATCAATTTTACCACACGCGGAACAATAAAAACGCCTCCCCCAAAAGAAATTCATGAATTGCTGATTTTTGTTCATTCTAACCTCCCAAAAATCGAAATAAAAAGCGATCAAAAAATGTCACCTGCTCAAAAATGGTACAAATAAAAACGTCAACTCGTACCGCAAAAAATAAGACCTCACATGACTCTGTGGGCCAAAATATGCAAAAATTATAGCTCTCAAAATGTGGCGATGCAAAAAACTATTTTTGCAATAAAAAGCGTCTTTTAGCGTGACAGCTGCCAATCATAAAAACCCCTATAAATAGTAAATCAAACCCCCCTTTATCACCCCCTTAGTTAGGGAAAAATAATAAAATTAAAAAATGTATTATTTCCATTTTCCCATTAGGTTAGGGTTGCGGCTAAAGTTAGGGTTAGGGTTGGCGCTAAAGTTAGGATTAGGGTTAGGGTTGGGATTAGGGGTGTGTTAGGGTTAGGTTTGTGTTAGGGTTGGGACTAGGGTTAGGGGTGTGTTGGGGTTAGGGTTGGAGTTAGAATTGGGGGTTTCCGCTGTTTAGGCACATCAGGGCTCTCCAAATGTGACATGGCGTCTGATCTCAATTCCAGCCAATTCTGCGTTGAAAAAGTCAAACGGTGCTCCTTCACTTCTGAGCTCTGCCATGCGTCCAAACAGTAGTTTATCCCCACATATGGGGTATCAGCGTACTCGGGACCCCAAGAGTTATTGTGCAATTTGTCCTATTTCTTCTGTTACCCTGGAAAATAAAAAACTGGGGGCGAAAATATCTTTTTTGTACAAAAAAAATTATTTTTTTGTTTTTAACGGCTGTACATTATAATCTTCTGTGAAGCACTTGGGCTTCATAGCGCTCACCACACACCTAGATAAGTTCCTTGTGGGTCTATTTTCCAAAATGGGGTCACTTGTTGGGGATTTCACTGTTTAGGCGCATCAGGGGCTCTCCAAATGCGACATGACGCCCCCAGACCATTCCATCAAAGTCTGCAATCCAAAACGTCACTACTTCCCTTCCGAGCCCCAACGTGTACCCATACAGTAGTTTTCTCCCCACATATTGGGTATCAGCGTACTCAGACAAATTGGGCAACAACTTTTGGGGTCCAATTTCTCCTGTTACCCTTGTAAAAATAAAATATTGGGGCGAAAAAATCATTTTTGCAAAAAAAAAAAGATTTTTTATTTTTACGGCTGTGCGTTATAAACTTCTGTGAAGCACTTCGGGTTCAAAGTGCTCACCACACATCTAGTAAGTTCCTTGTGGGGTCTATTTTCCAAAATGGGGTCACTTTGTGGGGGTTTCCACTGTTTAGGTGGCATCAGGGCTCTCCAAATGCGACATGACGCACCCAGACCATTCCATCAAAGTCTGCAATCCAAAACGTCACTACTTCCCTTCCGAGCCCTGACGTGCCCCATACAGTAGTTTTCTCCCACATATTGGGTATCAGCGTACTCAGGACAAATTGGACAACAACTTTGGGATCCAATTTCTCCTGTTACCCTTGTGAAAATAAAATATTGGGGGCGAAAAAATCATTTTTGTAAAAAAAAAAAAAAAAATTTTTTATTTTACGGCTGTCGTTATAAACTTTGTGAAACACTTGGGGTTCAAAGTTGCTCACCACAACATCTAGCTAAGTTCCTTGTGGGGTCTATTTGCCAAAATGGGTCATTTATGGGGTTTCCACTGTTTAGGTGCAATCAGGGCTCTCCAAACTGACATGCGCCCCAGCCAATTCTGCTTGCAAACCCAAAACGTCGCTCTTCCCTTCCAGCCCCATGCCCCAAAACAGTAGTTTCCCCCACATATGGGTATCAGCGTACTCAGGACAAATTGACAACAACTTTTGAAATCCTTTTGTTACCCTTGGAAAATAAAAATTGGGGCGAAAAAATCATTTTTGTGAAAAAAAAAAAAGATTTTTATTTTACGGCTGTACGTTATAAACTTTAGTGAAGCACTCTGGGGGTTCAAAGTTCTCACCACACATCTAGATAAGTTCCTTGAGGGGTCTATTTCCAAAATGTGTCATTTATGGGGTTTTCCACTGTTTAGGCAGACACAGGAGCTCTCCAAACACGACATGGCGTCCCAGCCATTCGCTTGAAAAAGTCAGACGGCGCTCCTTCCCTTCCAAACTCTGCCATGCACCCAAACAGGGGTTTACCCCCACATATGGGGTATCAGCGCACTCAGGACAAATTGCACAAAACTTTTGGAGTCTTGTTACCCTTGGAAAAAAAAAATTGGGTGAAAAAAACATTTTTGTGGAAAAAATATGATTTTTTAAATTTTACGGCTCTAACTTTATAAACTTGTGTGAAGCACTTGGGGTTCAAATTGCTCATCAAAAATCTAGATAAGTTCCTTAGGGGTCTAGTTTCCCAAATGGGGTCATTTGTGGGGGTTTCCACTGTTTTAGGCCCCATCAGGGGCTCTCCAAATGCAACATGGCATCCAAACTCAATTCCAGCCAATTTTGGTTGGAAAAAGTCAAATGGTGCTCCTTCCATTCCGAGCTCTGCCGTGCGCCCAAACAGTGGTTCCCCCCACATATGGGGTATCAGCGTACTCAGGACAAATTGTACAACAACTTATGTGTCCAATTTTTCCTGTTACCCTTGGGAAAATAAAAAATTAGTGACTAAAAGATAATTTTTGTGGGAAAAAAATAGGATTTTTTATTTTCATGCCCGGGCATTATAAACTTGTGTGAAGCACTTGGGGGTTCAAAGTGCTCCCAAAGATCTAGATAAGTTCCTTAGGGGTCTAGTTTCCAAAATGGGGTCACTTGTGGGGGTTTCCACTGTTTAGGCTCATCTGGGGCACTGCAAACGGAACATGACCCCCATTAACGTCTGCATTCCAAAACGTTACTACTTCCTTTCCAAGCCCTGCCGTGCGCCCAAACAGTTTTCCCCCCCCCACATATGGGGTATCAGCGTACTCAGGACAAATTGGACAACAACTTTTGGGGTCCAATTTCTTGGGAAAATTCAAAATTTGGGACAAAAAAATCATTTTTGTGGAAAATTGATTTTTTTTTTTTTCACACCCAGGCTTTATAAACTTTTGTGAAACCTTGAGGGTTCAAAGTGCTCACAACAGATCAAGATAAGTACCTTAGGGGTCTAGTTTCCAAAATGGTGTCACTTTGTGGGGGTTTCCACTGTTTAGGCGCATCAGGGGCTCTCCAACGCGACATGGCATCCAACTAAATTCCAGCCAATTTTAGTTTGAAAAAGTCAAACGGCGCTCCTTCCCTTACGAGCTCTGCCGTGTGCCCAAACAGTGGTTTTCCCCCACAAATTGGGGATTGGTTACTCAGGAAATTGCATAACAACCTTTTCTGTCCATGTAAAAACTCTTGAATTGGTTTTAGTACCGAGGGGTCAGTTTTTTGAATGGTGTCCTTTTTGGGGATTTTTTTTGCCAAATGACCCCTCAAAGTGACTTTAAATGTGAGGGGCCCAAAAAAAAGGCTTTTTAAATTTGTTGTAAAATAAAATCGCTGGTCAAATTTTAACCTTATAACTTCCTAACAAAAAAAAATTTTTTTTCCAAAATTGTGCTGAGAAAAGACATGGGGAATGTTATTTTCTTTTAAATATTTTGGTGATAAATTCTCTGTTTATGAATAAAAAAACAAAATTTGAAAATTGCAAAATTTAAAATTTTTTGCCATATTGCGTTTTTTCAAAAAAAAACCAAGTTAATCGAAGAAATTTTTTCCACAACAGAATACAATATGCCCAAAAACAATCCAGAACCGAAGATCCTTGAAGCGTTCCCGAGTTATAACCCATAAAGAGACAGGGGGCAAAGAAAAATTGGCCCGTCATTAACTCAAACCCCCGGGGGGGAAAGGGGGTTAAAAAAAAAACAAAATCTACACACATTGAGGTACTTGGGGGTGGTTTTGGTGGGGATGGAGGCCAGGTTGTGTATTCCCCTTCACAATTTTTAAACCTGTTTTGAGAAAAGCTGCTGCAGACCTACAGTAAGCGGGTTACTGGCTGACATAAAACCCCTTGGGGGAGGGGTACATGGGGAAATGCTCTAGTCATAAATATGACTGACACAGCAGAATGACCCCAAAATGCCCAGTCAACTATCATGTTGTGGCCACCAAACAAAAATGGTATGTTAGAGGGGAAATTTTGGCAGGCCACTCTTCCCAGTTTGGAGCGGGAAGCTCCAAGAAAGAAGACGCAGTGGGAGAGGAGGGGAAGGGGGTTTTGTTGGACACAAGAGAGGTGAGGAGGGGGATGATAGGGGAGGAGGAGGAATCAAGCTGAAGCAGTTGTGCGGTTTTGGGCAAACAACCCACAAATTTTTCTGAACCAACCACCCATCAAGAAGATTCTAGTAGGTTGGTGGACATGGGAGCGTTCCAGCTTCCAACACAACTGCAGCCACTCTGACCTAGTCTGTCTGATTTGATACCCCGGGGTAAGGGGCCAGACTGGGCAAAATCCCCCCCACCATTTTCTTTAGCTACACTGGGCAAATAGTCCCAAAATCCCGGTCCCACCCGCCTCCTTGAAAAGAAACCCCCTCCTTCCTCGCCGCCAAAACCCCGCCTTTTGAGTTGGGAAGGGGGAGAAGATATTTTTTGAACCCAAAAAGGGCTTCTGCCAAGGTAGTCCCATTTTCAGATCGTTTGGGGAAAAACCCCCCTCCTGTGTGGGGCGCTTGGGGGGGGGGGGGGGGACCCCCAGCGTGGGGGGGCCTGCCTCCGTCTCCATCACCAACGGGGCAATAACAATCTGAAATCAGACCCCCCTCCCCCTCCATTAGGGGTTTGACTCAGTTCTAGGAAAGTAAAAAAAATTTTACAAAAAAAAAAACAATACAAATTGAAATTTTCCCGAAATGCTTCAAAAAACACACTTACGGCGCAACCAAACTGGCTCAAGGGAAGTTCAGTCATCAAAATAGATACTTCTCTTCTTTAAGCTGAAGCCCCCCCCCCATCCCTCTCCCCCGGGAGCACCCCACAACTCGCCACGCCTTGTCACATCATCACACAAAAAAAAGAAGACTAAAGTTATTTGGGCGAATCTATTTATTAAGCCAAAAAAAAAAATATGCAACACTGAAAATTAAATACTGTCTGTGTGTGGATTTCAATATTAAAAAACATCAACATACAACCAAAGTAACCATTTATAACCTAACAACATTTTAAAAAAAGCTTTGGGCCCCTTTTCAAAAAGCCCAAACATTTTTTAATTTTAGGACAAAAAAAACTACACTGGGGAAGAAAAATACAAAAATTTGTAG
>JARQOD010000006.1:26323830-26335097 GCA_033576555.1 Oophaga sylvatica | reverse complement strand
TGTTTTATGTGATATCATAACAAAAGTTCCTTTTGATTTTTCAATTCATGGTTGACTCTCTTTTTTTGGATAATACTTTCCCATACTTAAGCATACATAACAATAACAATAAACACAGACAACCAATGTAACTTCACTAATTTTACTATTATGTTTTCTTTTGAAGCCTTTAAAAGGCTGATATTTTTTTGGAAAAACAGGACCAACATGTCCAAACAGAATAAAAAAATATGTATAACATTATTAATCTGAAAATAAGAAAATATATAACTTAACCCTCTCTGACATTAGACGTACTATCCCGTCCATAAAACCCGTGCCATTCTGCCCATGGGACGGGATAGTACGTCATAGGCGATCAGCTGCGCTCCTGAGGGAGCGCAGCTAATCGCCGCCGGTGTCAGCTGATTATCACAGCTGCCCACCCGTGACTGTGTGTCAGGAGCGGTCACGGACCGCTCCCGGCACATTAACCCCTGCACACGCGATCAAACATGATCGCGGTGTACTGGGGGCACAGGGGAGGATCGCGCAGGGTGGGGGCTCCCTGCGCGCCCCCCTGAGACCCTCAACCAGCGGGATGTGATCGCGCTGTTCTGAGGGCTTCCTCCCTCCCAGGACCCGGATCCAAGATGGCGCCGGGGTCCTGGAGGGAGGCGGCTTCCTCAGTGCCTGCTGAGAGCAGGCACTGAGAAGCCTGCAGCTATGCCTGAGCGATCGCTGGTGTGACAGAGTGCTGTGCACACTGTCACACCAGCGATTTGATAAAATACAGTGATGTCCCACCCTGGGACAAAGTAAAAAAGTAAAAAAAAAAAAATAAACATGTTATAAAAAAAAATCCAAAATAAATAAAAAAAAAAAAAAAATATCCCAATAAATTCATTTCTTTCTGTAAATAAAAAAAACAAAACAATAAAAGTACACATATTTGGTATCGCCGCGTCCGTAACGACCCCCCCCTATAAAACTGTCCCACTAGTTAACCCCTTTAGTGAACCCCTTAAAAAAAAAAAAAAAAAACGAAGCAAAAATCAATGCTTTATCATCATACCGCCGAACAAAAAGTGGAATAACGCGCGATCAAAAAGACCGATATAAATAAACATGGTACCGCTGAAAACGTCATCTTGTCCCGCAAAAAACGAGCCGCCATACAGCATCATCAGCGAAAAAATAAAAAAGTTATAGCTCGCAGAATAAAGCGATGCAAAAATAATTATTTTTTTTATAAAATTGTTTTTATTCTATAAAAGCGCCAAAACATAAAAAAATGATATAAAATGAGGTATCGCCATAATCGTACTGACCCGAAGAATAAACTGCTTTATCAATTTTACCACACGCGAACAATAAAAACGCCTCCCCCAAAAGAAATTCATGAATTGCTGATTTTTGTTCATTCTAAACCTCCCAAAAATCGAAATAAAAAGCGATCAAAAAATGTCACCTGCTCAAAAATGGTACAAATAAAAACGTCAACTCGTACCGCAAAAAATAAGACCTCACATGACTCTGTGGGCCAAAATATGCAAAAATTATAGCTCTCAAAATGTGGCGATGCAAAAAACTATTTTGCAATAAAAAGCGTCTTTTAGCGTGACAGCTGCCAATCATAAAAACCCGCTATAAATAGTAAATCAAACCCCCTTTATCACCCCCTTAGTTAGGGAAAAATAATAAAATAAAAAAATGTATTTATTTCCATTTTCCCATTAGGGTTAGGGTTAGGGTTGCGGGTAAAGTTAGGGTTAGGGTTGGCGCTAAAGTTAGGATTAGGGTTAGGGTTGGGATTAGGGGTGTGTTAGGGTTAGGTTTGTGGTTAGGGTTGGGACTAGGGTTAGGGGTGTGTTGGGGTTAGGGTTGGAGTTAGAATTGGGGGGTTTCCGCTGTTTAGGCACATCAGGGGCTCTCCAAATGTGACATGGCGTCTGATCTCAATTCCAGCCAATTCTGCGTTGAAAAAGTCAAACGGTGCTCCTTCACTCTGAGCTCTGCCATGCGTCCAAACAGTAGTTTATCCCCACATATGGGGTATCAGCGTACTCTGGACCCCAAGAGTTATTGTGCAATTTGTCCTATTTCTTCTGTTACCCTTGGGAAAATAAAAAACTGGGGGCGAAAATATCATTTTTGTACAAAAAAAATTATTTTTTGTTTTTAAAGGCTGTACATTATAAACTTCTGTGAAGCACTTGGGCTTCATAGCGCTCACCACACACCTAGATAAGTTCCTTTGGGGTCTATTTTCCAAAATGGGGTCACTTGTTGGGGATTTCCACTGTTTAGGCGCATCAGGGGCTCTCCAAATGCGACATGACGCCCCCAGACCATTCCATCAAAGTCTGCAATCCAAAACGTCACTACTTCCCTTCCGAGCCCCAACGTGTACCCATACAGTAGTTTTCTCCCACATATTGGGTATCAGCGTACTCAGGACAAATTGGACAACAACTTTTGGGGTCCAATTTCTCCTGTTACCCTTGTGAAAATAAAATATTGGGGCGAAAAAATCATTTTTGTAAAAAAAAAAAAAGGATTTTTTATTTTTACGGCTGTGCGTTATAAACTTCTGTGAAGCACTTCGGGGTTCAAAAGTGCTCACCACACATCTAGCTAAGTTCCTTGTGGGGTCTATTTGCCAAAATGGGGTCACTTGGGGGGGTTTCCACTGTTTAGGTGCATCAGGGGCTCTCCAAATGCGACATGACCCCCCAGACCATTCCATCAAAGTCTGCAATCCAAAACGTCACTACTTCCCTTCCGAGCCCCGACGTGTGCCCATACAGTAGTTTTCGCCCACATATTGGGTATCAGTGTACTCAGGACAAATTGGACAACAACTTTTGCAATCCAATTTCTTCTGTTACCCTTGTGAAAATAAAATATTGGGGCGAAAAAATCATTTTGTAAAAAAAAAAAAAAAGATTTTTTATTTTACGGCTGTACGTTATAAACTTTAGTGAAACACCTGGGGGTTCAAAGTTCTCACCACACATCTAGATAAGTTCCTTGAGGGTCTAGTTTCCAAAATGGTGTCATTTATGGGGGTTTCCACTGTTTAGGCAGATCAGGAGCTCTCCAAACACGACATGGCGTCCAGCCAATTCTGCGTTGAAAAAGTCAGACGGCGCTCCTTCCCTTCCAAACTCTGCCATGCACCCAAACAGTGGTTTACCCCCACATATGGGGTATCAGCGCACTCAGGACAAATTGCACAATAACTTTTGGAGTCTTGTTACCCTTGGAAAAATAAAAATTGGGGTGAAAAGATCATTTTTGTGGAAAAAATATGATTTTTAAATTTTACGGCTCTACGTTATAAACTTGTGTGAAGCACTTGGGGGTTCAAATTGCTCATCAAAAATCTAGATAAGTTCCTTAGGGGGTCTAGTTTCCCAAATGGGGTCATTTGTGGGGGGTTTCCACTGTTTAGGCACATCAGGGGCTCTCCAAATGCAACATGGCATCCAAACTCAATTCCAGCCAATTTTGGTTGGAAAAAGTCAAATGGTGCTCCTTCCATTCCGAGCTCTGCCGTGCGCCCAAACAGTGGTTCCCCCCCACATATGGGGTATCAGCGTACTCAGGACAAATTGTACAACAACTTATGTTGTCCAATTTCTCCTGTTACCCTTGGGAAAATAAAAAATTAGTGACTAAAAGATAATTTTTGGGGGAAAAAAATAGGATTTTTTATTTTCATGCCCGGGCATTATAAACTTGTGTGAAGCACTTGGGGTTCAAAGTGCTCACCAAAGATCTAGATAAGTTCCTTAGGGGGTCTAGTTTCCAAAATGGGGTCACTTGTGGGGGTTTCCACTGTTTAGGCTCATCTGGGCACTGCAAACGGAACATGACCCCCATTAACGTCTGCATCCAAAACGTTACTACTTCCTTTCCAAGCCCTGCCGTGCGCCCAAACAGTTTCCCCCCCCCAATATGGGGTATCAGCGTACTCATGGACAAATTGGACAACAACTTTTGGGTCCAATTTCCTTGGGAAAATTCAAAAATTTGGGACTAAAAAATCATTTTTGTGGAAAATTGATTTTTTTTTTTTCACACCCAGGCTTTATAAACTTTTGTGAAACACTTGAGGGTTCAAAGTGCTCACAACAGATCTAGATAAGTACCTTAGGGGTCTAGTTTCCAAAATGGTGTCACTTGTGGGGGGTTTCCACTGTTTAGGCGCATCAGGGGCTCTCCAAACGCGACATGGCATCCAATCTAAATTCCAGCCAATTTTAGTTTGAAAAAGTCAAAACGGCGCTCCTTCCCTTACGAGCTCTGCCGTGTGCCCAAACAGTGGTTTTCCCCCACATATTGGTATTGGCGTACTCAGGAGAAATTGCATAACAACCTTATCTGTCCATTTTCTCCTTTTACCCTTGTGAAAATAAAAAAAAAGTTTGTAAAAGATCATTTTTGTGGCTAAAAAGTAAAATATTCATTTTTTCCTTCCACGTTGCTTTAGTTACTGTGAAGCACCTGAAGGGTTAATAAACTTCTTGAATGTGGTTTTGAGTACCTTGAGGGGTGCAGTTTTTAGAATGGTGTCACTTTTGGGTATTTTCTGCCATATAGACCCCTCAAAGTGACTTCAAATGTGAGGTGGTCCCTAAAAAAAATGGCTTTGTAAATTTTGTTGTAAAAATGAGAAATCGCTGGTCAACTTTTAACCCTTATAACTTCCTAACAAAAAAAAATTTTGGTTCCAAAATTGTGCTGATGTAAAGTAGACATGTGGGAAATGTTATTTCTTAACTATTTTGTGTGATATATTTCTCTGTTTTATGGGAATAAAAATTCAAAGTTTGAAAATTGCAAATTTTAAAAATTTTCGCCATATTTGCGTTTTTTCAAAAATAAACGCAAGTTATATCGAAGAAATTTTACCACTAACATGAAGTACAATATGTCACGAGAAAACAATCTCAGAATCGCGAAGATCCGTTGAAGCGTTCCAGAGTTATAACCTCATAAGAGACAGTGGTCAGAATTGTAAAAATTGGCCCGTCATTAACGTGCAAACCACCCTTGGGGGTGAAGGGTTAAAAAATAAAAAACAAATCTTACAGCTACAATTGATGGTAGCTTGGTGGTGGTTTGGTGAGGATGGAGGGCCAGGTTGTGTATTCGGCCTTCCACAATCTGCAACCTGTGTTTGAGAAAGAGCTGCTGCAGATCCTACAGTAGCAGCTGGGTTACTGGCTGCATCATGAATGCCTTGTGGGTAGGGGTACATAGGGAATTGATGCTCATAGTCATATAGATATGACTGAGCACTAGCAGAATGACCCCCAATATGCCCATGTCTAACATATCCATGTTGTGGCCAGCCAACAACATTGGGTATGTTAGAGTGGGCATATTGTGCATGGCCACTCTGTCCCATGGTTTGGAGCTGGGAAGCTCCATAGAAAGAATGAGCTGCAGTAGATGAGGAGGAGGAGTTGGGTTTTGTTGGACACAAGGAGGAGGTGGAGGAGGAGGATGATGATGAGGAGGAGGAGGAGGATCAGAGGCTGAAGCAGATTGTGCTGGATTTGGTGCTAACAACCTCACTAAATTTTCTGGACCAACCACCCATCTATGAAGATAATCTAGTAGGTTGGTGGGATCATTAGGAGCCGATCCAGCTTCCAACACAATCTGCAGTCCACTTCTGATCCTCAGTCTGTGCTGTATTTGAGTAGCCCGGAGGTAAGGGGCCAGACTGCGGCAAAATCCCTCCTCACCATCATCTTTAGCTACACTGGACAAATAGTCCAGAACTCCTCGGTCCACCTGCCTCCTTGAGACAGAACCCACTCCTTCTCGTCGCCGCCTACCTCGCCTTGTGAGTTGGGAAGGAGGAGAAGATATTTCTTGAGCCCTATTAGGGCTGCTGCTCAGAGGTAGGTCCTCATTTTCATGATGCTGTGTTTGGGAATCCTCAGCTCCTGCAGCTGTTGTTGGTGCTGCTTGGGTGGACCCACATGCTGCTGAGGAAGGGCCTGCCTCCTGTGCTCCATCACCAACGGGGTCAATAATCACTTCTGAGTCAGACCCCGTCTCCCTCTCAGTTAGGTTTGACTCAGTTCTAGGAATGTAAAAAATTATACAAATTAAAATCAATACAAATTGAAATTTTGCCATGAAAGTGCTTCAACACACATGCACTTACGGTCGCAGATCCAACACTGGCTCAAGGAAGTTCAGTCTATCAAAATAGAGGTACTTCCTCTTCTTAGATGCTGAAGCCTCACTCCGATCCCTAATCTGCCTCTCCCTCCGGTAGCAGTCCCGACAACTGCGCCATCGCCTTGTCACATCAGTCACTACAAATTTAAGAAGAGCATAACGGTTATTAGGACTGATATCTATTTATTAAGCCAAAAATAAAAAATATGCAACACTGAACATTGAAATACTGGTCATGTGTGATGTGATTTACAATATTAAAAGACATCAACATACAACCAGAAGTATCCATGTTATAAGCACTAACATACATTTAAAAAAATGCTTGGCCCTTTACAAAACGCCTCAATCAGTTTGAATTTTATGAACAAAACACTACATCTGAGGTGAAGATAAATACAAAATGTTGTAGTCAATAGATGCCGAAGCATCGATGATATTTAAATATACATGGATATTGTTTGCGTACACACACATCAATGTGTACTTCTAAATAGTAAGAGGTCGATAATGCTGGCTTTAAAATAGCATTTAAACACTTAAGGCTACATTATTATTTGCTTCAAAAATTTTTAAAAACATTTTGAAAAACCGTTACATGTGGTACTTACTAAGTCGCTCTTGGTCCTCCCTGGATCTCTGATGATAGTCTGGAAAAATGTGCACACATATTGTTTTCCATGCCGCCTCTTTGCGCGTCCGATTACTGTAGTTGGGATCGCGCTGGTCCCACAATTCAGGCCTCTCCTGCACCAATACGATGAGGAGTTCCACATTGATGAGGGTAGATGCCATGTTTCTGGACTCCGTGTAGGCGTTCTTCCTGTTTTTTTTTTAAGATGTGCTTAGCTAATTAGCATGTAAAGGCTTCCTGAGAAATTCAAAGCCAGTTTCCTGTCACCTGGAAAAGTTGTGCGATTTAATCGCAACTTACACGTGCGGTCCGTTTGTAATCCCACTTTTCATCGCTCCCATAGACTTGCATTGGCGATAGTCGACCCACAATCGGTGACAATCGCAGCATGCTGCGATTGCACTCGCACGTTTAAATCGGACCACAAAAAAACGGATGATGGGAGCTGCTCCATTGATTAATATTGGGTCGACTGCAATGCGATATTTCATCGCATTCTAGTGGTACGATTTAGTCGCCAGTGTGACTCCAGCCTAATGCACCTTGAAGGACTCTCCTAATATTTTAGGAAAATACAAAATTACATGCTTAAAAACACACAAAAAAAACAGCAAGAAAACAATTAAATCGAATCACGATCATGTCCAACTGACCAAAATCACTGTAAAATGCAAAATATCAAAAAAATTTAGCCTTTAAACCAATTCATAATGTAATTTTTATAGGGTTAATATTCATCATTATAACATAAGAAATATGCAATGTTTTTCCAAAATGAGAAGTCCTATACTATTACTTCCCATCTATATCGGAAGCCGTCAGAGCCGTAGACTTCAGTCGCGTGAAAGGTTAAGTGTAAACAGATTTTTAGGACTTTTCCACCACTTCAGGGTTTTCACATTTTGCATTTCAATCATTGCATTAATAAAAGCTGAATAACTAATGTAATAAAACTCATGCAGAGAATAATACGACTCATGAGTCTTCTTTTTGGCCGCAGCATTTAGGCTGAATGTTTTTGGTGCCAGCCAGTTATATGTTGGCAACGGTGGCGTCTAAATGAATGCAAGATACACATAAAATGAAAAAGTGTAAGAGCGTTTGATTCAGGCAGAAAAGCTGGATTGAAACCTTTTCTGGAACGTTTAGAAAGTATCATCATGGTCATTCATAACACCTAAAATAACTGGAACCAAAGCGAGATTCTTTAACCGATCCGGCGACTCATTTAAGAGAAGCCAGGAAATGACAAAGGTACTAAACATCTACAATTTCTACTGCTGCTTAGTTTTCTCCCATTAGGAATGGGAGTATTGGTGTAAAATATGTGTATAATTGTTTTCACTGCTATTCTTCATTCTCTTTTATGGATCCTTTCATACGTGCATTCAGCATAAGCCACATATATCTACCCCTCCTATGGACCCCTGTGGAATCGATGCATACTAAACCATTGTCTTTTTGCCATCTCTTAGGCTGATACATTTTACTGTACTATTTTTAATTTTTTGTCGCTTATCAAAGAATCACGTCTATCAAAATTTGTATCCTCTTAATATATTGCAATCATCATGTAGCGTCTGCCGGCGCCTCCGCATTGTCTCCCCACCTCCCACCATGAGAGATGCCGGCTTACTCACCGCCCGGCCACAGCAGTGTTCCTGGAAGCTGTCTCCTCCTCCTCTGTGCATGCCGCACTGTTCAGTGGCGTGCCTAGTATGTGCTTGCGCGCGCTCCCCTGCTTTTAAAGAGGCAGCTTGCGCACATAGTCAATCCACACAAAAAGAAAAAAGCTGACAGCACTCAGACATTATGATGCACGTTCAAATGCCATCTGACCAAGCAGGATGGACAAGTACATACCATAGAAAAAGGAGAACAGCATCGAATCCAGGTGAAGCAATAAAGGTTCTTTATTTGCCAGATGCAACGTTTCAACCAATACAGGTCTTTATCAAGCTTGATAAAGACCTGTATTGGTTGAAACGTTGCATCTGGCAAATAAAGAACCTTTATTGCTTCACCTGGATTCGATGCTGTTCTCCTTTTTCTATGGTGCGCACATAGTCAAATCTTCCCAGCTGTCAGCTGGGAGTCATTTAATTAAAGGGCTTCCCTGCAAATTGTCTCCCAGCCGATAGCTGGGAGGCATCTTGGATAAAAGGCGCTCTCCCCAATTGGGAAGTGCCTGAGACACCCCTATAGTTTAGTAGTAGTGCTGTTGGTGTGTGCAACTGTATGTTGCCAGGTCCCCCGTCCTCGTCGGTTAAACTTATTCCCGCATCCTGACTTCCCTTTAGTCTTGTATAGTTTGCCTGTGTTCCTATGACCGCTTCGACTGTATCCTAATCCTGAAGCCGCGACTGTGGTTCCTATACCCAGTCTCCTGGTCCCAGTGCGGCCAGTCCTGTTTTTGTTGTCCCTGGTCCTAGTGTGGCCAGCTCCAGAACTGTCTCCCGATATCTCCAAGTGTGAACAAGAACCTATCTTCAACATCCAAGTTGTCTGTATAGTCCGGCAGTCTCTGTATCCTGTTAGTCAGTGACCCCAGTCACGTCTCCTCGTGTGAGCAAACTCAACCCTGGGATCGGCAGCTGCAGTACCGGCGCCTGCCTAAGAATGGTACCGGGCGGCTACTTGCAGCCCAGTCTGTCTTCACCATAAGGAGCTCCAGCGAACACCAAGTAGCCCCTTAGCTACGCCCCTTCCTAGGCAGGTCCAGCCCTGTGGCACAGTGAGTCTACGAACTACGTGAGTCACCTGCAGGCGTGACACATCATGCTATATAGCACTGTGTACTTACAATTTCTTCTCTTTTCCATTAGGTCGATGATATCACAAGATTAAAAACTAACTAGCTGAATACTTCTAAGCTCTATGTAGAAAAAGGAGGTCAATTTTCCCTGCCTAAGTCATGAGTCACTGCAAAAGTCCTGGGTGAGTAAGGGGAGCACCTGGTTCAGGAGTTGAAGAGGGGAATGATAAATGTAGGAACAAGGGACTTCCTGTTTCTACATAGAGCAGAGAAAAGAGAAGAATTAACTGGGTAGAGTGGAAAAATGAGCAATTGTAATATGATGACTGCAATATATTAACCCCTGTCCGACGTGCCGTAATAGTATGCACATGTTGTACTCCCCCTATTTGATGCGGACTCTATACAGCTGACATGTGCCTGCAACAGCAGCGGGTGGAATCGCGATCCACCGGCGGCTGTTAACTAGTTATATGCCACGGTCAATCTCTGACAGTAGCATTCAACTTGTTCTTACAGAAAGCATGTAACTAACCCGCCCCGTGATTGGCGCTCATAGCAAGTGAGCATTTCTGCTACACACAGGTGATCTGATCATCGCCTGTATGTAGCAGAGGCGATCAAAGTACTGCAGCTTCTAGTCTCCCATGAAGACTATTGGAGCATGAAAAAAGTAAAAAAAAAAAAAAGTTTTTAAAAATATAAAAAAAATATATAAAGTTCAAATCACCCCCCTTTCACCCCATTCAAAATAAAACAATAAAAAAAATCAAATATACACGTTTGGTATCGCCGCGTTCAGAATCGCCCAATCTATCAATATAAAAAAAGGAATTAGAGCTATACGATGTAACGAGGAAAAAATTCAAAAAGCCAGAATTAAATTTTTTTGGTCGCCACTACATTGCAATAAAATGCAATAACGGGCGATCAAAGGATCATATCTGCACCAAAATGGTATCATTAAAAACGTCAGCTCGGCGCACAAAAAAAAAATCCCTCACCCAACCCCAGATGCTGCAGGTCTCATAAAATGTCTCCATTATTTTTTTTACAAAATTTTGTTTTTTTTCTCATCACTTAAAACAGAACCTAGACATGTTTGGTGTCTGTGAACTTGTAATGACCTGGAGAATCATAATGTCAGGTCAGTTTTAGCATTTAGTGAACGTGGTAAAAAAGTTTCACTGCGCTTGGAATTTTTTTTTCCCATTTTCCAGCATACGATATGTTAAAACCAATGGTGTTTGTTCAAAGTGCAACTCGTCCTGCAAAAAAAAACAAGCCCTCACGTGGTGATATTGACCAAAAAATAAAAAAAAAAAGTTATGGCTCTGGGAAGAAGAGGAGCCGAAAACGAAAACGCAAAAACGGAAAATGGCCCGGAGGTTGAGGGGTTAAGAGGATAAAAACTTTGATGGAAAGAGGAGTGCTTCTCCTGACCCCGATCTTAAAACGATACACAGCTTTGAGTGCAATCCTCCACAATGTTGTGGACCAGTAACAATGAGAGATTTTACTCTAATTTTCCATCTGTAACGAGCTCGTTAGCAGCCGGTCTAATATCAGTCCGTGGGTTCACAGATGAGTGCCGCTCATAATGAGAGGCAGATTTTGTCAAGTTTCATGTATGTAAACATGGCTAGTTGGGCTGGAGAATTTTTTATTTTTTTTCAACCTGCGCCAACACCC
>JARQOD010000006.1:26258626-26323730 GCA_033576555.1 Oophaga sylvatica | reverse complement strand
TATGCTTTCCTCTGTGTGGTTTTTTTTTTTATAAACCACACAGCCCTTTGTTTTAAAATCTGTATATGTGGATATGATCAGGATTTCAGCTAAATTATTGCACTGTATGTCCTAAAATCTACGTTGGGGTACATTCTTCTTGGTTCAAAATGCAGAAGTGATGCCCTTAATTACCTGTGTATTTTTGTCTTACATGATGAGATAAGGGGGTAAAAAGTAAAAAAATATAGTCCCACCCAGGCTCTGAAAAAGCCCCCCCCTTTGTAGGAATGAGCCCCAATGCTCAGGAACAAGCCCCCCCCATATCAGGAACAAAACCCCAAACCCCAAAATCGGAAAAAAGCCCGACCCCCACTTTAGGAACAAAACCCATAGATCGCAAAAGCCCCACCCCCCCAGGAACAAGCCCCAGCCATGTCAGGAAAAGCCCCCCCCAAATCAGGGAAAAAAACCCCAAAACCCCAATCAGGAAAAGGGCCCCACCCCTACTAGGAAAAGAACACTAGGAACAAACCCCCAACCACACTCAGGAACAAGCCCGACCCATGCTCAGGAACAAGCCCAATAGAGACTCAGCAATAAGCCCCACCCACACTGAGGAACAAGTCCAACCTAGACTCAGCAACAAGCCCCACCCACACTCAGGAACAAGCCCAACCTAGACTCTGCAACAAGCCCCACCCATGCTCAGGAACAAGCCCCACCCACAATCAGGAACAAACCCCAACCACACTCAGGAACAAGCCCGACCCATGCTCAGGAACAAGCCCAACCTAGACTCAGCAGCAAGCCGCACCCACACTGAGGAACAAGTCCAACCTAGACTCAGCAACAAGCCCCACCCGCACTCAAGAATGAAAAAATTAAAAGGGGAAACTGTAGAATTGCTGTAGAGCATAACTTGTAATCTTGACAAATAATCAGCTATGCAGGTATTCATAAGAAATGCATAGGACTTGATGTACAGACTCCCCTTATAGATAGAACTGGCAGAAGTAGAGCGACTGGAGATGTGAAAGAGGAGGCTGAAATTAGTGCCGATTTCATATTGAAAGTAAAGATTCACATAACATTTTAGAACAGCCATTTTTTGGGCTACATTGGGCTAGCCTGGAAGAGTATCAGAGGATCCTTTAATATAAAGGCTCTGACAGTCATTATCTCCAAAGGTTGAGAATAAACAAGTGATGTTATCATTTTTTATAGGTAGATTGATTGTTAATCTATTACACCTTACTGATAAGATATCTTTATATTGTTTCTAGTGAATATTTTTTTTATACAAAAATATATTATCTTGATATGATTTGTTGGTAATAGTATTCTAATATTATCTCAACAGTGATACTTCTTCCCTGTTAAAATGTTTTAGGGAAAGCTGTCTAAATGCATTATTTCAAATATCACACCCCGCCATGATGTTGTAGCATTATGCCAGCTATGTGGTCACTCAGATTCAATATCCTGTATCTGGTAATTTGGGTACGGTCAGAAATTTCAGAAAACCATCCCTGTGGCTTGGTCACCCTTAGGATCGGTTGTTATGATTTGCAATGATGGCGTGTGCTTCTTATTAGACTCTATAGCTCTGAAGTGTAATCTATAGTGAATGCATTGTTTTAGGGAATTAATTTTCTTTATTTGATACAGTTCTGGATTTTTATGCTTTCCTTAAACTCACTGAATTAGAGGATATTTAATAATCCAGAGCACGAAGGGACAGTATTAGACACAATGGGTCTCCATAGATTACTTGACTACAATGAAAATGTAAAGCCGTAATAATGTTCCACGTTTCTGGGCCTTTTTCTAATAAAAAAGATGTATTGTTCTTCACTAGTAATGAAATGTAATCTTTTCTTTCTCCAGTTTAGATTAAACTTGTCAGGGGTCCTTTCTTCACCCATAGTCCTTATCCATTTTGTCCAAAACAAGATATTAAAAGGGAACCTGTCATCAGGATTTCCCAATAGAAACTAAAGCCACCTAAGATAAAAAAGAAACAAGAAAGATAATGAGCAAGAAACAAAATGAGCAAAAACCCTGCTGTAAGTAAGTAAAAAGTAATAGTAGATACAAATAACATAGAGTACATAGTTATCACTGTTTTTGCTAAGCCATCCCACCACAACAAGTTGTACAGAAATCGAGATTTTACCTCCTTTACCCCTATGCATCGAAAGCTCTGAGCTGCTGCACAAAAAAAGACAGAGTTCCTGCCCAGATGACTATAAATTAAATATTTTAGTGACCTGGTAGATCACCAGGAATATTATTTATCAGATCAGATTATTTTAGCAGGGGAGGCTACAGAAACCACAAGAGGCAGATGGAATCAACAGTTTTTTGGAGGCACAATGAGACTATAAAGCACTTTATCAACAGGAAAGTATGGAACGAGTCACCAGGACAGGATACTAAATAAGTCTTCAGTGAATTAATACTACACCCCCAAAGTAACTAGTCGTTGCTGGATGGAAATGAGGCCCCATTCAGGAGTCCGTTTTTTTGTGTACAAGAAAAAAAAACTGATTTTCATCAGTGTGCTGGATTAGATTTTCATTCATTTCTGGTCCATGTGTTCATTTTTACCATCATTGTGGCATCCATTTTCCTTCTATGCAAGAAATAAATACATATTACAAGCTTCTCCTACCCATTGAACAGTAAAAACTGTGCAGAACTCAGTCATATGACTCGAGCATGAAATCTGAGTGTTATCTTTTTTTTTTATCATGGACTCAGTCTGAGAAATCGGTGAGTTTGATCCACAAATTGGATCAAAAATAAACAAATGCACAAATTCTTTTTTTTGTGGACAATTCGGACCATCAAATAAACTGTCATGTGAACATGCCAATAGACTATTAAAAGCAGGATTCGTCCGTGAAACACAGGCATGAGTCCTTGCTTATTTATTATTATTGTCATTTAGTGGCCATTGGCTCGATCTTGAGCCATGACGACTTGATGAATGAACCCTCTAAAAGAAGATCAATCTTGTGTATGCCTAGATAGGTCCACCAGAGTTGATTCTTCTTCTGTCTCTTTTTTCTTTATCGTCCAGGTTTCGCACAGAAAAGGCCAAACTATGTACGAGCCGTGTCTTCATCGCCAGTGAAATGTTCCACAATTTGAAGACCTTGTCCAGTGACTTAATTGTAGATTTGCCCATAACTATTTATCTATTGACTATCGTTGTTGAGTGACCATTGATGCGAGTAGGCTGAAGTCCTTCACAACTTCCAGTTCGTCGCCGTCCATCTCAAATGTGTCTCAGTCGTACCTGTCAGTAGTCAATATCTTTGTCTTTTTTGTGTTGAGTAGCAGTCCCATGTTCGAGCTTTCCATCTTGATCCGCCATAATAAGCCCAACATTCCATCTACGCTTGTTGCTATCAATGTTGTATCATCTGCATAGAGTCCTTTATAAACCCTCACCCAATTAGGGATTGGTTCTGGGGTTTGGGACTTTTAGATGACATTTCAGAAATGTTGTAACTTGAAGTGATGAAATCAAAACCTGAAATGCTGCCTCCTTATCTTAGCATCCCCCCTGAATACAACCCTCCATCATTGGGTACTTTATGTAGACAATAGATGTGATGGTGGCAGTGTCTACATCTGGGATCCATATATTGGATCTGCCCACATGTTTGCCTTCTTGGCTCTGTCTTCTTCTGTGAATGCACAGATACAGGCTGCAAAATTTCATGTTTCTGCGCATGTGTCGGACATCCAGGGATTGTATAAATCAAAGGACCATCATGGACATATTGAATGTCAGGGCTGTAGAGTCGGAGTCGGTGTCGATTTTGGTGGAGTCGGAGCTGGTATAAAATGGACCGACTCCTAAAATATATAGTAAATTGAGAACAGTAGTACAATGCAGGATGTGCTGAATATTTTTTCATAAAAATTTGGGAAAGTTATGAAATGCCCTATAAATGTCTGTTCTATTCCCGATCTAAGGATCTCAGCTTTTAGTTGAGATGAATTGTGCTGCATTATGTACTGCTCAGTAGGCAGGCTGTGACTGTAGATGAATAATCTTGCTGCACTTATGAATGCTCAGTAGTGACATGTTGAGAGAGTCGGAGTCTAGAGTCGGAGGTTTGGCTTAACCAACTCTAAAGACTTGTCGAATGTGTCTATTTTTACGTAGCATACTCATATGAGTTTTATGATAAGGATGCAGCATTTTAATCTTTCACATGTATTGAATATCAAGTTTTAGGAGGTGCACAACTCCTATAGCGTCAGATTTCACAGATAACACATTGAATGGATATTTTTCTACATGGACATTTTTTGCATCTTAATTTAATTCCTATCCAATTTTGTTTAACTGAGACATCCATAAACTAGTATACAAAGTTTTCCTTTTGCCGTGTTTCTTTTCGTGAGAACATACAATTTATATTTTAAGACAAAAGCTGTTCGTGCTTTAGGTTAGAAATAAAAAATCCAAATAAATGTGGAAAACACATTATGTAACTTTCATGTGTCAGTTGAAAAATATCACCAAAAAGAAAAAATATATACTGTATATCAGAGTAGAAGGCTTACACGTCGCAGGGTCTGGCACGTGGCACGCTTCTATCGGTTACGATCATAAAAGTTTACGGGACTTTTTTTGCACCGAACACAAAGTGTGGGGGATTCTGAAAGTTTATTCAAGTAATATTATGTCCAGGCCTCATAAAGAGCTTTCTGACCTCTGGAAACCAACGCCGGCATGCAGACTGTGATAATGTTAAACTTAGTACCTTATTTTATTTCCCTATTACATTCCTTTTGATCAAAAACAGACTTACGCGTGGTTTTCATGAATCAATTACCATTGCAGTTTGTTTTATAAGAGGCATGCTGCGCAAATATGACCAGTTTTTAACACACAAAAATGAAATATCAGTGTTCCATTAAACAAAAAGTGGCTTTTTATTGGGATCGCAAATGTTTCAAATGACATTCATTGGCTGAGGATAAAGTAAACATGTGCAATAATGGAATCCGAGAAGTGTCATAAAAGTGACCTGTTTACAAAGCAGGTATCGAAGGAAAGCATCAAACAATGTTGAACGTGGTTCTTCTTGAGGGGTCCACCAATTATACACATTTTTTTATAGTCAGAGTCAGGATTGACACATATATCACGTTGGTTTTACATTAAATTTGACAATACGGTAAGCAAAGCCTATGTAAACATTAGCTCCAGAGAACTGTAGATATCCAGTGAAATAATACATGTCCATTTATTTAAAGAGATTGTCCAGTGGAGAAACATTTTTAGGCAAGTGCTCAGACTGGTTTAAAAAAGTACAACAGGAGAAGTTCATCCTCAAAGATCTTCAGCTTCTTTTCCGATGCTCCTCTGGTTCTCAGATGCGCCTCCATTCTACCTGGTCTTTACTTCTTTGTTGTCTTGATGCAAAGAAGCTGTTGAGAAATGCACGTTCATCCTGTCTCTGACCTTATTAGTGACTTCCTGCAGTCAATGCAAGACGTTTCCTAATATTTTCTGTATCAAGGATCAAGGAATAGAGACCATTGGGGAGCAGATGAGAGTCTGAACAAGAGGTATTGGTGAAAGGGTGCAAGTACCGCCCGCCTTTTTGTTTTTTTTTTTACACCCAGTCTATCCTTTCCCAACCCCATTAAATAGTCACGTTGAATTGAGTCTTTGCTCCAGCTGATCACATGACGTTCTAAGCACCAAGACGATACCCATGATCAACTTATCTTAGGGGAGGGCTTAATTTTAAGCTTGGGTTGTCCAAAGTAAAATATGTGAATCCATTTATAGAAGGCAATAGTTTAATTATTTCAGCCATGCTCCTTATAATAAAATTGCACAATAATTATTTGGCTGTGCTTTTATTTTAGATCTTTGTGTCATTTATAGCTAGGTTTGCATGTAATTTGTTCTGGACACCACCACACAGAGACATTGCATCAATCAGTTGTCCTGCAACAGCTACCAGTGAGACTTTATATACATGACAAAGCCTGAAGGCGGCACATTTAGTCCCTATCATTTTTGTAAGATTCTTGGCAGCAGTACACAATTGGGTCCCAGTATATACACAGTTCAAAAGAAACTTGTGGGCCACTCTACCTTCTCAGCTAATTGATATTGGACCTGATTGCCTGTCATTATTTACAACTATTTTATTTAAAACAAGCACTTTCTTATAAGAATACTTACCAACATGTCCAAATCCAAGCAAGGGGTTGTCCAGCTTTTGATTACATTTTTTATTTAACATAAATTTATTTGGGGTTAAGACTAATTTTTATGGATTCTCAAAGGGGGTATTCTCAAGTTGTGTCTTGAGCAGCTCAGAGCTATGTAATCTTCCTGGTTAGTAGAACTTTAAATTCCATCACAATTTGTACACATTCAGCTATCAGTGGTTTCTTGGTATACACTTCTATCACTGTCCTCTCTCCTTCTGTACTTGTGTGTCCCTTGTCCAGCACATGTTTATTGTACCTGTCTATATTTTTCCCCTTTTCATATGTAAAGCGCCATGGAATAAATGGCGCTATATAAATGTATAATTATATAATAATAATTTACATATAGAGATAACAGGACATTTAAACAATCCCATACTTGGGGACAGCCAGAGCCATGATTTGTAGACCTGCTCTGGAAGAAACAGTGCTGTGGGCTAGTGATTTTGCGAGATTTATAATAGCAACTTGTCAGAAGCTGAAAGGGAGGGGAGTGGAGGTGAGCAGATAACTGCTGTATAGAAATGAATTGGCTGGAGGAAGGTGGCTGGTATGTTAAGAGTTAACGTCTCTCTTAGACTGTAACCACTTTGCACTCTTGGCCAGCATCTAGCAGGCACTAATGGCTGAGCTCCATGAAAACAAGCTTTACGCTATGAAAGATAAAAGTTATCCTTGCAGGAAAATGACAGTAGATAGAAAAAAAATCATGTCAGTGGCAAACTTGCTTATTTTCATGCTAACTAATTAAAACACTTGAAAATACCCTTTTAACTCATTCTGCATCCAGCAAAAACAGTGCAACCATAGGTTATATAAAGCAAACGGTGCAACCATTTTATCCCAAATTAAAAATGATAGCTCCAATTACATGTATTTAAGTAAAAAAAAGACAATATCTTTAATATGCTGGCATTGTTCCCCAGAAGTAGACAGTCCAGGCAAATTCAGGACAGTTGGCAGCTATCTGTAAGCTGTACCTTTCTTTCAATATCTTGCGTGGAAAACTCTTTCATAACCTTCCTATGTGCATTTAAGGGTGGCTTCAGTAGTCATTTTGCATATTGCTGTTCCTAAATTCAGATTTCTTGGAAACATGTCGATGCAGGAAGCAATTGAGAATGATAAAAGCAGTGTTCCTTAGAAAATATCTTTCTTCTTTTTTAACCAGATGGTCCTATTGTGAAATCTTTGCGGCTCTTATATTTTTACCACAAACCAAACTGAACACTGGATATGTTCAGTAATTATCTGCATGTGGTTTTTCTGGCAGTAAAATACTAGGTGCTGGTTATAGTGACACATAGATCCGACATTCTGTAGTCTTGTGATCATCATGTTGCATCAAGAGTCACTTCCTTTTCTAAATATCTAGAAGGAAATGAGGTTGGAGAACAGTGTTCATATTGAATTAGTAGGATTGCAATTTTATTGCAGAAATCTTATTCAAGTCTTATTTTAAAATAAGGAATTTTTAAAGTGTAACCCTGGTTATCACTACAAAAGTGTCTCCGGGTCCCTGATGTAGACAGCTAGAGCCACTGAGCCCGGTGATTGTCTGCCGTGGTCACGTGGGCTGTAGCCTCGACCTCGACGTTGCAGCCTATGAACAACGACCGGAGCAGTGGTGGTGGGTCAGTGCTGGATACGGGGAGAATGAGTAACTTCTTTCTCTTTCTTGTTTTATAGATTTGTAATCCAATGAAAAATTTAAAAAAATTTAAACTGTCATCCCCTTTAGGCTGCGTGCACACGTTGTGTTTGTGCTGCGTTTTTTCAGTGCAGATTTGTCACAAAACCTGAAGGCTTTCCTTCACGTCAGCAAAGTGCATGAGAATCTTATTTTTGACTTGCAGATTTAAATCTGCAGCATATCCATTCTTTCAGTGTTCTTGCTGCACTTTTCATTCATACTGATTAATGGGGTAAAATCTGCACCAAAAATGCAGCAAAATGTGCATTTTCGCCCCTGTGCGTCTCCTGCCAAGAGAAAAATTTCTGCACTAAATACTTAATGTTTGCACAAACCCATTGTTTTGATTGTTATGTTTAATCTGTTTTTTATCAAACTTTAATATATTTATAAAGCACAAACATTAGAAAATCATATAAATCATATAAAATATGCAACTAAGCAGGCTGTAAGATAACAAGGGGTGTAATAGTGGAGACAATAGTATAGAAATTATGTGCTAAAAAAAAAACATTCTGTGCATCAAAACACCCAAATATGTCCAGAACAGTACAGAGTGAAAGTTAAAACTTGGCTATTAAGAAAAAACTGAAAGATCTCACAAAATAAAAATCAAAACAGCAACAAAAAACAAAAAAAAAAGGTGGGGTTATAGGAGTGAGGACAGGAACCATGAACATTAAAAGAGAGTAGCAAAATCATTGAGGCTAGAGGCATAAAAAATTATTACAATTTACTACTTCTCATTGCACTGGACAGGAGGAGGGCACAGATTGCCAATGGATAACACCAGAGTAATGGTTGACCTTTTTCTTGAGACGACAATGAGCCATGGCCAGTTGAGAGAAAACCAATGGGGCAGAGAGTGGTAGGGTTGTTCCCCAAAGCTGCCTACCTAGATTTAAGATTAAAACGGTTATAAAAGTGGGCAACTCCAGCACTTGAGTTGGAGTTGGACACTGTAGGGCAGGGAAGTCACCCGGAGAGAATTTGTAATTATGAGACCTCATGCGTCTGGGCAATTGTAAATGTCTTGTCAATTAACAATTAGCTATGTCATGTATATTATCAACTGAAGCAATGTAAAAATATGTCTACTACGGCTGATCAACAGCAAGATATATGCTAGGCAGCATGTTAATTTACTGAAATAACTAATAATCAACTTTTGTTTTTATTTTAGACACGTTGGAGTCTGGACCAAATAAATGTCAAAGGTGAGTCAGCTGCTTTATATTTGTGGTGTGCAGAGAATCGAGATCAGTCCTTTAAAGGGATCTAGTCGACATATTGCATACAGTAGGTTGCCTGGTAGAGTTAAGCAAAAATTTTGCAGGAGCGTAGTCCAGTGGCTGTGGATTACTGGCGTACCAGAACCCTGTGACCCTCTAACATCCGTGGTGTTGTGAATATGCTGGATGCGGCTTCTTAGCTGGGGCTCCCTGCCGTGGTTGCTGAGGGTAATGAACTGATTAATGAATGGCCTTCAGCTGGCACTGAATGGTAGGAAATAAGTGGCCTGAGTTCCCAGCAGCCTTGCCAGTTAACAATTGTTCCTCTGGTCTTGTTTGAAGCACTGCTAGGTTCCTGCTCTCCTTCAGATAAGTGTTTGCTGTGTTTTTTTTCCCTCTGTTTGATTTTCAATGCTGGTTTTCTGCTTGCAGTGGACTGCAGCCTGTCCCCTTTTGGGGGTCTGGCGCTTCAATTGTGCTCCGTTTTTGTCTGCACTTTTGCTTTGCTCATTTGTTACTTTTTATTTGTTGATTAGCGTTTGTTACACCTGAGATCTGATTTAGGTGGATGAGATCGTGTGATCTCAGGTTTTTTTTGGCAATCAGAAGTGTTGGTATTTTTTAGGGTTTTTGTTGGATTGCAGTCAGAATTCTTTCCTGTACTTTTCTGTCTAGGCAGATTGGGCTTCAGCGTTTGCTCATTCTATTTTCTGTCTGTGTCCGTGCTTTCTTCTTGTCCAACAGCCATTACATGTTTGGGGGCTTCCTATTTTCTTTGGGGATGTGCTTTCATCTTTCTGCCTTTAGGTGTAGTTATCTCTCAGGCTGTGACGAGGCGTCTAGGATCAACATAGGAACGCTCCACGGCTACCTCTAGTTGTGTGGTTAGTTCAGGTTACTGCAATCCAATAGGTTCCAGCCTCTCTGGTGTATTACCGTTTTTGCTATTTCTCCTCAGTTACCGAAACATAACAGTGTGGCACCTCTACTGATTAGAGGATGTAGCGCTGGGCTAATCAGAAGAACCAGGGATGCTGAGGCAAGAAGAGGTTCACAGGGTTCTGGTCTGGCAGCCATAGACTTCCGACGTGGCTGATGGACCAGGCTTCTGTGAATCTTTTTGCTCAACTCTAATGCCTTGTAATTGTTCTAATGACTATGTGAAGTTACATATTATAAAATCATAAAAAAGTTGATATTTTATTAATTGATTGATGCTTTTTAATAGATGAACTGATGCAATTGTGTTTCTTTCACTTAATCTAGTGCAGTTAATAAAAAAGGGGCCAGCAAGGATGAGACGTACTGGAGGGAGATCAATGCAGCGATGGCCTTAACGAACCTGGCACAAGGAAAAGACAAACTGCAGGGGACCACTAGCTGCATCATTCAGAAATCATCACATATATCAGAAGTTAAGACTGTCAAAGTGCCACTAATTCAGCAATATCAATGAATGGGACGTGGCTCCAACCTACAATGGAGCACTCGGGACTGGTGATCACAACCACAAGCATGTTTCTGCCTTAGGACATTTTGTAGACTTTTCGAAACCAGTTCCACCAGACTTGGACTTCCATGTATAATATCTTCTACCCAGGACATGTAAATTTTTACGTCTTACGTTTTTTTTATTTTTAACCAAAATACTAACTTATTTTATGCTAAGGAGCATAAATACTCAGCTTATAAGTAAAACTGTCTGCCTTGCTTCTACCATATGTGCCTTGCCTTTCAGTAATAAGCTAGAACGTGGGCATGATATGAAATATTTATGCCTTAAATTATGAATGCCATAATGTTTTTTTTTTGTTTTTTTTATATTTAGTCTTGGACTTTTTGTATTCAGGTAACCTGAACTAAAATTTTACCAAACCAAATGATGCATTCATTCCAATGGACGATTGGCAATTATTGATATGCCTTGTCGTTGTTTTGTATTGTCAGATAATGTAAATTACCAGTGATGAGATATCTTCATGAGATAAGACTATCAGAAAATTAAAAAAGTCTTTTTTTTATAATAAATGAAAAAAATTTCACAATAAAATGAAAAGTTGATAAAACTTTCAGAATTTCATACATTTCGCTGGTGATTCTGGATAACTTTGATAAATCCTTTCACTCCAGTCAATGCATTTCAGGTTACTTTCAGGGCAGTCGATCAATTGGTAATAAATGCTTTCTGTATATAATTCATAATTTATAACACTACCCCCATTTACTAATAAGTTTTCTTTTTATGCTGAAAGAACATTAATGAATTGTAATAATGGTTATCCCCAAAACAAAATTATTTCGGAGCTTTGTAGCAAAATAATGGTGCACCAACTCTAAATTTTCACATACAACTTAGGTATTTGTCGATAGCAATTTCTTCTGACTCCACCATCCATATGAAAGTTTGGCTCAAATGAGCGTTCGTGTGTTTTCAGTGGTGAGAGTGATAACATACATCTGGCGGTGGCTTATTACTTATGAAAATAAAAAAGCCTGAGCAAATGGATCCAAACAGCCCAGGTTTTGCACCGTTTGGCCTTTACAGGCTCTTTATTTCCCTGAACATTCAATAGACATTGCAACACAGAGGCCATAGAAGGCAAACGGTGCACATTTTTTTAATGAAACCAAGTTGCAAAAAAATCTCCAAAGGTGGCCAACCCCTTGAATTTAATGTATATGACAGCCATGAGCTTAACAGCCAGTATGGACCTCATTAGCAATCACCTGTAAACCTACCAACCAACTCCTCTTTAGCTGTCCGTCCACACTCCAAATAGTGTAAATAACACCTTTCCGAACCATCAGTAGTTTTCACCTCTTCATTCATCATTGGCTTTTGTTCGGAAAGAAGATCCTAAGCTGAAAATCACCAGTGTTGTGCAGTAATGTAGTGTTACTGTCACGCGGTCTTATGATATGTGTACGATGTCAGTAAACTATTCTTAAAAGAACAACACTCTATACAACATATAGATTAGCAACATCAGCATGTAAATATAGAATAGATTTACCTGACACGATATCCGTTGAACTCAGGGTTAATCTTGAGGACTTGATACACTGTCACAGGAAAGAGGAGGACCGGGGGTCTAACCTGACCCTAAACTGGGGTCCTAACTAATCCCTCACCTTGGAGGTACTGATAATGGTTCAGAGGTCCAAGTCTCCAGCCTAAAGGTACTGCCACACTAAGCTATCCCGCTAGCGATCTCGTTAGCGTTGCATACTAATGAGATCGCTAGCGGGATTGTTTCTATATCGCTAAATGCGGTCACATTTAGCGATATAGTTAACGACGCTATCGCCGTTAGCGATCTTCTTAACGACTTTAGCGGTACAAAAGTACCGCTAAATCGCTAAGAAAAGGTGCCACACAGCGATTAGATACTTACCCAGCGGGAGCGCCAGCGATGAAATAGGGTCCGGAACGATTCCAGCGACGAGCGAGATCACAGCAGGAAGCTCGTCGCTGGAAGCTGCCGCACTGAACAATATCGCTAACGGGATCGCTAAATAGTGACTTTTTTAGCGATCCCGTTAGCGATATTGTTTAGTGTGGCATACCCTTAACCCTGTCTCCTATCAGTCCCTGAACCCTGTAATCAGTCCTAAGAAGGATTCTGATTACCACCAAAGGGATATGGGCTGATCTCTGCTAAATACACAGATTAGACATATAAGACAGACTGGAGAAAACACAGACTTGCATACACACTCAAACACAGAAGGAACATAAATGATCTGGGATATTAAACTCTAAGCAAGGTGAGCTTAAAACAACTAAGGAGCTCTTTAACTTAAGTCTATACAGATACAATCCTATCTGTGGTCTGCATGAAGAATTTCACTGGCAACTCCCAACACAGACAACCAGAGATTTAAAGGAAACCAATCAACAAATAATTAATTGCAGCCGGGAGAAAACTGCACCCAGTCCCAGAACTGAGCACAGACAGAATTAACTCCCTAACTGCCAAACACAAAGAAACAGCAACTCAGCTGTGAGAAGTCAGAATGTGCAACCGCGACGATCTTCGTGGTGATGCACACATGACAGTAACCCCCCTTCTACGAGGGGCCTCCGGACCCTCAGGGCCAGGTTTGCCCGGGTGAGTTCTGTGGAAGGTCCGCACCAAACGATCTGCGTTAATGTCAGACGCAGGAACCCACGTCCTCTCCTCTGGACCATACCCCTTCCAATGCACCAAGTACTGAAGGGACCGGCGATTCAGACGTGAGTCAATGATCTTTGACACTTGAAACTCCAAGTTACCATTGACCACCACTGGAGGAGGAGGTAGAGGTGATGGTATGACTGGTGCCACGTACCTCTTAAGTAATGACTTGTGGAACACATTATGAATTTTAAACGTAGGAGGGAGGTCCAGACGAAATGCCACAGGATTAATTATGGAACTGATCCTGTACGGCCCGATGAATCTGGGGCCCAGCTTCCAGGAGGGAACTTTAAGTTTTATATTCCTGGTAGACAACCATACCAGATCGTTCACATTAAGATCTGGACCAGAAACTCTCCTCCTATCAGCCATACGTTTATAACGGTTCCCCATAGCACTCAGATTATTCAATACACCTCTCCACACTGAAGCAAGTGACGACGAGAAACGCTCCTCCTCAGGAACCCCAGAAGGGCCCCCCCCATTGAATGTACAAAACTGGGGATGAAAACCATATGCCCCAAAAAACGGGGACTTACCAGTGGACTCGCTCCGCCTGTTGTTAAGAGCGAACTCTGCCAGAGGCAAGAAAGAAGACCAGTCCTCCTGGTTCTCTGAGACAAAACACCGAAGATAAGTCTCTAGGCTTTGATTCAGACGCTCTGTCTGACCATTGGTCTGCAGATGAAAAGCCGAGGAAAATGACAATTGCATCCCCCGACGTAAACAAAATGCCCTCCAAAACTTGGACACAAACTGAGACCCCCTATCTGACACCACATCAGAAGGCAACCCATGAAGTCTCACAATCTCCCCAATGAACACCTGCGCCAGAGTTTTAGCATTAGGGAGGGCAGGAAGAGCAATGAAATATGCCATCTTACTGAACCTGTCAACAACCACCAGTATGACAGTCTTCCCTGACGACTGAGGAAGGTCCGTGATGAAGTCCATAGACAAATGAGTCCATGGACGCTCCGGAAGTTTCAAGGGTAAGAGGGTCCCAGACGGACGGGTATGAGGGGTCTTAGAGCGAGCACAAACCCCACAGGACGCGACAAAAGTTAAAACATCTTTATTAACGTTAGGCCACCAAAACCGGCGAGAAAGGAGATCTAAAGTAGCCTTACTCCCTGGATGTCCTGCTAAAGCAGAATTATGATGTGCCTCAATAACCTTTTGTCTCAACTGATTTGGGACAAACAGTCTCCCTGGAGGTCCTGCAGGGGCGTCCCCCTGAGCCTCTAACACCTCCTCCTCAAGCTCAGAACATACAGCCGACACTACCACCCCCTCCTGAAGGATGGGAATCGGGTCATCCATTTTCCCGGCCCCTGGGAAACTGCGAGACAAGGCATCCGCCTTAATATTCTTAGATCCAGGGCGATAAGTGACAACAAAATTAAACCTGGTAAAAAACAACGACCATCGAGCTTGTCTGGAATTCAGACGCTTAGCAGATTCCAAATACAGCAGGTTCTTGTGATCAGTAATGACGGTGACCGGGTGGACTGCCCCCTCCAAAAAGTGACGCCATTCTTCAAAAGCCAACTTAATGGCCAAAAGTTCCCTATTGCCGATATCATAATTCCTTTCGGCGGACGACAATTTTTTAGAAAAGAAAGCGCACGGATGCCATTTACCAGGGGACGGACCCTGGGACAATATTGCACCCACCCCTACGTCAGACGCGTCCACCTCCACAACGAACGGCTGTGATGCATCTGGTTGGATGAGAACGGGTGCCGAAGCAAAACATTTTTTCAAAGAGGAAAAAGCTTGGCAAGCTTTGTCCGACCATTTAGAAAAATCCGTCCCTTTTCTTGTCATGTCAGTGAGAGGTTTGACAACAGATGAGAAATTACAAATAAATTTCCGGTAGTAGTTAGCAAACCCCAGAAAACGCTGCAGAGCCTTAAGATCCTCTGGCTGATCCCATTCAAGCACTGCTCTCACCTTTTCAGGGTCCATACGGAAACCGGAGGCTGACACCAAGAAACCCAAAAACTGAAGTTCCTGTACGGCGAATACACACTTTTCCAGTTTGGCGTATAGTTTATTGTCTCGCAAGATCTGCAACACCTGTCTCACATGCTCCTGGTGAGACACAAGATCTGGTGAGTAAATTAAAATGTCATCCAAATATACGACCACAAACAGCCCCACCAGATGACGAAAAATGTCATTAACAAAATGTTGGAATACTGCTGGTGCAGTAGTCAGACCAAAAGGCATGACAAGGTTCTGATAATGTCCCTCCGGCGTGTTAAACGCCGTTTTCCACTCATCCCCTCTTTTATCCTAATCAGATTATACGCCCCCCTGAGATCCAATTTAGAGAACCATTTGGCGCCAACAATTTGATTGAAGAGATCAGGAATCAGAGGGAGTGGATACGGATCTCGAACAGTAATCCGATTAAGTTCGCGGAAATCCAAGCAAGGGCGTAGGCCTCCATCTTTTTTCTTCACAAAGAAGAACCCCGCGGCCACTGGGAAAGATGAAGGTCTAATATGCCCTTTGGCCAGACTTTCAGAAATATAATCTTTCATAGCCTGCCTCTCAGGACCAGAAAGGTTATATAACCTAGCTTTAGGTAACTTAGCATCAGGAAGTAAATTAATAGAGCAGTCATACACGCGATGAGGAGGCAACTCCTGACACCCCTCCTCAGAGAACACATCCCCAAAGTCCTCTAAAAAAGGAGGCAAAGTACTAGGCACGACCGCACTGATGACTGTGTTCATGCAGTTACTTTTGCAAAACTCCCCCCATTGGCTTATATCTCTGGACTGCCAATTAATCACAGGGTTATGTTTAACCAACCAAGGAAGTCCCAACACAATAGGAGTAGGTAGACCCTCCAACACATAACAAGATAATAGTTCCCTATGTATTGCCCCTACCCGAAGGTCAATGTTATGAACCTCATGAACAAAGCTACCTTGGCCGAGAGGCCTGGCGTCAATGGAGAATATAGGGATCGGTTTGACCAATACACTCAGATGCATACCTTGAGCCTGAGCAAACTGAGCGTCAACCAGATTAGCCCCGGACCCACTATCAAGAAGAACAGAAAATCTCTCCACTCTCGTACCAACCACCACCTCCACTGGTACAAGGAACTGAGAAGAACTAGCGGACGAAATACATACTCCCAGGTTGTCGTCCACCACACAACCTGGGATTAACAGTTTTCCGGCGACTTTTTGCTCAACAAGGCACGGGATGGACATCCCCCAACAAAATGTCCCTCTTTCCCGCAGAAGAAACACCTTCTAGTCCTGCGGCGTACCGCCAATCCCCTCCTACGAAATGATGTCCCTCCCAACTGCATAGGCTCCTCCGAACAGACAAGGGGAACCTCAACATAAGGGACTTTAGTAGTAGGTGGAGTAACAACAGGGGGCGGAGTTACCTCGCACCTCTCCCGGAGCCGTCTATCAGTACGGATAGCTAGGGCCATAGCAGCCTCCAGTGATGGAGGAGAATCATACTGAGCCAAAACGTCCTTTAATTTGTCAGAAAGCCCATGACAAAACTGGCTCCTAAGAGCTGGGTCATTCCACTGAGTATCTGTGGCCCATCTACGGAACTCAGAAGCAAATTCCTCCGCCGGACGATCTCCCTGCTGTATCTTACGTAATTTTGTCTCAGCAAGAGAGACCCGATCTGGGTCATCATATACCAAACCCAGGGCAGTAAAAAATCGATCTACTGACTGTAGAGCCGGGGATCCCGGAGGAAGGGAGAAGGCCCAGGATTGAGGGTCCCCTTGTAGGAGCGAGATAACAATTCCCACTCTCTGCTCTTCACTCCCTGATGATCGAGGCCGAAGCCGAAAATACAATTTACATGCTTCCCTGAAGGTAAAAAATTTGTCTCGCCCACCAGTGAACCTGTCCGGGAGAGCTACTTTAGGTTCAAATCTGGTTTGCTCCGAGGGAGACAAAACTTTGGACTTAATGTCCGTCAGCTCCATGGATAATCCCTGCAACTGCAGAGCCAGCTGGGCTACTGGATCCATGGCAACTGGGAATAATTTTATGGGCCAGTGAAAATGTCACGCGGTCTTATGATATGTGTACGATGTCAGTAAACTATTCTTAAAAGAACAACACTCTATACAACATATAGATTAGCAACATCAGCATGTAAATATAGAATAGATTTACCTGACACGATATCCGTTGAACTCAGGGTTAATCTTGAGGACTTGATACACTGTCACAGGAAAGAGGAGGACCGGGGGTCTAACCTGACCCTAAACTGGGGTCCTAACTAATCCCTCACCTTGGAGGTACTGATAATGGTTCAGAGGTCCAAGTCTCCAGCCTAACCCTGTCTCCTATCAGTCCCTGAACCCTGTAATCAGTCCTAAGAAGGATTCTGATTACCACCAAAGGGATATGGGCTGATCTCTGCTAAATACACAGATTAGACATATAAGACAGACTGGAGAAAACACAGACTTGCATACACACTCAAACACAGAAGGAACATAAATGATCTGGGATATTAAACTCTAAGCAAGGTGAGCTTAAAACAACTAAGGAGCTCTTTAACTTAAGTCTATACAGATACAATCCTATCTGTGGTCTGCATGAAGAATTTCACTGGCAACTCCCAACACAGACAACCAGAGATTTAAAGGAAACCAATCAACAAATAATTAATTGCAGCCGGGAGAAAACTGCACCCAGTCCCAGAACTGAGCACAGACAGAATTAACTCCCTAACTGCCAAACACAAAGAAACAGCAACTCAGCTGTGAGAAGTCAGAATGTGCAACCGCGACGATCTTCGTGGTGATGCACACATGACAGTTACACAGTTTTAGGGCCTAGCTATGTTTTTCATGGAAAGCAGTCATACCTGTGATAGTCTATGGGGCCATTCACATGTTTGTGGTTTTTCTTGGACCATGAAGTCTGTGGAAAATCGTGGGGAAATGTACGAGTCTGATCCAAGGGTTGGATCAAAATCGTCAATGCAAGTCAATGGGTCCATAAAAACATTGGACCGCACTGTAGTCCGATGTTCACGGATTGTCAGAATGGAGAATGGAGAAGGTGGAGAAACTTATTTTTTTGTATTTCTCCACGTAAGAGAAAAACGGATGGCACTTGGATCACACTATGATCAAAGTCTGATCAAAGTCTGATCAGAATAATTTGTCCTTTTTTCTCATACATAGAAAAATCTGACGTGTGAATGAGACCTTATGAGAAGATGAGCTTGAGTTGCCATATCTTTGCCCAAGCGGTGATTTTGGCACTAGAAGTGTCAGGTTCCCAGCCCTCATGTCAGTGGCAAATTCTGCCTCTTTGGAAATTATTATTTATTTAACGACCTTCGTCTTCATCTCGAGTCATGGTGACTTAATGGATGAATGCTCTGTAGGAAGATCAATCTTCTGCAAACCAAGGTAGGTCCACCAGGGTCTTCTGTGCCGTTATCTTGACAGTATCAAGCCATTGGGTTGCTGGTCTTCCTCTTTAGCTTTTCCTTCTATTCTTCCACCATGATGTCTTTCTCCAGTGATTGCTGTCTTCGTATGATGTGTCCAAAGTAGACAACTTGTAGCTGGGTCATCCTTGCTTCGAGTGACATGGCTTGGGTTGTTCCAAAATTGATTTATTTTTTCTTCTTGCCATCCATGGTATTGATAACATCATTCTCCAGCACATTCTGAAATCTTGGTTTATACCATTGTATTTAAATCTAATGCAATTATACAGCCATTTCTTACCATGCATGCCCTTCTTTATGAACTAATAAGGCAAGAAACTCTTATTTTTAAGCTCAGGAAGCTGTTGTAAGACTGCTATCATACCTCGTATACTCTGTAGCTCCTTTTTGAAATGAGTAATATTAGTTGAGGACAAACGCTGCAACACTTTCCTCGCAAAAAAAGTAGTGTTTCAAAACCAAAAAAACTGCTTTTTAAACCAAAAACAGTTCCAGTCTTTGGCTGTGATTCATGTTGTAGCACAGTGAAATTTAAGTGAATGAGGATCAGCTGTAATACTAGACACAGCTCAAGAATAATAGTTGCTTTTGCTTTTTGGTAGGAAAAAGCAGAGTTCTTCACGGTCTACCTTTTTTTTAATGGTGTCAAATGGAACAACCACCACTAGCCAACTAGCCCCCGCACCTAGCCAGATAAATGGGACTGTGTGTAGCTGTCCATAAAAACGCGTGTGCTAATGGCTTTGTTCAATCTACTGAACTAACTTGTTACAGTTGAGATCCTCATAATACTGAAAAATTCTGATATTTTTTGGATTAAAACTCTAAACAAAATTTAAATGTCTGAGTAAGCATAATTACATTGCCACAAAGCTTTGGATAAAAAAAATCTAGAATGTTTATTTGCCTTTTCTGCAAGGATCAACTCATTCTGGCATGAAACGCGAATGCTTTGCAGTATATAACAAGTTGTTTACTGAGGCGGATCAGGACATGACCCGTTTTTATACCGTCCTGAGTATGTTTTGTGAAATCTTTGCAAAATGCCAAATTTAATTTCACGGCTTCTTTGATGGTTGTACATTGATTCTTTCAAGTTTGTTTGAGTACTCTTTATCAGCAAAAAGTCTAAAGAAGACCTCCAGCCGTAAATGAAACCTTTTAATCCTTTTTTTTAACTTTGAAACCTCCTTCACTACCTGATGGTTCTCCAAAGTTATTCATTCCAGCCCTATTTGCAGGCAATGAGGTTTAATTACCATTCGGTGAAAGACATAAAATATTAGAGAATTGGAAAACTGGTAGAAAATGTTTTAAATGCTCGAGTGATCGGTACAGGTCGGACACTTAGACTAGCTCGATTCGAGTAACGAGTATAATGGAAGTCAATGGGAAACTCAAGCATTTTTTCAGCAGAACCTAACAGGAGGCCTGGGGGGGACCAGAAAATAACCGAAATGAATGGAAACAATGCTCAGCCTTACTACTCAGTTAAACAGATGTAAATTAAAAATGAATATTCACTGCTCCCTATGCCCACCTCTCTGCTCCTGTGAAGATTTTTACTATCACTGGCCCGGCGCCGAGAGGTGGGTGTGTGGAGCAGTGAATATTCATTTTCAATTTATATCTGATTAACTGGGCAGCGTGCGGCACTCACTTCTCCGGGCTTGACAGAAGAAATAAATGAAGAAACAGATGTGGGGTCCCCTCCATTTTTAATAACCAACTAATGAAAGCAAACATCTGGGCGCTCATATTAATAGACTAGGTAGGGCCAGATATCCATGGATCTTTCCAGCCTATTAATATCAGCTCACAGCTGTCTGCTTTGCCTTTCCTAATTATAAAAAATGGGTGGATCCTAAAAAAAATGATGTGAGATTCACCCCCATTTTTGATAACCAGCAAAGGCAAAGTAGACAGCTGTCAGCTGATATCAGGCTGGGAAGGTCTATGGATATCTGACTTTTCTAAGCCTATTAACATGAGCCCCCAGATGTTTGCTTTCATTAGCTGATTATTAAAAATGGAAGGGACCCCACTTCGGTTTCTTCATTTATTTCTTCTGTCAGTATCGGAGAAGTGAGCGCAGCACGCTGCCCAGTTAATCAGATGTAAATTGATAATGAACATTCACTACTCCCAGGCCCACCTCTCAGTGCCGGGTTAGTGATAGTAAAAATCTTTCAAGAAATCCCATGCCCACTATGGGTCGACAGACGCCTGCGGATCACCCACGGAGACGGACATTAGGCGCGTCTCTCCAGACCACAGCATGTCTATTTATCTTGTGGAGACTCTAGCCTCTGCAAGATAAATTTCACCCGTACAATGTGTGTAGCCCTGGTACACAATACCAGGAGGATGAGTGGAGAGGTAACAGTTAAGGTCTCTTCATGACATCATGTACACTTCTGACACACCCAGCAGGGGTGTGGAAGGGAGTGATTTTCTAGTCAGTCAGTTTCCTGTCCTTGGACAGAGTAGACGTGTCCAGTTTGAGCCTGTCTTCAGTTCAGAACGTGGAGGCTGGTACAGGTGGTCTGATTCACCTTAGTCTAGTCAGAGCTGTGCCCCACTGGAAGAAAGACTGAACTATCTATTAAGAGTCGAGCAAATCGAAGGGCAAAGTGGAAAGAAGATTATTGGAAAAGTGCGTTTGGCTTGGAAGAGTCCTGCACATTGCTACCGGTCACTGGGGACCGAAGGATCACTATTAGCTACAAGCATAGTGAAGAGAAAACCAGAGATTTACCGGACCCTAGGTCGCGGCAAACAAGCCCCTTATAGTCAGTACGTAACTGGGGTCAGGGGAAGTGAAGACTTTGAGTCTCTGCAGGACAAAATAAGAATTCAGCTCCCTCATAGAAAGGCTCCTAACACTAAATTGACTGGGAAGCACAGCTTTGGATAAGCTGGAATCATAGAGGGGACTACGCTTCAGGCTGGTCGTACTCATTTTCATTGGACAGTAAAGGAGGCCCCTAACTTGCGTAGCTGTTGCCTCAAAGCTCATCCTCCATCAACCCCATCAGCCTCCCTGGGACCTGCCTTATCATCTTGCAAGTAAAGGTATGGAAAGACGCTGATCGTGTGAGACTGAGTTATTATTGCATGCCTGCACAATCCCTACCTAACTCCCGATCTGAGGGACCAGTCCCACCTGTAGGGGACCCGACATCTAGCTGCATCACCATCCCTCAGAGATCTACAGCAGCGCTGGTATAAATTACCAGAAGACTACAGGTGGCGTCACGAACTGTATATAAATATCCCCTGTAAATATTCCCCCAACATACGCCAGACCGCCAGGGCCACAGACCGAGCCACAGCTACCTGTGACAATCCCCATAGACTTCCATGGGCTCGGCTCTGAGTACCCCATTGCCCTGGTAACCCACAATTGTGGTGGCGGGTCGACACAAAAACTTGGCGTCACGAACAGGATACGAAACTTGCAGCATTGCGAGCCCTGTGTGCCTGTGGAGTGTTTTGGTGAAAAAGACTGTTGCTATTGTTTGGCGCCAAAAATCGCCATCTTTGTCGCCATATTCGCGCCCTCAGGCGCTGGAGAAGAAGGAGGGCGTACCTGAAAGAGCGCGCAAAGTCTTGGACACGCCCCGGCTCTGACTCAGCGGCAGGTCCTGCAACAGGAAGTGAACGCTCTGACATCAGAGCGCCAGCGACGAAGGTCCTGTTCCCACTGCTGTGCCTGTGAAATAGCAGCGTCTGAAACCGGTAGGCTCCGTTTAACCAAGGGGGCGCTAAGATGTCACAACAACCGGCTGACAGTGCGGCCCCAGCCGGAGGCCCCAATCCCGCACCGTCTGGTATTGTAGCGCCAGATGGGGGCGCAGGCCCTGCACCCAGTCCGGTAGTCCCGATCATGCCACTAACGCTCCCATATATGCCTGGGGCGAAATGGCTTCCCCAATACAGCGGTGAGCCAGGCACATTAGCAGGCTTCAAGCGGAAGTTATGCAGCATCTTAGAAATGTACTCTATGCCTGAGAGACAAAAAGCTGCTGTGCTAATAGGGCAGCTAACTGGCGCTGCTGAGAGGGAAGTGGAGACCTGGGATACCGTTGATCAGGAGTCGGTACCTGCGATCTTCCTGAAGCTACATGCCATATTTGAAGACCGCACAGAAACGGATCTCCGGATGGCCTTCTATCACTGTTCACAACAGCCAGGTGACAGCATCCGGGACTACGCTTGCCGACTACAGGGAGCCCTGAGAGCCCTCAAGCAAATTAACAATTTAAATGCTATCGACGAGAATAAAATGTTGAAAGAACAATTTATACAGGGATTGAGATCCCAGAGGAACGCAGAACTGTGAATTGGTGGTCCTTAGATCATCCTGATGCTACCTTTGATGCCCTAAAGGACATGGCAATAAAAGGGCTGCGGCCCCTGGGCAAACCTGAGGTGGCCACCCAACATCATCAGGGTGAAGTCACTCTGGAACCGGCAGTAACCCCCTGTTCCCCGCTAGTGGCAGAAACCAAAACGCAGGTGACACCTCCTAGTGAATTGGACTGTCTGCGCTCAGAGGTGCGCCAGCTGACTAAAAATCTGGCCGCTGTGATGAGTGCCCTGCAGCTGCGGAAAGAGGAGGAAGGGAAGATCTTGTTAGCTGACTGCCCAGAGGACGTTCCGTGGATGCACCGGAGAAGAAAGAAGACGTCGCCCCCCCGGAGGAGGACAACGCCACCCCCAGGAGCAACCTCTGATCAACACCCTTCTCGTCGAGAGATCGTCTGTTATCGCTGCAACCGGAAAGGTCATCTGTCTCCACAGTGTCCTTTAAACGGGCAGAACCTGGGTCCAAGGGCCAACACCCAGGAGAATACCCGTCAGGCCCCCTAGACTGGAACCGCAGGTATGTGGGCGGGCGACCCTACCTGTCTATTATTCTAGATGGTATTGCTGTTCCAGCATTGTTAGACACTGGGTCGCAGGTGACCCTAATACCTGATGCTCTATATACCAAGTACTGGTCAATGGACAGTCTTAAACCTCCGAGCCTTGACTTTACTGTGTATGCTTCGAATGGTCTTCCTGTAGAAGTACTCGGAACAAAATGTGTAGATGTAAAGGTGGGCAGAGAGGAGTTGAAAGACCAAGGGCTTCTGGTAGTAAAGACTGTAAATGAGGAGAACGGTTTAAATATCATTTTGGGTACTAACATTATCGGTAATTGTTTGGGAGAAGTTGTGTTCTTACTCCAACAGCTCGCTGAGATTGCCCGACCAAGGCAGAGAGGAGTAATCCAAAGAGAGATCCGGGCCCTGGTGTGTCAGCAGCAAGCGAAGCTTACCGACGGCGAAATTGGTAATGTACGGGTCACTGACTCGGATCCTATTGTGATACCCCCAATGAGTGAAATGATCATTTGGTGCAGGGCAGCCATAGGTCTGAGAGGACAGAATTACCAAGCTGTAGTAGAACCCCACCATTCAGAACATAGACCTACACTTATGACTGCTAGAGGAGTAGTAGAGGTGGTGAATGGAAGAGTACCGGTACGGCTTCTCAATTGGGGAGATGATGAGGTAAATTTACCCCGTTATGCAACCATTGCTAAACTTCATGCTGTTGATAATAATTCTATTCTCCCGGCTGAGTCCTTAGACTCCTGTCAAATAGAGGAGGACAATGACCCAGCAACCCAGGTGGCGGAATGGTGTCAGCAACTCCATGTTGGGACGGACACCACTCCGCTCACCAGAAGCAAGGGGTATTACGGGTGGTGCAAGAGTATGCCCAAGTGTTTAGCAAAAATCCACTTGATTTTGGGACAATTAAGGGAGTACAACATCATATCCCTACTGGCAGTCATCCTCCCATCAAAGAGCGGTATAGGCCCATACCTCCAGCTCATTATCAGAAAGCTAAAGAAATGTTGAATGATATGAAGAAAGCTGGGGTGATAAGGGATAGTTGTAGCCCTGGGCAGCCCTCTAGTTCTGGTTAAAAAGAAAGATGGTAGTATGAGAATGTGTGTGGATTACAGGCAGGTGAACCGCATAACACACAAGGATGCATACCCGCTACCACGTATAGAGGAATCATTAGCTGCTCTGAAAACGGCTAACTACTTTTCTACCCTCGATCTGACTAGTGGTTACTGGCAAGTGGCTGTGGCTGAGGAGGATCGTGAGAAAACGGCTTTCACCACCCCAATGGGGCTCTGTGAGTTCGACAGAATGCCGTTTGGGCTCAGTAGTGCCCCAGGAACATTTCAGAGAGTGATGGAAAATTGTCTGGGACATCTCAATTTTGAAACCGTGCTGCTATACCTAGACGACGTCATCGTGTATTCCAAGACATATGAGGACCATCTGAAGCACCTGGCAGAAGTATTCGAGTCCCTGTCCAGGTACGGGATGAAGTTGAAACCCTCAAAATGCCATCTACTCAAGCAGAAGGTACAATACTTGGGGCACATCGTCAGTTCGGAAGGAGTAGCGCCGGACCCAGAGAAAGTCACTGCCATCCAGAAGTGGCCGGAGCCGAAGAACCTTAAGGAAGTGCGACAGTTCCTGGGACTAACGGGTTACTACAGGAGATTCGTGAAAGATTACACGAAGAAGGCAGCTCCTTTACAGGACCTCCTGGTAGGACAATCTTTAAAGAGCAGAAACCCTCCCTTTAATTGGGGTAAAGAACAGGCTGAAGCATTCCAAAAGATGAAAGAGATCCTGACAGGTGATGAGATCTTAACCTATCCTGATTACAGCCAACCGTTCCTGTTGTACACCGACGCCAGTAATGAAGGGCTGGGAGCAGTTCTCAGTCAGAAGCAGAATGGCCAAGAAAAAGTCATCGCTTATGCTAGCAGAAAACTCAGGCCAACGGAGAGGAATCCGGAAAATTATAGCAGCTTCAAGCTGGAGTTTCTGGCGCTGGTCTGGGCCATTACTGAAAGATTTAAGCACTATCTGGCCTCCAATAAGTTCACGGCGTACACAGACAACAACCCGTTAACGCACCTGGAAACCGCCAAGCTGGGTGCCATGGAGCAGCGATGGATGGCTCGGTTGTCCAATTACCAGTTTACTATCAAGTACCGGGCAGGTCGAAAGAATGTTAATGCTGATGCGTTGTCCCGAATGCCGCATGACTCTGACACGGAAGAAGAATCGGACGACCTGGAAGAAATTGAGCTACCCGCGTTCCATCGAAACGGGGTAGTCCACGAGCATCGAGTTCACAGAAAGCAGTATGGTGCAACATTAAATCCTTTACCCCATCATAGTTGGAAAGAGACTCAGGACAGTGATCCAGTGGTCAGCCGCATCAAGGAGTTGTTAAGACAGGAAGGCTCCTCTCTGGAAAAGGATGCACCTATGTCAGCCAAGCTCCTGTGGAACGAGAAAAGCAGGTTGTTCCTATACCGTGAGAAGTTGTGCAGGAGATACGTCAACCCCAGAACCCATGAGATGGTCTGGCAAATCGTGGTCCCCAAGGCAGACGTCCCAATGGTGTTGGAAGCATACCACGATCAAGCAGGACACTTTGGCTGGAGAAAGCTGGAGACCCTGTTGAGATGCCGGTTCTACTGGGTAGGGATGCGCAGCTCCATCGAGAGGTGGTGTCGGAACTGTGGACCCTGTGGTCTCAGAAGAAAGGACTACGGTAGTCAGAAGGCACCCCTGCAACCTATCCGGACGACTCGTCCTCTGGAGATTGTGGCCCTGGACCACGTCAAATTGTCGCCAAGTAGATCTGGATACTCATACGCCTTGACCATGGTGGACCATTACTCCAGATTTCTGGTAGTTGTTCCAGTTAAGGACCAGACCGCGGTGACGGCCGCGAAAACCTTTCAAGCAAGTTTCTGCAGACCGCATGGGTATCCGGAGCAAGTCTTAACCGATCAGGGACCTGCTTTTGAAGCCGATTTATTCAAGGAATTCTGTCATATGTACGGGTGCAAGAAAATTAGAACGACACCATACCACCCTCAAACCAACGGTCTCTGTGAAAAGATGAACCATATTGTCCTTGACTTGTTGAGATCCATACCGTTGGAAGACAGGAATCGATGGCCGGATTTACTGCTGATTTGGTTGATTTGTATAATCATATACCTGTAAGCTCAACTAACTGCACTCCCGCCTATCTTATGAGAGCAAGGCCCGGAAAACTACCAATGGATTTAGAACTTGGAGTGGTAGAACCGGAGGCAGACGATGCCGTGGAAAACTGGGACGTCAATCGGCAAGAGCAATACAGAAGAGTACAAATCTGTGTGGAGGAAAGTCTCAATAAGGCACGGGAGAAACAGGAAGATGTTTACAACCGAAATGCTCCTGCCAAGCCTTTGATGCCTGGAGAGGTAGTATTAAAAAGAAAAAGGAAGATGCACAAATTGGATAATCAGTGGGAGCAAGAACCCTACGTCATACAAGATTCTAAATATGACAACAGAAAAGTTTGTGTCGTCAGTAAAGACGGAGGAAGAACAACAACCACTGTGTCCAGAGATCATTTGAAGTTGTGTCCAGAACACTTAAAGCGTTGTGAAAAGAACCCTGTCCTCAATCAAAGAGAAAGAAAGGAAGAGGTCATACACACCGATCTGGGAGATTTTCCTGCGGATTGGCCCCGACTGGGAGATGCTGTGATAATTCCAGTGTTGCAGTTTTATCAGCCACAAGAGGAAGTTTTACCTCCAGTTGTGCCTGTGGTGCCAGTTGAGCCCGCTCAGGAGTTACCCATCTCAGCAACACCTCAACCTGTGGAACCTCAAGATGGATCATCTGAAGCAGCGCCCCATACTATGGGATCCCCTGGTGAAGCTGACTCACACCGCCCAGCCATCAGTACGCTTGCCAGATCCATAGAAAGATTAAGGCAGTTCTATAGTTTGCCGTTACGCAGTGCAGACAGATCGCAACTTGATATACCTGAAGCTACACCACGTAGATCAGAGCGAACCACCAAAGGGAAGTTACCCATTAGATATCAGCAGTAGTTATAACGAATTTATGTGAACATTGTAAAAAGTCTATATATATAAATGTGTTTTCCCTATTATGTCTTCGTTTAACAATGGACTCAGAGGCTGAGGACTGAGCCAGCCCAAAAACTGTATCCTGTAAATAGTTGCACTAAAGTGCCTTTTTAATGGTTTCACATGAAACCTTGACTTACCTCTGAACCAAAAACCCGTGTGGTGTGGCACTGAGTGAGGTCTGCATTTGGATGTCCTGCAGCCCACCCAGGACCCACGTTGAAGGTTTGGTGCGGGTCCTTCACAAGTATATTGTATATTTATTGAATGCTATTTAATATTTGTATTTCCTTATATTGTTCGCAACGTTCAAGATATCCTCACCTCCCGGATGGGACGCATTACTGTTTATTGTTTAATGTTTATTGCATAAACAAAAATGTCTCTTTATATTTTACAGCCGGGAGTGCTGTCGTTTACCATGGGGGAATGTGTAGCCCTGGTACACAATACCAGGAGGATGAGTGGAGAGGTAACAGTTAAGGTCTCTTCATGACATCATGTACACTTCTGACACACCCAGCAGGGGTGTGGAAGGGAGTGATTTTCTAGTCAGTCAGTTTCCTGTCCTTGGACAGAGTAGACGTGTCCAGTTTGAGCCTGTCTTCAGTTCAGAACGTGGAGGCTGGTACAGGTGGTCTGATTCACCTTAGTCTAGTCAGAGCTGTGCCCCACTGGAAGAAAGACTGAACTATCTATTAAGAGTCGAGCAAATCGAAGGGCAAAGTGGAAAGAAGATTATTGGAAAAGTGCGTTTGGCTTGGAAGAGTCCTGCACATTGCTACCGGTCACTGGGGACCGAAGGATCACTATTAGCTACAAGCATAGTGAAGAGAAAACCAGAGATTTACCGGACCCTAGGTCGCGGCAAACAAGCCCTTATAGTCAGTACGTAACTGGGGTCAGGGGAAGTGAAGACTTTGAGTCTCTGCAGGACAAAATAAGAATTCAGCTCCCTCATAGAAAGGCTCCTAACACTAAATTGACTGGGAAGCACAGCTTTGGATAAGCTGGAATCATAGAGGGGACTACGCTTCAGGCTGGTCGTACTCATTTTCATTGGACAGTAAAGGAGGCCCCTAACTTGCGTAGCTGTTGCCTCAAAGCTCATCCTCCATCAACCCCATCAGCCTCCCTGGGACCTGCCTTATCATCTTGCAAGTAAAGGTATGGAAAGACGCTGATCGTGTGAGACTGAGTTATTATTGCATGCCTGCACAATCCCTACCTAACTCCCGATCTGAGGGACCAGTCCCACCTGTAGGGGACCCGACATCTAGCTGCATCACCATCCCCTCAGAGATCTACAGCAGCGCTGGTATAAATTACCAGAAGACTACAGGTGGCGTCACGAACTGTATATAAATATCCCTGTAAATATTCCCCCAACATACGCCAAATTGTGGCAGAATCTAGTCTGTGCACCCACGCAGGGACCCTCACGTAGGGTGTTTTGGGACGCAGAAGTCAGCCTTTCTCGTCCCTTACAGGTACACTTTAAGTTTCTTTTCAGGTCAATCTCTTCATGATTGTAATGCATTCCTGGAACATTACATATATCAGCTTAGGTTCTATCACCAGAAAATAATGGAATACTTTACTACGCTTTGTACTATGATAAGTTACTTTACTATACAGTATTCTGTGTCAATAAATTATATTTTCCAAGCATAACAGATGAGAGATTCCAGTGATTGCTGCATTTATCAAGAGAGAAAACGGAACAATGAAAATCATTATGTCTGAATATAGACTATTGAAACAAGATACATTCAGCATGATATCAGACCAAGGTTTAGATATTGTGGTTGTGGAAAGTATTCAAAGGTAAATCTCGGGAGTCAGGCGGGAGCCAAGTAGGTATGCTAAACGGTAACACATTTCTAAATAATTCTGGATTCACATTTTCTGTCTGATTAAGTTATTTGATTTTCGTATTGATCCATATTGGCTTCACAGGAATCCAATCCTGGCCAGAAAATTACCACAATTACTCAAGTTTTTTGAGCTGAGATGAAATTTCAGACCTTGTACAACAACTACGATAAAGCAAAAAAAAAATTGTTTCCTAGCAAAAGGGTGTTAAGTTCTCACAAACTTTCTAATACGGTTCATAGGATTCAGTGTATGTACCAGCAGGGCGTTACTAGCCACATCGGCCCAGACAATGAATCCGGGGACGGAGCACAAGAGGCTTCTAGGGTCTATCGTGAAACGGTCTCTTTATGTGGTTGAGTGCTGATTTTGACGGTAACAATCAGAACTGGCAGATACTATATTCTGTAGTTGTTACAGATGTTTTAGAATTGTAACTATGTAACTAGGACTTTTTAGGGTATTATCACTGAATACGATGGTCCTTGGATGCATTGGCGAGTGACAGCTATTTCTTAAACATTTAATTGTGCCTATTATTTACTTTGTATACACTCATTATATACTCATGTTGTGGGCTTATGTCGTATGTATATATATATATATATATATATATATATATATATATATATATACAGTTGTGTGAAAAAGTGTTTGCACCCTTCCTGATTTCTTATTGTTTTGCATGTTTGTCACACTTAGGCTAAGTTCACACTAGGCATTTATTGCTGCTTTTTTATGCTAATTTTCAGCTACGTTTTACAGTACCTGCAAAGCCTATGTGATTTCAAAAATCTCATGCACACACATTGTTTTTTTGGACACAGAGCAAGTCACTCCTTTCAGCGTTTTTTTTCAGAGTTTTTCACCCATTGACTTCAATGGGTGGTGAAAAAGCAGAAAAAAATAATGCACCAAAAACTCAAGTATCATGTTTTGCTGCGTTTTTTGTGCCAAAACCTGATTCTATGGAATATGACTTTTTTTTTCAACACAAAACATTATCAGCATGCACAAGAGACAAATCTAGCACGCCAAAACTGCTACAAAAAAAAATGCAGGAAAAAACAAGGAAAACATGCTTTTTTTCTGCTACTTCTTTCCTGTCAAGAGATCAAGTTTTGCTGAAGAAAAAAATGCTGAAAAAACGCCTAGTGTCAACTTACCCTTCAATGTTTCAGATCACCAAACCAATTTCAATATTAGACAAAGATAACACAAAATGCACTTTTTAAATGAAGGTCTTTATTATTAAGAGAAAAAGAAATCCAAACATACTAGGCCCTGTGTGAAAAAGTGATTGCCCCTAAACCTAATAACTGGTTGGGCCACCCCTAGCAGCAACAACTACAATCAAGTGTTTGCGATAATTGACAATGAGTCTTTTATAACGCTCTGGAGGAATTTTGGCCCACTCATCTTTGCAGAATTGTTGTAATTCAACCACATTGGATGGTTTCTAAGCATGAACCGTCTTTTTAAGGTCATGCCACAGCATCTCAATCAGATTAAGTCAGGACTTTGACTAGGCCACTCCAAAGTCTTAATTTTGGTTTTCTTATGCCATTTAGAGGTGAACTAGCTAGTGTCTTTAGGATCACTGTCCTGCTGCATAACCTAAGTGCACTTCAGGTTGAGGTCACACATGGAAGGACATTCTTCTTCAGGATTTTTTCGTAGACAGCAGAATTCATGGTTCCATTTACCACAGCAAGTCTTCCAGGTCCTCAAGCAGCAAAACAGCTCCAGACCATCACACTACCACCACCACCATATTTTACTGTTGGTATAATGTTCCTTTTCTGAAATGCTGTGTTACTTCTTCGCCAGATGTACTGAGACATACACGTTTCAAAGATACACCATACGGAATGGGTCCTATATAATACTCCATACAGAATGGTCTCCATATAATGTTCCATACAGAATGAGTTCCATATAATGCTCCATACAGAATGGTCCCCATTTAAAGCTCCATACAGAATGGGCCCCAGATAATGCTCCATACAGCCTAGGCTCCATATAATGCTCTATAAAGAATGACCCCTAATGCCCCATATAATGCTCCATGCATTAAAAATAAATAATTAAATACTCTCCGCGATTCTTGCTGGCTGCTGCTCCAGTCTCCTCAGCGCCTTCTGACTCCCTGCACTACTCAGCGCAGAGAGCACGCTGTAGTGACGTAATTCGCACTCTCTGCCCTGGGACGTCAAAGAGTCAGAAGACGAGACCGGAGCTGCAGAGAACAGGGAGAGGTAAGTATTGCAAACAGTTTAAAGCACGATATAGGGAGGGGGGCCGGTGGCAGCGCCCATGCTGGCACTGGGCCCCCCGACTCACGGGCCCTATAGTGTCCCTGGTGGCGAGTACTCCCCACCCGAATGCTTGCATGTTCAGGGCCCAAGCATTTGCCCAAGTGTGCCTGGTGGTGATGGCGGCCCTGGCTATAATATATACATATATACATATGCATATACAGCTTTTGGGTATGATCTCATTAGGGCGAGGTAAAGCTGCTGGCCTTATTAATGGACTATATAAAGTATGCAGATAGTACAGACAAGTTAGAGAAAGACAATGAAGTCTTGCGGATCTAATGGGAAAGCTTGTCCCACTTATTAGTTAGTGACCAAGTGGTCCAGGTGGTTTTTTTTTTTGTTTGTTCATTTTATGTGATTTGCTTTGTTACATTCTGAGCTTTGATCAAAAAGTGCATTAGGAACAAATGGCGTTAAAAAACAGGTGTTGAAAAAATGGAGCTAAAGTCCTATAAGTACTTAATTTTTGCCAAAGCTTTTATTATTCTTTACTACTTGCTTGCTTGCTTAATGGATATCAGTATTGTAAGCTTCTATCAGTGCACAGTCTGCCACATGTACACAACTGGAGTAGGAGTTCAAGGGGCAATCACTTGTAGAGGAGAATATGGGTGTACTTGTAGATCACAGACTAAATGACAACATGCAATGTCAATGAATGGCTTCTAAGGCGAGCAGGATCTTCTATTACATTAAAAGTGGCATGGACTCACGGGTCAGGGACATAATGCTACCACTTTATAAAGTGTTAGTGCGACCTCACTTGGATTATGCAGTTAAGATCTGAGCACCAGTACATAGAAAGGCGTTAGAAAAGGTACAAAGAAGTTCCACAAAACTGATAAGAGGCATGGAGGAGCTTCATAAAGAGGACAGATTAAAGGGAACCTGTCACCAGTTTTGGACGATATAAGTTACAGCCATCACCTTTCAGGGCTGATATACAGCATTCTATAAAGCTGTATATCTGCCACCAACCCGACCTGCAAGAGAAGAGAAATAACCTTTATTATACTCACCTGCGGGGCGGTTCAGTAAAAGGGGTGTCGCTCTTCTTGGTCTGGCACCTCCCATCTTCTAACGATGCCGTCCTCCTGCTTGCTTCGTGTGGATCTGCATCATTCACACAGCTTTCCGTGATTCTGCACAGGCGTACTTCTCTGTATTTTTGAGGGCACAGCAAAGTACTTCAGTGTGCAGGCGCTGGCAAAGGTCAAAGAGCCCCATATCAAACAAATCCCTGGATGTTCGGGTCAGGTGAGTTCCGACGAACAGGTAAAAAAACTTCAGAACCCAAACCCAGACCCCATCTAGATGAATGAGGGACACGAACATCCATTGCTTGCCACACTTGTCATCAGCATGACAGCGCGGAAAACACTTCCACCTGTTGAAGACGGTTTAACCGTTGAAACACGTTGTGATTCAACACTAAAATCTTATTTCCTGCGGCTCCTAGGACCGTTATCATTTTTTGCTGCAGCGCGGAAAACACTGGCTCTGATAGGCGGTAAGATTATTATTGCCGGTCAGAGAGCGGCAGTTCCCATGCTAATAGATGATAGTGTGAGCCAGCAGCGGTGACCGGAGGTAAAAATAAAAAAGAACGGTGAGGGGTCCCCCATTTTTGACAACCAGATAAGCTAAAGCAGACAGCTGGGGGCTGGTGTTCTCAAGTTGGTAAGGGGCCATTGAAAGGCACATCTATTAGAATCCCACAGGGGCGTGATAACATCCTAAGTGGGCCGACTAGTCTGGGTACACTAATACCCCATCGACAAGTCAAAGCCCCAATTCCCATTTACATATTTTTTCTAAAGTTTTGTTTATGTATGAAATGTAATACAGGGACTGTCAAGCAGGGTGTTTATAAATGCCGACCCAACTGCTGGTGGTTCTGGGGGACCTGACAGGTTTCTTTTAATCAGGCGACAAAAGGCGGACCTTACATCCTCACCTCCAGGAGACTTATCCTGAAAAGGGTTACTGTACGTATGTTATTAAAGTCACTTAATCTGTTGCCATTCAGCTAGTTTCAATAGAATTTTCCTAAGTGGAATACTGTGATATGGTGGGAGGACATATATCACAACTATAATGCACTCAAAGTGAGATATGATGCAACGGACAGCAACAAATCTTCATCATCTGTAAAAGAACCAATACATTTAAAAGGGACATTATTGCAAATTCAGTAAAATAATAAAAGGCAAACCAAAGGCGTTCAATGGCATTTATAGATTTATTAGGGCCTAAAGTGCCAGGGCCTGCATTGGATGTCACTTTTGGCTTTAACTTTTAGAGTCCTTATTCTCAAGAAAAATAAAAAAATGGTAATATGGTACGAGGAGAGGAAGAATTATAAATTAGTAACTGCATTATCAGGATCCTGGATGGAACACAGTAAAAATACAATTTTGAAGCTCCAGTAAGCAGCAGCCAGCCTAGCGTCATAAAAGCCCAATCTTGTTAAACAAATCTACTTAGTTTTTTTTTCTGAAGAAGTGAGTGTGATATTGGACAGAAGGTTGGCAGTGTGTGCAGTTTATTCAGATTTTTCAAAAGTGCTTGACACTGAGCCTGAGGCACTTAATATATAAGGTAAAGACTGTGTGTCTGGAAAGAAAGCTGGTTAAAGGACCGTGACCGGAGGGTTGTTGTAAACTGTTCAGACTTTTCTGGGCTATGGTTGTAAGTGCAGAACCCCGGGGCACTATAACAGGACCAATGCTGCTAGATTTGTGTATAAATGATATTGACGTAATATCATTCTCCTTTTTGTCATTGTATTTGCAAATGATAAAATAATGAAATGTGATAGATTTGTTACAATGTTCTCATTTTTATGTCAAAAAGCACATCATTTCAGTGTATGGGAAACATGTCTATGAGGAAAACGAAAATGTATATTTAGTCCGTAAAACTCATAAATGCACACAACTCACGTCTCTAATCAGATTTCCATACTATGACCTTTTCATTTTTTCGTTTTCGTTTTTCGCTCCCCTTCTCCTCAGAACTATAATTTTTTTTATTTTTCCGTCACTATGGCCGTGCGAGGGCTTGTTTTTTGCGGGACAAGCCATACTTTTGAACGACACCATTGGTTTTACCATGTGGTGTACTAGAAAATGGGAAAAAAATTCCAAGTGGGGTGAAAATGCAAAAAAAGTGCAATCCCACACTTGTTTTTTGTTTGGCTTTTTTACTAGGTTCGATAAATGCTAAAACTGACCTACAATTATGATTCCCCAGGTCATTACGAGTTCATAGACCACAAACATGTTTAGGTTCTTTTTTATCTAAGTGGTGAAAAAATTTTTTCCAAAAGCATCTCTATTTTTCGTGATCTCGGGTTGGGTGCAGGCTTATTTTTTGCGTGCCGACCTGACATTTTTAATGATACCATTTTGATGCAGATATGATTTTTTGTTTGCCAGTTATTGCATTTTAATGCAATGTTGCAACGACCAAAAAATATAATTCTTGGCGTTTTAATTTTTTTTTTTGCTATGCCATTTAGCAATGAGGTTAATCCTTTTTTATTGATAGATCGGGCGATTCTGAATGCAGAGATACCAGATATGTACAGTACAGACCAAAAGTTTGGACACACCTCATTCAAAGATTTTTCTGTATTTTCATGACTATGAAAATTGTAGAATCACACTGAAGGCATCAAAACTATGAATTAACACATGTGGAATTATACATTACACTTTACAAAAAAGTGTGAAACAACTGAAAATATGTCTTATATTCTAGATTCTTCAAAGTAGCCACCTTTTGCTTTGATTACTGCTTTGCACTCAGAAAAGGTGAATGGATGGACTCTACATGCCTGGTTCCCACCGTGAAGCATGGAGGAGGTGGTGTGATGGTGTGGGGGTGCTTTGCTGGTGACACTGTTGGGGATTTATTCAAAATTGAAGCGGTGAGCGGTCCAGCTCACCCCAAACCATCTCGATTGGGTTCAGGTCTGGTGACTGTGGAGGCCAGGTCATCTTGAGTAGCACCCATCACACTCTCCTCTCCTTCTTGGTCAAATAGCCCTTACACAGCCTGGAGGTGTTTGGGGTCATTGTCCTGTTGAAAAATAAATGATGGTCCAACTAAACGCAAACCGGATGGAATAGCATGCTGCTGCAAGATGCTGTGGTAGCCATGCTGGTTCAGTATGCCTTCAATTTTGAATAAATCCCCAACAGTGTCACCAGCAAAGCACCCCCACACCATCACACCTCCTCCTCCATGCTTCACGGTGGGAACCAGGCATGTAGAGTCCATCCGTTCACCTTTTCTGTGTGCAAAGCAGTAATCAAAGCAAAAGGTGGCTACTTTGAAGAACCTAGAATATAAGACATATTTTCAGATGTTTCACACTTTTTTGTAAAGTGTAATGTATAATTCCACATGTGTTAATTCATAGTTTTGATGCCTTCAGTGTGATTCTACAATTTTCATAGTCATGAAAATACAGAAATGAATGAGAAGGTGTGTCCAAACTTTTGGGAGGGACTAACTAGACTAACGTAGGGAGGATGTCCGACATCGGCGTAAATATGCGCCTGATGTCGGAAAGAAGTTAAAAACTCACTAAATACTTATCGTGAAGACTTACTCTACATTCACACATTATGTAACACTTCTGAGTATTGTCCAATTCTTTTTCCTCGGACAGCACTTTGTCCCATAGACTAGAGTGGATGTGTTCGCACATCGGTTAATATCATGGATGTGATAGTGACATCTGTGACACTCTGATATTCTAATACCATTTGTGCATCAGACTCGGCCATTCAAGTCTATGGCACGGATGCAGACCCGAAGGCTTATGACTTTCTTCATGGATTTGTTGCTTATGCTCACTGATAACCTCGAATGAAAACGTGATCTCCCAAATGTTATTTTTATTGACTTGGAAGCAGACACCTCTACAGAAGCAACTTGGGTACAACTAGGATGACACTGGAAAAAAAATTTGACCATTTCTCTTGGATTGTAACACTCACACAGATGTGTGAACGTAGCCTTAGACTGTGAGCCAAACCCCTTGATATCTGCAAGTACAGCCTACGTTAGTCTAGTGAGTATAAGGGACCTTAAAGGGGTTATCCAGGACTATATCATTTTTTTACTATGGGCCTAAGAACTAACAGGCAGTTAGCTGCTAACCTGCCCGTTCTACCTGGACACGACACTGATCTGTAGGATCAATGTCATGGTGATTGACTACCCGCTTCCCTCCGCCTAACTGCGGGGAGCAGGCTGTCAATCAGCATGTCGTTGGCAGTGACGTCCTGTCAACGGAGCAGCCAGAACAATAAAAGCTGCTCTGTTGTCGTGGAGAAGATGAATTGATGGCAGGAGAGGTCAATGACTGATCTGAGCCAGCGTCGCATAGAACAGGCAGGTAATTAGCAACTACCTACCTGTTAGTTTTTTGGCTCTTATTAAAAAAATATGTAGTCCTGGATAACCCCTAACTACTATCTAAAGTGTATGTGCACTAGTAGGCTACATTCACACATTCAGTATTTGCTCAGTATTTTACATCGGTGTTTGCAAGCCAAAATCAGGAGTGGAGCAATCAGAGGAAAAGTATAATAGAAACACGTCACCACTTCTGTATTTATCACCCACTCCTGGTTTTGGTTTACAAATACTGACGTAAAATGCTGACCAAATACTGATCATGTGAACGTGAACTTATTCTGACCTACCAATAGGGGGCGTAACCACTTAAAGTGTCTAGGGCAGTATGAATGCCAAATAATTCCCTGGCTACTAGAACAACCCCTTCTTGAACTAAATGTTTGGCCCAGATAAAATAAAAAACTATAGTCACCTTCCTTGCTGGCGCCATTACAGCGGTGTCAGCACTCGCGGTCCTGGAGCTATGGTGTGGTGGAATGAACACAAGATGAAGTCAGGACTGCAGATGATCTCTGATTTCCTCTTCATGTTCAATCCGTACGAAGGCGCGGACTGTGACGTCAACGCTGATGGGCGCCAGGCACCACGTGTCATTCCAGAGCACCAGAGCTCTGGGACTGCAAGCGGTGACACCGCTGGAACAGCGCCAGCACGAGAGGTGAGTATAGGTTTGTTTATTTTATCAGGGCCAAACATTTAGTTCAAGAAGGGGTTGTCCTAGTAGTGGACAGTTTTTCAGTGGAATACTCTGGGTAAAATCGAAGCAGTGAAGCCGGTTTACCAATGTATCTACGGTACTTTTCTACTGTAAATATATTGTAAAAATATGGCAACCACAAATTTTTGAATACCTTTTACCCTTTTTCCAACACATATGAATGAGTTAAATGTAACACATTTATAAAGGTTTTCCAACATATTCAACTAGAAAAATTTTGAAAAAGTGCCACCTCCAAGTTATAGATAGGGGAAAATTTGATAACCTTGCTGAATGCTGGAGTGTCTGACAGTGTGAATAACCATAAGAAACAGAGATTTGGGCTCTAACACCCTGAGAATCGGGCTCTGCAACCGCACCCTGAATCGAGAAGATGTGCTAATACACTATTCATTGTCTACAGGACTGCAGCATACAGTGTTTGGTTGTCTGGCAGTCCCATAGACAATGAATGGAGTGTGCACCTCCTAGCCAATCAGAATGGAGCTGCAGGGCAAAACTTGGAATTCCGGAATCCTGAATTTAGAATCTCTGATGGTACCACTGATCGGACACCCTGGAATCAGCAATCCTATGAATAAGCGATAACTTTTTTTTCTTGGAGAATAACCCTTATTAGGTGAGCAAATTAATCAACATGATGACATCATTCACCTAGTGGCGGTCTGGGGGACAGTACCGGCATACTGTAAATATGGGTGACATGTAACTGTGCGGCGATACTGTTTATAATACTTGAATAAAGGAGACCAGTTGAGACCTATTCCAGGGAATCAGATCATTTCAGAAGATCTTGGTAAAGGTGAATAGGAGTCGACTCTGCCCCGGTCAAGGATACTGTCTGAAGTCCATGGAGTAGATTCCCTACTAGTCTTTGGTACTGTTCAGTAGTTCTATTAAATTTCTAATACAACATAAAGTTACAAATCTGTTGAACGGAATTCATGTTCTAATAGGATTGTCCATTTATTGTATACTGATAGATTTACAGTTTTCTTGAAAACCGCAAACAGAGGGATTGAGAACCTCAGATCAGCCAAATGAACTGCCAGGGAGCTTTTGCGGCTGACTCTAATACATTTTAATCTGGTTAACGGGACTTTAAATTGTTCTCGAAAAGTTTTCTTCTACATTTCGCTTAGACTCTAAACAAATGAACACTGGACATTCTTCTTTCAGGGCTTGTCAGTTTAATGGAGAAACTGATGTTTAGTCGTGTCGTTATGTTAAATTCAGCCGGTTATTGGTCAGATTTACGAAATTTTTGCTCCTTAAAAAATAAAATATTAACAACATAAATTAAAGAAAAAAACAGTAACATGAAGAGTATGGTTGGAGGCAATTTGACAAAGCTAAAGAAACATATCATTTAGGCTTAATCGGGTTTTCCTAAAAAGACAAGCCCTGTCCATACTCTTTTATGGCATATGGACTTTATATAGCAGGGGGTCCCCTGCTAACGATAAGTAGCTCCCAATCTGGCTTTCTTGATTGAATGCCTGTAGTTCTGGACTTTCCTGGAAGTTGATATAAACTTCCTTTGACAAAATTAGTAATTTGTCAGGCGTGTGGGATAAGCTGGACCTGTCTTCCATCTTAGATGTAATAGTAAGACAGCTCCTTTAGTATTTAGTAACATAGTATACAAACCAAAACACGAAAAAAGGTCCCTAGAAATTAACTTTTATTAATTTACTTAAAGTTTGACACTCAAAAACTAACTTCTAAAAAAGGTGCTGCATAGGGTATAGCTATTGATGGCAGACCACAGTATGGGTGAGACAAATTGAATCATAGTTGATACATAAAAAATGGTAGGGGTGACTTATCTATCCTTAGATTGCCCTGAAAAGAGCCCTACCTATCAATGGTTGTAGTTAGCAGCTACCTGCATGCTGGTTCTTAGGCCCATAGGAAAAAAATAGTCTTGGATAACCCCTTTAAGTTTATGATTCTATGTTGTGTAGCAAAGCCAGGGAGGCGAGGGTTAAATTCTAGCACTACAGGCTCTGATAAGATCACCTGGCTAGCCCTGCATATAACCAGGTTAACTGTTCTCCTTAGGTAGTCAGCTTAGTGAAGCTGACCAGACTGGATGTGTCTTGGAGCTGCAACGAGAAAGACATTCTAGAATACCTCTCTGAGAAGAGTCTGCATTGGCCGTGTGCAGACACTAGCTGTTTTGTTTGGCCGAGCTGGGGATAGCTCAGCCGTGTATGAGTAGCCAGAGTCTGTTCTGTTTAGTTAGCGCTAGGGATTTATGTTTATGAATTTGTTTTGGTGCTGTGCAACCTGTGGAAAACAAAAACTGCATGTGTTTGAGCAGAAACTGCATTACATGTGTGAATGCTCCCTAAGGACTAATGACTACCACTACAAAAGAGAGTGAATCCCTACAGTTGTAAGATACTTAGTGTAAGGAAAGGCAAATGTATTACAGAAATGATAGCTTTTGACTCTGTTCATATTGCATAAGGCTTTAGTTCAGCATTTACACCAGTAAAATCTCCCAGGCTATGTGTCAAATGTAAAGTGGTTATGCATACCATTGTATATCATACAGCGGTACACTGCGCCCATAGAATCCCTTGCAGAAGAGAGATAAACTGTATCACTTACGTTTTTTGGAGAATGCCTCTACATTGAAAAGATTAAAAATGTAAATAAAGATATTCTAGTCAACACCTCTACAATATTCATCAAAAAGACACTCTTTTGACATGCGCCGAACATGGATGAAAATGCTTTGTAAACATAGTAACAGTGTCTAAAGAAAATCCTTCCTCCTCCTCAGCATCCACCTCACTCATTGCTATCCAATCCACGCTGAGCAGTTGAGATAAGGCTGAGCTGGCTATAATCTCTCTGTGTTATATCTTCCTCCTTCCCCACTTGATCAGCATGCTAAGCTTCATGTTTAATTGTGAGCAGTGACTGTTTAAGTAGGCACTGAAGCGGGATAGTTGCACTGAATATAGTAATAATAATAATCTTTATTTATATAGCGCCAACATATTCCGCAGCGCTTTACAGTTTAACAGTTTCAAAACACAAGTCATAAGTAACAACGTTAACAATACAATAATTAAAGCACAATAAGCCGCCCCTGCTCGTGAGAGCTTACAATCTACAATGAGGTGGGGGAGATACAAAGTACAGGTGTGTATACACAATGGTGCATTTACAATGATGGTCCAGCCATCTTGAGGGAGTGAGGGATGGATGGAGATAGTGAATGGGCTACACACACACTTACACATAGAATGACTTTGATTAGTGAATGTGATAGGCCGCTCTGAACAAATGTGTTTTGAGGGAGCGCCTGAAACCATGCAAATTGTGGATAGTCCTAATTTTTTGGGGTAGAGCATTCCAGAGGATTGCCGCAGCGCGGGAGAAGTCTTGGAGTCGGGAGTGGGAGGTACGGATTAGTGCAGAGGTTACTCGAAAGTCGTTTGCAGAGCGCAGCAGTCGGTTAGGCCGATAGACAGAAATGAGAGAGGAGATGTAGGGGGGTGCTGCACTGTGGAGAGCTTTGTGGGTGAGAACCAGTACTTTGAATTGGATCCTATAATGAATGTGCAGCCAGTGTAAGGACTGGCGAAGAGCGGATGTGTCCGAGTACCGATTAGCCAGATGGATGACCCTGGCTGCTGCATTAAGGATGGACTGGAGAGGGGATAGTCGAGTAATGGGGAGGCCGAGTAATAGAGCGTTGCAGTAGTCCAGGCGGGAGTGGATCAATGCTACAGTGAGGGTTTTTGTTATTTCCATGGTGATAAAAGGGCGGATTCTAGAGATGTTCTTTAGGTGTAGGCGGCAAGAGCGGGCAAGAGATTGTATATGGGAGGTGAAGGAGAGATTGGTGTCAAACATAACACCCAGACAGCGAGCCTGTCTGACTATAGCATCATCGCCGCTCAACATCTTTGTGGAGTCCTCAAACTCTTGGAGAACCAAGCATATGTCAGACATCCATACCCACTCTTCAGTTGTTATGTATGGAGGCTGGCCAGAATACTGATGGTCATGTTGGAGCTGATACTCAACCACTGGCTCACAAAACCTTGCCAGCATGTGCAGTGTGGAGTTCCAGGGCGTGGTAACGTCGCACACCAGTCGGTGAGCTGGCACTTGCATGCGCTGCTGCATCATTGTTACAGCGGCGGCAGCTGTAGCTGACTTGCGGAAATGGGCGCTGATGCGGGGTACCTTGACCAGAAGCTCTGGAAAATCTGGGAATGTTTTCAGAAACCGCTGAACTACCAAGTTGAGCTCATGTGCCAAGTATGGTACGTGTCAGCTTGCTAAGCTTCACAGCCGCCGCCAGGTTGCTCCCATTATCACACACAACCATGCCTGATTGGAGGATTAGCGACAAAAAACAGAGATCTGTCCGGTCTGTTATTCCTTTGAGTAACTCTGTTGCGGTGTAAGGTTTGTCTCCTAGACAAATTAGTTTCAGCAGAACTCTGATAGAGTTTGAGCTGAGTGTCATTAGCATAATTGGCCCAATTCTGTCACATTGGAGAATATACCCCAGTGTTGACAAATTTTAAATTTGATAATAGTCATCTTTGGCACTTAAAAAATTTACTTGTAAATGGAAGAGAAGATTCTAATAAGTGGAGAAAAAAAGTATTTTTCTGTAATTTGACATATTACAATGTTTCTTACCCTTTTTGGTACTATGGATTAACCCAAGAATGCGTAATCTGGGACTTTTAGGCCCCGTAGCTTACTTTTTGCAAACAATTATATTACAATGTTGTGCATTTTTCATATCTTACTTTGCAATTTTAAAATAAACTTGTAAAAGTTCATTTATTTAAGTTCCTCCATATGATTTCAACGAGGGCCTAAAAGGCCCAGGATATGATAAAATTTATAATTTAGATGTCACTCTTTCTAGTTAACAGAAAAATTTAAGAGAACAAGTCACCTTGCAATATTAAAATGATAAGGAAACATTACACATCCTCAGTGAACGATGTTCTAGGAAACAAAGAAACACGGAGCTGATCTGTACTGTACCTTTGATGTGGTTTGGTATTTCATGTTTTGTAAAATGCAAATTAATGCCATAACTTGTGCAGGAATTTTCATAGTAAAAGACTTCAAAGAAACCTGTGTTGATTGTCTAAGAACTAAGGAGACATCAGACAATCTAAATATGAACTCAGCAATCTAATAAACTAAACTTTCTATAAAAAAAAAGTTGGTTGGTGATTAAAGGAAATATATCACATCTTTTTCTTTACTAATTAAGACCAGAGTGATAAATATTATTTTTTCTTAACTGTTTTTATTTTCTAAATGTAGATTTTATTATATTATCTGTATGTGATTGTGGTTCCACTATCTTGCCTGTGCAATTGTTAACAGTAGTCAAAGATATAAAGGTGCTTCTCACAAAATTAGAATATCATCAAAAAGTTAATTTATTTCAGTTCTACAATACAAAAAGTGAAACTCATATATTATATAGAGTCATTACAGAGTTATCTATTCCAAGTGTTCATTTCTGTTATATGATGATTATGGCTTACAGCCAATGAAAACCCAAAAGTTATTATCTCAGTAAATTAGAATACTTTATAACATCAGCCTGAAAAAAGTATTTTAAAATCCGAAATGTTGTCCTACTGAAATGTATGTCCAGTAAATCACTCAATACTTGGTCGGGGCTCCTTTTGCATCAATTACTGCATCAATGCTGCGTGGCATGGAGGCAATTAGCCTGTGGCACTGCTGAGGTGTTATGGAAGCCCAGGTTGCTTTGATTTTCAGTCATTATTGCCCTCTACTCCTCTTTGGTCAGACCTCTACTCCTCTTTGGTCAGGCCTCATCTGGAATATTGTGTCCAGTTTTGGGCACCATATTTTAAAAAAGACATCAACAAACTGGAGCAAGTTCAGAGAAGAGCGACCAGAATGGTGACCGGTCTGCAAACCATGTCCTATGAGGAACAGTTGCAGGATTTGGGAATGTTTAGCTTGCAACAGAGAAGACTGAGAGGAGACAATAGCTGTCTACAAATATCTCAAGGGCTGTCACATTGTAGAAGGATCTTCTTTATTCTCATTTGCACACGGAAAGACTAGAAGCAATGGGATGAAACTGAATGGAAGGAGACACAGATTAGATATTAGAAAAACCTTTTTGACAGTTAGGGTGATCAGTGAGTGGAACAGGCTGTCACGAGAGGTGGTGAGTTCTTCTTCAATAGAAGTCTTCAAACAGAGGCTGGACAGACATCTGTCTGGGATGATTTAGAGAATCCTGCTTTGAGCAGGGATTGGACCAGATGGCTCAGGAGGTCCCTTCCAACTCTACCATTCTATGATTCTATGCAAGCAACCTTCAGCTTGTCTGCATTGTTGGGTCTGGTGTCTCTCATCTTCTTCTTGACAATATCCCATAGATTCTCTAATAAAGGCTGTTTTTCTGTTATCAGTTTGGGTTTTTGGTTTATGATGCAATAAACCACCCAGAGACTTTACCCACACGTATACCTGTGTCTACCTCGAGGAGCAGCTAAGTGAACCGAACTTCCACAAGATTATATATATAGTAAGGTGGCCACCGGACACATAGTTTATGGGAGGTAAGTTTCACAGAGGTTATTGTCCTCTGTGTAGTAATAGGTAAATTGGTGTGCACTCAGTCAAGGACAAGGTGCTGGTGTAGAGGACTAGTGTCCTGCATACAACAGTATATAAATACACCGCACACTATTATGTATATATGCAAAAAGAAAGAACAAATTTTATTGTCACAAATTTAAATGGGAGCCAGTGAATACATGTGAGGCGACAAAATTAAATGAAGGACGTTTCGACCCTTCCCGGGTCTTTGTCAACAAGTCGCTGAAGAAAACATAAATAATAAAACATTAATATACATATAATAAACATAGAAAACATAGTGAAGTAAGGATAACAAAGCAAAGTGATAAAACACCTATGGAGTGAGAAGGAAAATAAGAAAAAAGGAAACCGTAAAAATATATAACAATAAAAGGAACAACCAAGAATGAAGAGTAAGGAAAAAACCATGGAGTTTAGAAGCACCAAACGCATGTATAATAACCATAGTGAGTGAAATATAAGTGAAGGTAAAAAAAATGAAGGTAGAAAAATAATAATAATAATTACCTCAACATTAATATGTGAAAAATTTTTTTGCATTTGGTTTTCTCAAGGAACAATAGAGCCGCTGTGAAAAATATTATAAGATGAGAAACCGAAGATATATAATTTAAACAAGTTATTTATGAGGTAATGAAAAATACCTGTATAGCGCAGATATAAATGAAGTAAGGAAATATTTCAAAGGAAGGATAACCTGTAATTGTGAAATCGGCATAAATAGTTTGAGATATAATTGTCCACAGTCATTATAAATATTGTCATATACATAAGAAAAAATTATTGGAGTTCTAGTGATAGGACCCATTGGTAAGATATGGAAAAGAAACCCACAGCCTGATTAACAATCACGTTCCCTTCTAATATGGCTGAGACCAGTGGTAACCCATTCATGGAATATAGTGGCTAGGGTTAAATGAGTTTTGCAGGGTGTCAGAGGAATCGTTGGCGCTATAGTATTGTATATCCACATGGTGCGATATAAGGGGCAAATGCAGCATGACAAATGTGGCATTACCTTCTTGTGATATCTTGAATAGCGGCGCTCCCGCGCCTAGCTTGGTGTGGCGTGCAGCTGGTGTGAAGCAAGCTGCTGTAAATAGCGCTGTGTGACGCCGGACCGGAAGTGCGTCATCCGGTACCGGAAGTGCCATTCCTGGGTATAAGGGAGGCGGATGGTGTGTGTTTATGCGTTGCCAGGGAAACCCTGAGCAAGCGCTGAGATGGGGAACAAGCTGGTGTGCTGCAGCATTGCAATAAATGAGTATGGGACTAATTAAGATTGAAAAACGCTATGAAGAACCTTATAAAGAGCTGAGTGATATGAAAATAATACCAATGAACAATTATAGAAAAATTGGAACATAGTAAGAAGTAATGATGGTAATGGGACAAAAGCGCTACAGCATAAATGAACTATTGTATGGTAAGAAGATGAGTATAATTGTAAATAATGATATATAGGCGCTATAAGGTAGCCTATACAAGGCTATATGGTAAGGGAATAATAAATTATAAAAGTTGACATGTTATGATATTTAATACATCTGATGGGACAAAAATATGATGAGGACCTTGGGAAAAGAAAAAGAAAGAAAGGGGGAGGGGAAAAAGAGTAATTAATTTATATAAGTAAGAATGAACTTATGACATTATAGAACTCACCACTGATATAGTAATTCAGCGAGTCTGGGAATAAGAGAAAAAAAGGGTTAGTCACAATTTTACCAATCAGACTGACCAGTCAATCTCCCTGTTAAGACCCCTGGGGAGAGGGGTGTCGAGAGTGTGGATCCAATATTAAGGATCACCTCATTAGGGCCGATATTGGCAGCGCACGCCCGAACTCTACCCAAAAATTACTCAGTACGCGCCGCAATGGCACCTTCCCATGCCTTAGCTGCGCGTCATGTTCAAACGTCATCAAAGCCGATTGTGTAACCCACCCAAGGACTGGTAAGACGTACCCCATACGTGGATACTTCACATGTGACTCCAATTTTGTAGTATATCTCGTAAAGTGTCCTTGTGGTCTCCTATATGTGGGAGAAACCACACAACGTATAAAAGACCGAATCTCCAACCACAAGTCCACGATCCGCTGTGGTAAAACTTGGCTCCCACTTCCGGACCACTTTGCCAGTTCAAAACACTCAGTGGCCCAACTCAAATTTCAAATTATCGAGCTGGTCCCACGCCCCAGGAGAGGGGGTAATCATATTAGGTTACTCAAATCAAGAGAAACCTACTGGATAAGTTCATTCTTACTTATATAAATTAATTACCTCATTTTCCCCTCCCCCTTTCTTTCTTTTTCTTTTCCCAAGGTCCTCATCATATTTTTGTCCCATCAGATGTATTAAATATCATAGCATGTCAACTTTTATAATTTATTATTCCCTTACCATATAGCCTTGTATAGGCTACCTTATAGCGCCTATATATCATTATTTACAATTATACTCATCTTCTTACCATACAACAGTTCATTTATGCTGTAGCGCTTTTGTCCCATTACCATCATTACTTCTTACTATGTTCCAATTTTTCTATAATTGTTCATTGGTATTATTTTCATATCACTCAGCTCTTTATAAGGTTCTTCATAGCGTTTTTCAATCTTAATTAGTCCCATACTCATTTATTGCAATGCTGCAGCACACCAGCTTGTTCCCCATCTCAGCGCTTGCTCAGGGTTTCCCTGGCAACGCATAAACACACACCATCCGCCTCCCTTATACCCAGGAATGGCACTTCCGGTACCGGATGACGCACTTCCGGTCCGGCGTCACACAGCGCTATTTACAGCAGCTTGCTTCACACCAGCTGCACGCCACACCAAGCTAGGCGCGGGAGCGCCGCTATTCAAGATATCACAAGAAGGTAATGCCACATTTGTCATGCTGCATTTGCCCCTTATATCGCACCATGTGGATATACAATACTATAGCGCCAACGATTCCTCTGACACCCTGCAAAACTCATTTAACCCTAGCCACTATATTCCATGAATGGGTTACCACTGGTCTCAGCCATATTAGAAGGGAACGTGATTGTTAATCAGGCTGTGGGTTTCTTTTCCATATCTTACCAATGGGTCCTATCACTAGAACTCCAATAATTTTTTCTTATGTATATGACAATATTTATAATGACTGTGGACAATTATATCTCAAACTATTTATGCCGATTTCACAATTACAGGTTATCCTTCCTTTGAAATATTTCCTTACTTCATTTATATCTGCGCTATACAGGTATTTTTCATTACCTCATAAATAACTTGTTTAAATTATATATCTTCGGTTTCTCATCTTATAATATTTTTCACAGCGGCTCTATTGTTCCTTGAGAAAACCAAATGTAAAAAAAAATGTTTCACATATTAATGTTGAGGTAATTATTATTATTATTTTTCTACCTTCATTTTTTACCTTCACTTATATTTCACTCACTATGGTTATTATACATGCGTTTGGTGCTTCTAAACTCCATGGTTTTTTCCTTACTCTTCATTCTTGGTTGTTCCTTTTATTGTTATATATTTTTACGGTTTCCTTTTTTCTTATTTTCCTTCTCACTCCATAGGTGTTTTATCACTTTGCTCTGTTATCCTTACTTCACTATGTTTTCTATGTTTATTATATGTATATTAATGTTTTATTATTTATGTTTTCTTCAGCGACTTGTTGACAAAGACCCGGGAAGGGTCGAAACGTCCTTCATTTAATTTTGTCGCCTCACATGTATTCACTGGCTCCCATTTAAATTTGTGACAATAAAATTTGTTCTTCCTTTTTGCATATATACATAATAGTGTGCGGTGTATTTATATACTGTTGTCCTCTGTGTAAACCTGGAAGTAATGCTCTAGTGCACATAGTACTAAAAGGCTTGTTTGTGCATCTGGGTCAAGTTTACGGGCATCCTTGTTAAGAAAGGGCCAGTCATGCAAATTTCCTAGCTTTATAAAAACCCAGCCTCCTCTAACCTTATGCCAAAAAACAGCAGCCATGGGTTCTTCTAATCAGCTGCCTAGCACTCTGAAAATGAAAATGCTGGAGATCCACAAAGCAGGAGAAGGCTATCAGAAGATAGCAAAACATTTTCAAGTTGCCCTTTCCTCAATTTGAAAAGTATTTAAGAAATGACGGATAACAGGAAAGTGGAGGTCAAGATAAGGTCTAGAAGACCAAGCAAAATATCACTGATAGCTGCTCGTAGGATTGCTAGAGAGGCAAATCAAACTCCCCACTTGACTGTAAAAGGCCTTCAGAACGATTTAGCAGACTCGGGAGTTGTGGTACATTGTTCTTCTGTTCAGAGACACTGCACAAAAATGGCCTTCATGGAACAGTCATCAGAAGAAAACCTCTACTGCATTCTCACCATAAAATTCAGCCTCAGATTTATGCAAAAGAACATCTAAACAAGCCTGATGCATTTTGGAAATAAGTTCTATGGAGCAATGAGGTTAAAATAGAACTCGTTGGCCACAATGATCAAAGGTATTGTGTGGAGAAAAAAAGGGCACAGAAGGGCACATTAAGCATGGTGGTGGATCAATCATGCTTTGGGTTTATGTTGCAGCTAATGGCATGGGGAACATTTTACGGAAAAGAAAGAGGAAAGAACGGATTCAATTAAATTTCAACAAATTCTTGATGCAAACATAACACCATCTGTAAAAATTCTGATGTTGAAAAAATGAAGGCTTCTACAAACGGATAATCATCCTAAACACACATCAAAATTCCAATAGACTACCTCAAAAACCGCAAGCTGAAGGTTTTACAATGGCCCTCACCGTCCCCCGATCTGACGTGAATGTTTTTTTTCAAACCATATTATATTCAGTATGTAAAATAGGGGTCAGTTCCCTGATGGATCAGTGACCTATGATTAGCCATACATATGTATATCTAAGCAGAGCATCACAACACAGGCCCACCCGGAGCATGAGAATTTAATTAACTGAAAACTGAAAATAAAGATTAAACAGCAACCACAAGACGGATTTCATCAACCCATGTATCATTTTAATCAGTATAACGGCGTAAACCTAACAGTGTCTGTAGTTTACTCAGCACAATCCTGCTGACAGGTTCACTTTAACTTTAGGCCTTTTAGAGATCCTTTTTTCTTCAACTTTATTAACTGTTCACAATATCAGTAATTTTGACAAGTGGTGCCCAAACTTTTACATGCCACTGTAAACTAGCAAACAATGTCAGACAGCATGGAGGAACTGGTTAAACATCTGGTACAAGCCTAGCTGCAGCAACAGAACCAACAATGGCTAGCACAATAGGAGATGAATAATCTGCAACAGGTACAGCAGCAGCACTGTCTACAGGAGCAGCAGTTTGTTAACTCACAGAGGCGGGTCGTGGCACCTGGTCCAAAAATGTTTGCATCCAGAGTCTGCTACCCCTGCGCAGATGGTAGAGCGAGTGGTAATGGACCGGTTCATGCATTCCCTTCCAAAGCCAATAAAGACTTGGGTTGCCAAGGGTGATTTCTGGAACCCTGATGACCTGGTTGGACTGTTTGAAAGGTTTCAGCCAGTCAAGGCTTCCTTGGGAGGCAACCAACTCCGTACTGTGGGCCCCAACAAGAGGCGGCGGCCCAAAAGGAGGTGGGGCATCCAAGGTTCAAAGGGGCAGTGGAGGTAATGCCAAAGGTCCCAGCTGGGGATATTATATGCTGAAACTGTCACTATCCAAGCCATTTAGCCGCCCGTTGTCTCCTGATCTCTGAGTAGATGGACTGTAGCCTGGGACATTGCTGTTCATACTATGCATATTCAGCCTACATTGTGAACTGTCCACCCAGCGAGCGGCCAAAAGATTTTACCGTAAAAGTGAATGGTCTGCAAGTGACTGGACTGCTAGATTCGGGGAGTTTGGTGACCCTTGAACTGATCCCTGGGGAGAACTTTTGGTGTCCGCTACCTTCCTGGGGATGCTAATGACTATCCAGTGGCCAGAGTGGACATTGAAATGGGCCAATGTACTGAGTCCCATGAGGATGACGTAGTCCAGAACTTATTGCAGCCCATTATCATAGGCTGGAAATCGGTTGCTCGGGTAACAGACTGGTCACCCCCGAAGATGTGTCACCACACCCAGAGTCTGACAGGTTTCCCTTATGTGTCCTTCTGGGGGATGAGTTGGTAGTGTCTCCTGAGACTGACATTCCCCAGTTAGGGGTGTCTGGCGAAAATTTTGGGTCCTCCCAATACAGGGATCTAACTCTATGGGAGGCATTCAATAATATAACTGTCATAAACAATATAGTGCAGGAGCATGGGACTGACACCAGATTTCCCTATTTTATGTTGAGTGGGGACATATTATACCAGGTTAGTAAGGTGAGAAAGGAGATAGAGGAACATTTGTTGGTACCGGGACCCTATATAGACAGAAGATGTTGGACATGGCCCATTCACATGTCTTGGGTGGTCATCTGGGGGTGGACAAAACTGAAGAATGGGTCATGCAGAGGTTTTATTGGCCTGGATGCCATCTGAAAATTTTAAAGTATTGCAGGTCCTGTCCTACCTGCCAGCTCTCATTTTCAAAGCTCCCTCATGCCATTACACATCCTAGATGTGCCATTTGAGCATATTGCCATGGACTTTGTTGGTCCTTTGGTTAAAGCTGCTCTTGGGCATCAGAATAAATTGGTCATCCATGACTATGCTACGGTTACAATGCAGCAATTCCCCTGAGAAATTCCTCTGTGAAAAGTACAGCCTACTAATTGGTCAACATTTTTCCCAGACAGGATTACCAAGGGAGATCCTGACCGACCAGGGAACACTCTTTATGAGTAAGGTGATGAGGGAACTGTGTAAACACCTGCAAATTACACAACTGAAGATGTCGGTTTACCATCCCCAGACGGATGTTCTTGTGAAAAGGTCAAATAAAATATGAAGAGCATGCTTAAGGAGGTAATAGAAAAGGATTTTCTAGACTGGTACTGTCTCCTATGTAATCTGTTGCTTCCTATCCGCAAGGTTCTACCGAGTTCTCTCTGAAGTCATGCCACACTGAAGCGTACTCGAGTAAGTTACCCAGATGCATGAGAGGATTACGAAGGGGTTGCCTATTGTAAAAGGACATCTCCTCCAGGCACAAAAGGCTCAAGTTCGGGTCTACAACCTGTCAGCCAGGGTGAGGCAGTTCAGCCCGAGGGATCTAGTCCTCGTATTTATTCCCACAGTGTAGAGTAAGTTCTTGGCCAAATGACAAGGCCCCTATGAGGTGGTCGAGAAGCTTGGTGAAGTGAACTACAAGGTTCAACAACCAGGAATGCAAAAACTGTACTAAGTGTACCAAGTCAATGTTATTATGTCATGGCTCGAGAGGGAGACCGTTGAAACTCCATGTTTACTGGTCAAGCCAGAAGCAGATGTTGAAGGAATTGCAAAAGCGCAGACGCTGTCTTAGGCCCCAAAACAGCAGTGTCGGGAATTGCTGCAGAAAAACAGGGACCTCTTTTCAGATTTTCCGGGGCGTTCAAAGGTTATAGAATTTGAGGATCTGACGGAATCCCATGTGCGGGTGAACTTGAAGCACTATCGAATTCCAGAGGTCCAGCGAGAGCTGATCTCCAAAAAAGTAAAGCTGATGCTAAATCTAGAAGTCATTGAGGAATCCAAGACCAGATGGTCTAGCCCAATTGTCCTGATTTCAAACCTCGATGGCGAGTGGAGGTTCTGTAACGATTATAGGAAGCTGAATGAAGTCTCCAAGTTCAACGAATATCCGATGCCGCATGTCGATGAGCTGATCAAGAGACTTGGGTTGGCAAGGTACACAATCACCTTGGATTTAAATAAGGCATATTGGCAAATTCCCATGTTACAAGAAGCCAAGGAGAAGATGGCTTTCTACACATTACAATACTATATGTTAGGGCGAATATTTAAGTTAGTATTAGATCATGCCCCAAGAAAAAGTGGAAAATGCTCAAATTAACCACTGGGTTCTAGCCCTGCAGGATTTCAGCTTCTATGTGGAACATAGAGACGGGAAGCTACATGGTAATGCTGGCGCCCTCTGGAAAATCTCGTGTCTAGTGGTAGAAGATGCCAAACCTCACAGCTTTGGACAGAGGGGGAGGTATGTAAGGTGGCTAGCGGACACATAGTTGATGGGAGGTATGTATCACGGAGGTGGTTTTCCTCTGTGATGTAAACCTGGAAGTAATGTTGGAGTGCACATAGTACTAATAGGCATGTTTATGAGCAACCTGAGAGATCGGCGGGTCTGGATGGCCATATACCCCACCTCTGGGTGTGGGTCACATGATAAAATGTCTATTTGTTAGACTGTGTGTGGAGGTAAGGAGACCTTTTGTGTGATATCTCGAGACTGAGCTGGTATGCTGGATGCTATCCAGCCTGATAGCCCTGGACTGTCTCTAAAGTGACTTTGTTGGAACTGTTTACTTTGTTTTGGCTGCAATGAAAGGCCATTTCTTTTCCTTTGCTTGTGACATGGCTTATGAAGCATCAATAAACCAGCCTTGACATTTAAATGGGATTGGTTCCTGTGTTACTTCATCACGCACCCATTAACATCTATGTAAATGAAACATGAATTACACCTACAAGTCATCCTGCAGCAAACGAAGCTTCAAACAGCTATGTCAGCTATAAGAAGTAAAAGACAGGACCGCTGGTATACAAAGGGGTAAAATAAAAGAAAAATTGTCCTAAAGGCCAAAACTGTCCTGGTTTCCAAGGGCTTAAAGTCAATGATATCAAAGGGGATGACAGTTATAGAATTCTCGTGCTCACTGTGTTTTTTTTCTTCTTGTATGCAGCATAAACTGACCTGTGGTACGTGATTCAGATCCACAGCATGTCAATTTCTCTTGCGAGTTTACTGAGTTTCATGTGTGGATTTTCCCCATAGAACTATTTGATGAGGAAAATCTGCAGGTAAAAATAACTCCTGCGTTTTTAATGCATTTCTGCGCCAAAAACGCACTAAAAATGAATGTAATCTACACATACTGTATCAATAGAGAATACTTCCCAACTTTTACAGAACAGAAAGAGGGACAAACTATGTAGCACATGTATTGGGGTTATTATTTGTTATTGGTTTTTACCATTGCATATCAAATATACTGTATATATTTTTAATAGTGTATTAAAAATGGCCTTATTATCATTGTTTTTCTTTATTTTTTTAAATCATTTTATAGGGAGAAAAAAAATCTGACTTTTATTTTACCCCTAGAATACAGGTACATAAAATGCACTGTTAAATAGAGATATGTCATACATACCAGTACAATTTGCATGAAATTTAAGACAATATGCTGCACTTTAAGGAAGAAAAAAATTCTACTACACTTCACAGACTGTGGCTTATAGCTTTTACTGCTGCCTGCAACGATAGAGGTTGAGTGTTCAATCACCTGATAGACCAGATCTCAAGAAAAGAGAAGAATGAGTTATTTCATTGAATATATGTACAGTACAGACCAAAAGTTTGGACACACCTTCTCATTCAATGATTTTTCTGTATTTTCGTGACTATGAAAATTGTAGAATCACACTGAAGGCATCAAAACTATGAATTAACACATGTGGAATTATACATTACACTTTACAAAAAAGTGTGAAACAACTGAAAATATGTCTTATATTCTAGGTTCTTCAAAGTAGCCACCTTTTGCTTTGAATACTGCTTTGCACGCAGAAAAGGTGAACGGATGGACTCTACATGCCTGGTTCCCACCGTGAAGCATGGAGGAGGTGGTGTGATGGTGTAGGGGTGCTTTGCTGGTGACACTGTTGGGGATTTATTCAAAATTGAAGCGGTGAGCGGTCCAGCTCACCCCAAACCATCTCGATTGGGTTCAGTTCTGGTGACTGTGGAGACCAGGTCATCTGGTGTAGCATCCCAACACTCTCCTTCTTGGTGAAATAGCCCTTACACAGTCTGGAGGTGTGTTTGGGGTCATTGTCCTGTTGAAAAATAAATGATGGTCCAACTATACGCAAACCGGATGAAATAGCATGCCGCTGCAAGATGCTGTGGTAGCCATGCTGGTTCACTGTGCCTTCAATTTTGAATAAATCCCCAACAATGTCACCAGCAAAGCACCCCCACACCATCACACCACCTCCTCCATGCTTCACGGTGGGAACCAGGCATGTAGAGTCCATCCGTTCACCTTTTCTGCGTGCAAAGCAGTAATCAAAGCAAAAGGTGGCTACTTTGAAGAACCTAGAATATAATACATATTTTCAGTTGTTTCACACTTTTTTGTAAAGTGTAATGTATAATTCCACATGTGTTAATTCATAGTTTTGATGCCTTCAGTGTGATTCTACAATTTTCATAGTCACGAAGATACAGAAAAATCATTGAATGAGAAGGTGTGTCCAAACTTTTGGTCTGTACTGTAAGTAGAGAGAAAAGAGATGCCAGCCTCGCCACCCTGAGTCCTGGGAAGAGGAAAAGGAATTATGGAGCTGTGAAAACATCAAACAGCAGGAGAGAAACATTGCACAGAGTGAGTGGAAGATGGGACATTGCTATAATCTCCCAGAACAGCGTAACAGTACTCCCAAATCTGGACTGTCCCGTTGGACCCGGGACGGTTGGGAGCTATGATAACATTTTGTCAAAGTCGAATACCAGGATGTATCAAAAACAAAGAAGCTTTATTTCAACATGACCCACCAAAAAGAGACAAAAGCCACAGCTTAAAAAAAGCATTTAAAAAAACCACAGTGAAAAAACGCAGTTAGCCTAATTTACCTAAAAGGTGCAGATATGCAACATCAAAAACTCAACAAACACTCATCGTGTGAAGGGGCCTTATGGACAGAAGATTACTACACATTTTTATCCTTTGTTCACTTAATACACTTACGTCTGTATTTTTTTTATTTTGCAGTGCTTTAAAAATTTACTCCAGTCTTAAAAGTTGATAAAAAATTTTTTTTTTCTCCTGCTTCTTTCACATTTCCCATAAAGTATTTCTTAATAACACATGGATGAAATCCGTTTACTACGGGATCACGCACTTTGCACAATTTCCTATTGTGCAACTAAGGTAGGACTTCAGCACACAATTTGGAAAATGAAATATATCTGATATCTGTTTCACCGGAGTGTGGATAAGTTCATGACACAGTTTTAGGAGCGTGTAAATTTACAACTGGAAAATGGACGTAAACATGTGGAAACAGTACTGTATGTAAACCAATACTGATGGGCGCGCTTTAGCTACATCACAAAAAAAAGGGAAAATCTGCAAAAAAACAAAAGAGATGAATAAGTGCAGTGAACGAGGTGGACTAAACTAGCAGCTTCTATCCTAAAAAGCGACAAGAGGTTAATTTATAGGTGGTAAGTCGGAACATTTGTCAAATGTTCAAGAAGATGTGTTTTATCTTTACTGACATGAAATCAAGCTCTAGTGCCGTGCAAGAGTGATTCCGAGGCCATAAATCATTATGGGGCTTTTATTATTATGTTCTAGCATACTTGGCCGCAACATTTTACTCACAGCCTGAATCAGTTTAGATTTTTTTTAGCAAAACTAAACTCTGCTTTTTCCAGACAATGTATTCCAGCCAGATGTCAGCAAGAGGTATAACTTCATGTCAGAACAAATACTCCTTTTATATATTTTTTTTTTGTAATACACGGACTATACAAATATGGTTATTGCTTATAACTCACGGTGTTGATTTTGAATGAGTTATTAGGTTTAGACTGATGGGCTGGACATCAAAATGTAAGATCCCAATCCCACAATAGGCAGTAAGTATATATGAGGTGTAGTGAAGCCAGAAATATGTGCAACCTGCATATATTGGGCCATTTTTATCCACCTGCATCATTTCTGTACATTCTACAGTCATGGCCAAAAGTTTTGAGAATGACACAAATATTAATTTTTACAAAGTCTACTGCTTCACTTTTTCTAATGGCAATTTGCATATACTCCAGAATGTTATAAAGAGTGATCAGCTTAACAGCAATTACTTGCAAAGTCAATATTTGGCTAGAAAATGAACTTTATCCCCCAAAACACATTTCAGCATCATTGCAGCCCTGCCTTAAAAGGACCAGCTAACCTCTTTTCAGTGATTGCTCCATTAACACAGGTGTGGGTGTTGATGAGGACATGGCTGGAGATCAATCTGTCATGATTAAGTAAGAATGACACCACTGGACACTTTAAAAGGAGGCTGGTGCTTGGCATCATTGTTTCTCTTCTGTTAACCATGGTTATCTCTAAAGAAACACGTGCAGTCATCATTGCAATGCACAAAAATGGCCTAACAGGGAAGAGTATCGCAGCTAGAAAGATTGCACCTCAGTCAACAATCTATCGCATCATCAAGAACTTCAAGGAGAGAGGTTCCATTGTTGCCAAAAAGGCTTCAGGGCGCCCAAGAAAGACCAGCAAGTGCCAGGACCGTCTCTTAAAAGTGTTTCAGCTGCGGGATCGGGCTACCAGCAGTGCAGAGCTTGCTCAGGAATGGCAGCAGGCAGGTGTGAGTGCATCTGCACGCACTGTGAGGCGGAGACTCTTGGAGCAAGGCCTGGTCTCAAGGAGGGCAGCAAAGAAGCCACTTCTCTCCAGAAAAAACATCATGGACAGACTGATTTTCTGCAAAAGGTACAGGCAGTGGACTGCTGAGGACTGGGGATAAAGTTATTTTCTCTGATGAATCCCCTTTTCGATTGTTTGGGACATCAGGAAAACGCCTCATTCGGAGAAGACAAGGTGAGCGCTACCACCAGTCTTGTCTCATGCCAACTGTTAAGCATCCTGAAACCATTCATGTGTGGGGTTGCTTCTCAGCCAAGGGAATCGGCTCTCTCACAGTCTTGCCTAAAAACACATACATGAATAAAGAATGGTACCAGAATGTCCTCCAAGAGCAACTTCTCCCAACCCTCCAAGAGCAGTTTGGCGATCAACAATGCCTTTTCCAGCATGATGGAGCACCTTGCCATAAAGCAAAGGTGATACTAAATGGCTCAGGGAACAAAACATAGAGATTTTGGGTCCATGGCCTGGAAACTCCCCAGATCTTAATCCCATTGAGAACTTGTGGTCAATCATCAAGAGACGGGTGGACAAATAAAAACCTAAAAATTCTGACAAAATGAAAGCATTGATTGTGCAAGAATGGACTGCTATCAGTCAGGATTTGGTCCAGAAGTTGATAGAGAGCATGCCAGGGAGAATTGCAGAGGTCCTGAAGAAGAAGGGTCAACACTGCAAATATTGACTTGCTGCATTAACTCATTCTAACTGTCAATATAAGCTTTTGTTACTCATATGTTTGCAATTATTATATTTCTGTCTGTGATAAAAACATCTGTCAAACGCACATAAAAACCAGAGGGCAGCAGATCATGTGAAAATATAATATTTGTGTCATTCTCAAAACTTTTGGCCATGACTGTATCTATATACAGTATGTGCTGTTATTCCTGGCGGGGGGAGCTGTGTGCTCTGACCGATAAGAATCCTGAAACTACTGCTCCCTCTCCCCTCTCACAGCATGAGTCTCACATATAGACTGGGATGGGGTGTAGCATTATCCACTCCTTCCTTTCCTGTAATCTGTGTCTTCATCATTGTACAAAAGAGCTGTTTAAAGGGGTTGTCTCATCTTCTAAAAGGGAACCTGTCACCAATTTTTTGTCTTAGAATTCTGTAAATGGGGTGCCTACCTTTGAAATCCAGATTGCAATCATCGCCGCCGCGGTCCCTTCAAACGCCGCCTCTTCTATGTGGATGAAAATGGATGACGTCTCAACGTCATTCACACGGTGATGGAAGTGTTGCGCCTGCGCAGATGAATCAGCGACCTGCACAGTCGCGCCTCACCCAGCCCTATTGAACAGCCAGGGAGCTGGCGATATACAAGTGAAGCTGGTGCCTGCTCATTACATGACTTTGTTCTGCCGATCTCTGATTCCACTATGCCGGCGCAAGACTTTGAGCACCGTGTGGATAACGTAGAGACATCATCCACTTCCATCCGGATAGAAGACGCCACGATTGAAGGGACTGGGGCAGCGCTGATCGCAATCTGGATTTGTCTATTGGACTGCACCACACAATATACATGCTGCGCAGGCTATGTATAAAACACTTTTTTAAAGGTATGCAGTGGCACCTATGAAAATATGAAGGGGATGTAGGAACCCAATTTACATGATTTTAAAGGTGATGGGCATGGCTTATAAGCCAAATAACTTGTGACGGTTCCCTTTAAAGGGGTTGTAAAGTACTAGGGCAACCCCTTCTCATTCCCCATTTTGGCCCCGTCAAAATAAAAAGATGTATACTCACCTCCCGTGCTGCCATTCCAGCGGTGTTGACACTCGCAATCCCAGGGCTCATATGAAGTTGTTATGTCACGCGAACCCTGCACCCAATCAGCACTGGTGCCACTATCCCCGCCTTCGGCCATATTATGCATCAGCAGGAAGTCAGTGATTCAGCTCCTCTCTGACTTCCTCTTGATGTTGATTTGTCCGAAGGTAGGGAATAGGGACACCAGCTCTCATTGGGTGCCGGGATCATGTAACATAATTTGACGTGAGCCCCGAAAACATGAGTGGTGACACCACCGATACCTGAGGTGAGTATAGGTGTTTTTATTTTAACAGGGCAAAACAAGAAGAGTGATAAGGGGGTTGTCCTTTTAAATTGGTAAAATTGCAATGTTCTTGTACAACTATGCAACTTTTTAATGCTCTTGCTTAGAAATCCTCTCTGTTCTCAAGAATGGAGGGATTGTTTTATTTTCTTAGCCAGTTATCCAGCCAACTTCAAAGCAGGGGTGGCCGATCTCATAGACAAGGAGTACAGCACATACAAGCTCTCTCTAAAAGAGCTTGTAAGTGCGGCTCTGAAGGTATTTGAATTCCTGGAAATGGTCACTGTCCTCTTTTGATGCTGCAGAGGCAAAGCTACCTCTGCTTGCAGCATCGGAGAGAGAATAGTTTGAGTCTCTAATTAACTTAAACGTTGCCAAAAAATCAGAAGCTTTCAAACACATGACATCGTCATATGGACAGTCCAGAATTGTTTAAAGGCATAGTAATCTTAGTGTATGGAAACTTTTGGCTTTACAGTAAGTAATAAAAATGCCTTAAAGCATTCTCTCTCTCTCTCTTCTCTCTCTCGCTCTCTTCCTCATTATTCTGGCATTTGGCAAATATTTATAATTTTGGTAATCTAATTGACCTAAAACGGGAAAGGTTTATTCTGATTTCATGTCAGATATTGAGAAAACATGCATATATATATATATATATATATATATATATATATATACACACACACACACCTGCAAATATGAGAGACCTGCAGCAGTTTGCAAAAGAAGAGTCTTCCAAAACTCCAGTTGAGAATTGAAGGAAACTTGCTCATGGTTATAGGAAGCCATTGCTTGTTGTTATTTATTCCAAAAGGTGTGGAACCAAATATTAAGTTGAGGGTGCCAACAATTTTGTCAGGCCCATTTTTGGGGTTGGGTGCGAAATTATGTCCATTTTGTCTTTTTGTCTGTTTTTTTGTGTTGTTCCAATATCCATGACTGTACAGTATAATATATATATATATATATATATATATATATATATATACTAATAACATCAGTTACCCTGTAAACTATGCTTTATTTTTTTAGATGCCATGTCTGGTTTACTTAAAACTTCTTCATGATATAATAATATTATTCATCTTTTCCCTTAATTCTATGTTGTGATCTCTTTTATTCCTCTTAAAAATGAATGCATTGACAACTTGGTGTTACTATTTCTCTTATCGATGAAGGTATATTCCTATATACTCTCAGAATGTCCAATCAGTTCTCTCATTACGTCGACATCTCATCACAGCTGCAGCCAATCACTGTGCTCAGTAGGTCACCTAAGAACTCATCAAAGAGGCACTACAAGTTCACCACTAGAGCCGAGACCTGAACACTAGTAGAAAGCCAGAGCTGACCCCGGGGAGTGTGAATATCTGCTCTGTTTATTATTTTATGTATTTAATAGAGTTTAGGGTCCACTTTCTTTAATTTGGACAACCCTTAACCCTTTTAAGGCTTAACTGTCATTTCAGTTGCGCTGGCAGTAGAATGTATGCATTTTCCTCTAGCTCCTCCCTCATTCCCTCCCTTCTCCATAGACTTCTATGAGCAGTAACTATCACTCTTATCTCAGAAAGCTGAAAATCCATCTTCACTAAAAAAAGATTTTTGACAGTAAATTGACAGCGAATGATCAGTCCGAGAGGAGAAAGAAAAAGATTTATCTGATAAGATATATTACAGAGCATATTGTCTTAACATACACTACATAGTTATGAAAATAATTAAAGTGACAGTTAATTTACCTAAATCTAAAAAGTAATCCTATTATAAATTACCGTAGATCACACTCAGCAAACATAGTAATCGAAAATAAAAAAAAGTATATAAACAATAAATATTTTACTGAGCTACACAACTATACAATAAAAAGTTAATAATTAAAATGAAGAAGCAATAAAAGCACGAGGAGGCCAATGAGAGACACAAAGTAATGAAGAAAACAGTACAAGGGATAGTCATAAGATGGCAGAATACTACCAAAGAAAGATCATAACAGGTGAATATACGCACATATTGAATGTACAGCCACAAAGTTAATTACAATGCAATACTGAAAGTCAGATCTATAGAAATTTGGTGCAATATAATGCTCTCAAATAATGCAATGTAGTACACAAAATTAAATTAATAGAAAAAAAATAAAAAATACATTATAGTCAGACATACCCAAAAATAAAATATTGAATGTGCCTCCACATCGGCCTCCTTTTTAGACGCCAAGGCACCTCATGGCTTCTTATGAGACCATAATTTTCTCAACAATCCTTTGTTGCAGTATATAGAACAAGTGATCAGGCAATTGCAGGTTCAGGTTCCCCAAGGGGACTAAAAGATAAAGTTGAAAAATAATTTTTAAAAATATGCAAAAATATAAAAATTAGAATCACCCACCTTTTCCATCAACTAAAAATAAATATATATAAAAATAAAGATATTCATTATAACTGGACCCGTAAAAGTCTGATCTATCATAGTATAAAAATATTTAACCAGTACGGAACATCCACCATAAAGAGACAAAAAAATCAGAATGCCAGAATTAATTTTTTTTTGTTCATTGCAATTCTGCCAAAAAGAAGCGAACAAAATGGCATATTTCTCCAAAACTGGTATCAATTAAAATGTCAACTTGCCACACTAAAAATACTAAAAGACAAATCATCATGCAGCTCAATGAACTTAAAAATGAAAACTATGTGGGTCTCAGAATAAAATGACACAAACCAAATTTTCTTTTTTACCAAATTTGGATTTTTTTTTCACTGCGTAAATATTTTTTTTTTTACATTTTTGGTATCGCTGTAACCACATCGATCAATAACATGAAATCATCAGGGGGTTAGACCAGATGACCCAGGAGGTCCCTTCCAACTCTACCATCCTATGATTCTATGATTTCTCCCATATAATCAGCGCTTTATAAAAACAAAATGCCCCAAATAATGGCAGAATTGCATTTTTTACCTAATTTCAGAACACTTGGATTTTTTTTCTATTTCCCAATACATTGTATGTCAAACTGCATGACGCCATTCAAAATTACAACTTGTCCCACAAAGAACGAGCCCTCGTATGGCTTTGTAGATCGAAAAATAAAAATGTTATGGTTCTTGGAAGAAAAGGGGGGGAAGAAGGAGCAAAAACGGAAGACAGTCCAGTCTTGACCCGGCTAAATAATTTCATAAGCAATAACCTGGAATGTATATAAGAACCTTCTCATAAGCCACAAGTGTAAGCAACATAAAGCAAATATCACTGTAATAGAAAACTATGTAAATCACAATTCCAGGCCGACAGCATGGATTCAATTATCCAGTGTCTTTTCTTCCCTTCTGTTGCCTTGGCTTAAGGACAAGAAATGCAAATGTTTTTAATTGACAGCAGAACATTTGTGGCTTCTATGTTCTTTGGGTGACAATGTTTGGTTTCATATTATATGTCATATTAATAAATCTGTTAGCAGCACATAGATAATGTTTTGTGTGTTTGTTGTGAGATCCTGTTAGTACAGTGTGCTTTATGTATCGCTGTTTTCCTTAGTATGATTTTACAGGATTTTTGTAGTATGCTTGAAATATAAGCCCTACTCCATAAATAAGCCCTATTTACAGGCAGGACCAGCATTGGAAGGAGTTAGAAGGGGTGAATAGGGCAACTGCTCAGGGGCCCAACTCTCTGGGGCCTCCAGCATTTCTATTCCAAGGTTAAGACTGCTTACGGACTTTTGGTGGCATCATGGTCATGTGACCATGATGTCACCAAAGGTCCTTTAACTGTGGGAGTCTAGAGGAATTGAAGAGGAGGCATGCTGGTACATACCATATGTGCAGTGTTTGCACTTACATGTGTGTGTATGTGCAGTGTGTGTGTATATACATGTGTATGTATGTGCAGTGTGTGTATATATGTATATACATGTGTTTGTGTAGTGTGTGCACCAGTGAAGGACTTAAAGAGACAGAATTCTGTGTTTACATCCGTGAGCTGATCTACCACAATGTGTATGTGCAGTGTGTGTATTGTAAGCTTTTCAGGGGATATAGCTCTGGGATCGCCGTCTTGGGGAGACGGAGTGGCATAAAGAGTCCATTCACAGACAGCAGTTCTGGTAAAAACTGGCCGCAACCAGTTTTATTAAAGTCCACAGCAAACAGAACATAATCAAAACCAAATCATAAACATAAACCCTGGGCTTCTCCTGCCACTTACTACACTTAGATAGATTTCCCTCACTATCAGGGACCAGACTCTAACAGCCTGGGCCAAAACAACACATTATATTCAGCATTTACCAGCATGGTTTTTCCTAGAATCTCCTCTTTGTGTCTGAATGGCACACCTCGCATCCAGACTGAGAGAGTTCTCCTCCTATTCAGCAGCTATCAGCATGGATTTTCACAGAGACTACTCCTGTGTCCGGGGTACATCGAGCCCCAGACTGAGACAGCTCCACTCCTGGAGACTCCTTCTGTGCCTGGTGTTGTGAGTGGGCTTGGGATGAGTTCTGAGCAGAGGCTCCCTCTGGTGGTTACAAGCGGTGCTGGTCTGTCCAGTGAAGATTGTGAAGATTGTGAGGATTGGGAATCAGGTGTTACTGACTGGTCTTATATAAGGGAGTCACCTTCCCATCAGGGTTGCCGGTGATCAATTGTTCTGGTCTGAATCCTTGATTCCTGTTTCCTTTGTAGCCTACTGTGTCGTGTCTGCATCTCCTGCTAACAGATAAGACATTTTCTTCTTTTTGTTTTTGTGCTTGATTTTTGCATTTTGTCCTGCACTTCTGTGGGGGCCTTCAGGGTCCCCTCCGGGGGCTTTTGCCCTCTCAGTTTAGTTCAGCCACTGATGTTTGTACCTTTGCTTTTTCCAGTTTTTTCAGTGGCTGCTGTTTTGATTTTGTTACACCAGAGAACTAATTTAGGTGGTAGAGGTCGTGTGATCTCAGGTGTTTTTGAAATTAGTAGAGTTGGTGCTTTTCAGGGTTTTCTGGGATTGCAGTAAGTACCCTTCCTATCCTTTTCTATTTAGTTAGTTTGGGCCCCAACGTTTGCTCATACTATTTTCTGTCTGTGTCTGTATTTCTTCTTGTCTAACCGCCATTACATGTTTGGGGGCTTTCTATTATCTTTGGGGTTCTGCTCCGGGGCAGATAGCTTTCCTATTTCTATCTTTAGGTGTAGTTAGTTTCTCAGGCTGTGACGAGGCGTCTAGGACCAACGTAGGAACGCTCCACGGCTGCCTCTAGTTGTTGTGGTTAGTCAGGGTACTGCAATCTCATAGATTCCAACTGCTCTGGTGTATTGCCTTTTTTGCCTGCACTCCTCAGCTACCGAAACATAACAGCCTGGACTCCGTGTCCAGACTAAGCGAGCTCTCTGTCTGTGTTCGCAGACACCTACTTCTGGTTTCCTAATTAACACCTGAGTGGTTTCAGGCCTGAGCTGCAAGTGTGTACTGAATGTAAGGTGTAGTGACCTTTCTCTACCACTAGGTTTACAAAGCCATACATTTCCCTTATACCAGTCAGCAAAGTATCTAGGTGAAATGTACACCCCATTCAACACACATACCCTCACTGTCTCACAT
>JARQOD010000006.1:26241043-26258526 GCA_033576555.1 Oophaga sylvatica | reverse complement strand
TTTTTTTTAAAAAACCAAAAACAACAGGGGGAGTTGAAAATTACCTGCCTGTTCATGCAACGTTGGCTCGATCAGCCCATTGCCTTCCCCCCCATAATTCATTTTCCCCCCCCCAAAGGCATTTTTTTTTTTTTGGGGCTGCCCCCTTTTGCGGGAACGCACGGGCCCGCCCTTTTGATTGACACCCTGCTCCCCGCGTTAGGCGGGGGGAAGGGGGGTTTAAATCCCATGACTTTGATAAAAAAAGATCTGGGGCCCGGGTTTGAACGGGCAGGTTACCCTTTTAACTGCCTTTAGTTCTTGGGCCCCTTTAGTAAAAAATAAATTTTGTGGGGGAAAAACCCCCCTTTAAAAGGTCCCTTATATCCTAACTAAGGGCTGTCTTGCAGTTTATCAAGGGTTTTGGCTCACATTTTAAGGTTTCGTTCAAACCTTCGGGGGAGTTTTAAAAACCCCCAAGAGAAATGGTAAAATTTTTTTTTCCAGTGCATATTGCCCCAAAGTTGCTTCTGTAGGGGTCTCTTCCAAGAAAAAAAAAATTAACATTGGGGATCCGTTTTTTTTCGAGGTTTCAGTGGCAAAGCAAAAACCCCCATAAAAAATTCATAAGCCTGGGGTTTCGCCCCGTCCCATAGACAAAAAGGGGCCGGTTTTTGATGAAAAAAGGGTTTTTTTAAATTTTAGAGGTAAACAGATGCACTATCCCCCCGTTTTTTTTCCCGAGTGCAAACACATAAAACTTTTCTATGGGAAAGTGCCCCCCGGGGAAAAAAAAATTTTGGGAAATACTCAAAAGGGGGACTTTATGTAAAAATTTTTGGTAAGTTTTCACGAAAAGAATTTAGTTTTTTTTTAAAACTTTTTTTCCCCGCATCAGCGCATATTTACGCCGATATCGGACACCCCCCTACGTTAGTCTTTTCCCCCCCTCCCAAAATTTGGAACACCTTCTCATTCAAAGATTTTTCTTTTTTTCGGGGATTTAAAATTTTTGGAATACACAAAAAGGGTTCAAAACTATGAATTAACACATGTGGAATTTTTACTTTTCATTTTTCAAAAAGTGTGAAAAACTAAAAATTTGGTTTTTTTTTTAAGGGTTTTAAAAATACCACCTTTGTTTTTATTACGTTTTTCACGCAAAAAAGGGTTTTGAAGGGTTTGGATTTCATCCGGGTTTTTCCCCCGGAAGAGGAGGAGGTGGTTTGGATGGGTGGGGGGTGCTTTGCGGGGTTGACACTTTTGGGGGGTTTATTAAAATTTTAAGGAACTGAACCAGCATGGTAAACCCCGGGGATCTTGCAGCAGCAGCTATTCCCCCCCCGGGTTTTCGTTTAGTTTTGGGCCATCATTTATTTTCAACAGGACAAAAAAAACCCCAAAAACCTCCCCCGGCTTGTAAGGGCTATTGACCAAGAAGGGAGGAAAAAGTGTGATGGGGTTTCTACTCAAGATGCCCCGGCCTCACTCCCCCCGACCTTAAAAACCCTTCGAGATGGTTTGGGGTGAGGGACCGCCACCGTTCAATTTTGAAAAAACCCCCCCCAGTGTCCCCCGTAAAGCCCCCCCACTTTTCCCCCCCACCTCCCCCCTTTTTTCACGGGGAACCGGGTGTAGGCCCGCGTTCCCCTTTTCTGAGTTTTCAAAGGGTAATAAAAGCAAAAGGTGCTTTTTTTGGGAAATTTGATTTTTAAAACTTTTTTTCGTTTTTCACACTTTTTTGTTAAAATTTTGTTTAAAAATTTCCCAGTTTTAAAAACATATTTTGAGCCCATGTGTTTTCAATTTTTTTTGTAAAAAAATACAGGTTTTTTAAAAAGGGGTGTGCCCAAAAAATTTTGGTTGTACTGTAAATTTTTTGGGTTTTTTGCTTCAGAATCGCCCGATTATCAAAAAAAAAGGATTTTTCATTGCTTTAAAGGGTTCAAAAAAAAAAAATTTTTAAAAAACCCCAAAAATTTTTTTTTTTTTTGGGGGCGTTGCACTTTTCATTAAAATTTCAATTTAAATGGCAAAAAAAAAACATATCTGCATAAAAAAAGGTTTTTTTAAAAAAAATTTTTAGGTCGGCACGCAAAAAAAGCCTGCCCCCAAACCCCCCAAACACGAAAAAAAAAGATGTTTTGGAAAAAATTTTTTCACCACTTAGATAAAAAGAAAAAAAAGTTTTGGTCTATGAAATGTAATGACCTGGGGAATCATTTAAATTTAGGTTAGTTTTTGCATTTTTGAACCTATTTAAAAAAAAAAAACAAAAAACAAATGTGGGATTTCATTTTTTTTCATTTTACCCACTTGGGAATTTTTTTTTTTCCCCTTTTTTTTTGTAAAACCACATTTAAAACGTTCAAGTATGGCTTTTTTCCCCCAAAAAAAAAAAACCCTCGCACGGCCTTGTGCGGAAAAAAAAAAAAAATTATTTCTGGGAGAAGGGGGGGGAAAAAAAAAAAAAAGAAAAAAAAAAAAAATTTTTAATGGAAATCTGATTTGAGACGTGAGTTGTGTGCTTTTGGTTTAAGGACTAAATTTTACATTTTCGTTTTTTTCTTTGACATTGTTTTTTCCCTTTTTTTGAAATGAGTGCTTTTTTGACATAAAAAAGAGAACTTTTTACAAAACTACACATTTCATTTTTTTATCATTGCAAATACAAAGAAAAAAGGAGAATGATTTAGCAAAAACTTTTTAAAACAAATCTAGCAGCTTTTGGGCCGTTATTTTGTGCCCCCCGGGGGTTTGCACTTTCAAAACCCCCGCCCCCAAAAAAACTGAAAAAGTTTAAAACCCAACCCCCCCGGGACGGGCCCTTTAAAACCCCTTTTTTTCCGACACCAGTTTTACCTTTTATTTTAAATGCCCCAGGTCAGTGTCAAAAACACTTTTTAAAAATCTGTTTTAAAATCCCCACACTGCCAACCTTGTCCATTTTCTCAAACCCCTTCTTCAGAAAAAAAAATAAATTTATTTTTTTTAAAAAAATTTTTGGGGGGTTTTGGGCCCCCGGGTGGTGCTGTTTTGGGTTCAAAAAATTTTTTTTTTTTTGTGTTCAAACCAGGAAACCTGATAATGCATTACTATTTTTAATTTTCCTCTCCCGTTTCCCTTTTTACCTTTTTTTTTTTTTTCTTTTTAAAAAAGGGCTCCCAAAAATTTTAAAAAAAAAAGGAAAACCAAAAGCGGCCCGGCACTTTTTGGCCCCCCCTTTAAATTTTTAAAAAACCTTTTTAAAAACCCTTTTGGTTTTCCCCTTTTTTATTTTACTGAATTTGCAATATTCCCTTTTAAAAAGTTTGGTTTTTTACGAGAGAAAATTTGTCCCCCTTGCTCTTTTTTCCCTTTATGCATTATTTTTTGATAATTCCTCCCACCATATCACAGTATTCCACTTAAAAATTCTATTGAAACTGCTGAAGGGCACAGTTAGTGTTTTAATAACAACGTAAATAACCCTTTTCAGGAAAAGTTCCGGAGGTGGTGTAAGTCCGCCTTTTGTCGCCGTTAAAAGAATGTCAGGTCACCCCGAACCCCGCGTTGGTCGGCATTTAAAACACCCTGCTTGACGTCCCTGTATTACTTTTTCATAAAAACAAAACTTTAGAAAAAATATGTAAATGGGAATTGGGGCTTTGACTTGTCGAGGGGGGATTAGTGTCCCAACTATCGGCCCACTTAGGATGTTATCCCCCCTGGGGATTCAATAGATGTGCCTTTTCAATGGCCCTTCCCAAAATTGAGAAACCCAGCCCCCCAGCTGTCGCTTTACTTATCGGTTTCAAAAATGGGGGGCCCCTCACCGTTTTTTTTATTTTTACCTCCGGTCACCGTGCTGGCTCACACTATCCTTTTAGCATGGGAACTGCCGCTCTCTGACCGAAAAATAATCTTACCCCTATCAGAGCAGTTTTTTCCCCGCGCTGCAGCAAAAAATGATAACGGTCCTAGAGGCCCAGGAAATAAGATTTTAGTGTTGAATAAACAAGTTTTCAACGGTTAAACCGTCTTACAACGGTGGAGTGTTTTTCCCGCGCTGTCTGCTGATGACAAGTGTGGCAAGAATGGATGTTCGTGTCCCTCATTCATCTAGATGGGGTCTGGGTTTGGGTTCTGAAGTTTTTTTAACCTGTTGTCGGAACACACCTGACCCGAACATCCAGGGATTTGTTTTGATTGGGGCTCTTTGACCTTTGCCAGCGCCTGCACCACTGAAGTACTTTGCTGTGCCCTCAACATTACAGAGAAGTACGCCTGTGCAGAATCCGACTGTGTGAATGATGCAGATCCACACGAAGCAAGCAGAGGACGGCATCGTTAGAAGATGGGAGGTGCCAGACCAAGAAGAGCGACACCCCTTTTACGAACCGCCCCGCAGGTGAGTATAATAAAGGTTATTTCTCTTCTCTTGCAGGTCGGGTTGGTGGCAGATATCAGCTTTATAGAATGCTGTATATCAGCCCTGAAAGGTGATGGCTGTAACTTATATCGTCCAAAATGAGTGACAGGTTCCCTTTTAATCTGTCCTCTTTATGAAGCTCCTCCATGCCTCTTATCAGTTTTGTGGAAACTTCTTTGTACCTTTCTAACGCCTTTCTATGTACTGGTGCTCAGATCTTAACTGCATAATCCAGTGAGGTCGCACTAACACTTTATAAAGTGGTGCTTTATGTCCCTGACCCGTGAGTCCATCCACTTTTAATGTAATAGAAGATCCTGCTCGCCTTGAAGCCATTCTTGACATGCATGTTGTCATTTAGTCTGTGATCTACAAGTACACCCATATTCTCCTTACAAGAGATTGCCCCTTGAACTCCTACCAGTTGTGACATTGTCAGACTGTGCACTGATAGAAGCTTACAATACTGATATCCATTAAGCAAGCAAGCAAGTAGTAAAGAATAATAAAAGCTTTGGCAAAAATTAAGTAACTTATAGGACTTATAGCTCCATTTTTTCACACCTGTTTTTTAACGCCATTTGTTCCTAATGCACTTTTTGATCAAAGCTCAGAATGTAACAAAGCAAATCACATAAAATGAACAAACAAAAAAAAAACCACCTGGACCACTTGGTCACTAACAATAAGTGGGACAAGCTTTTCCCATTAGATCCGCAAGACTTCATTGTCTTTCTCTAACATTGTCTGTACTATCTGCATACTTTAATAGTCCATTAATAAGGCCAGCGCTTTACCTCGCCCTAATGAGATCATACCCAAAAGCTGTATTGCATATGTATATATGTATATATTATAGCCAGGGCCGCCATCACCACCAGGCTCACTTGGGCAAATGCTTGGGCCCCGAACATGCAAGCATTCGGGTGGGGAGTGATACTCGCCACCAGGACACTATAGGGCCCGTGGATCGGGGGGGGGGGCCCATGCCAGCATGGGCGTGCCACCGGCCCCCCCTCCCTATATCGTGCTTTAAACTGTTTGCATACTTACCTCTCCCTGTTCTCTGCAGCTCCGGGTCTCGTCTTCTGACTCTTTGACGTCCCAGGCAGAGAGTGCGATTACGTCACTACAGCGTGCTCTCTGCGCTGAGTAGTGCAGGGAGTCAGAAGGCGCTGGGAGACTGGAGCAGCAGCCAGCAAGAATCGCGGAGAGTATTTAATTATTTATTTTTAATGCATGGAGCATTATATGGGGCATTAGGGGTCATTCTTTATGAGCATTATATGGAGCCAGGCTGTATGGGCATTATCTGGGGCCCATTCTGTATGGAGCTTTAAATGGGGACCATTCTGTATGGAGCATTATATGGAACTCATTCTGTATGGAACAATTATATGGAGACCATTCTGTATGGAGTATTATATAGGACCCATTCCGTATGGTGTATCTTTGAAACGTGTATGTCTCAGTACATTGGCGAAGAAGTAACACAGCATTTCAGAAAAGGAACATTATAACCAACAAAATATGGTGGTGGTGGTAGTGTGATGGTCTGGAGCTGTTTTGCTGCTTGAGGACCTGGAAGACTTGCTGTGGTAAATGGAACCATGAATTCTGCTGTCTACGAAAAAATCCTGAAGAAGAAATGTCCTTCCATGTGTGACCCTCAACCTGAAGTGCACTTAGGTTATGCAGCAGGACAGTGATCCTAAAGACACTAGCTAGTTCACCTCTAAATGGCAAAGAAAACCAAAAATTAAGACTTTGGAGTGGCTAGTCAAAGTCCTGACTTAATCTGTTTAGGATGCTGTGGCATGACCTTAAAAAGACGGTTCATGCTTAGAAACCAATCCAATGTGGTTGAATTACAACAATTCGCAAAGATGAGTGGGCCAAAATTCCTCCAGAGCGTTATAAAAGACTCACTTGTCAATTATCGCAAACACTTGATTGTAGTTGTTGCTGCTAGGGGTGGCCCAACCAGTTATTAGGTTTGGGGCAATCACTTTTTCACACAGGGCCTAGTATGTTGGTTTTTTTTTCTCTTAATAATAAAGACCTTCATTTAAAAAGTGCATTTTGTGTTATCTTTGTCTATATTGAAATTGGTTTGGTGATCTGAAAACTTGAAGGGTAAGTTGACACTAGGCGTTTTTTCAGCATTTTTTTCTTCAGCAAAACTTGATCTCTTGACGGAAAGAAGTAGCAGAAAAAAAGCATGTTTCCTTGTTTTTTCCTGCATTTTTTTTGTAGCAGTTTTGGCGGCTAGATTTGTCTCTTGTGCATGCTGATAAGTTTTGTGTTGAAAAAAAAAGTCAATATTCCATAGAATCAGGTTTTGGCACAAAAAACCAGCAAAACATGATACTTGAGTTTTTGGTGCATTATTTTTTTCTGCTTTTTCACCACCCATTGAAGTCAATGGGTGGAAAACTCTGAAAAAAACGCTGAAAGGAGTGACTTGCTCTGTGTCCAAAAAAACAATGTGTGTGCATGAGATTTTTTAAATCACATAGGCTTTGCAGGTACTGTAAAAACGTAGCTGAAAATTAGCATAAAAAAGCAGCAATAAATGCTAGTGTGAACTTAGCCTAGTGTGACAAAATGCAAAACAATAAGAAATCAGGAAGGGTGCAAACACTTTTTCACACAACTGTATATATATATATATATTTTATTATATTATAATATTATATATACATAAACTAAGCCCACCAACATGAGTATATAATGAGTGTATACAAAGTAAATAATAGGCACAATTAAATGTTTAAGAAAATAGCTGTCACTCGCCAATGCATCCAAGGACCATCGTATTCAGTGATAATACCCTAAAAAGTCCTAGTTACATAGTTACAATTCTAAAACATCTGTAACAATACAGAATATAGTATCTGCCAGTTCTGTTGTTACCGTACAAAATCAGCACTCAACCACATAAAGAGACCTTTTCACGATAGACCCTAGAAGCCTCTTGTGCTCCGTCCCCGGATTCATTGTCTGGGCCGATGTGCTAGTAAGCCCTGTGGTACATCACTGAATCCTATGAACCGTATTAGAAAGTTTGTGAGAACTTAACACCCTTTTGCTAGGAAACAATTTTTTTTTTGCTTTATCGTAGTTGTTGTACAAGGTCTGAAATTTCATCTCAGCTCAAAAAACTTGAGTAATTGTGGTAATTTTCTGGCCAGGATTGGATTCCTGTGAAGCCAATATGGTCAATACGAAAATCAAATAACTTAATCAGACAGAAATGTGAATCCAGAATTATTTAGAAATGTGGTTACCGTTTAGCATACCTACTTGGCTCCCGCCTGACTCCCGAGATTTACCTTTGAATACTTTCCACAACCACAATATCTAAACCTTGGTCTGATATCATGCTGAATGTATCTTGTTTCAATAGTCTATATTCGACATAATGATTTTCATTGTTCGTTTTCTCTTGATAAATGCAGCAATCACTGGAATCTCTCATCTGTTATGCTTGGAAAATATAATTTATTGACACAGAATACTGTATAGTAAAGTAACTTATCATAGTACAAAGCGTAGTAAAGTATTCCATTATTTTCTGGTGATAGAACCTAAGCTGATATATGTAATGTTCCAGGAATGCATTACAATCATGAAGAGATTGACCTGAAAAGAAACTTAAAGTGTACCTGTAAGGGACGAGAAAGGCTGACTTCTGCGTCCCAAAACACCCTACGTGAGGGTCCCTGCGTGGGTGCACAGACTAGATTCTGCCACAATTTTGTGAGACACTGGGACCTTTTAATTCCGCCAGGAAGAAGACAGGTTTACAAAAGTAAACTGTTGTTTACAGGTCTGGAACATTACAGTATGTACTATGGGTAGCAACATGGCCGGTTTTAGACAAAGTGAGGCCCTGGGTAAAAGTTTAAAGTGGGGCCCAAATGCTCACATATTACAACCAAAATATTTCTGTGTGATGGTGCATTTACTTGCGCTGAGTTCAGGCCGCTAAACGAGCGCGATCAACAATATTGAAGTCGTTCAACCGCTTGTTTCCCAGCACTTTAGGGTAGGTGCGCACGTTCAGTAATTGGCAGCGCTTTGGACGCAGTACATCTAAAGCGCTGCCGGCTATTGAACGCAGGTGAATTCGCATGTGTTCTTTGAAACCGTGCGGAATCACCGCGTCGAATACATTGTACGGGTGAAATTTATCTTGCAGAGGCTAGAGTCTCCACAAGATAAATAGACATGCTGTGGTCTGGAGAGACGCGCCTAATGTCCGTCTCCGTGGTGATCCGCAGGCGTCTGTCGACCCATAGTGGGCATGGGATTTCTTGAAAGATTTTTACTATCACTAACCCGGCACTGAGAGGTGGGCCTGGGGAGTAGTGAATGTTCATTATCAATTTACATCTGATTAACTGGGCAGCGTGCTGCGCTCACTTCTCCGATACTGACAGAAGAAATAAATGAAGAAACCGAAGTGGGGTCCCTTCCATTTTTAATAATCAGCTAATGAAAGCAAACATCTGGGGGCTCATGTTAATAGGCTTAGAAAAGTCAGATATCCATAGACCTTCCCAGCCTGATATCAGCTGACAGCTGTCTACTTTGCTTTGCTGGTTATCAAAAATGGGGGTGAATCTCACATCATTTTTTTTAGGATCCACCCATTTTTTATAATTAGGAAAGGCAAAGCAGACAGCTGTGAGCTGATATTAATAGGCTGGAAAGATCCATGGATATCTGGCCCTACCTAGTCTATTAATATGAGCGCCCAGATGTTTGCTTTCATTAGTTGGTTATTAAAAATGGAGGGGACCCCACATCTGTTTCTTCATTTATTTCTTCTGTCAAGCCCGGAGAAGTGAGTGCCGCACGCTGCCCAGTTAATCAGATATAAATTGAAAATGAATATTCACTGCTCCACACACCACCTCTCGGCGCCGGGCCAGTGATAGTAAAAATCTTCACAGGAGCAGAGAGGTGGGCATAGGGAGCAGTGAATATTCATTTTTAATTTACATCTGTTTAACTGAGTAGTAAGGCTGAGCATTGTTTCCATTCATTTCGGTTATTTTCTGGTCCCCCCCAGGCCTCCTGTTAGGTTCTGCTGAAAAAATGCTTGAGTTTCCATTGACTTCCATTATACTCGTTACTCGAATCGAGCTAGTCTAAGTGTCCGACCTGTACCGATCACTCGAGCATTTAAAACATTTTCTACCAGTTTTCCAATTCTCTAATATTTTATGTCTTTCACCGAATGGTAATTAAACCTCATTGCCTGCAAATAGGGCTGGAATGAATAACTTTGGAGAACCATCAGGTAGTGAAGGAGGTTTCAAAGTTAAAAAAAAGGATTAAAAGGTTTCATTTACGGCTGGAGGTCTTCTTTAGACTTTTTGCTGATAAAGAGTACTCAAACAAACTTGAAAGAATCAATGTACAACCATCAAAGAAGCCGTGAAATTAAATTTGGCATTTTGAAAAGATTTCACAAAACATATCAGGACGGTATAAATACGGGTCATGTCCTGATCCGCCTCAGTAAACAACTTGTTATATACTGCAAAGCATTCGCGTTTCATGCCAGAATGAGTTGATCCTTGCAGAAAAGGCAAATAAACATTCTAGATTTTTTTTATCCAAAGCTTTGTGGCAATGTAATTATGCTTACTCAGACATTTAAATTTTGTTTAGAGTTTTATCCAAAAAATATCAGAATTTTTCAGTATTATGAGGATCTCAACTGTAACAAGTTAGTTCAGTAGATTGAATAAAGCCATTAGCACACGCGTTTTTATGGACAGCTACACACAGTCCCATTTATCTGGCTAGGTGCGGGGGCTAGTTGGCTAGTGGTGGTTGTTCCATTTGACACCATTAAAAAAAAGGTAGACCGTGAAGAACTCTGCTTTTTCCTACCAAAAAGCAAAAGCAACTATTATTCTTGAGCTGTGTCTAGTATTACAGCTGTCCTCATTCACTTAAAATTTCACTGTGCTACAACATGAATCACAGCCAAAGACTGGAACTGTTTTTGGTTTAAAAAGCAGTTTTTTTGGTTTTGAAACATACTTTTTTTGCGGGAAAGTGTTGCAGCGTTTGTCCTCAACTAATATTACTCATTTCAAAAAGGAGCTACAGAGTATACGAGGTATGATAGCAGTCTTACAACAGCTTCCTGAGCTTAAAAATAAGAGTTTCTTGCCTTATTAGTTCATAGAAGGGCATGCATGGTAGAAATGGTGTATAATTGCATTAGATTTAAATACAATGTATAAACCAAGATTTCAGAATGTGCTGGAGAATGATGTTATCAATACCATGGATGGCAAGAAGAAAAAATAAAATCAATTTTGGAACAACCCAAGCCATGTCACTCGAAGCAAGGATGACCCAGCATACAAGTTGTCTACTTTGGACACATCATACGAAGACAGCAATCACTGGAGAAAGACATCATGGTGGAAGAATAGAAGGAACAAGCTAAAGAGGAAGACCAGAACCCAATGGCTTGATACTGTCAAGATAACGGCACAGAAGACCCTGGGGACCTACCTTGGTTTGCAGAAGATTGATCTTCCTACAGAGCATTCATCCATTAAGTCACCATGACTCGAGATGAAGACGAAGGTCGTTAAAAAATAATAATTTCCAAAGAGGCAGAATTTGCCACTGACATGAGGGCTGGGAACCTGACACTTCTAGTGCCAAAATCACCGCTTGGGCAAAGATATGGCAACTCAAGCTCATCTTCTCATAAGGTCTCATTCACACGTCAGATTTTTCTATGTATGAGAAAAAAAGGACAAATTATTCTGATCAGACTTTGATCAGACTTTGATCATAGTGTGATCCAAGTGCCATCCGTTTTTCTCTTACGTGGAGAAATACAAAAAAATAAGTTTCTCCCCCTTCTCCATTCTCCATTCTGACAATCCGTGAACATCGGACTACAGTGCGGTCCAATGTTTTTATGGACCCTTGATTTTGCATTGACGATTTTGACCAAACCCCTTGGATCAGCCCTCGACATTTCCCCACGATTTTCCACAGCTTCAGGCCCAAAAGAAAAACCACAAACCATGTGAATGGCCCCATAGACTATCAGGTATGACTGCTTTCCATGAAAAACATAGTAGGCCCTAAAACTGTGTAACTGTCATGTGGGGCTCACCACGAAGTCGTCGCGGTTGCACTTCTGACTTCCACGCTGAGTTGCTTTTTCTTTGTGTTTGGCATTTTGGGAGTTAATTCTGTCTGTGCTCAGTTCGGGGACGGGGTTTGCGTTTTCTCCCGGCTGCAATTAATTATTTGTTGATTGGTTTCCTTTAAATCTTGGTTGTCTGTGTTGGGAGTTGCCAGTGAAATTCTTCATGCAGACCACAGATAGGTTGTATCTTTTGACTTAAGTTAAAGAGCTCCTTGTTTTTTTTAAGCTCACCTTGCTTAGGTTTAATACCCAGTCATTTATGTTCCTTCTGTGTTTGAGTGTGTATGCAAGTCTGGTTTTTCCAGTCTGTTTATATGTCAATCTGGTATTTAGCGAGATCAGCCCATATCCCTTTGGTGGTAATCAGAACCCTTTTCTTAGGATGATTACAGGGTTCGGGACTGTAGGAGACAGGGTTAGGCTGGAGACTTGGACCTCGAACCATTTCTACCTCCAAGGTGAGGGTTATTTTAGGACCCAGTTTAGGGTCGGTTAGACCCCCCGTCCCCCCTCTTTCCTGTGACAGTGTATCAAGTCCTCAAGTTTAAAACCCTGAGTTCAAGGATATGTGTCAGGTAAATTATTTTTTTCATGCTGTGTTGCAAATCATATGTTGTAAAGAGTGTTGTTCTTTTAAGAATAGTTTACTGACATGTACAAATTCAAAGAAGCGTGACATTTCCGGGCCCATAATTATTCCCAGTTGCCATGGATCCAGTGCCAGTGGCCTGCAGTTGCAGGGTTTTCCAATGGAGCTGAGGACTTAAGTCCAAAGTTTTGTCTCCCTGGACAAAACCAAATTTTTTGAACCTAAAGTAGCTCTCCCGGACGGTTCACGGTGGGGGAGACAAATTTTTTACCTTCGGAAGCATGTAATTGTTTTTTCGGCTTCGGCCTCGTCATCAGGAGTGAAGGCAGAGAGTGGAATGTTATCTCGCCCCTTTAAAAAGGGGGACCCTCAATCCGGGGCCCTTCTCCCTTCCTCCGGGATCCCCGGCTCTACAGTCAGTAGTCGATTTTTTTACTGCCCTGGGTTTGGTATTGATGCCCCAGATCGGGTCTCTCTTGCTGAGACAAAATACGTAAGATACAGCAGGGAGATCTTTCCGGCGGAGGAATTTGCTTCTGAGTTCCGTAGATGGGCCACAGATACTCAGTGGAATGACCCAGCTCTTAGGAGCCGTTTTTTTCATGGGCTTTCTGACAAATTAAAGGATTTTTGGCTCAGTATGATTCTCCTCCATCACTGGAGGCTGCTAGGCCTAGCTTCCGTACTAAATAGAGGTCCGGGAGGGGGAGGTAACTCCGCCCCCCCTGTTTTACTCCACTCTTAAGTCCCTTATGTTGAGGTTCCCCTTGTCTTTTGGGGAGCCTATGCGTTGGGGGGACATCATTTCGTAGGGGGGGATTGGCGGTACGCCGCAGGACTAGAAGGGGGTTTCTTCGGGAAAGAGGGACATTTTGTTGGGGGATGTCCATCCCGTCCCTTGTTGAGCAAAAAGTCCGCCGGAAAACGTTAATCCCAGGTTTGGGGGTGGACGACAACCTGGGAGTTGTATTTCGTCGTAGTTCTTCTCAGTTCCTTGTACCCGGGAGGGTGGTGGTTTGGTCGGGTGGAGAGATTTTCTGTTCTTTTTTGATAGTGGGTCCGGGCTAATCTGGTTGAGCTCTTTGCCGGCTCAAAAGGAGATCTATGTATTGGCAAACCGATCCTATTTCTCCCTTTCGCCGGCCCCTTTGGGCCCAAAGGGAGCTTTTTTCTGAGGGTTTTAACTTGACCTTCGGGGGGGGGGCAAACAAGGGAACATTTTTTGTTATGGGGTGGGGGTTCCCACCTTTTTGGGGGATTCCTTGGTTGGTTAAAATAACCCTGTTTAATTTGGCATCCAGAGATTAACCATGGGGGGGTTTTGAAAAGAACTCTAACATCATCAGTGGGTGGCCCAGTATTTTTTCCCCTTTTTTTTGGAGGGTTTTGGGGATGTGTTCTTGAGGGGGGGTGTCGGATTGCCCCCTCAGGTGTGATGCTCTTTAATTTATTCCCCGATCTAAGTTCCCCAAAGTGGGTTTTAAACCTTTCTGGTTGGGGCGGCTAAAAAGATTTTTTTTCTAAAAAAGGGCCCCAAAAGGGGAAAATTTGATTTTTCTTTTTCCCCGGGGGCCGCGGGGTTCTTTTTTTTGAAAAAAAAGTGGGGCCCCACGCCCTTGCTTGGTTTCCCAATTTTAACGTTACTGTTCGAGCCGTATCCATCCCTTGATTCCTGTTTTTCACAAATTGTTGGCGCCAAAAGGTTCTTAAATTTGGTTAGGGGGGGATTCTGATTAGGAAAAAGAGGGGGGAGTGGAAAAAGGGTTAACACGCCGGGGGGGCATTTCAAACCTTGTTGCCTTTTGGCTGACTCTGCCCAGCGTATTCCAACTTTTGTTAATCATTTTTTCATCTGGGGGGGCTTTTGGGTCGTTATTTGGATGACATTTTAATTTTCTCACAGTTTGTGTCTCCCCGGAGCAGGAGCGGTGTTCAGATTTGCGAGACAATAAACTTCGCCAACTGGAAAAAGGGTTTTTTGCGACAGGAATAGTTTTTGGGTTTTTTTGTTCAGCCCCCGGTTTCCGTATGGCCCTAAAGGTGAGAGCAGTGCTTTAATGGGATCACCGAGGGTCTTTGGCTCTGCAGCGTTTCTGGGGTTTTTCTAATACTCCCGGGAAATTTATTTTTAAAATTTTCATTTTTGTCAAAACCTCTCCGACATGACAAAAAAAGGGAGGTTTTTCTAAATGGTGGGGCAAAGTTGCCAGCTTTTTCCTCTTTAAAAAATGTTTTTCTTGGGACCCTTTATCCAACCCGGCATCACACCGTTGTTGTGGAGGTGGCGCGTTGAGTAGGGGGGGTGCATATTGTCCCCGGTCTTCCCTGGTAAATGGCTCCCTGCCTTTTTTTTAAAAATTGGTCGCCGAAAGGTTTTTTTATATCGGCAATGGAACTTTTGGCCTTAAGTTGGCTTTGAAGATGGGCACTTTTTGGGGGGGCGTCCACCCGGGCACGTATTATGACCAAGAACCTGCTTATTTTGGGAAAGCAAAACGTCTGAAATTTCCGACAAGCTCGATGGTCTTGTTTTTTTCCAGGGGTTTAAATTTTGTTGTACTTATCGCCCTGGATTAAGATTTTAAGGCGGAGCTTGTCTCGCAGTTTCCCAGGGGCCCGGGGGAAAAAGGGAAATGACCCGTTTCCCACCCTTCAGGAGGGGGGGTATGTCGGCTGTTGTTCTGACTTGAGGGGGGTTTAGAGCTCAGGGGCCCCCCTGCAGGCCTCCAGGGGACTTTTTGCCCCAAATCAGTTGAGAAAAAAGGTTTTGAGGCACATCAAAATTTTGTTTAAAAGCAGGAATCCGGGGTAAGGTCTTTAGTTTCCCCTTTCTCGCCGGGTTTTGGGGTGGCTAACTTTAAAAAAAGATTTTTTAAAATTTTGGGGTCCTGGGGGGGTTTGGCTTTTTAGAGTTTAAAGTGTAAAAGATCATTGACCAGTCTGAATCCCCGGGTCCCTTTAAAATTTGGTGCTTGGGAAGGGTTTTGGGCCCAGGGAGGGGGACGTGGGTTCCGCGTCTCATTAACCAGATCGTTTGGGGGGGACCTTCCACAAACTCCCCGGGGGCAAACCGGGCCCCGAGGGCCCGGGGGCCCCCTGTAAAGGGGGGGGTTTATGTAGTGTGATCCCACAAGATGCCGCGGTTGCCTTTGATTTACAGTGAGTTGCTTTTTCTTTGTTTTTGGGCAGTTGGGGGTTTTAATTCGTCGTGCTCGTTCGGATGGGTGCAGTTTTCTCCCGGTTGAATTTTATTTTTTGTTTGGGTTTTCCTTTAAAATTCTGGTTGTCTGTTTTGGGAGTTCCCGAAAAAATTTCATCAGCCACAGGGATTGTATCGTAAAACTTAAGTTAAAGAGCTCCTTATTTTTTTAACTCACTTGCTTAAGTTTAAATATCCCAGTCATTTATTTTCCCTTTTGTGTTTGGGGTGTTGCAATTTGTTTTTTTCCCAGTCTGTCTTTTATGTCTAATCTGTTTTTGCAGAGACGCCATACCCCTTTGGTGTAAAAGAATCTTTTTAGGACTGATTACAGGGTTCAGGGATGTAGGAGACAGGGGTTTAAGGTAGCCCCATAAAAAATATCGCTAACGGGATCGCTAAAAAGTCATATTTAGCGACCGTTCGTTTGGTTTTGTGCGGCAGTTTCCCGGACGAGCTTCCTGCTGTGATCTCGCTGTCGTGGAAACGTTCCGGACCTATTTCATCGCTGGGCCCCCTGGGTAAGTTTTAATCGCTGTGGGCACCCTTTTTACGATTTAGCGGTACTTTTTACCGAAAAATGTTAAGAAGTCGCTAACGGCGATAGCGCGTTAACTATTCGCTAAAAGTGACCGCTTTTGGATAAAAACAAATCCCCCTAGCGATTCATTAGTATGCACGCTAAAGAGTCCTAGGGGTGCTTAGGTTGGGAGTACCTTTAGGTGGGAAATTGGACCCCTTTAACCCTTACGTACCTCCAAGGTGAGGGGTTAGTTAGGGCCCTTTGGGTCAGGTTTGACCCCCGGTCCCTTTTTTCCGTGACGTTATCAAATCCTCAAGATTTCCCCGGGTTAAACGGTATCGGTCAGGTAATCTATTCTTATTTACATGCTGATGTTGCTAATCTATTGTTGTAAAAGTGTTGTTTTTTAAAATATTTTACTGACATGTACCATATCATAAGACCGCGTGACATAACACTAATTAGCAAAACCCTGGGTTTTCGCTTAGGATCTTCTTTCCGAACAAAGCCAAGATGAATAAAGAGGTGAAAACATGATGGGTTGGGAAAAGGGGTTTTTTTACCTATTTGGGTGTGGACGGCAGCAAAAAGGGGGTTGGTTGGTGGGTTTACAGGTGATTGCTAATGAGGGGGCCATACTGGCTGTTAAGCCAGGTGTCATTACTTAAAATTTAAGGGGTTGGCCACTTTGGGGATTTTTTTTTTCAATTGGGTTTTATTAAAAAAAAATGCCCCGTTTGCCTTCTATGGCCTCGTGTTGCAATTCTATTGAATGTTCAGGGAAAAAAAGAGCCCGTAAAGGCCAAAAGGTGCAAAACCCGGGGTGTTTGGGTCCCCTTGCTCAGCTTTTTTATTTTTATAAATATAAGCCACCCCCAGATGTTGTTATCACTCTCCCATGAAAACACCGAAGCTCATTTGAGCCAAAATTTCAATTTGGTGGTGGATCGAAAAATTTCTACGACAAATACCTAAGTTTTTTGGAAAAATTTTTGAGTTGGTGCCCTTTTTTTTTTTAAAAAATCCCAAAAAATTTTTGTTTTGGGGGTAACCATTATTACAATTTATTTGTTTTTTCAGCATAAAAAAAAAAACTTATTAGTAAAATGGGGGGTGGTTATAAAAATTTTGAATTATATACAGAAAGCATTTATTTCCCTTTTATGACTGCCCCAAAATAACCCGAAATGCATTGCTGGGTGAAAGGGTTTTTTCAAAGTTATCCGAACACAGCGAATGTATGAAATTTAAAGTTTTATCAACTTTTATTTTTTTGTAAATTTTTTTCTTTTTAAAAAAAAAAACTTTTTTAAATTTTTTATAGTCTTATTCATGAAGATATCTCATCACTGGGGAAATTTTCATTATCGACTACAAAAAAACGAAAGGGATATCAATAATTGCCAATCGTCCATGGGGAAAGAATGCTATTTTTTTTGGTAAAATTTTTTGTTCAGGTTTTGAATACAAAAAATCCAAGCTAAATTAAAAAAAACAAAAAAAAACATTTTTGGCTTCATAAATTTAAGGCTAAAAATTTTATATCATGCCCCGCAGCTTATTTCTGAAAAGGCAAGGCAA
>JARQOD010000006.1:26204123-26240943 GCA_033576555.1 Oophaga sylvatica | reverse complement strand
TGTGTATCTGTATACAGTGGCTTGCGAAAGTGTTCACCCCCTTGTCATTTTTTGTGTTTTGCTACCTCACAACCTGGAATTTCACTTTATTTTAGGTTTGCATTAGTTCATGTGAAGAACGTGCCTACAACTGTGAACATTTGGTTTTCTTTTTATTGTGAAGCTAACAACAAATAGGACAAACTAACTGAAAAATGTAAGGTGCATAACTATTCACCCCCAGTGAAGTCAGTTCTTTGCAGAGCCTCCTTTTGCTGCAATTACAGCTGCAAGTAGCTTTGAATAAGTCTCTATGAGATTTCCACATCTGGCCACTGGGATTTTTGCCCTTTCCTCAATGCAAAACTGCTCCAGCTTCTTTGAGTTTGATGGTTTCCTCTGGTGAACAGCAATCTTCAAGTCTGACCACAGATTCTCAATTGGATTAAGGTCTAGGCCTTGACTAGGCGACTCCAAAACATCTACACGTTTCCCCTTAAACCACCACTTTGGGTCATTGTGTTGTCGAAATCACTGACAGACTGAAACAGATTTTGCTCAAAAATATCCCTGTATTTTGCACTATCCATCTTTCCCCTGACTTAGGTCATTTTCTCTGTCCCTGCTGCCAAAAAAGATCCCCACAGCATGATGCTGCCACCACAATGTTTCACTGTGGGGATGGTGTTTTGGGGTGATGAGCTGGGTTGGTCTGACATATCATTTGCCTTGTGGCCAAAAAGTTCTGATCACAGCACAATCCTCCATACATTTGGGGAGTTTCACACATCTTTTTGCAAACTTAAATCGAGCCTTACAATTTTTTTTATGTACGTAAAGGCTTTTTTTCTGCTGACTCTTCCATAAAGGCCATCTCTATGGCGTGTACTGTGTATTGTGGTCGTATGGGCAGATACTTCAATCTCTGCTTGGGAACTCTTCAACTCCTTCCTTCAGGATTAGCTTGGGTCTCTGTGCTTCCTCTCTGATTAATGCCCTCCTTGCCCAGGCTGAGAGTTTTGGTTGGCGGCCTTGTCTTAGCAGGTTTGTTGTGGTACCATGTTCTCTCCAATTGATTATGATAGATTTGCTCGTGCTCCAGGGGATCATCAGAGATTGGAATATTTTTTTATAACTCAACCCTGACTTGTACTTCTCAGCAACATTGTCCCTGACTAGTTTGGAGCTCTCCTTGGTCTTCATAGTGTTTGGTTAGTGATGCCTCTTCCTTCATGGTGTTTGATTAGTGATGCCTCTTACTTCATGATGTTTGGTTAGTGATGCCTCTTCCTTCATGGTGTTTGATTAGTGATGCCTCTTACTTCATGATGTTTGGTTAGTGATGCCTCTTCCTTCATGGTGTTTGATTAGTGATGCCTCTTACTTCATGGTGTTTGATTAGTGATGCCTCTTACTTCATGGTGTTTGGTGTAACGGGTCTGGTAGGTGGAACCACTGACGGAAACGGGTCTGGTTGGTGGAACCACTAAGCTTTATTATACAAGACAATTTACTTGCAAGAGAGCGGGTGGCATCCGGGAATAGGACAGGAATCACGGCAATTAGCCAGGCAGTCTCTGGACAGGCCGGTTGTCACAGCAAGTGACCAAGGAAGTCTCTGGACAGGCAGGTTGTCACGGCAAGTGACCTGGGCAGTCTCTGGACAGGCAGGTTGTCACGGCAAGTGACCTGGGCAGTCTCTGGACAGGCAGGTTGTCACGGCAAGTGACCAGGGCCGTCTCTGGACAGGCAGGTTGTCACGGTAAGTGACCAGGGCAGTCTCTGGGCAGGCAGGTTTGTCACGGCAAGTGACCAGGGCAGTCTCTGGGCAGGCAGGTTGTCACGGCAAGTGACCAGGGCAGTCTCTGAACAGGCAGGTTGTCACGGCAAGTGACCAGGGCAGTCTCTGGACAGGCAGGTTGTCACGGCAAGTGACCAGGGCAGTCTCTGGACAGGCAGGTTGTCACGGCAAGTGACCAGGGCAGTCTCTGGGCAGGCAGGTTTGTCACGGCAAGTGACCAGGGTAGTCTCTGGGCAGGCAGGTTGTCACGGCAAGTGACCAGGGCAGTCTCAGGCAGGTTTGTCACGGCAAGTGACCAGGCAGTCTCTGGACAGGCAGGTTTGTCATGGTAAGTGACCAAGGCAGTCTCTAGACAAATAGGCACATACGACCTGAGCTGGTGGAGCCTCCTGGTAGGCTGCAGTCGGATGGCAGATGATCGCTCCCAGGTGAGCAGGCAAGAGTCTCTGGAATAGCCGGGGATCTCTGCTGATGATGTCCGAACCTCTAGATAGAGCTGCAGTCGGATGGCAGATGATCGCTCCCAGGAGAGCAGGCAAGAGTCTCTGCAATAGCCGGGGATCTCCGCAGATGATGTCCGAACCTCTGGATAGAGCTGCAGTTGGATGGCAGATGATCGCTCCCAGGTGAGCAGGCAACAGCCGGGGATCTCTGCTGAAGATGTCCGAACCTCTGGATAGAGCTGCAGTCAGATGGCCGACAGGCAAACAGACAGGTAACAGGCAGGCAACTGGAAACAGGAGCTGATGGCTGAAGCAGAGTTAGACTGCACAGAAACAACATTGCCCGGCACCTCCATTAAGGAGGAAGCCCTTAATATAGGGTGGAGTCCACCAGCATTGGCTGGAGACTGATTTGGAAAATGCGCGTGGCTCCTTTAAGAGCGGGGGAGGGTGCGGGCACGCGCCCTAAGGCCAGCAGCAGGGAAGGAGCGCGCGGGACCAGCAGGGCGGAAGGAGGACGCCGAGGATGCCAGAGGCGCAGAGGAGGCTGGGAGCACTGAGGACGCTGAGCGCAGGTGAGGAGAGCGACGTCCCTGTCTGGCAGCAGGCAGGGACGCGGGCACTACAGTACCCCCCCCTCTAGGCCCCCCCCTCTTTAGGCCAGAAAAAAATTTAGCTAGGATGAGAGGGGCATGGATGTTCTCCCGAGGTTCCCAGGTTCCCTCCTCAGGACCAAACCCCTTCCAATCCACCAAAAATAAGTCTTTTTTCCTACCCTTTTTGTGGCCAGAATGTTCTCTACCTCAAATTCATCATCAGCAGACACTGGAGCAGGAGGTGTACCTGTAGACTTAAAAAAAGAGTTAAGAACCACAGGTTTGAGGAGAGATACATGAAAAGAATTAGGAATTCGCAAATTGGCCGGGAGTTTCAATTTATAGGACACCGGGTTGATCTGACTGATGATCTCAAAAGGACCGATGAACCGAGGACCTAACTTGTAGGACGGAATTTTGAGTCGAACATATTTGGACGAAAGCCAGACTTTGTCCCCAGGACGGAATTGAGGAGGATCCAGACGTTTTTTGTCAGCATGTCTTTTCATGCGCTCGGATGACTGAATGAGTGCGGACCGGGTACTCTCCCAGATGGAGGAGAATTCTCTAACCAGAGATTCCGCAGCTGGATTGTCCACAGAGATGGAAACAGGGACAGGGATCCGAGGGTGCTGACCGAAGACTACAAAAAACGGAGACTTGGTGGAAAATTCGCTCTCATGATTATTGTAGGAGAATTCGGCCCAAGGCAGGAGCTCCACCCAGTCAGAATGGTGGGCATTAACGAAGTGTCGAAGATAACTGGTCAAATTCTGATTTATTCGTTCAACTTGTCCATTGGACTGTGGGTGGTAAGCGGAGGAAAAATCCAGGGTGACGTCTAGCAACTTACAAGTGGCTCTCCAGAAACGTGAGGTGAACTGAACCCCACGATCTGACACAATGTGACGAGGCAGACCATGAAGACGGAAGATGTGGCGGATAAAGTCTTTAGCCAACTCGGGTGCAGACGGAAGACCTGGCAGAGGAATGAAGTGAGCCATCTTGGAAAAGCGGTCAGTGACCACCCAAATGACTGTACAACCAGCAGAGACGGGAAGATCAGTAATGAAGTCCATGGCTATATGCTGCCAGGGGGCAGCGGGTACAGGAAGCGGAAGAAGACGGCCGGTAGGCAGGTGTCTCGGAACTTTGTTGCGGGCACAGGAAACACAGGCAGAAACAAAGTCTATTACGTCTTTGTGCAGGTAGGCCACCAATAATGCCGGGTAATGAGTTGGAGGGTCTTTTTTTGACCAGCGTGGCCAGCGAGTTTAGATGAATGACCCCAATGTAGGATTCTCTTCCGATCAGTTTCTGATACGAACGTCTTACCAGGAGGGAGACGATTTAAACTCACGGGAGCCACCTGCATCACTCTGGTGGGATCGATGATATGCTTAGGTTCCTCCTCGAGATCCGACACCAGGAAAGACCGAGACAAGGCATCCGCCTTGATGTTTTTGTCAGCTGGGCGAAAATGCAAAAGAAAATCGAAGCGGGCAAAAAACAAGGACCACCGGGCTTGGCGAGGGTTAAGTCTCTGGGCATGCTGGAGGTATGCCAGATTCTTGTGGTCCGTGTAAATGATTACCGGATGAAGAGCTCCTTCGAGTAGGTAACGCCACTCCTCCAATGCCAACTTGATGGCCAATAACTCACGGTCTCCTATGGAGTAGTTGCGCTCGGAGGAGCAGCAACTGATACCATCCTCCCGGATGAAGCTTTTTGGGTAAGTACCGCTCCGGCTCCAGCAGAGGAAGCGTCCACCTCCAGGAAGAACTGCTTGTTGCCATCCGGGCGATGCAGCACTGGAGCGGAAGAGAAGGCCTGTTTTAGAGAAAGGAAGGCCTCCTCTGCTTCGGGCGTCCACTGTTTGGGGTTAGCATCCTTGCGGGTGAGCGCGGAGATTGGAGCAGTCCTGGAAGAGAAGTGCGGTATGAAGAGACGGTAATAGTTGGCAAATCCCAGGAACCGCTGAATGGCCTTCAACCCCTCCGGTCGGGGCCACTTCTCGATGGCAGACAATTTCTCCGGATCCATTCGTAGGCCTGTCTGAGAAATGATGTAGCCCAGAAACGGAAGCGATGTCTGCTCAAAGAGGACTTCTCATATTTGGCGAAGAGGTGATTCTGCCTGAGCCTGAGCAGAACCTGACGAACATCCCTCCGGTGAGACTGAAGATCCGGAGAGAAGACCAAGATGTCGTCAAGGTACACCACAACGCAGGAGTAGAGGAGGTCCCGGAAGATGTCATTGACCAACTCCTGAAAGACTGCTGGAGCATTACAGAGACCAAAGGGCATCACCAAGTACTCGTAGTGGCCGTCCCGGTGTTGAATGCCGTCTTCCATTCATCTCCTCGACGGATACGAACCAGGTTGTATGCTCCACGAAGATCTAGTTTGGTGAAGACTCTAGCCCCTCTAAGACGATCAAACAATTCTGGAATGAGCGGAAGAGGGTACTTATTCTTCACCGTGATCAAATTTAGGCCTCTGTAGTCAATACAGGGACGGAGAGATCCGTCCTTCTTTTTTACGAAGAAGAAACCTGCTCCCGCTGGGGAGGTAGATTTCCGGATGAATCCTTTTGCTAAGTTCTCCTCGATATATTCGGACATCGACCTGGTCTCAGCAGCGGACAACGGGTAAATACGCCCACGGGGAGGCGTGGGACCGGGTAGCAGGTCGATCGGGCAATCATATGGTCTATGCGGGGGTAATGTCTCTGCTTCCTTTTTATTGAAGACATCAGCAAATGACCAATATGGAATCGGGAGTCCTGGTAGATTAGCAGGAGTAGGAGAAGGACAGACGGGATGAACAGGCACCAGACACGTTTTATGACAGTCCTGTCCCCAGCGAAGAATCTCTCCATTCTGCCAGTCAAGCACAGGTGCATGCTTTTGGAGCCAAGGCAGACCTAGTAAGAAAGCATGAGAGAGTCCAGGTAAAACATGAAACGAGATGCTCTCAGAATGCAACATTCCCACCTGCAGGGTTATGGCTTCGGTGATAAGTCGGATGGGACGAGGTAGGAGACCCCCATCCACAGCAGCAACAGATACTGGTTCAACAAGAGGTTTGGTGGGAATGCGATACTTCTCTACTAGAGCCTGTGACACGAGATTCCCAGCTGCTCCAGAATCAAGTTGGGCCATCTCGAAGTAACGGTTCTTACCGAGAAGAATTGAGACCGAGAGCAGCAGAGATGAAGAGGATTTATTTTTGTCTAGATTGACCTCTCCGAGCGAACCTAGACACAGGCGTTTCCCGACTTCTCCGGACAGGTTCGGATCCAGTGCTCCTTACTGCCGCAGTAGAAGCAACTTTTCTCGGCACGGCGTGAGTCCTGACGGGCTTTGACCATCTTGGTCTGGTCGACCTGCTGTCACGCGGTCTTATGATATGTGTACGATGTCAGTAAACTATTCTTAAAAGAACAACACTCTATACAACATATAGATTAGCAACATCAGCATGTAAATATAGAATAGATTTACCTGACACGATATCCGTTGAACTCAGGGTTAATCTTGAGGACTTGATACACTGTCACAGGAAAGAGGAGGACCGGGGGTCTAACCTGACCCTAAACTGGGGTCCTAACTAATCCCTCACCTTGGAGGTACTGATAATGGTTCAGAGGTCCAAGTCTCCAGCCTAACCCTGTCTCCTATCAGTCCCTGAACCCTGTAATCAGTCCTAAGAAGGATACTGATTACCACCAAAGGGATATGGGCTGATCTCTGCTAAATACACAGATTAGACATATAAGACAGACTGGAGAAAACACAGACTTGCATACACACTCAAACACAGAAGGAACATAAATGATCTGGGATATTAAACTCTAAGCAAGGTGAGCTTAAAACAACTAAGGAGCTCTTTAACTTAAGTCTATACAGATACAATCCTATCTGTGGTCTGCATGAAGAATTTCACTGGCAACTCCCAACACAGACAACCAGAGATTTAAAGGAAACCAATCAACAAATAATTAATTGCAGCCGGGAGAAACTGCACCCAGTCCCAGAACTGAGCACAGACAGAATTAACTCCCTAACTGCCAAACACAAAGAAACAGCAACTCAGCTGTGAGAAGTCAGAATGTGCAACCGCGACGATCTTCGTGGCGATGCACACATGACAGTACCCCCCCTTCTACGAGGGGCCTCCGGACCCTCAGGGCCAGGTTTGCCCGGGTGATTCTGTGGAAGGTCCGCACCAAACGATCTGCGTTAATGTCAGACGCAGGAACCCACGTCCTCTCCTCTGGACCATACCCCTTCCAATGCACCAAGTACTGAAGGGACCGGCGATTCAGACGTGAGTCAATGATCTTTGACACTTGAAACTCCAAGTTACCATTGACCACCACTGGAGGAGGAGGTAGAGGTGATGGTATGACTGGTGCCACGTACCTCTTAAGTAATGACTTGTGGAACACATTATGAATTTTAAACGTAGGAGGGAGGTCCAGACGAAATGCCACAGGATTAATTATGGAACTGATCCTGTACGGCCCGATGAATCTGGGGCCCAGCTTCCAGGAGGGAACTTTAAGTTTTATATTCCTGGTAGACAACCATACCAGATCGTTCACATTAAGATCTGGACCAGAAACTCTCCTCCTATCAGCCATACGTTTATAACGGTTCCCCATAGCACTCAGATTATTCAATACACCTCTCCACACTGAAGCAAGTGACGACGAGAAACGCTCCTCCTCAGGAACCCCAGAAGGGCCCCCCCCATTGAATGTACAAAACTGGGGGTGAAAACCATATGCCCCAAAAAACGGGGACTTACCAGTGGACTCGCTCCGCCTGTTGTTAAGAGCAAACTCTGCCAGAGGCAAGAAAGAAGACCAGTCCTCCTGGTTCTCTGAGACAAAACACCGAAGATAAGTCTCTAGGCTTTGATTCAGACGCTCTGTCTGACCATTGGTCTGCGGATGAAAAGCCGAGGAAAATGACAATTGCATCCCCCGACGTAAACAAAATGCCCTCCAAAACTTGGACACAAACTGAGACCCCCTATCTGACACCACATCAGAAGGCAACCCATGAAGTCTCACAATCTCCCCAATGAACACCTGCGCCAGAGTTTTAGCATTAGGAGGGCAGGAAGAGCAATGAAATGTGCCATCTTACTGAACCTGTCAACAACCACCAGTATGACAGTCTTCCCTGACGACTGAGGAAGGTCCGTGATGAAGTCCATAGACAAATGAGTCCATGGACGCTCCGGAAGTTTCAAGGGTAAGAGGGTCCCAGACGGACGGGTATGAGGGGTCTTAGAGCGAGCACAAACCCCACAGGACGCGACAAAAGTTAAAACATCTTTATTAACGTTAGGCCACCAAAACCGGCGAGAAAGGAGATCTAAAGTAGCCTTACTCCCTGGATGTCCTGCTAAAGCAGAATTATGATGTGCCTCAATAACCTTTTGTCTCAACTGATTTGGGACAAACAGTCTCCCTGGAGGTCCTGCAGGGGCGTCCCCCTGAGCCTCTAACACCTCCTCCTCAAGCTCAGAACATACAGCCGACACTACCACCCCCTCCTGAAGGATAGGAATCGGGTCATCCATTCTCCCGGCCCCTGGGAAACTGCGAGACAAGGCATCCGCCTTAACATTCTTAGATCCAGGGCGATAAGTGACAACAAAATTAAACCTGGTAAAAAACAACGACCATCGAGCTTGTCTGGAATTCAGACGCTTAGCAGATTCCAAATACAGCAGGTTCTTGTGATCAGTAATGACGGTGACCGGGTGGACTGCCCCCTCCAAAAAGTGACGCCATTCTTCAAAAGCCAACTTAATGGCCAAAAGTTCCCTATTGCCGATATCATAATTCCTTTCAGCGGACGACAATTTTTTAGAAAAGAAAGCGCACGGATGCCATTTACCAGGGGACGGACCCTGGGACAATATTGCACCCACCCCTACGTCAGACGCGTCCACCTCCACAACGAACGGCTGTGATGCATCTGGTTGGATGAGAACGGGTGCCGAAGCAAAACATTTTTTCAAAGAGGAAAAAGCTTGGCAAGCTTTGTCCGACCATTTAGAAAAATCCGTCCCTTTTCTTGTCATGTCAGTGAGAGGTTTGACAACAGATGAGAAATTACAAATAAATTTCCGGTAGTAGTTAGCAAACCCCAGAAAACGCTGCAGAGCCTTAAGATCCTCTGGCTGATCCCATTCAAGCACTGCTCTCACCTTTTCAGGGTCCATACGGAAACCGGAGGCTGACACCAAGAACCCCAAAAACTGAAGTTCCTGTACGGCGAATACACACTTTTCCAGTTTGGCGTATAGTTTATTGTCTCGCAAGATCTGCAACACCTGTCTCACATGCTCCTGGTGAGACACAAGATCTGGTGAGTAAATTAAAATGTCATCCAAATATACGACCACAAACAGCCCCACCAGATGACGAAAAATGTCATTAACAAAATGTTGGAATACTGCTGGTGCAGTAGTCAGACCAAAAGGCATGACAAGGTTCTCATAATGTCCCTCCGGCGTGTTAAACGCCGTTTTCCACTCATCCCCCTCTTTTATCCTAATCAGATTATACGCCCCCCTGAGATCCAATTTAGAGAACCATTTGGCGCCAACAATTTGATTGAAGAGATCAGGAATCAGAGGGAGTGGATACGGATCTCGAACAGTAATCCGATTAAGTTCGCGGAAATCCAAGCAAGGGCGTAGGCCTCCATCTTTTTTCTTCACAAAGAAGAACCCCGCGGCCACTGGGGAAGATGAAGGTCTAATATGCCCTTTGGCCAGACTTTCCGAAATATAATCTTTCATAGCCTGCCTCTCAGGACCAGAAAGGTTATATAACCTAGCTTTAGGTAACTTAGCATCAGGAAGTAAATTAATAGAGCAGTCATACACGCGATGAGGAGGCAACTCCTGACACCCCTCCTCAGAGAACACATCCCCAAAGTCCTCCAAAAAAGGAGGCAAAGTACTAGGCACGACCGCACTGATGACTGTGTTCATGCAGTTACTTTTGCAAAACTCCCCCCATTGGCTTATATCTCTGGACTGCCAATTAATCACAGGGTTATGTTTAACCAACCAAGGAAGTCCCAACACAATAGGAGTAGGTAGACCCTCCAACACATAACAAGATAATAGTTCCCTATGTATTGCCCCTACCCGAAGGTCAATGTTATGAACCTCATGAACAAAGCTACCTTGGCCGAGAGGCCTGGCGTCAATGGAGAATATAGGGATCGGTTTGACCAATACACTCAGATGCATACCTTGAGCCTGAGCAAACTGAGCGTCAACCAGATTAGCCCCGGACCCACTATCAAGAAGAACAGAAAATCTCTCCACTCTCGTACCAACCACCACCTCCACTGGTACAAGGAACTGAGAAGAACTAGCGGACGAAATACATACTCCCAGGTTGTCGTCCACCACACAACCTGGGATTAACAGTTTTCCGGCGACTTTTTGCTCAACAAGGCACGGGATGGACATCCCCCAACAAAATGTCCCTCTTTCCCGCAGAAGAAACACCTTCTAGTCCTGCGGCGTACCGCCAATCCCCTCCTACGAAATGATGTCCCTCCCAACTGCATAGGCTCCTCCGAACAGACAAGGGGAACCTCAACATAAGGGACTTTAGTAGTAAGTGGAGTAACAACAGGGGGCGGAGTTACCTCGCACCTCTCCCGGAGCCGTCTATCAGTACGGATAGCTAGGGCCATAGCAGCCTCCAGTGATGGAGGAGAATCATACTGAGCCAAAACGTCCTTTAATTTGTCAGAAAGCCCATGACAAAACTGGCTCCTAAGAGCTGGGTCATTCCACTGAGTATCTGTGGCCCATCTACGGAACTCAGAAGCAAATTCCTCCGCCGGACGATCTCCCTGCTGTATCTTACGTAATTTTGTCTCAGCAAGAGAGACCCGATCTGGGTCATCATATACCAAACCCAGGGCAGTAAAAAATCGATCTACTGACTGCAGAGCCGGGGATCCCGGAGGAAGGGAGAAGGCCCAGGATTGAGGGTCCCCTTGTAGGAGCGAGATAACAATTCCCACTCTCTGCTCTTCACTCCCTGATGATCGAGGCCGAAGCCGAAAATACAATTTACATGCTTCCCTGAAGGTAAAAAATTTGTCTCGCCCACCAGTGAACCTGTCCGGGAGAGCTACTTTAGGTTCAAATCTGGTTTGCTCCGAGGGAGACAAAACTTTGGACTTAATGTCCGTCAGCTCCATGGATAATCCCTGCAACTGCAGAGCCAGCTGGGCTACTGGATCCATGGCAACTGGAAATAATTTTATGGGCCAGTGAAAATGTCACGCGGTCTTATGATATGTGTACGATGTCAGTAAACTATTCTTAAAAGAACAACACTCTATACAACATATAGATTAGCAACATCAGCATGTAAATATAGAATAGATTTACCTGACACGATATCCGTTGAACTCAGGGTTAATCTTGAGGACTTGATACACTGTCACAGGAAAGAGGAGGACCGGGGGTCTAACCTGACCCTAAACTGGGGTCCTAACTAATCCCTCACCTTGGAGGTACTGATAATGGTTCAGAGGTCCAAGTCTCCAGCCTAACCCTGTCTCCTATCAGTCCCTGAACCCTGTAATCAGTCCTAAGAAGGATACTGATTACCACCAAAGGGATATGGGCTGATCTCTGCTAAATACACAGATTAGACATATAAGACAGACTGGAGAAAACACAGACTTGCATACACACTCAAACACAGAAGGAACATAAATGATCTGGGATATTAAACTCTAAGCAAGGTGAGCTTAAAACAACTAAGGAGCTCTTTAACTTAAGTCTATACAGATACAATCCTATCTGTGGTCTGCATGAAGAATTTCACTGGCAACTCCCAACACAGACAACCAGAGATTTAAAGGAAACCAATCAACAAATAATTAATTGCAGCCGGGAGAAACTGCACCCAGTCCCAGAACTGAGCACAGACAGAATTAACTCCCTAACTGCCAAACACAAAGAAACAGCAACTCAGCTGTGAGAAGTCAGAATGTGCAACCGCGACGATCTTCGTGGCGATGCACACATGACACCTGCATAGGCTCAGCAGTGTGCACCTGGGGAGAAACGGAAGGGGTTAAATGAGGAAACTTTTTTTCACGGGTGACCTCTTTGGCTCGTTCCTGGAACCGTAGATCAATTCGATTGGCAAGATTTATTAAATCATCAAGCGAGGTTGGAATGTCCCGACCGGCAAGTTCGTCTTTAATACGGCCGGACAGACCCTCCCAGAAGACCGAAATTAGAGCTTCATTGTCCCAAGCCAGTTCTGAGGCTAGAGTACGGAACCGTATGGCATATTGACCAACGGTGAGACTTCCCTGACGGAGACGCAACAGAGATGATGCAGAGGAGGTCTTCCGTCCAGGTTCGTCGAATACCCTCCGGAAGGCCGAGAGAAAAGCAGGCAGGTCTGACACCAGAGGATCTTCTCTCTCCCAGAGAGGATTAAGCCAGGCCAGAGCCTCTCCGGTGAGATGGGACATGATGAAGGCAATTTTGGCCCGGTCAGAATTAAACTGGTGTGCCAGGAGTTCGAAATGCAGGGTGCACTGGTTAATGAAACCCCGAGCCATAACAGGGTCGCCCCATACCTAGGAGGAGCTGAAAGTCGGGGACCGGGAATGGAAACCACGGAATTGGGAGTCAGCGGGACTGCCGGATTATGAGTCATGGCTCCAGCGGTGGTTGCTGGTGATGGATTCAGAGTGTCCAAGCGGGAATTGACGTTCCGCAGGTGACCCAGGATAGCCTCCTGTTGAGACCTCTGGCGAGACAGCTCATGACACAGTTCCGGAAGTGAAGGGGTTTGGGTGCCACCGGGTTCCATGGCCCGAGCAAACTGTAACGGGTCTGGTAGGTGGAACCACTGACGGAAACGGGTCTGGTTGGTGGAACCACTAAGCTTTATTATACAAGACAATTTACTTGCAAGAGAGCGGGTAGCATCCGGGAATAGGACAGGGAATCACGGCAATTAGCCAGGCAGTCTCTGGACAGGCCGGTTGTCACAGCAAGTGACCAAGGAAGTCTCTGGACAGGCAGGTTGTCACGGCAAGTGACCTGGGCAGTCTCTGGACAGGCAGGTTGTCATGGCAAGTGACCTGGGCAGTCTCTGGACAGGCAGGTTGTCACGGCAAGTGACCAGGGCTGTCTCTGGACAGGCAGGTTGTCACGGTAAGTGACCAGGGCAGTCTCTGGGCAGGCAGGTTTGTCACGGCAAGTGACCAGGGCAGTCTCTGGGCAGGCAGGTTGTCACGGCAAGTGACCAGGGCAGTCTCTGAACAGGCAGGTTGTCACGGCAAGTGACCAGGGCAGTCTCTGGACAGGCAGGTTGTCACGGCAAGTGACCAGGGCAGTCTCTGGACAGGCAGGTTGTCACGGCAAGTGACCAGGGCAGTCTCTGGGCAGGCAGGTTTGTCACGGCAAGTGACCAGGGTAGTCTCTGGGCAGGCAGGTTGTCACGGCAAGTGACCAGGGCAGTCTCAGGCAGGTTTGTCACGGCAAGTGACCAGGGCAGTCTCTGGACAGGCAGGTTTGTCACGGTAAGTGACCAAGGCAGTCTCTAGACAAATAGGCACATACGACCTGAGCTGGTGGAGCCTCCTGGTAGGCTGCAGTCGGATGGCAGATGATCGCTCCCAGGTGAGCAGGCAAGAGTCTCTGGAATAGCCGGGGATCTCTGCTGATGATGTCCGAACCTCTAGATAGAGCTGCAGTCGGATGGCAGATGATCGCTCCCAGGAGAGCAGGCAAGAGTCTCTGCAATAGCCGGGGATCTCCGCAGATGATGTCCGAACCTCTGGATAGAGCTGCAGTTGGATGGCAGATGATCGCTCCCAGGTGAGCAGGCAACAGCCGGGGATCTCTGCTGAAGATGTCCGAACCTCTGGATAGAGCTGCAGTCAGATGGCCGACAGGCAAACAGACAGGTAACAGGCAGGCAACTGGAAACAGGAGCTGATGGCTGAAGCAGAGTTAGACTGCACAGAAACAACATTGCTCGGGCACCTCCATTAAGGAGGAAGCCCTTAATATAGGGTGGAGTCCACCAGCATTGGCTGGAGACTGATTTGGAAAATGCGCGCGGCTCCTTTAAGAGCGGGGGAGGGTGCGGGCGCGCGCCCTAAGGCCAGCAGCAGGGAAGGAGCGCGCGGGACCAGCAGGGCGGAAGGAGGACGCCGAGGATGCCAGAGGCGCAGAGGAGGCTGGGAGCACTGAGGACGCTGAGCGCAGGTGAGGAGAGCGACGTCCCTGTCTGGCAGCAGGCAGGGACGCGGGCGCTACATTTGGTTAGTGATGCCTCTTACTTCATGGTGTTTGGTTAGTGGTGCCTCTTACTTCATGGTGTTTGGTTAGTGATGCCTCTTCCTTCATGGTTTTGATTAGTGATGCCTCTTACTTCATGGTGTTTGGTTAGTGATGCCTCTTACTTCATGGTGTTTGGTTAGTGATGCCTCTTACTTCATGGTGTTTGGTTAGTGATGCCTCTTACTTCATGGTGTTTGGTTAGTGGTGCCTCTTACTTCATGGTGTTTGGTTAGTGATGCCTCTTACTTCATGGTGTTTGGTTAGTGATGCCTCTTACTTCATGGTGTTTGGTTAGTGGTGCCTCTTACTTCATGGTGTTTGGTTAGTGGTGCCTCTTGCTTCATGGTGTTTGGTTAGTGGAGCCTCTTCCATCATGGTGTTTGGTTAGTGATGCCTCTTACTTCATGGTGTTTGGTTAGTGATGCCTCTTACTTCATGGTGTTTGGTTAGTGGAGCCTCTTACTTCATGGTGTTTGGTTAGTGATGCCTCTTCCTTCATGGTGTTTGGTTAGTGGTGCCTCTTACTTCAATGGTGTTTGGTTAGTAGTGCCTCTTACTTCATGGTGTTTGGTTAGTGATGCCTCTTACTTCATGGTGTTTGGTTAGTGATGCCTCTTACTTCATGGTGTTTGGTTAGTGGTGCCTCTTACTTCATGGTGTTTGGTTAGTGATGCCTCTTACTTCATGGTGTTTGGTTAGTGGAGCCTCTTCCATCATGGTGTTTGGTTAGTGATGCCTCTTACTTCATGGTGTTTGGTTAGTGGTGCCTCTTCATGGTGTTTGGTTAGTGATGCCTCTTACTTCATGGTGTTTGGTTAGTGGAGCCTCTTACTTCATGGTGTTTGGTTAGTGGAGCCTCTTACTTCATGGTGTTTGGTTAGGGTTAGGGTGCCTCTTCATGGTGTTTGGTTAGTGATGCCTCTTACTTCATGATGTTTGGTTAGTGATGCCTCTTACTTCATGGTGTTTGGTTAGTGGTGCCTCTTACTTCATGTTGTTTGGTTAGTGGAGCCTCTTACTTCATGGTGTTTGGTTAGTGATGCCTCTTACTTCATGTTGTTTGGTTAGTGGAGCCTCTTACTTCATGGTGTTTGGTTAGTGGAGCCTCTTACTTCATGGTGTTTGGTTAGTGGTGCCTCTTCATGGTGTTTGGTTAGTGATGCCTCTTACTTCATGATGTTTGGTTAGTGATGCCTCTTACTTCATGGTGTTTGGTTAGTGATGCCTCTTACTTCATGGTGTTTGGTTAGTGATGCCTCTTACTTCATGGTGTTTGGTTAGTGATGCCTCTTACTTCATGGTGTTTGGTTAGTGGAGCCTCTTACTTCATGGTGTTTGGTTAGTAGTGCCTCTTACTTCATGGTGTTTGGTTAGTGATGCCTCTTACTTCATGGTGTTTGGTTAGTGGAGCCTCTTATTTCATGGTGTTTGGTTAGTGGAGCCTCTTACTTCATGGTGTTTGGTTAGTGGTGCCTCTTACTTCATGGTGTTTGGTTAGTGGAGCCTCTTACTTCATGGTGTTTGGTTAGTGGAGCCTCTTATTTCATGGTGTTTGGTTAGTGGAGCCTCTTACTTCATGGTGTTTGGTTAGTGATGCCTCTTACTTCATGGTGTTTGGTTAGTGGTGCCTCTTACTTCATGGTGTTTGGTTAGTGATGCCTCTTACTTCATGGTGTTTGGTTAGTGGAGCCTCTTACTTCATGGTGTTTGGTTAGTGATGCCTCTTACTTCATGGTGTTTGGTTAGTGGAGCCTCTTACTTCATGGTGTTTGGTTAGTGATGCCTCTTGCTTAATGGTGTTGCAGCCTCTGTGGCCTTTCAGGAAAGGTAAAGTGTATATACTGACTGACATGTGACATTTAGATTGCATAAAGGACGTCCTATCACTAAGCATGTGACTTATGAAGGTAATTGCTTGCACCAAAAATATTAGAGCTTAATAGCAAAAAAGGATAAATACATATGCACATGACAATTTTTAGTTATTTGATCCCATAAATTTAATTTATGCCTATATTTTTCTCACTTCACTTCACCAATTTAGACTATTTAGTGCTGATGCATCACACAAATTCAGATTGCAAAAATATTTAAAAACAGGTTGTAATATAACAAAATAGGTAAATAGCCAAGGAGGGTGAATACTTTAGCAAGTCACTGTATATACATGCATATGTGCAGTGTCTATATACACATATGTATTTATGTGCAGTGTGTGTGTGTATTGTGAGACAGTGAGTGAATATGTGATGAATGGGGTGTACATTTCACCTAGGTATAAGGGAAATGTGTGGCTTTGTGGACCTAGTGGTGGAGAAAGGTCACTACACCTCACATTCAGCACACACTTGCAGCACAAGCCTGAAACTACTCAGGTCTTAATTAGGAGACCAGAAGTAGGTGTCTGCAAACACAATCTGAGAGCTAGTTTAGCCTGGACACAGGAAGGTGTCTCGGCACAAGAAACAGTCTCCAAGAGTGTTAGAGCTGTCTTTAGCCTGGACACAGAGAGGTGTCCTGGCACAAGGAAGCAGTCTCCAAGAGTGTTAGAGCTGTCTTTAGCCTGGACACAGAGAGGTGTCCTGGCACAAGGAAGCAGTCTCCAAGAGTGTTTGAGCTATCTCAGTTTGGGTGCAGGAAGGACCCCGGACATAGGAGTAGTCTCAGTGCGAATCCGTGTGAAGAGCGGCTGAATAGGAGTGGATCTCTCTCAAGTCTGGACATGGAAGGTGCCTTCAGACACAAGGAGGAGTATCTGTGAAGCTCCATACTGGTAACATATGTGATATGTGTTGTTTTGGGCACAGACTGGTAGAGTCTGGGTCCCGGATAGAGAGGGCCATCTATCTAAGTGTAATTAGAGGCTAGACAAGCCCAGGTTTTCTGTTTATGCTTTGTTTTAATCTGTTTGCTGTGGACTTTAATAAAGCTGGTTGCGGCCAGTTTTGCACCAGAACTGCTGTCTGAATGAACTGTTTTCATGCCATTCTGTCTACCCAGACAGCGATCCTAGAGCTAAAACCCCCGGAAATGTTACAATTGGCGGAGAATGCTGGGGCAGCGCAGTGCCTGATACAGTTAGTGCTGGAGTGTGTATGCAGCACAGTGGCGAGAGACAGCATTAAAGGTGAAGTCTATTGAAATAGCAGCAGAAAAAAAAAAAAAAAGTGTGTCAGCAGAAACGTCTGTTTGGAGCAGTCTTGGAGAGACAGTGGCCCTGATAGGGTCTGCAGAGAGAAAATGTATGCACAGCAAAGCTGAACTTGTTGTGAAAATGACTGTGGAATGTGCAGCAGCAAAAGAAAAGTCTGTGGAGCAGTCTTAAAGAGACAGGAGCCCTAATAGACTTTGCAAAGGAAAAAAAAAAAAAAAAAGTGTCTGCACAGCAGAGCTGAATTTTTCTATGGAAAAGACTGTAGAGTGTGTATGTCTTGAGTGAAGACTGCCGTTGTTAAGACAGAGAAGTCTGACAGCATGGATGACAGCATGGAGGCGCTGTTTGAACAAATGGCGCAAGTTAATGTGCAACATAAGACTGCTGTGATTGAGACAGATGAGTCCGGCAGTATGAAGGAGCTCATTGAGTACCTGGCCCAGGCCCAGCGAAGCATGCAGCAGAGCATGGAGCAGCAGCGCCTGCAGCACCAGCAGCGCATGCAGCAGGCCCAGCAGCAATTCCTGCAGCAGCAGCAGGAGAATAACCGGTTATTTGTTGAGCAGATGACAGCACCAAAAAAGGATTTCGGTGCCGCGTCCCGAAGTAATGTTGTGAAGGCACCGGCGTTGTCCGCTATAAAGAAGGCGGTAAGACGGTCCTTGAGAAAAATGACACCTCGTGATGATTGTGGAGGTATATCTTACTAGGTTTGAGAAGACTGGCAGAGAAGGAGAATCTGCCACTATCTGAATGGGCCATGGCGGTCGTACCCTATCTGATTGGGGAACCCCAAAAAGTCTGGGCTGACCTGAGCAAGCAGGACAGCGAAGACTATGCCAAGTTGAAAGCGGCGATTCTTACCCGGCTGGGTGTTACAGTGACAGCCCGTGCCAGGGGAGTTCATGACTGGAGATGCAGTTGGGAGTCTGCAGTAAGCAAACCTGATTATGGAGTTGAAAAGGTGATAGTGAACCGCTACACCCGAGCACGTCCTCCTGAGGTACAGCCGTCTGAGAGGTCGTCACTTCAGAGTTCCCGGACGCTGAACTCTCGCGGTAAGAGCGTTCCAGCTGTTGGGGACATGGGGTATGCTGATAAGTGGGTTCAGGCCCGAGGGGACATGTGGGTGGGAGAGTGTGATGGACAGTGTTGGAGCTGGCGTGAAATTGCAGCCAACTGTCCAATAGAGGGGGAGCCTATGTGTTGTGATGTTGGCAGATCCCTCTCTCTCTGCGCAGAACCTGTGTGTGTGTCCACCTCAGCCGAAGAGACTGGACCACAGGGGTCCCCGGTGGTTGTAAATGACTGCCCAGCACAGGCCCTCTTGGACTCAGAGAGTCCAGTGACTTCCGTATGTGACAGCCTGATTGATAGGGACTTCATCCCTGATAAGCACTGAGTATGTGTGCATCCATGGAGACACCAAAGTCTACCCAGAGACTGCCGTGGACTTGGTTCCCAAACTCGGGGAGGTTTCATGTGAAGTGGGGGTAGTGAAGACCCTGGTGCAACCCGTTATATTGGGTAATGACTTTCCCCGGTCTAAGGATCTCTGGGGGAAAAATGTTTCTGATGGACAGTGTGATGAAGCTCCTATTGAGGGTGCGCAGTCCCGAGGGGCGGAACACAATGCTAGTGGGCCGTTAAACTTATGTGATAATGATGATGATGATCATGATAATGATGATGACCATGATAATGAGGATGATGATAATGATAATGATGATGATGATGATCATGATAATAATGATGACCATGATGCTGATGCTGATGCTGATAATGATAGTGATGATGATCATGATAGTGATGATGATACTGATCATAGTCATGATAATGATATTGATAATAATGATGACTGTGATAGTGATGAAATTCCTTTGCAGGTGATGTTGGGAGACGAGGATGGTGGTTCTCGAGAACCGAGTGTCCCTGACTTACCTGTGTCCTGTGACAGTTTTGAGAGTGAGCAGTGGCGAGACCCCTCTCTTAAAACGGCACAGGAAAATATGATTGTTCTAAATGAGGTTTCCCAGGAGCCTGGCTCTGAGGAGAGGTTTCCTCATGTTGCCATGAACAATAGCCTATTGTATAGGGACACTGAAGTCCAGGGAGAGGTCGTGAGTCAGCTCCTGGTACCTGAGCTATATAGAAGTATAGTGCTGGGGTTGTCACATAGTCACATACTTGAGGGACCAGATGGTGAAGTTAATGTTGTGGATGACATGTTAACTAAGGTTCCAGATCAAGATGTGAATGAAAATGAATTGTATAACCCTGACAGTGAGCAGGATGTGAATGAAAATTAATTGTATAACCCTGACAATGAGCAGGATGTGAATGAAAACGAATTGTATAACCCTGACAGTGAGCAGGATATGAATGAAAATGAATTGTATAACCCTGACAGTGAGCAGGATGTGAATGAAAATGAAGTGTATAGCCCTGACAGTGAGCCAGATGTGGCTGAGAAAAAGGGGTCAGATAGTGATAGTGAATTATCTGATGACCATAAAGCAACCAGTGCAAATGAGGAAGGCATGGTAGCAGAGGAGGTTGAGAGTCCTGAGAAGAAAGCTGATGCTGACCTTACAGCCAGACAGAAGATGGCATCTGAAGATGTTTTACAGTTGGCCGGTTCCCTGGCGAAGACTAAGGTGAAAGGAGAGCTGAGCTTTAAAGGCAGGACTCTGAAACTGAACACAGCACAAGTGGATGCTGTTGAAGATGAGAAGTTGTCAGTGTGTGGTGTGGATCTGCATCATGCCAAGGACTCTGAAGGTGATGCTGCAGAGGTGGAAAAAGCCATGGAAGTGGTGGTCACCAAGCCAGATGCCTCATCAGAAGCTGAGGTTTCAAGTGAAGCTGTGAGGAGCAAGACTGAAGATATGGGGACTGACTCTGTCCAGGAATCTGTTTCTGCCGAAGACAGCGGCGTGGACGGGTTACGGTCCGGATCAGTAGCTGGCATTGGTGAGCTCAAGCGCACTTTCAGGGAGGCTACATCGGAGCCACGTCCCAACAAATGGGAAAAGCGATGTGTCACTCCGTTGCCGCTGCAGACACACGGGAGCCCAGATGGGATGCAGAACGTGGCTGAAGAGGTAGAGTCTAGGACTGACGGTGGGGCTTCTGGGCATGTCTTGCCAGAAGAGCCTGAAAGTGGGGAACTGGAGAAAAGTGAAAAACCCCCTATACCTTCTGTGATAGTTGGTGACACATGGTCAGTGCACCAGGGACAGGAGGTACGTGAGTTTCTGAGGAAGAGTCAGCAGAGGTGTTCTGATGTGTCGGGTCGTGCTTCTCTGGCCAGGCACTGTGTCGAAGGTGAGCCCGGCCCTAAGGTCAAGATGAAACCGTGCAGGATACCCGAGGCCCGCAGAGAGTATAGGCCTGGGAGGGTACAGGGTAGTGCGGATGCTTCAGATAAAGAGAAAGCTGATGTTGGCTATGACTCAGGTGAAGATACAAGTGACAGTGGTGGAGATGAAGCTGGTGAGGGCCATGACTGGTCCGGAGTTCACTGTCTCTGTTGGATTGTTGACCAGCCCTCCGGTCTGGATGACCAGCCCTCCGGTCTGGAGAAGAGGGAGGGGATATGTGAGACAGTGAGTGAATATGTGATGAATGGGGTGTACATTTCACCTAGGTATAAGGGAAATGTGTGGCTTTGTGGACCTAGTGGTGGAGAAAGGTCACTACACCTCACATTCAGCACACACTTGCAGCACAAGCCTGAAACTACTCAGGTCTTAATTAGGAGACCAGAAGTAGGTGTCTGCAAACACAATCTGAGAGCTAGTTTAGCCTGGACACAGGAAGGTGTCTCGGCACAAGAAACAGTCTCCAAGAGTGTTAGAGCTGTCTTTAGCCTGGACACAGAGAGGTGTCCTGGCACAAGGAAGCAGTCTCCAAGAGTGTTAGAGCTGTCTTTAGCCTGGACACAGAGAGGTGTCCTGGCACAAGGAAGCAGTCTCCAAGAGTGTTTGAGCTATCTCAGTTTGGGTGCAGGAAGGACCCCGGACATAGGAGTAGTCTCAGTGCGAATCCGTGTGAAGAGCGGCTGAATAGGAGTGGATCTCTCTCAAGTCTGGACATGGAAGGTGCCTTCAGACACAAGGAGGAGTATCTGTGAAGCTCCATACTGGTAACATATGTGATATGTGTTGTTTTGGGCACAAACTGGTAGAGTCTGGGTCCCGGATAGAGAGGGCCATCTATCTAAGTGTAATTAGAGGCTAGACAAGCCCAGGTTTTCTGTTTATGCTTTGTTTTAATCTGTTTGCTGTGGACTTTAATAAAGCTGGTTGCGGCCAGTTTTGCACCAGAACTGCTGTCTGAATGAACTGTTTTCATGCCATTCTGTCTACCCAGACAGCGATCCTAGAGCTAAAACCCCCGGAAATGTTACAGTATATACATGTGAATGTACAGTTTGTGTGAATACATGTGCATGTGTAGTGTATGTATTCATGTGCATGTGTAGTGTATATATTCATGTGTATGTGCAGTGTGTGTATACATTTGTTTGTGAAATGTGTGTGATGACATGATTACTTTTAAATAAATGTTGATTTCTTTGTTCAAGAATAAATGTGATTTGTTTTTCATGGATAAAAAATTAAGACATCATTTGAAAATAAGCCCTAACCTATTTTTCGGAGCAAAAAAATAATACAGGACCCCATCTTAATTTCAGGGAAAAGTATTTTTTTCGAATCATATTTGAATATATTGTTGTAACTTTATAATTTGTTATGTAAAAAAGGTTAGAGTCTTATTTTTCTCATTGACATATGCTGAAGCATAATCTTTACTTTGTAATTGCTTATTGTTTTATATCAGTTTTCTGTACATGATTATGAGACAGCCATCCTGCTCTGAGCTGTAATTCTAGAGGATTCCTTACAGCATGCACCTTGGTGTGGCGCCCTGACTTTTTGGGTGAATATTGTGGGCATGCAGTAACACATACAGGGGTCACCGTACAGGGAGAGGGCGGAGGGAGAAGCAGATACATCCATCATTATCATTTTTAAAATCGAAAAGCCAGAATTACATTTCTTTGTACGTCGCAATATTGCAGTAAATTGCAATAAGAGGTGATCAAAACATCGCATCTACCCCAAAAAGTACGGAAAATGGCCATGGCGTGAAGGGTTTAAAGCAGCAGCCAGAGAGGTAATGTCCTCGCCGGCTTCTCCCTGCCCACTCAGCTATACTAAGTCTTTCCCTATACATAGATAAAAAAATGGGTAAATGTGGATTTAATCTGCGCTGCTGAATAATTCAGGATCCAGACCATGTAGCCATTAAATTGTGGATTTATTCTCAATGCGTTTCAAAGTACAATACTTCTTCATCAGGAGCAGCACCGTAATCATTTTATCCTGGATAAGACCCTATTGCGCTATTATTCTCCAGCAGCACACATTGGGTCTCCCTATACATACACACACATAGGTAGAAGCCTGTTAATCTAGGTGACTAGGCAGGGAAAAGCTCTATGAGCTGACAGGTTCCCTTTAAAGGGGTGGGAAATAGAAATTTTCTTTGAGACACCTTGTGGAGACAAGTATGGCTCTGATTTTGAGGAGTCAAAAACTCTCGATGGGTGCACGACTCTCCGTGGACTTGAAACATCCGATAAATGGCTTGAGCCTCCGTGCGCCACACTAGAAATCTTACTCCAGTCAGGGACTGTAGTGAGATTTCTGGAGTATGGAACACCGGAGGTTGTCATGAATTAGACGAGCTGTGTGATGTCACTCCCGCTGTGACCTTGTCGCATCCCAGATTTACTCACTTTGGCGTGAAAATGACGAAAGTTGCAAAATTTAGGCTTAATTCTGAGTTTTCAAAGCTTGTACTCCATTTTTTTGGCGTAAAACCTTTGATGAATGGGGCCTATGTGCATGCGTTGGTGACAAATGATGGTGGGTAACTGGGTGCTGTTTTTCGATGTGTGCTTCTCGCCTTGTCTTGTAACATACATCTTTTCCATTCCCGTTCGTTCACAGTAAGCCAGAACCTGTAGGATATTAAGTTCTGACAGTAACTACAATGTGCTGCAATAAAGCAAGTTTACATTGTGTCCAGATCAGAAACATTTCGATCTTCTGGACGAGGTTCCTCAATACATTTCGGCTTCCAAAAAATACAGAAAAACAGTTCATGGATGACAGTTGTTCAGATGTTCTTGCTGAGTAACCAAAGCTGTTTCTGTCAATTAATTTTAAAAAGCTTTTTTTGGGGAGGAGAGGCCATATTTTATTAATTACTGTACGCTACAACGATGCAATGGAATGTTAAAGAACCATGTTTGTTTTACTTTAAGACGCTGTTTACACATATGGAAAACACTTGGAGCTTTTTTATTAACACTGGGGGAATTGGAGGCAACGATGATGTGAAGTGACTTTGCCAAGGCAAAACTCGAACAAGAACCATCTTCTGAAAGTAGGTGCAAGATGACAACTCATCCACTTGCTTGATCACACATTGACTAGAATTAGTTTGGGGATAATGTAGTATTGTAAAGGCTACAAGGTTAATGCCAAGTGTATGTTAACAGGGGGATTTGTAAGGAGATGATATAAGACAGAGCAGGGGATAATTCTGCTGGATAGTCATCATGAATTCACAGCCTTGCAAATGATTAACTGTGATTCAGACAAGGCTTAAGATATTTAGCCAGATTTACTAAATGTACAAGTGGGGTTGTCACTGGAAGTAAAAATCTTTTTGGCTTTCTTCCACCATTTAAATATACAGTACATAGAAAACCAAATATGTACATTTAAAACTATGGACGTAATGTGCAGAGTCCAAGCGTCCTCTGGTATTAACATCAGAACAAAAACTGCAACGGAAGTTTCATGGCATGGGTATGGAGTGGTGTAAAGCAGCCCCATTTGAACCTTGGGAAACATGTTCTACTCAGTGACGGATCACACTTTCCTATCTGGCATCGGATATGCGTCTAGGTTTGTGGAATGTCCGTAGAACGTTACCGTGGAATCATAGAATGTTAGAGTTTGAAGTGACCTCCAGGGTCATCGTGTCCAACCCCTGCTCAATGCAGGAGTCACTAAAACATCTCAGACAGATGTCTGTCCAGCCTCTGTTTGAAGAGTTCCATTGAAGGAGAACTCACCACCTCTCGTGACAGCCTGTTCCACTCATTGATCACCCTCAGTGTCAAAAAATTTTTTCTAACATCCTCACTGCATTGTGCCAGATGCACAGTTTGGTGAAGGAATGATAATGCTATGGGGTTGTTCTTCAGAGGTCGACCTCATGTGTTTAGTTTCAGTGAAGGGAACTCTTAATACTTAAGTGTACAAAACATTTTGAACAATTAAGGCTTTCAACTGTGGCAGAACAGTTTGGGCAAAACCATTTTCTGTGCCACATGACTGTGCCCCAGTGCACAAAGCAAGATCCATAAAGGCATAGTTGGAGGAGTTTTGTGTGGAAGAACATGACTGGCCACACAGAGCCCCGAGCTCAACCCAATTGGGGTAAACTATAATGGAGATTAAGCACATGGCCCTCTCTTCCAAATCGTGTCTGGATGAATGTGCCAAAATTCCAAGACACACTACAAAATACTGAAAGAAAGTCTTCCCAGAGAGTTCAAGCTGGTATAGCTGCACAGAAGGCATTCATGTCATATTAATAACTATAGATTTGGAATGAGATGTCTTAAGAGCACCTGCACGTGTAATGTGTACGTATCCCAATTCTTTCTTCTATATAGTATATTTTTATAGTATCTATATGTATATTAGGGGCTCTGTGTTTCAAATGCAGAACTCCAAACCTCTGCAAAGGCATAGATCAAAATACGGAAAGTCTGGCTACTTTAAACGACCGTGAAGCTGGATTCACAGGCTTATCCCGTTTTGTTTCCAAAATTGTGGCAAAATCTTATTTAGTTTTTCCCACAATTTGGGGAAAAAAGGTGTCATTTGCGATTTGTAAACCTAGCTTTGAGAGGTGCTAATGACTGAGCTCATTGCATTCAGATCATGCATTGATATCAATAATGAAACAGTATTTAGTAAACTCCTATACTCCTCCCAGTGATGGCTTAAAGGGGCTAAATTTGTATAATTTAGTTCTATGTCTACACACAGAATTTATGTCTCTGTATTAAGAAACAATGAAGCATGGATAATTGGACGTGAAATCAAAATTAAGGTAAATGATGGACCTTTTGCTTAACTAGAAACTAATAATGGATTTGTAATGTACAGTATATTAAGTAAAAGTGAAATAATGATGGTACTTTCGGACATTTTGGTAGCATTCTTTAGATACTGTGCTAAACAGGTCATCTGAAAATTATTTTATACAATAATCATATTATCTTACCTCTGAAAGGTAAGTACAACGTGACTCCTTCTGTGTAATTTTCTGTCCACTGCCTGTTGTCAAGTATAATCTGTATCAGCAGAGACTCAGACACATTGCAGGAAGTAGGGTACGAGTGTGTTCACTCTTCCCCTGCCGTCCTGTCTCTGTCAAACTGCATATAGGCAAAACAGTGAGGTATGCTTTCATTTAAGGGCAGGTAAGTTATTGTTTAATGACAGATACAATGCATGCCAGGAAAATGTAAGTTCCAGAACTTATACTGCTGGCAGCATGCCAATGAAGAGTAATCACCCAGGCAAAAAGGAAAAAGAGTGGATGCACTCAGGAATTTACAAAGCATGGGAATCAGGACAAATCATGAACTTGTTAGGCTGGTTAGTGCACCAAAAGCGGTTTTATATTCTTGTAAGTGATGAAGGCATCAAGATCATGCTTTTCTAAAGGTTTTGTGTGACAGGAGAGGTAGACTTCAATGTTTTTTTTTCAATTTTTTTGCTCTTTCATGAGTTATGAGCAGATATGAGAGGATCAATCTGCAAAAGGAATGAGTTTGAGTCGAATTTTTTAAAATACAAGATTCTACACCAATTTCAATACTTTGAGATTTGATTCAGCATCATTTCCCACACTGGAAAAGCATTAGAGATTGGGCTAATGTAATTTTACATGGCCAAGTGGGCTTCCCCAAAATTTCCTTGCAGCTATGACATCACATACAAGTTTTTCAAGTGGATTATCATAAGTTTTACAGTGGTGGTCAGTACACCAATTGGTCATCGAAGATCATCAGGTTCTAGTGGAGCGAAGTTGGGCAGAGGACTGGTAGTATGTATGACAGAGTTGGATTTCATCTCCAAGTTCACCGTGTAAGTCCTCCTTCACACATCCGTATAAAGCACATGCGTGAAAAAATGGCATTGGTTTTATCAGTGATTTCCATCAGTGTGTAATTAAAGTGTCATCAGTGTTTTACTGGTACAGAAAAATGAAGAAAGAATGAAATTACAAATTTTCTCCTATATTTTGTAATTTTAAACATGTGCAGCACACGGATGGCACACAGATTCCGTCCGTGTGCTGTATGTGTTTTTCACTGACCCAAAGACCTATATTGGCCCTTGTCTTTCGTGCTGCTGTAAAAAAGCGGACATGTTTCCGTGTGGTTTAGGTTAAAATAGATACAAGGGTATCTGTGAAAAAAACGGATGTCACACGTGCACGGACATGTGAATGAGGTCTAAGACAGATCATGCTGAAGCAAGATCTATGATTCTTGTGGTCTCTCTCTTCTATTAATTCAATTTTTCGGGGAAAATTTGGTCGAATTTTAAGCAATCCCCTCATTTCTAACTATGGGCCTAGAATTAGGAAGGCTTAATATGCTGTATATGGGTGCATCATAATGGCTACTACCTAAACCCTGGTTGGTTTTTTTACTGTTGATACTCACTAATCTTCATTTGGTTAGTATATCCCTTAAATAATAGCAAATGCAGTACATATTAAGCACTAAATTCTAACTCATCATAATATACCAGGGTTCACATGATTATCTCACCCGAGTGCTTTATCCTGACTCCCAGCTGCGCCACATTAACAGTCTCATTTGAACAACTTAGAGATTTGAGTCATAAAACCCCCCTCCGCCTGCTACTATTTTACTAATACCGTGCCCGCTTTCCATATCCTCAATACTCTGTGACGCACTTGACTTTCCATTTTCATATTAGGTTACAATGCCTCCTAAAATCTTTGGCAACCTTAACTCAATAGCACTGCATTATCAACTCTCATTTTCTGGAGATTGGTCTGGAAAATGTCTAAATTTAGTTTTGTTGGAACACTGTTTGCACACCTCCTTGTCTGACTCCAATTTATGTTTTGTCCCCAAAAAAAAATCCCACTAAAGTTCTGAAATGTAATAGTAAAATGTACAGGTCTTGAAAACATCCACCATTCTAGATTTTCAAGTGACTGATTTTTGTAACCTCTTCCTGCAGAGATGTATCTCCTTCACTGTTACCTGTGGAACAATACTAAAATGAGATTAGGCTGTTTCTGAAGCCAAGAGCGAGCAGGATATCTTCTTCTGTGTCAACAATCCGAAAGAATGTGATGGTGTTCCAACTGAAGTGCTATATATCTCCACAACACATTAGGAGTGACGAGAACCTGTTGATCCTGAAAGCAGGACTTAGTGAGAAAAAAGCTTCAGGCAGAAGTCGGAGTATTGATCCTGGGCAGAAGTGCAGGGCTAACCATGGATTGGTGGTAGGTGCCAAAGCTCAATGCACTCTGAAATTGACCAAGTACAGAACGATAGTCTTCAGAGGAAATATAATATTAATATAGGTTACAGTCAATCTCTACTATACACATTCTGCACATGGTTTACAGGAGGACAATATGACATTAATATTAAAAGGCTTTTCTGGCAGTTGTCCAAGATTCTCTAACAAACACTGCGATTAGCCTCTTCCCAAAGGAAGAAAGGGTCTCTAGAAACCCTTTCTCTTTCTCTGTGAAGACACTATCGGCATATTCATGGCGTCTAAGTCTCCCTGTACCAACATATTGCTCTCCATCTCCACAAGGAGAAATGTTATCACCGTACAAAATACTACTGAAATTAAGACATTGCAATCACAGTTTTTTGGTTTCTTTATCCACTCTATGCATCATGGTCATCACACCAATGTTATTCTTCATATGCAGTTTTTTGGGTGTGTTTGAGCTTCTACAATGCCTTAGTAGCTATAATCCCCTCAGTGCTTTGCACCCAGCGTCAGACTGGAGCACCTTGGGCCCACCAGAGAAAATCATTCTTGGGGCCCACTATGTAGCTACATAGAAATAAATACAAGACCTCTAATTGTGCGGTAAAACACGCTAATATCAGAGTATAATATAAGGTAGTACACGTCTTAATTATGTAGCACGGTTTGGGGTAGCCCCCTCATAGAATATAATGTAGCCTCCCTCATGGAATATAATGCAGCCCCCTCATAGAATATAATTGCAGCCCCCCTCATAGGGTATAATACAGCATCCCACAAAATATAATGCAACCCCCTCATAAGTTATAATGCAGCCCCACCATAGAATATAATGTAGCACCCTCATATGGCATAATGCAGCCCCCACACAGAATATAATGCAGCCCCCACACAGAATATAATGCAGCCCCCCACAGAATATAATGTAGCCCCCCTCAAATGGTATAATGCAGCCCCCTCAAAGGGTATAATGCAGCCCCCCTCCACCATTGTCCTTATCACCACCTCCATCATTGCCTCCTCCCCACTACCATTGTCCTTTCCACCACTACCATCATTGTCCTTTACACCACAATCATCATTGCTTTCTCCCCCAACATCCCCATCATTGCTCATTCCAACACCTCCATCATTGCCTCCTCCCACCACCATCATTGCCTTCCCCATCATTGAATCCCCATCATCATCATTGCCTCCCCATCATCATCATCGCCTCCCCCACCACCATCATTGCCTCCTCACCACCATCATCATTGCTTCCTCACCACCATCATTGCCTCCCCATCATCATCATTGTCTCCCCCTCACCATCATCATTGCCTCCTCACCACCATCATCATTGCCTTCCCCACCACCATCATTGCCTCCCCATCATCATCATTGTCTCCCCACCACCATCATTGCCTCCTCACCACCATTGCCTCCTCACCACCATCGCCTCCTCACCACCATCATCATTGCCTCCCCACCACATCATCATTGCCTCCTCACCACCATCATTGCTTCCCCACCATCATTGCTTCCCCACCATCATTGCCTCCCCATCATCATAATTGACTCCCCATCATCCCTCCTCACCACCATCATCATTGCCTTCCCCCCACCACCATCATTGCCTCCCCATCATCATCATTACCTCCCACCACCACCATCATTGCCTCACCATAATCATTGCCTCCCCCACCACCATCATTGCCTCCTCACCACATCACCATTGCCTTTCCCCACCACCATCATTGCCTCCCCATCATCATCATTGCCTCCCCATCATCATCATCATTGCCTCCCCACCACAATCATCGCCTCCTTACCAGCATCATCATTGCTTCTCCCCACCACCACCATCACCTCCTCACCACCATCATTGTCTTCCCCCCACCACCATCATTGCCTCCCCATCATCATCATTGCCTCCCCATCATCATCATTGCCTCCCCATCGCCTCCCCACCACCATCTTCGCCTCCTCACCACCATCATCATTGCCTCTCCCACCACCATCATTGCCTCCTCACCATCATTGCCTCCCCCAACCATCATTGCCTCCCCCCACCACCATCATCATCGCTTTCTCACCACCATCATCATTGCCTTCCTACCCACCACCATCATTGCCTCCACAGCATCATCATCGCCTCCTCCTCACCACCATCATCGCCTCCCCACCACCATCATTGCCTCCCCATCATCATCATCATTGCCTCCCCCACCATCATCATTGCCTCCTCACCACCATCACTGCCTCCTCTGCCACCATTACCATCATCATTGCCTCCCCCCACCACCATCACACATACAGCACCACACACAGACAGCACTGCAGCACTCTCTCAAATACACACACACAAAGCACCGCACTACATACACACACGCAGCCAGACAAACACACACACATATTCACCTATCCGCACCGTGCCCTGCAGCTTCTTCTCTGAAACAGCCGCGCTGTGTCAGACAGGATGTCCTGGGCTGGCAAGCATGAAGGAGGACAGCGTCGGATCCCTGCAGCTCTGCTCCAGTCCCAAGCTGCAGGGATCGCAATTAGGGTTCGCCCCCCTTTAGGGGCCCACCTTGGGGCCCCGATTCAGCAGCACCAGCGGGCAGTGTTAGCCGCAGCTTGTGGCTAACGCTGCCCGCTATTAAAGAGAAATGGTATACACTCCTCTCCATGCACATGGGGCCGTGGTGAAGCATGAATATTCATTTCTCTTTAGCAGCGGGGACAGGCGCTTGTCTCCAGCTGCTGCTCCCCTTGACTCAGGGGCCCCAGAGCAGCTGGGTGTGCTGCTATTAGCGACTTGCCACTGGCTGGGGGCCCCTGGAGCAGTGGGGGCCCTAGGCAGCTGCTGGCCAGCAGGTGTCAGAGCTTAGGCCCACCGGAGAATCCTCTGGTTCTCCGGTGGGCCAGTCCGACACTGTTTGCGCCTGCTCTTTAAGGGAATCTGTCAATAGGATCAACCCTCCTAAGCCAATACCTTGTTATTCAGCTTCCTATCACCTACAAGCCCATATAGATGGCCCAGGAGGGTTTATCCTACTGACAGGTTCCCTTTAAAAGGGTGGTAATCTAAAATTGATTTTCATCCTAAATGTCTCTCTAGGTATTTTAATAATATAATATTTTTTCTAATATCCTTTCATTAAAAAGTTCCTACTGTTCCCTCTCTAATTTAACTGCTTTATTTTATTGTTTTAACTATTTGTTTAGATGATGCATTGTTTCAGAACCCTCAGACGTCCTCAGGAGGCAGTGGCTGCAGTCACTGCCACAGACTTTTCCCACCCCCCAACATGAAACGCCATCAGTGATGTCCATTTCAGGGGCTGGGCTAGTCCCTGCTCTACTGAGCATGTGTGATTTTTTTTTAAATTCTGACATATACTCTGTATGAGCTCTCTTCCTACTGTATAATATTCTTCTTAGTGCACAGTGACAGTTTGCTCCCACACCGACTCTAATTAGAAGTGATGAGCTGACAACAAAGTGCACAGTCAGTGTGCATTGTAACGGGATAACCAGCCCCATCCCCAAAACAGACGTTACTTCAATGAAAAAAGTACATTTTCTGAAAAGATATATCGCAAAGTTTCTTATTGTCATGACTGCTTTTAATTTATGTACGGTAATAAAAATTGAAAACAACGGTTACTCTTTATCTCCTTAACTCTTCAGCCAATTTTCGTTTTTCCACCTTTTCCTTTTCTCCACCTCATCCAAACACATTACTTTTTTATTTTTTCATTCATGATGGCTTATTATTTGTGGGTCGAGTCTTAGTTTCAAATGATACCATTCATTTTACCATTCAGTGTACTGAAGAAAATTCCAAGTGTGGAGAAATTTGGAAAAAAATGTGATTCTGCTATGGTTTTTGTGTTTTATTTTTGCTTTGTACAATTACTCTGAATCGGGATTCTCCAGGTCAGTACATTTACACCAATACCAAACTTGTATAGATTTTTTTATTTAATTGGAGAGAAAAAATTCAGAAAAAAATTGGGGGGTTTGTGTTGACATTTTCCAAGGCTCGTAACATTTTTGTTTTTCCATCGATTGAGTTGAGAGAGGGCTTGTTTTTTGCATGACGATCTGACAGTTTAATTGATACCATTTTTGCTTATGCACAATGATTTATTATGTTGTTATTGAATTTTTAATGGAGAAGTAGTAGCCAGAAAAAAACATTTTTGTAGTTTTGATTTTTTTTTTACTTATTACGGTATTTACCAATCGGGTTGATTTTAGATTTGATAAATTGGGACTTTTATGAATGCGGCAGTATTACATATGTGTATGTTTTTTATTTCTTTATTTTCAACGGGTGAAAGGGGGATTTGATCTTTTCTACTTTTAATTTTTTTCATGTTAAAAAAAAATAATTTTTACTTAAATTTTTAGTGCCCTTATGGAACTTTAACCTGCATTATTTACTGTATTTCTGTAGTATTGCAAATGTAACACCCCTTCAGGGCTACCACGGTACGCTGGGTGTTATGGGGGGTCTCACCTCTTTAGGGCGCAGTGCCTCCACCCGAATCTTGATTGGAGTTCTCTCTAGGACTGCAGAAGGACTGTTATCTTCTGCCAGGGACTGATTCGGGAAACCCCTGCCTATAGCTCAGTACACACTCACCCAAAACAGGAGTAAAACTGTTTAACTGGTTTATGGATATGCAGCAGAAATGAAGTGTATTTAAAGAAACAACATGCAATACAGGTAACGGTGCTCTATAAAAATCATATACACATCACAACCTAATTCTTTCTCCAACCCTACAAATTTAACGTAGCAGGGTTCCCCTTTTCTTGTATTAACCCAGTCCAAACGTTGGGGCCCATTTGCCGCGGATGTTGGTGTGTAAATTTATAACCGTTGGTGCACTTAGATGCTCACGAAGGTAAATAGTCTGGGGCGTAGTGTACTCACTGTAACGGGCTGGTTGAACCACAAGTCTCGAAAAGGGGCACTCACGGTGCGTCTCCACCGGTGGTAGTTTTCCCTGGACCCCAACTGGGGCGGCAGGATTCAGGCCTTTATATGGTGGGAGTGCCGGTAGAACTCTCCGAGTCCTTAATGTTGCTTGCTTCACCTGATGACCGGGCTGCGCTCTCTCCAGATTCGCAGGTATATCAGAGGGGACTGGAACGCTCCGCTCTTTAGAGGAATACAAGTCCACAGCGCTCCATCTTTTACATGAACCATCCGCTCTCTCACTTTCTTTCACTTCCTCTCCAGCTCCCTCCCCCAAGTTCCTCCTCCCTCCTATCCCTCCAAGCTGTGTCATCTGACTGAAACAAGGGTCCATGGGAATTGTAGTCCCCCGCAGCTCAGGGAAAAAAACATTAATGTCTGAAGGTCCCTGTTTAACAGCAGCTGCAAAACTCTTCTTAGTGTCTGTAAATCCCAGTATACCAGTAGCTGCTCTGACAGTTCCATGTGCAGGTGTTACAATTCTCCCCCTGGTGAGTCATTGAAAGTGTCCCATCACGACATGAGGACTCACCACCTGAAACATGAATGGGGGTTAAGGCATCCTGACTAACACCAAATTTACATGCATACAAACCACCTCCTGGACACATGGAAGATACCGAGAAATAAGGCCAAACAGAATTTGAATTTGGGTGTATCAGCCTGGGGACCTCAGTGGTATGTCCCATTCTGTCATAAGTCAACATCATGGGTGGCCTAATGTCCCGCTTGGGACGAGTGTGTACCGAGGGTCCCACCTCCTCAGTCCCCGACTCTTGTCTCTCAAGAACGGGCTCCACCAGGTGAATCTCTTCATTCAATAAATGTCCCTCTTCTGAACTTTCCTCCAATTGTGGGCGGGGTGCACTCGCCTCCTGACAAATGTCCCTTTTCTTTGTTTCTACTTCAGGGGTCTGGTTTTCAGGGTCTACGCCCATGGGGCATGGGTCCTCGATCCACCTGTAGCTCCATTGACAGTCAGGTCCCCATTCATCCCCAGACTCGCTGTCACATCCTCCTGAGGCAACTCCAGTCTGGGGTGGGTTTTTACACCTTGGACTTCTCCTATTGCACTGAAGAGTTGTATGACCTCCTTGAGTTGGCAATGGGGGTAAAGGGATGTTTTTTCCCACAGGCAACAGATGATGTCGATGATAGGTTTTAACAGCTCCACCCCCTTTTTCGGGCTTCACTCTGTAGGCCGGAACACCGGGCAACTTCTCCATCACCACGTAAGGGTCAGGACACCACCGATCAGCAAGCTTGTGCTTCCCAGGAAGGCCCAAAAGCTGAATAAGAACTCTGTCTCCAGGTAGTAAAACTTGTTCTCGAACCCTACAGTCGTAGCGAGTCTTATTGCGCTTCCCTGACCGACCAGAGGCCTGCTCTGCCAATTTGTAAGCTTTTGTCAAATCTTCTTTTAGCTGGGACACATATTTTAAGTAGGTCTTCCCATTAGAACAGTCAATGGATGTCCCAAAACTAATATCCACGGGTAGTCGGGCTTTTCTTCCAAACATGAGGAAATAAGGAGAATATCCAGTTGACTCATTTGTGGTGCAATTGTAGGCATGAACCAACTGGCTCACATGCCTGCTCCAGTGTCCCTTCTTCCTGGGATCTAAAGTGCCTAACATGTTCAGAAGGGTACGGTTGAATCTCTCAGGTTGAGGATCCCCTTGGGGGTGATATGGCGTGGTTCTGGATTTCTTGATCCCACAGAGTGCACATAGCTCCTTGATTAGTCTACTTTCGAAATCTCTTCCTTGATCGGTATGGATGCGGGCAGGCAGCCCGTAATGTACAAAGAACTTCTCCCATAATGTTTTTGCCACAGTAATTGCCCTTTGATCTTTAGTGGGGTAGGCCTGGGCATATCGGGTGAAATGGTCAGTGACCACTAACACATTACTGACATTGCTTTCATCAGGCTCGATGGAGAGGAAATCAATGCACACTAGTTCAAGTGGGCCATCGCTGGTAATGTTCACAAGGGGGGCTGTTCTCAAAGGCAAGGTTTTTCTCAACACACACCGGGAGCATGATTTGCAGTATTCTTCAATATCCGCTTCTATGCGAGGCCAATAGAATCGGTCGGCCACGAGACTCGTAGTCTTTTCGATGCCAAGATGTCCATGGTCATCATGCAGGGACTTCATGACCATCTTCCGAAATCGGGTGGGTAACACCAGCTGCCTGCGGACTCCTCCCTTCTGGCCCCTTGTCTCTCGGTATAGTAGCCCATTTTTTACTACTAGCGACTCTAGCTGCCGAGTCAGCAGGACAGACTCCTCTGTTCTTAATGCATTCTTTTCGGGCCTCCAGCCCCTCTTCACCCACCATCGAACTACCCCCACTGACTGATCCTCCTGCTGCGCCGTCCTGACTTGATTATGAGTCAGTTGAGGGAGAGAGTCTGGGGTTACATTTGTCACTCGACAGTACGACAACGGGAGCGCTTCGCTAGATGCTCCTAAGAATTTAGCACAGCACTGCAGAGTGAGGGCATCAGTTCGATGTCTATGGCACAGAGTCTTCACCTCAGGGGCAGGGACCTCTATCCATCCTCCTTCTTCTTCCTCATTTAAAGGTTCACTAGGCAGGCGAGAGAGTGTGTCTGATCAATGTTACTGATCCCTGGTCGATATTTTAAGCTGAAATCATACAGAGAGAGTGCGGCAAGCCACCGGTACCCCGTGGCATCCAGTTTTGCTGTGGTTCTCACGTAGGTTAATGGATTGTTGTCGGTATGAACCACGAAGCGTACCCCATAGAGGTAGTCATGCAGCATGTCCACTACAGCCCATTTCAGAGCCAGAAACTCCAGTTTGTGAGCTGGGTAGTTGCGTTCACTGGGAGTCAATCCTCGACTAATGTAGTAAACGGGACGTAGACAGCCATCATGGTCCTGATAGAGAATCCCTCCTAGTCAATCGAGAGAAGCATCTATATGTAACACATATGGTTTACTGGCGTCTGCATAGGCCAACACTGGAGTTTGGGTCAAACATGACTTCAGTTTCTCGAATGCCTCGTCGCATAAGGGTGTCCATCTTTCCCCAAAAGGTTCATTAACTCGGAAGTAGTCTCTTTTCCCTGACCTTGAGGGGCGGGCTGTCCCGCCGGAAGGGGGATACCCCTGGGTAAGAGCAGTTAATGGCTTCGCAATCCGAGAGTACTGGGGTACAAATCTTCGGTAGTATCCACAGAATCCTAAAAAGGACCTAAGCTCCCCCAGCTTGGTGGGCTTAGGCCAGTTTACCACAGCCTCCACTTTGGCGGGGTCGGTGGAAATTCCTTCTTGCTGACTATGTGCCCCACATATTTCACAGTCCTCTGGCAAATCCGGCACTTATCAAGGGACAACTTCAACCCAGCCTCCTTCAACCGATCCAGCACCTTGAACAACCGCTGGTTGTGTTCTTCCAGAGTCTTCCCAAAAACAATAAGATCATCGAGATAAACCAAGACCTCACGTAAGTGCATGTCCCCCACTACTTTGTCCATAAAATCTCTGAAAAGTGGCGGAGCACCTGTCAGTCCTTGAGGCAGTCTTTGAAACTCGAAGAACCCAATGGGGCAGATAAAAGCGGTCTTCTCTTGATCTTCCTTTGACATGGGTATCTGATAGTAACCACTCCGGAGATCTAACACAGAAAACCATTGGCTCCCTTGCAGGCAATCTAAAGCTTCATCAATTCGGGGCACAGTGTACTGGTCAGGAACCGTACGTTTGTTCAAAGTACGATAATCCACACACATCCGAATAGCTCCATTTTTTTCCGAGCAATCACAATGGGGAAGCATATGGGCTACTAGACTCTATGATGACTCCTGTG
>JARQOD010000006.1:26132724-26204023 GCA_033576555.1 Oophaga sylvatica | reverse complement strand
CCCACCACCACCATTTTATGATCCCTGCTGTGTTCTATGTTGTAGGCTATGTAAGCATTTTATTTAACCATTCTGCCGTTCTCACATAATCCTTTTTTTATTACAGATGGCCGATAAGCATGAATTTCTGCGGGAATTCATCGAGATGTACCGCTCGATGCCTTGCCTGTGGAAACTAAAGTCGGTGGATTACAGCAACAGGCTGAAAAAGAAGGAGGCGTACCAAAAACTGGTTGAGCTGTGCAAAAACGTTATCCCGATGAACCAGCGGATGAGTCATCAGTCAAAAAACGTATTCAGGCCCTCCGCACTGTTTACAGGAAGGAATTAAATAAAGTAGAGAATTCTACCAAGTCTGGAGCCGGGTCCGAAGATGTTTATGTCCCCAAATTGTGGTACTTTGAGCTATTTTCTTTTACAAGGGACCAAGAAGTACCCAGACAAGCGACTTCCATGTTGGCACCAGACCCGGTGATCCAGCCGGACTCCCCTGTCGTACATGTAAGTCCCTTTGTATTAAAACACATTTTAATGTACATGCCAAAGTGGACTTGAAATTAAAAATATAATTGTGAAATGTAGATAAAATGGCTGAATTAATCCCTTCATGTACTGATAATTTATCTAGCTCAACGGTTGAGGCCTATCCATTTACAAGTGTCGTTTTCACATTTTTGCTGCATTTGGGTGTTATAGTGTGAAGATAAATTTCTTTTTCTTTGTGATTTAACATTCGTTTTTTGTTCATGCAGGACACAGAAGAGGCTGTCTCCACACCTCAGACTGAAGAAGACAGCATGGCGTTGGTCCAAGACGACGAAGTAGTTGAGCCACCATCCTCATCTGTGCGGAGCCGGCTTACATTTTCTGGCAGAAAAAGGAAGGCTCCCACCTCGGCTACTCCAGAATTGATTGAAATAGCCAAAAAAGTCCTTACGGCGGAAAAAGACCAACCAAAAATCACAGGGTTTGCATACTACGCTAATGAGAAGCTCCCAACACTGGATCCAATACAGCGGGTTCATGCAGAGAGACTCATGGTTGAGGTCTTGAGTCAAGCGTCATTAGGAAACCTTAATAACACGTCTGTAGTCACGGCCAGACAGCAGTACCCGGAGTACCCATGGCCGCACAATCCTGTGCCGAACCCAATTGGGAAAATTTGCCGAACCAAAACTTTGTTACACCCCTTATTTTTATACACCGCCGAGGCAAAGTGGTAATGGCAACGAGACATGATACCAGCAGCTGTAGTTTTTAAAATATTTTCTAAAGTTTTTTGTTGTCTATATTTTTTTTTTACATTGTTACATTTTTTTAATAAAAATCTTTTTTATCTACTGAATTGTGGTCTTTTATTCTTATATTTGTTATTAATGTCAACATGATTGTTGACAACTATTAAAATGTTGTATTTTTATTCCATCAACTTGTTTCTACTTGTCACACACGGGGTCATGGGAGTACCAGCAGTCATAGGAGTTCCAGCATTGGTAAAAAAAATAAAGTGAAAAAAATTTCAAAAATTAACATTTCTTTTAAAGGCCCTGGTCACACTAGCGCTAAAACCTTATAATAAAAAATAATACACCACAGCTCCGTATATAAACTTCAAATATATAATATATATTTTTTTCATATATATTTTGTTAGCAAAAAATTAAAAAAAAAAACAATAAAATAATACAAATAATAATAAAAAACAAAAAAAATTAATGACTGCCCCCCTAGAGAGGCCAGCCACAAACCTCTCCAGCATCACCTCGTGGTCATGCATTGCTGCCATCAGCTGACGGTGTGACACCAACAGGTCCTGGGCAGTGTGGATTTCTGTGGAGGTAATGGTAACAGTTAACAGGGAATTCTGTTGCAACATCAACATGTACATGTTACATGTTTGCTGTTTAACACTTACGGTTTTCGTCCGACTGCGGTTCACCTGAGGACCCGCTTACTGCCCACCCAGAACCTGTGGCACCGCCCGCTAGGGAAACACAGAAAAATATATATATATCACAACAGCCCTTACACATTTTAAGACCTAACAAAGTTGTCAAACTTGTCGGAAGCTTATATTATGTGCGTAAATTACCTGAAGGCGAGCCTGCAAACATGTCACGGAGTGACGCTGGAGAGAATCCTAGGGGAGATGGGAATGATGACCCCAAAAGTGGAGGGGGGTAGCTGCCGGTGAAGGGGTAGCTCGGTAAGGTGATGCCCGTGGTGAGGGCGCTGCGGGGGATGGTGGTGCAGCTGCAGCAGCTGGTGAAGGTGGTGCTGCAAATAAAAAATACAATTCAGTGAAATAATCCTTCTACAAACCCCGTCACTGCTGTACTCCCATCACTACTGGTACTCCCGTCACTGCCTGTAACCCCATCACTGCCGGTACTCCCGTCACTGCCAGTACTTCCATCAATGCCTGTAACCCCCTCACTATTGGTACTCCCGTCCTGCCTGAAGGGCCGGCGTCAGCACCTGGCGCACCCGGAGCACCTCTCCTGCTCCACCGCTGTGACATCTTCCGCATTTCCTGACAAGTCCAGAGTAGAGCAGTGCCCAGCGAGGAGAGGTCTTTCCTTTGTATTTAATGTTTGGAGCAATATATGGGGAGCATTATACACTGGAGAATTATATATGGGGCCCATCATATACTAGAGCATCATATGGAGTTCATTATTTATGGGACATCACATTTATATATGAAGCATCATATGGAGCACATATGGTCCCATTCTGTATGGCGCACTATGTGGTGCCCATAATACTGTATGGAGGACTATACTGTCCGTAACCCCATCACTAATGGTACTCCCGTCACTGTCCGTAACCCCATCACTGCCGGTACTCCCGTCACTGCCAGTACTTCTGTCAATGGCTGTATCTGGAGTATCTGGGTATCTGGAGAGGTTAGGTTAAGGCTGTGACGGGACTACCAGTAGTGATGGGGTATCACTACTGGTAGTCCCGTCACAGCCTTAACCTAACCTCTCCAGATACCCTCACCAACACTCACCACGATGCCTGTGAAGCTGTGCACGGATGCTGGCGACCCTATCGCTCGACCGGTAGCGCAGGTCTGCCAGCTTCTTTCTTATTTGCTTGGTTGTCCTCTCCACCCCGAACCGCCGAGAAAGGACTGCCTTTTTGTGACGCATGGGACGCGCCGTCGGGATCCTGCACTCATAGTCCCATGCATCACTTTTATTGATGAGATAACGCACCTCTGCGTCTCCCCAGGCTGCTGCACACTGCCTTTCCGCCATAGTCTCTAAATATTAATAACGCCGCATGAACGACGCCAGCGTCGTGACGTCACAACGTACGTACGCCAAAAACTGGTCGCACTAGCGACGCAAGACGCTATTGCGATCGCAAAGTGACCACCCAACAATGCACAGACACAAGACGCCATTGCGATCGCAAAGTTACCGGTCCCAACAACGCACAGACACGAGACGCCATTGCGATCGCAAAGTTACAGGTCCCAGCTAGGCGCCCCAGCCACACAGACATGACACGCCATTGCGATCGCAAAGTGACAGTTTGTGCTGCTATTGCGTTTGCCCCGATTAATTTTTTTCCGTTTACATTTATTATTGCTGAGGTGATGTGGCCAGCAATCAGAGCTGAGGGGCGTTACTAAAGAAAACCTAGTCCCGCCTGCGCCGCTGACATATGAGTCGCCAACGAGGTCGCACATCGTTCATAAAAGGTGTCATACACAGCGATTCAGGCTCACCAGTGGTACGCCAACTATCAAAATACGGCCCAAACCGTTCGTGCACGATCAGCGACATCGCAGCAGGGGCCACATCGCCGCTACATGCCACAAACAGCGACGTCGCTAACGATGTCACTGCTGCGTCACAAAATCGCTGTCGCTTGCCCGATCTCGCTAGCGATCTCGCTTAGTGTGGCATACCCTTAAGTCTATGCCTGACCCCATAAGGAGCCTTATATCATATGACCATGGATTAGCGAGATCATTTTCTTTCCTCTGGGTGAGAGCTCATTTACATAATGTATTACAGGAGCAGATATGCGCAGTGTATGTAGAGAGCTACATTGACACCTAGTGATGCTAAAGAAGAATCACATGTATTCCTTTTTCTTATATCTATTGCCCACATGATTCTTATTGTCTTGAGAGATTTCGGGGACATAATCCAACACTCTAATTGTTCTAATTAGTTTTACAACATGTTTGAAATGTGAATTTATTAAATTACAATAAAGTCAAATGAAAATATTTTTGTAAATACATCTGTTATGGAAGTCCAGACTTTAATTCTAAAGTATTCCTCGTCTCTGGGGTCTTATGTTCTTCAGTTGTTATTGTCAGCTTGACCCATCAATTTCAGGGAGCTCAGTGTATGGGGATGTCCTGATTTTTCCAGGATAGCAGCATGGTGGTTTAGCACTGTGGTCTTGTAGTGATGGCGTCCTGTGTTCTGATGCCACCAAGGACGACATCTGCAAGGAGCTTGTGTTTGCATAGGTTCACTCTAGTTTCTTCCCACATGCAAAAGACATACTGATAGGGAATTTAGTGAGTGATGCCTGTAAATGTTCAGCAGAATATGTGTGGCTATTTAAGGGTTAATGCACATGACTTAATCAACCTAGTGCAAAACGACGGATTGCACGCGGATCAATGTTAATTTATGGGCCATGCACATGTCCGATACTTTCCTTAGACCAAGTCGATCCAAAGAAAACATCACAGTATGTCCAAGTTGGATCAATTATCAGATCGCGCTCGGCCATGGAAGCGGATAAGACCACAGAAATCATCGGACTGCTCTTGGATGACATCTGAGTGCAGTGTGATTTTCATGGACTGACGTAATGAAGATGATGGAGAATCAAATCACACTATGAACGCACTCTGATCAAACTCTGATCTGAGTGTGATCAGACTAGGATTAACATAATCAGCCCGATTCTCTCGGTTGAGAGAAAATGCGCTGGTGTGACTCTCGCCTAAAACTGATAAATAAAAGCTCTATCCGGTGGTTTGATTTCAACATGCCCAGTCTTTATTTCCCAGGAAACAACAAAAGTATCTAGCATTGGCTAACTCCACTGTCATGATTCAGCACACATGCACAGTTGGTGCATACATGAGTATGGTGGGCAGGAGGGCAGATGGAACAATTAGCTACATGTATGCCCAGGATTAACATAGAGCAGAATGGCTAAAGTTCATTGAAAATCCAGATGGGAGGAGCCAGTAAGACTTCTCATTACAGAGCCTTGTTATACCCAGCTGGATTTTTTTAGATACTGTAATAAAAAATGACCTATTGATTAAATATTTTTTTTGCATTAAATATATTTTGGTTCATTTTAAGGAATGTTAGATTCCCCATGTTAGATGTGGACAGGCAGATGCGCCTGTCAGTGATGACACACCCTGTCTTGCTAAAGTACACTTGCCTCAAGGCAGGCCAGCACCTCAAAGGCACATAGGTGGAGTATAATGAGGGCAATCTGGGCTACCGCCCAGGAAAGGGGGCTCCGGGGGAGCCATGACCAGATTGCCCTTAAAATGTTTTGTGCTCTTCCATGGTGGCACACATATCCCAGCAGGGAGCTTTCCTGGCGCTGGCCTACCAACAGCACAGAGTGGTGGTGCAGCTCCAGAGGACCTCCCGTCACCTCTGCTGTGATTTGCCAGCCTATTATAAATTAATTTCTGCCTATATGGTTCGGCCTCCACAATAGTCACAGTCTGTCATGTGGCCCCTTGTGATTGGCTGCACTGCAGCCTTTTAACAAGCTTTATTAGACGGGCGAACCTGAACAGGTAACCAGACATACAGTAAATAGTTTGTGTTTTGGGTTCAGGACTGGACACTAAGTGTACGGTTCAAACCCCGAACTCTCCAGTTGGGTTCGCTCATCAATACGCACAAGTGGTAGCCTTGCTTTTTGACATTAATGTAAATCTTCTGCCTCATTGTTTCCCCATTGTTTATCTCCTAGTTCTCTTTATTTTGAACACTGTGTGCTTTAGTCACAATTTCATATCTAACTATAAGAGGACATTCCATATAATATTGGTTATTATCATATCATTATCATACTTGCGTATAAAACAGACGAGTGCAATCAAATAAAAAAATCATATCGCACTCGCACCAATGTTATTCAATGAGGCAGTGCAGAGCTGTGTATTTTTTCTGTGCTGTATTTGCCATGTGAAAAAAAATTGCAGTATGCTGCAATTTCACTCCGAAATGAGAAAAAAATTGCATGCCATACGGACTATTAATATGGCATCCAATTTTTACCGATACATTGCAATTCTGTATCGTAGGAAACAGTAAATAGTCCTGTAAAAGATTAATAGTTGCTGAGTAAAAAAATGATTGCACACAGACCGCACGGACGATAAGTGAGAAAAAATTGGCCAACTTTTCTGGATGAGAATAATACCATAAGACCGATTTTTTTGTGCACTAGTGTGAGCGCACCCTTATTGTAAGTTTTCCTTCGAGGTACATTATCCACAATAGCTTAATATGTAACTTTACTTAAATGCACTTTAGGGTAATTTTTCCTTAGTCGCTCGTGATTTGCTGATTGCAATTAAGCCGTTGCAGCGCGAAGCAATTTGTACTGCATAAGACGTGTGGTTGATGTGGTCTAATGTCAAAGACTATGGGCAGAGTTACAAATACAGTGTTTCAAGCTATTTGGAATAATAATGTCTCAGGTGGGCGACTGCTGTGTTATTTTAGCATTAAACCTGAAACTAATGGTAATTCCTGATACTACAATATATGCAGAAGAAATGACGGGCGGCGAGAAGGGAAGTTTTGTGAGAATAAAGAGTCCGGTCAGGGAGAATAAAGTTATTAATATTAAAGACAACAAAAGAAAGGAACTGGGAATTCTAGCTAAAGGAAATATAATGAATTTACTTATAAAAATAATGTGCTTTAGTAAAAGATCACAGAACCACCATGGAATCTGGTTACATAAAATAAATGTGGAAAACTCTACAGAATAACAGAAGTAGGGCATGAAACGGTGCACGTCTTTTATAGAAGATCTCATCTAGAGTAAATGGCAAAGACAATAATATTTGTTCATAGTATTAGTCCATAGGATAGGCGATAGCTTGTTGAACAATCGGGGTGGAATCGCTGGAACGCACACTGATCTGCAGAATGGAGAACTTTAGCCCTGTTAAAATGGAGCATCAGTGCGCATGCTTGACCGCCACTATGGGACTGCCAAGAAATGAGCTTGGTTTTATCCAGTAGCCCCTTAGAGAATAAATGGAGATACAATTGGGTATCCGTAATCAAAATAATATTGCCCCATTCTATGCCGGTCCCAGCGGCCGGATCCCCCTCGATCAGTAAGTTATCCTGCAGGTAGGTGATAACTTATTGTCACCGAACAACCACTTTAAGTAGAAGGCTACTCTATGATTAAATGATTACTGTAAGTCCAGATTCTCTAATCTATTGTGATCAGTTTTCTGACTGTGCAGTTCTCCAGGGAGGGTCTATATGTGCAATGTCTAAATGCACAAATAAAGGCGTATGGAAAGGGCTTGTTGTCATGAAGCCAGAGGACATCAACAAAAGGAGGGTCCTCGGCAAGAACAGTTTATGGCCGCCTTGATTTCCACCTACTAATATGTTGCTTGGTGTGTGTGGTATGTCCACAGAGGTCTGTAAACCGGTGGAGAAGCTGTGGTGGAGACACCCACCTTGAAGAACCTATGGTTATACAGTATAATGCATTTCCATTCTTTAAATGTAATACTGATTGGCCATGAGGAACCAACTTAGATTTTTAAGGAGCCACAAAATCATGTCTTAAACACATTTGTTAAAATTAAGGCAAAGTGGACAACCCCTTTACAGTATGACCCAGATTATTTGTCAGTTAGCTGGAGCGAAAGCAAATTTAGTATAAAAACTCACATTGAGCATTTTTATAGGGATTTTGAAGTTCTTGAAAATCCACATCAAAGAGTATTTTGAGCAATTTTTGATGTAGAATTTGAAGTGGATCTACTTACAAAATCCATGCAAAAAGCAAAACATCATCTAGCACTTGTCCGACATATACGCTCATGTGAAAGCCTGAGAGTCCTGTTCTAAGTCTCATAGACTTACATTGAGAAAGTGACTTCCGGTCAAACAGAAAACACTGGAGTGAATGGGCTGCAGCGGACTAAACCTCAAATGTGAAACCGGCCTTAATCAACGCCTGTGCTGCAGTCCGTCAATGGTTATATAACCCCGTGACTCTCCCTGTATACTCTCCAAAAACATTTTAGCTCTCCCGTGCAGTATGTTAATCCTGACGGTCCCGTCCGAGAGGCGTTGATGATGGGCTCTCTATCCTTTCTTTAGGCTGCTGCTTGTCGTTCTTCTGCTTTGATTGATGTGGATGATGCCTCTTGCGTTCTCCACATTGCTGGACAAAATCCCACGCTTGTGTAGAGAAATCGCCAACTCGCGCCGGCGCACTATGCTTTGCTCTACTGCGAGTAAAGCTGAAAACATCAGTGCGCATGCGGTGGCACTCGTCTTTCCGGCTCATGTACAGAAGTTATTTCCATGCCACTGCTGTGAGCATGTTTTCTTCTCTGCTCACAGTAGGGCAGTGCATAGTGCGCAGGCGCGAGCTGGTGATTTCTCTGCGCAGGCACGGGATTTTGCCTGGCTATGTGGTTGAAGAAGAAGGCATCATCCAAGTCAATCAAAGCAGGAGAACGGTGAACAGCAGCCGGAAAGAGGGCTAGAGAGCACAGAAAGGACGTCTCTTGAACGTTAAAAGGTTTTTGGGGGTTATACAGGGGGAGTTAGGGTGTTATATAACCATTTATGGACTGCAGCACAGGTGCTAATAAAGTGATAGTTTTAGTTTACACATGTCAAAACTGGTGACAGGTTCCCTTTAACAGATAGTGAAAAAAGAAAAGCCAAAAAAAAAAACGCTGGAGAGTTACTTTAAGTTTCATTTATCCAATAATCCCATACTTCAGGTAACCTTTAAGCACAACGAGCTAGAGGAAACATACAGCGCATGCTCAGCAAATAAAAGAACACAAAAAAAGTTAAAATGAAATTAGATTATTCCAGTGCCCCCCGCATAATAAAATGTAATCAAATATTAAGTTTAAAACACCATCCAAAAGATGTCATCAAAAGGGGAAAGACAAAAGTAACAAACATAAAAGTGGGCCAAGGTTTAGCAAATACAGATGTGTTTGCTTCCTTTCTTCAGTATCAAAGCCACATCTCCAATATGGATTTTATTACTGCTTGAAAGACAACACAGAGATAGTTACAAGATCAAGATGTTATTGGATTCGACTTTGCCACATTTTTGGTTTACCATTTGTTTCAAGTTTTCGAGCTTTACATAAACACCGCTTGTTTTCAGGTGGAGAATTCTAACCTGGACATCAAGACGACTGACGATTCCAAGAGCGAACAATGCGGAGCGCAAAGGACAAATCTGTAATAGATCCCCGCTAATTATACTCGGTGTGCAATGTGATATCATCGGCTAATCAGGTCAGAAAAGTCATTTAGGTCAAACAATGGCCTCAGCTCACATCTGTAACACAATGGAAAATAATAATCTTGCTTATACATTGCTGGCAATGAAACCCCCCGAAAAGACAAGGCTTCCAGGCGTTCCAGCTTCTTTTTTTCAAATGTTAAGCGAGACATGCATGACTTTTATATTACTATTGTTTCTGTTCGCGGGACAACTACTTATTATGTCTAAGTAAAACAAGTTAACAAACAACATTAAATTATGTTCAGTCTTCCCAGGGAGGGAGATGACATATTTTCGAGTGGTCTTAGGCAGAGTTCACATTTCTGTTTGCATGTTTCGTTTAGAGGAACGTGTGCAAAATGGATCCATGGTAAACACAAGTAGAGGGGCCCATTGATTATTTTGGAGCCCTTCTGGGTTCCGTTTTATGTCAGCTTAGAACGGAAGAAAGAGTTCTGCATCCTGCGCTTTTTCTTCCTTTCTAAAAAAAGGGAACCCAATTGCACCCCATAATAATCAATGGAGTCACTTCGCTTCCGTCTACATCAGTTATGCAATGATCCATTTTGCGCATGATTCCGGTTTGTTCCTGTAAACGGAAGAGATAAAGATTATGTTGCATGTGATTTGTGGTTTTATGTGTTGAGAAAGGAGACAGTGCGACTTTGAAACGCGTCGACCAATTAAACTGTATGTATCTATGTTACTATTTTCAATTTGAAGGGATATCTATGTCTAGTAGAGTAGCTTTTTGACCGTTGACACTTCCTATCATTTCAAAAAGTATGTGCAAACAAAGGTGTGATCTTAGCCTTAGATAAGTCTTGGAAACATTAGTAGGGTATGTGCACATTTCACATGATGACGTCTTTTTCAGGCAGATTCTTTCTGAAATCTGCCTGAAAAAATTATTCAAACCCACCGTAAAAGTACATAGGGCACATCAATGTACAAACGACATCGCTGTGCACGTGTTCAATCTTTTGTTATTTCTTTTGATCTCTTCAAGGTTTAGTAACTATGAAGCGATTATAAGAAGTAGAATCTTTATTCTTCAGGTGGATTCCGCTAGTTATATTTTAAATTCTCGAAAAATAAACTCTGGCGCAAAAACGAAACTTTCTTTTGCCCCATTTGGTCTATTTAACGAAAAAGCAATATTTTATATCACTAAACTAGTTATGTTTCAGCACAGTAATGTGACGTTACAAGTGTGCAAATACAGTGCTGGTTATAGGGGACTGTAATTGCAAGGGGGTCATTGTGGCTGACACTGGTTGGAATGAGCAGACATATTATTGGGGCAGCCTGTGTGGTCACACAGAGGACTAAGCGGAAAGGTGGCTTATTTTTACCTCCAAAGCAGGTGGCTTTGTGCATTATGATGAGCTATTTGGCTACAAATGGCCCATATATTGTTCTTCTGTCTGTGTCCGCCAGTGCTGGTTGGGTCACCATAGCTTTCATGGAGGTCATGATATAGGTGATAAATGTCAGATGACTGTAGATCTGATCGTTGGGACCGGTATGATCCTGAAATCAGCTGTTTCAAAGTTCTTTGTGAGGGCAGAAAGATGCACATGTGCACGACTGCTCTATTCACACTGTGGACCTTGGAAATCTTGAATCAGTAGGAGTCCCAACAGTTGGATCTCCAGTGATCATACATTTATTACTTATTTTGCGCATAGATGATCAATGCATTAAAGTGGAAAACCCCTTTAAGCCACTGCACCTAGGATTGAACTCCGGACAACTCCTAGGTTTCCCTCAATGGGGTTTCTGATACTGATAGACTGATAGTCCCTCACAGACACTGGAGCATCAGCGTCCTATACAAGAATTTAAAGTGCAGGTTCACTTTACGAGTCTAAAGGCGCTCATATATCTTAGGGTGCTTGCGCATTGCATTCTGTGTTCCCGTTGGGGCATACGCCCGAAATACCCCAGCAAAATAAGGGTCCGCACGCATGCACGGGAAGGGCCAATGGTGATGGTAGCGTGAACATACTCTCTGCCATGCACTTTTTTCGGGAGTGTACGCCTACAGGAAGTGGACACTCAGACGTAGTAGGGGGATTTTGAATGTATGCCCTGACGGGGACACAGAACCCAAAGTGCAAGTACCCTTGGAAAGCCGTTTGGCAGAAAGTTGTCTCCTCCATTTACATGCACGCTGGGCTCGGCTGAGTGTGCATGGGTTTCGAATGGAGGTGGGACTAAATAACTGCTAGACATCTTTGGAGTGGATTATCTCCCGGGAGTAAAAAATTCACATAGTGCAGACTGCAGTCGATATATTATGGATGTATCTTGGCAGGTTTAGAGAGCTGATGTTAAAGATTTACTGCTGCTCATTAATTACTTGGTCTCCACAGGACAGTGCTGAAATATAAGATGGGATTTCGGTGCCAAAGTTGTAATATCTAAATGTATCATCAACAACCCAACAATCTGTAGACTAGCAATAAAAATGTTAACGTTCTGTAACGTGCACACCCACACCTCGGGACGCCCCTCCGATTTATGCCGCACTGGCAATGTCAAAATGTTTGAACAGTTTTGGAGGTAGAAACATTTTTAAGACCATTTGTTAAGCTCATATATGATGAATGTGTTTTCCAAGGCTATCGATTTCACACTCTGGTTTTGAAAGTTGAGAAAAAACATTAACTTTGACCTGACTTTTACCTTAGAACATTAAAATATGTTCCTCTCTACCTCTAAAATTCAACGAAGTCATGTTTTTGTTCTCAAAACACCATTTTCTGAAATTTGAACAGAGGTTGAGAGAAGAGAAACAGCAGGCCTCATTCAGACATCCGTTTTTTACAAAAGTGGTTTTCTACATATTATAGTGTACTAGAAATATGCCTGATGCTATCGCATCGGGAGTGCGGTGAAAACGTCACTGCTATTCCCCACGCAGGAGCAGTAACAGCCGCATCGTTACCGCGCATGCGCGGGTAGAGCGGGCAGAGCACGCAGTTGTGGCTGTTACTGTGCATGTGCGGGAATAGCGGTGACGTGAATGTACACATACACATCACCACTATTCTCGCGCATGCGTAGTAACGACATGGCTGTTACTGTGCCTGTGTGGGAATAGCGGAGACGTGTATGTCACTTGCGGCGGCTCCACGAACTGCGCCTGACGCGGTGCCTTGTGGGATTCGGGGACAGCGGTCAGAAGTCCCAACTGGGGATTATTATATAAGATGGGGCTGTTCACATGTTTGTAACTTTTTGCAGACCAAAGGCCCGCCAAAAAAATCAAGGAGACCGGTTTCTTTTTTATTGGTAAATTGCCTCTTTTCAGAGAGGAAGAGGACTACAACTCTAGCGCCACCTATGGGAAGTAGCAATTCTAAGGCTAAGTTCACACGTTGCGGAATTGCCGCGGAAATTTCCGCGGCAATCCCGCACTTCTCTGCCGCGGGAAATACGCATTTTTTTTGTATGCGTATTCCCGCCAGAAACTAGCGTTTTGCAAGTGTAATTAGCTTGCAGAATGCTAGCGTTTTCCTAGCGATCTGTAGTATCGCTTGGAAAACTGATTGACAGGTTGGTCACACGAGTCACACATAGTGTTTGATACGTGTGACCAACTTTTTACTATTGATGCCGCCTATGCCGCATCAATAGTGAAAAGATCTAATGTAAAAATAATAAAAAAATAAATAAATAATGATATTCTCACCTTCCGGGGCCCCCGCAGCTTTCCCGCCTCTCAGCGACGCTCCCGTTCCCAGGCGTCCTTTGCGACAGACCCCAGATGACGTAGCATCACGCGAGACCGCTACGTCATCTGGGTGATTCTCGCAAAGGACTCCTGGGAACCGGAGCGTCGCTGAGAGGCGGGAAGGCTGTGGGGGCCGCCGGAAGATGAGAATATCATTATTTTTTATTTTAATTATTGTTTTACCAGGGATATGGTACCCAGGGCCTGGAGGAGAGTCTTCTCTCCTCCGGACCCTGGGTACCATCGCACATGAACCGCTTACATTCCGCATAGCCACATGCGGAAAGTAAGCGGTTCAATTCATTCCTATGGCGGCGATTCTGCCGAGATTACGCAAAATTAATGAACATGTTGCTATTTTTTCCGCGAACATGTGGCCAAAACATGCGGAATCCATTAACATGTATAGAATGCTTAATGCTTGCGTTTTTTTTCACGTTTTTACCGTGGAAAATCGTGGAAAAAACGCGAAAAAAAACGCAAATATTCCTGAACGTGTGAACTTAGCCTAAAAGTCAATATCAACTCTCCAAGGAGCCTTGTCACATGACTTAGGATAAAAGCCAAAACCAAAATCTCAATTTACAGTGTGTTTTGGTGTACTGCCCCCTCATCAGTGCAAAGTGTGAGATCTGGTTTGGCTGGGTGATAGGCGTCTGGCCGGGATCCATGGGGTAACGTGGGCATGAGATTTCTATAAATCACCTTATCCGAGCACAATCACTCATCGCTAATAGACCTATATCGTGATCTGGACATAGATAAGAGTTGAACTGAATTCAACTGGTGATACAGCATTAGCACACACATGAAGCAGTCTTTATTCGGATTACACGGCTGTTTCGATGACAGTTCAGTATGGAATCATTTAGGTTTATTATGTTACATTTCTAAGTTATGTGAATCACAAAGGATTTTAGATAAATACATTTGCTCTCGATGTGACCTACAAATGTTCCCTAGCTTCAGTTTTTTGATCGCGCCAGCCAATGTGTGTTGTTTTAATCCAACTATTTGTTTGAAAAAAAAAAAAAAAAACAATCTGAACATGTTGGATTGTTTAGGTAAAATATGATATAACAATAACACAAGCCAAAAGGCATTAGAAAAAAAAAAAGAAGTTAACAATATATATTAAAGTGGTACCTGCTACAAAGGAGAGAAGTCAGCCTTACAGCCAACGTCTAAATGAATTCCCTGTGAAAATAATTGAAGCTCTCGCTGCCAGCTCCGCATTCACGTCTGCCAGCTGTGCCAATTTTAATTGTAATTTGTTGGACCGAAGTCTGAGATTTCAGAGGCAGCAACTGGAGAGGGAAGAAGCAGGGCAAGGATGTCAGAAACATTATTCCTTACTGTGCAGAAGAACAAAAGATAAACAGTTTTGTCAGGATTCAATACACCGGAGACTTTTTTTTTTCTTTGTTGAAGTTCCTATTGTTATATGAATATACATCAGATTCAGTTTACTGCTGTCTGGAGAATATTCTTCATTTTAATATTCAAGAAAAAGACACAAAACCCATTTTAGAGAAACTGTAATAATAATAATAATGACGCCAGCACCCCATCCTGAATACAATCAGGGCACCACCCCTCGGTAATTTCCTGGACAGTTTGTAAAAATGGGGCACTTTTAACCCAATAGCCATACAAAAGTGGGAAGATCTACGGCCCCACAATTCTGACATAAGGCTACATTCCAACGATGAGTTTTTGGTGAGTTTTTTTACACTGCGTAATTTTGAAAAAAATGCAAGTAGTCTATTTTAAATAATGGGTGCAGAAAATCTGCAACAGAAAAAACTCACCAAATACTCATCATGGGAACTTAGCCTTAGGGCTCTTTCACATGTCCTGATATTTCCGGTACTGGAAAAAAATAGTACCAGAGATATCAGTGTCCATGTGTTTAATACTTGTGGCGCTTGTGAGCTGCATCAATATCACATGTACCGGCGCCTGACAAAAGCCTGCAAATTTTGTGCTGTTCTCAGACGGTGGGTGCTGAAGACAGTTCACATCATTATCCCCTGCTCTGCCTGCGATCAGTGCGAGTAGGGGACATAGTTGAGAGTTATATTCAAGTATAAAACTTAGAATAAAATAAAAAACAACAATATTCCTCACCTGTACGAAATTGAAAGAATCCATGGTGTCCCACACCGTAATCCTTCTGTGCAACATTTGCTCATCGGAGGCTACCGCTCAGGCTGAAGAGCAGAGGAGAATGACTCACTGCAGCGAGAGCGGGCCCATGAACTGCGGTGACCTCAATAGCACCATGAGAAAAAGTCTCACAGTGCCGAGCTCATTGAGATCACAATGGTTCAGGGGCCTGGCTGGGAACGCAGCCTCAGTGATCTGCGGTTACCTTGAGGAAGTCACCACTGCTCACTGACACTGCGTTTGCAGCAGCTCATTCACCAGTGGTTCTCAGCCTGGACGGTCGCATCTTGGCACCGTCCAGGTTGAAAACTATTTATTGCAAACATGGATTACGGCGTGGGACAGAATGTCGGACAGGTGAGGGATATGGTTGTTTTTGTTTCTCTACAGCAGACCTTGGCTTCAATGGAATGGGCTGCAGGTGATTATAACTGCGTTTGTTATTATTAAATAAAAAAGTAAAACTCTGTCTTTTTATTTTAAATAAAATATTTTATTCTGGCTGTGTGTTTATTTACCATACAACTATGGGATTAGTAATTGATGGGTGTCCTATAGACGCCTCTTCATTACTAAGCCATGAGCTTGATGTCACCGGACAATACAAAGGTGACATCAACTTTAATGGGACTACATGTGTAAGTGTCTCCGATACGTGTGGAAACTGTCACCACATGTACTGGAAACACTGATGTGTGAAAGAGCCCTTAGGCTGCTTGAAATGTTACAAAATATTTGCACAACACAAACTTTTTGGTGTTTTTACACATTCCTAATCATCTTTGCCAACGTTTTGAAAAGTTGGTGGAGCTTGGGTGGGACAGGGTGTGGCTGAAAGCACCCAACAAATCTGCTCAGCATCCGCCCCATATGCATACCCTAAACCTAGCAAAGAACAGTGTGCAGCAGGTGACCGTTACCGGTAAACTGTGGGCCTTTTTTTGTCAATGTACTAAATTCTTGATGATGGTAGTACCCACCCACAGAGTACGGCCAAAAAGCTCATCAAATTTGTCAAAATTTTTGAGAGACAAAATGTAATTGGTGCCTGTATCGTTATGAAAAATATTTAGAATTGAGAGTCCTCAGTGGTTGATACCTTTTAATGGCTAACTGAAAAGATGGTAACAAATTGCAAGCTTTCGAGACTACTCAGGTCTCTTCATCAGGCAAAGACTAAAACACGGTACGAAGATACACATCTTTCATGTATCGTAATGGTCATCTATCATATGCGTGTAGGGTTGTCTTTAAAGGGAATCTGTCACCCCATTTTTCGACCATCAGCTGTAGCCACCGCCATCAGGGGCTTATCTACAGCATTCTTGAATGCTGTAGACAAGCCCCGATGTCACCTGAAAGAGAAGAAAAACAAGTTATATTATACTCACCCAGGGGCGGTCCGCCGTCCGGTCCGGTCCGATGGGCGTCGCGGTCCGGTCCGGCACCTCCCATCTTCTAGCGAAGCCGGCCTCTTCTTAGCTGGTGCCGGACCGGACCGCGACGCCCATCGGACCGGACTGCGGACCGCCCCTGGGGAGTATATTATAACTCGTTTTTCTTCTCTTTTAGGTGACATCGGGGGCTTATCTACAGCATTCCAAAATGCTGTAGATAAGCCCCTGATGGCGGTGGCTACAGCTGATGGTCGAAAAATAGTGTGACAGATTCCCTTTAAAACAATACCTGCTTATATATATATAATCAAGCACATATATTAATAATGGTAAGCACGTGTTCCGTAATTATTTTGTGTACGATGATTTGAGCCATGGCAGGTTGTACTTTGTTTATCCCTGGCCTCATTCACCCAGTAAGTATTTGGTCAGTATTTTACATCAGTATTTGTAAGCCAAAACCAGGAGTGGAACAATCAGAGGAAAAGTATAATAGAAACACGTCACCACTTCTGTATTTATCACCCACTCCTGGTTTTGGATTACAAATACTGATGTAAAATACTGACCAAATACTGAAAGTGTGAACATGGTCTTAATAGGTGCAGAAATGGTGTAGAAAATCTGCAACATCAAAAACTAACCAAAAACTCATAATGGAAACTTAAACTTAGGATATGTTCACACAAATTTTTTACATGGATTTTGAAGTAGTATTGCTTCAAAATCTACATCAAACATCTCTTTAAAAACTCTATGATGTGGATTTTAAACTGGTTCTGTTTCGAAATACATTTAAAATAATCAGTGTGAACACACTCTTAGGGTACATTCATATGAATGAGCACAGATTCGATGGGTAATTGCTCTGGAATCCCCTGTAGAGACCCAGAGGTTTCTGTTGTGGATATTCAGGTCTACAGATTCCTGCATGGATGTAAGATCCACGACTGGACATGCTCTGGCCACATCTGCCCTTGTTGCTGGGTAGCGCAGACGGACCCTAGTTCGGCTAGGACTTGTGTCCATCCAGATGTTTTTCCTGTATCTCTGTACTGAGCTCATTCGTTTGATGTAATTTCGTCTCTACTGGAACCATGGTCTAAGCTACTTCCGATTTACATTTCTAGGATTCAGTCCCTGGCTGCCAATTATAGTTTGTACTAGCTCTGGTTAATGCCTGTTGCGATCAGCTCCTTTGACGCTAGTGAATATTCCTGTCTCAGACCTTGACTCATTTAGAGCCCATTCTTCAGCCTGATGATTTAGTCCCCATCCCTATGTCCTGGTTTCCTGCCATCAAGCTGCATCGGCCAGCAGCTACAATGAGAACTTAACCCCGGGTCACCGTGTAAGTTCAAAACCCTGTACAGCAGATGAAGAGTGAAGGCCAGGGCTTTCCTGGCACATGATAGTCGTAGAAGCTAGAGCAAAGCCTCAAAGTTCTACTTACAGTACGTCTGCCAGGCGATCTCGGACTGTTGCATTATTCCTCAACAATAATGAGAAACTTAATAAAGATGTGATGAGCATTATCAAAAATAGGGCAAAGTGAACATAGAGGAATTGCTCATTATGACCAACGAATTCTTTGAAAAGAGGTTTCCCTTGAACCAGTTTTGACGAATCTCCCGTAAGGTATTTAAGGGGCTTTCTTGTGATCATCTCAGAAAACTTGCCTAATTGCACTGATAAATCTACCCTGGTGTCTTGTACGGCTTAAGGGTATGCCACACTAAACAGCATCGCTAACGAGATCGCTAAAATACGTCACTATTTAGCGATCTCGTTCGTGACGCTAACGTGTGTGGCATGTAGCAACGACGTGGCCCCTGCTGTGATCTCGCTGATCGTTCACTAGAGTTCTGGACCGTATTTAGATCGTTGGCGTCCCGCTGGTGAGCCTATATCGCTGTCTGGCACCTTTTGTGAGCGATGTGCGCTGTTTTTTTACATCGCAATGACCGTTAAAGTCGTTAATGAGATCGCTAACCGCTTATGAGTCGTTAACGAGATCACTAAGTGTGGCAGCTACTAGAGACATTAAAACGATCACAAAAACGATCTCATTAGCTTGCGTCGTTATTGAGATCGCTAACGAGATCACTAATGTGGCAGTACCTTCAGTGCCACAGTGAAACAATGATGTATTCTTTGTTATCAGTTTTAGCGAGAGCTTATTGTGAACAAATATGGCTTTAAATTCCAAACATTTAGGATGCAGTATTTCTTTTCTACAGGTTATGGTGTCATTCAGAGTTTTAGGAACAGAAGAGTCCAAAAAAGCTCTCAAATGTAATCCAGCCATCGGGCCAGTGATAGCATGTGGTTCTGATAACAAGGTCATCACGAGGAGTTTCAATAAAACAGAGACGGGTGAAAATACGTCCAAGAGTGATACAGTTCAGGAGTCTGGTATATTGGGAACAGTTAATGCTTGTATTCGAGATGGATAAGCATTACTCACCTTTACAACACAAAGGTTGTACTTTGAATAGTACAAAGGGATCCTGTCACCTACAAAAACCCGTTTAAATTACATTTGGCTGACTTAATGGAAATGCAGCTGCAGGGAGAAAATGAAATTATATTCTCCCTGCAGCTGCTTACTTCAAGTCATTGGGCAGTGCAGGGAGTGGTTACAGTCACTGCTCTCTATGTTATGAATGCGGTGTACTCCCTTCCCGGCTTTTTGATTGACAGCCTGCTCTGCTGCATGTGTGTATGCAACTTGTAAGCAGAGCAGGCTGTCAGTCAATGTGCTGGGAAATGATTACAGCGCGCTTATAATGCACAGTGATTGTAACCGCTCCCTGCACCGACCGCCTCGACAGCTGAAAACAAGCGGCTGCAGGGAGGACATAACTTCATTTTCTCCCTTTAGCCACTGTTTTAGTATGGCAGCCAGACACGACTTACACACTATATTCCTGCAGGTTACCACTATATCAGCAGAATAATGTTTTCAAAGGCAACAGGTTCTCTTTGAATTGGTTCTTCATTTTGGACAGGACATCCCAATTTGAAGGTTTTCCAATGATTCACATGACATTCAAGGGAATGTCCATGAGACCGTAACATTTTTATCTTTCATCTGATGGAGCTGTTTTGATAGCAAGGGCCAAGAGAGCCCTGCCATGTAATGCTATTCTCCTGCAGCACCAGCACAGGAAAAATGGAGCATGACACAGCTCCAATTAACTGGAGCTGTGTAATACAGGAGCTGTCGTTAACAATCACGGGTGGAGCAAACTCCACCTGCAATTGTTAACCAATTAAATGCTGCTGTCAATCTCTGAGAGAATGTAACCTGTGACGTCGGGCGAGTGTGTACTTACTTCCGCCCATCAGCACGCCATGACGTGATCGTGGGTCCCCCGATGGGTTGGCAAGGCTTCAAAGGAGACTGATTTCTGCTATATACAGCGATGCTTCAAGTGCCGTAGGGAGGGTTAACAAAATCAGTAAAAAGTAAATAAATAAAAAAAGTTTTAAAAATATGAAAAAAATAAAAATAAATAGAAGTTCAAATCACCTCCCTTTTCCCCAGTGAAAATAAAGATATTAAAAAAAATAAAAAAATACACATTTGGTATCGTCACATTTAGAAAAGTCCGATTAATCAAATATATAAACCATTAAACCGAATCGGTAAACAACGGAAAATTTCAAGAACGCCAAAATTAATTATTTTTTTAAGATTGCCACAATTCCACAAAAAAATGCTGTAACAAGCGATGAAAAAGTCAAATTATTCCAAAATGGTACCAATGAAAACATCTTCTCACCCCGCAAAATTCAAGCTATCAAAACAGCTCCATCAGATGAAAGATAAAAATGTTACGGTCTCAGAAAATGGCGAGAACTCCCACCAATTTTTTTTTTTGCAAACTTCAGATTTTTTCTGAATCGCCATAATCGTATTGATGTGGAGGACCATATTGCATGGTCATATTTAAAATAAAATGTACACTGTAAAAACAATTCCCAAAATACAATGTCAGAATAAATTTTTTTCCACAATTTCACCGCACTTGAATTTTTTTTTATGTGATAAAATGAATGGGGTCATTCAAAAGTACAACCCGCAAAAAACAAGCCCTCATAGGTCTATGTGGATGGAAAAATAAGAATTATGGCTCTGGTAAGAAGGGGGAGGGAAAACGGGAAACGAAAAGCGAACATTGGCACGGAGCCAAGACGGACTTGAGGGAGTTACACCCACAATTCACTGAATGACTAATTCATTTTCACCTCTGACTTTGGTATTAAAAAAAAAAACCTACATGTGTGAACGGGTGTGTATCTGGGGGGGTATGTGCCTAGGACGCAGAGGGCAGGATGCGGTGGTGGGGTGGCTTCTGCCATGATTGCGGCAGTTTAAAAATTCTCAAATGTGCCGGCGCTTTAGCAGAGCAATCAGCAGTGACATATCTAGCAGCTGCAGACTTATGGGGAGAGACAGTATAAGAACGGGAGCTCCGCAGTACTGCCCTGTGCACTGATGAGCTGCCAGCCAATCAGTGCACAGTTACCGCCTCTGCACCGCAGAGCAGGAGTGGCGCTCACTGCCCAGCCTTTGGGTGAGAATGCAGTCCAGTGCTGGTTGGCCGGCATCTGCCAATCACTGCTAGGCCGGTGTCACACTTGTATGTGTGATGCGAGTCTCTTGCATCAACACCTGGCACTGCTGCCGGCACTCAGACCGGTTGAAATAGAAGTCAAGTGAGTACAGCACTGTGATGCACGGGTGCGCCATGTTATAAGTGTATGTGTGCATCATGTCTAGTGTATTAGTGGTGTGTGGCTGGTAATAGTCCTGAGTGACATGTTTAGGTGATGGCGATATGATTAACGGTGTAGTATTACATTTCTGGTGCATTATAAAAAGGCATATATATTTATTGTTTACATAAAATAACTACCGTAATCTTTCCAGAGTGTCCTCGTACTCTGGATCCCCCAGATGCAGTGAGGGAGCAGTCCGGCTGCATGGGGAGGAGGAGTAAAATCTGTGATCTTCCTTCACTCCCTGCATAAGAGTATGTTTTTGCAGAATTTCTTTAGTAATATTATAATTTTAGAATATTATAATAAATATGTATTATTATCCCTCCCCACAAAAAAATGGATATGGAATAACTATGATCTCAGAGGGTCTAACTGCTGGCATCCCTAGCGATCCCAAGATTGATGCTCAGCAACCCCATCACATCAAAAGCAGAGCACAGTCACACAAAAGCAGAGCACAGTTTGTGGCCCTTTCCGGCAGTACCATACACAAGGAATGCAATAGAGGGCTAGCATGCGCTCCTCTGCTCCGTAGATATTGGATACCTTTTTTCTTAAAAACCCTTTAGGCACATAAAATGCTAAAAAAACACATTTGTATCTCTCTATATATACACTGATCAAAAAAATAAAGGGAACACTTAAACAACAGAATATAACTCCAAGTAAATCAAACTTCTGTGAAATCAAACTGTCCACTTAGGAAGCAACACTGATTGACAATCAATTTCACATGCTGTTGTGCAAATGGAATAGACAACAGATGGAAATTATTGGCAATTATCAAGACGCACTCAATAAAGGAGTGGTTCTGCAGGTGGGGACCACAGACCAGATCTCAGTACCAATGCCTTCTGGCTGATGTTTTGGTCACTTTTGAAAGATGGTTGTGCTTTCACACTCGTGGTAGCATGATACAGACTCTACAACCCACACAAGTGGCTCAGGTAGTGTAGCTCATCCAGGATGGCACATAAATGCGAGCTGTGGCAAGGTTTGCTGTGTCTGTCAGCGTAGTGTCCAGAGGCTGGATGCGCTACCAGGAGACAGGCCAGTACACCAGGAGACGTGGAGGGGGCCATAGGAGGGTAACAACCCAGCAGTAGGGCTGCTACCTCCGCCTTTGTGCAAGGAGGAACAGGAGGAGCACTGCCAGAGCCCTGCAAAATGACCTCCAGCAGGCCACAAATGTGCATGTGTCTGCACAAACTGTTAGGGTGAGTTTCCACGGTCAGGAAACGCTGCGTGTTTGGCGCTGTGCGCTGGCGCAGCGCCAAACACGCAGCGTCCAGATGTTACAGCATAGTGGAGGGGATTTCAAGGAATCCCGTCTCCACCATGCGTAACAATACGCAGGTGGCAAACCTGCGTAAACGGACATGCGGCGCGTCTTTTTAGACCGCAGCATGTCCTCGCGTATTGCGGCGACGGTGCGTCGCCGCAACAGAATTAACACAGGGCTGTGCAGCCCTGCGCTCTTTCCGGAGGTGTTCCGGAGGTGTCCTGAACACCTCCGGAAAGATCGCGCGTCATAAAGGGGGCGGGGCTTAGACGGAGCGGAATTTCCGCTCCGTCCAAAGCGCTATGGTTCCGGACCGTGGAACCATAGCCTTAGAAATCGACTCCGTGAGGATGGTCTGAGTGCTCGACGTCCACAGATGCGGGTTGTGCTCACAAGCCCAACACTGTGCAGGACGCTTGGCATTTGCCACAGAACACCAGGATTGGCAAATTCGCCACTGGCGCCCTGTACTCTTCACAGATGAAAGCAGGTTCACACTAAGCACATGTGACAGATGTGACAGAACCTGGAGGCATCGTGGAGAGCGATCTGCTGCCTACAACATCCTTTAGCATGACAGGTTTGGCAGTGGGTCAGTAATGGTGTGGGGTGGAATTTCTTTGGAGGGCTGCACAGCCCTCCATGTGCTCACCAGAGGTAGCCTGACTTCCATTAGGTACCGAGATGAGATCCTCACACCCCTTGTGAGACCATATGCTGGTGCGGTTGGCCCTGGGTTCCTCCTAATGCAGGACAATGCCAGACCTCATGTGGCTGGAGTGTGTCAGCAGTTCCTGCAAGATGAAGGCATTGAAGCTATGGACTGGACTGCCCGTTCCCCAGACCTGAATCTGATTGAATACATCTGGGACATCATGTCTCGCTTCGTCCACCGTCATGTTGCACCACAAACTGTCCAGGAGTTGGCGGACGCTTTAGTCCAGGTCTGGGAGGTGATCTCTCAGGACACCATCCGCTGCCTCATCAGGAGCATGCCCAGGCGTTGTAGGGAGCTCATACAGGCACATGGAGGCCACACACACTACCGAGCATCATTTTGACTTGTTTTAAGGACATTACATTCCACTTTAGTTTTGTGGGTGACTCCAAATCCAGGCCTCCATTGGTTAATAAATTTGATTTCCATTGATGATTTTTGTGATTTTGTTGTCAGCACATTCAACTTTGTACAGAACAAAGTATTTAATGAGAATATTTCATTCAGATCTAGGATGTGTTATTTCAGTGTTCTCTTTATTTTTTTGAGCAGTGTGTGTATATATATATATATATATATATATATATGTATATACACATACACACACTGTATATATACTGTACACACATACATACAGTGGGTATGGAAAGTATTCAAACCTCTTTAAATTTTTCACTCTTTGTTTCATTGCAGCCATTTGGTAAACTCAAAAAAGATCATTTTTTTCTCATTAATGTACACTCTGCACCCCATCTTGACTGACAAAAAACAGAAATGTAGACATTTTTGCAAATTTATTATAAAAAGAAAAACTGAACTATCACATGGTCTTAAGTATTCATACCCATTGCTAAGTATTGAGTAGAAGCACATTTTGAGCTAGTACAGCCATGAGTCTTCTTGGGAATGATGCAACAAGTTTTTCACACCTGGATTTGGGGATACTCTGCCATTCTTCCTTGCAGATCCTCTCCAGTTCCGTCAGGTTGGATGGTGAACGTTGGTGGACAGCCATTTTCAGGTCTCTCCAGAGATGCTCAATTGGGTTTAGTTCAGGGCTCTGGCTGGGCCGGTCAAGAATGGTCACAGGGTTGTACTGAAGCCACTCTCCTTTGTTATTTTAGCTGTGTGCTTAGGGTTATTGTCTTGTTGGAAGGTGAACCTTCAGCCAAGTCTGAGGTCCAGAGCACTCTGGAAGAGGTTTTCATCCAGGATATCTCTGTAGTTGGCCGCATTCATGTTTCCTTCAATTGCATTGAGTCGTCCTGTCCCTGCAGCTGAAAAACACCTCCATAGCATGATGCTGCCACCACGTTTCACTGTTGGGATTGTATTGGGCAGGTGATGAGCAGTGCCTGGTTTTCTCCACACATACCGCTTAGAATTATCACCAAAAAGTTCTATCTTTGTCTCATCAGACCAGAGAATCTTATTTCTTATAGTCTGGGAGCCTTCATGTGTTTTTAGCAAACTCTATGCAGGCTTTCATATGTCTTGCACTGAGAAGCTTCCGTCAGGCCACTTTGCCATAAAGGCCTGACTGGTGGAGGGTTGCAGTGATAGCGGACTTTGTGGAACTTTCTCCCATCTCCATACTGCATCTGTGGAGCTCAGCCACAGTGATCTTGGGGTTCTTCTTTACAACTCTCTCACCAAAGCTCTTCTCTCACGATTGCTCAGTTTGGCTGGACAGCCAGGTCTAGGAAGACTTCTGGTGGTCCCAAACTTCTTCCATTTAAGGATTATGGAGGCCACTGTGCTTCAAGGAACATTGAGTACTGCAGAAATTCTTTTGTAACCTTGGCCAGATGTGTGCCTTGGGCAGGTCTGTGCCTTGCCACAATTCTGTCTCTGAGCTCCTTGGCCAGTTCCTTTGACCTCATGATTCTCATTTGGTCTGACATGCACTGTGAGCTGTGAGGTCTTATATAGACAGGTGTGTGTCTTTACAAATCAAGTCCTATCAGTTTAATTAAACACAGCTGGCTCCAATGAAGGAGTAGAACCATCTCAAGGAGGATCACAAGGAAATGGACAGCATGTGACTTAATTATGAGTGTCTAAGCAAAGGGTCTGAATACTAATTACCATGTGATATTTCAGGGTTTTTTTTAATAAATTTGCAAAAATTTCTACATTTCTGTTTTTTCAGTAAAGATGGGGTGCAGAGTGTACATTGAGAAAAAAAATTAACTTTTTTGAATTTACCAAATGGCTGCAATGAAACAATGTAAAATTTAAAGAGGTCTGAATACTTTCCGTACCCACTGTATATCTCTACATCTATACTTTTTTTTGTTTTGTTTTACAACAAATTACTGTGGTTTTACAATGCAGCTTTTGGCATTGTGGTTTGTGGGAAAGTGAGAGGAGGGGCTACTATGCAAACAAGGCAGTGTGGGGGGGACACAGAAGTTTGGACAGTGTGACAGTTACAACTAATAAGGGCAGACAGCTAGGCAATTTGAGCTCACAGTAGTGTATAGTCCTTGTACCGTATGATCAATAGTATTTTGGGCATTTTGGGCTAAAAATATTTTTGCAAATGGTTTACCGTACATTAAAAATCTTGCACCGTTTGGCTTTTAAAACAGTTTATGTCTCTACACGTTGCTGGCTGCCGATTTATCCAAGACTGTCAGCGAGTTTCATTTGTAACTCTGTAATCTTTCTCCTCTCAGCTGATTTATGACCACATCAAAGTCGAGATTTATTTGGATGTGGTCCTAAATCAGCAGAGAATAGCCCAGAAAAAGACAGGCAAGAGTTACAAACTTCCTGATAGATGAGTAAGAAAACAAAAAGCCTGTAAAAGTGAGACTGTACAAAATTTGTAATAAAACCTAATTGCAAAACAATTTCATGGGCTCTACCCTTCTCCTTGTAGGCCGAAGGTCACTTTAAGCTCGAAGCCTGCAGAAATAAGGAACGCCCATTCACAGGACGATGACGTTCCAGCACAAGTGGCGGATGACATTATCCTATTACTTCACCTGCACTTGGACACTAAAAGAAGACTCGGCTGGTGGCCTCATTTTTTTTTTTATAATATTTCCCTTATATTTTGGGGAGGGAGAGGGGTTCTCAAGCATTATTACTGTTTAAGAGTTACTGAAGAAATATTTGGCACTCAGACTATTTTATAAGTGGGCACTCAGGGTATTATTGGTTTTTAAGGGGGCACGTTGGTTATTAATATAGGTAAACGTTGTTTTAAATGTATGTGGCAGCCTGGGAGTGCGGCTGCAGGGAGAAAATTTGATTATCTTCTCTCTGCAGCCACTCTACTCCAGTCATCGGGGCTGGAGGCCGTGAACAGTCAGCGTTCCCTACAAAGTGAGTGAGCTTTAATCACTACCCCAGCTCCTTGTCAGTCAAGGAGAGATGGATGCGATTCTACAGCGCTGTGTAGAGAGCGGTGACTGGTACAGCCCCAGCTCCTCCCGGATGACCAATTCCCCCAGGAGCTGCTGGCTTTCAGTAAGTGGTGTGCCCGCAGAGGATACAGAGTGAGTGGTGGCTGTAAGTACACCATGGCACTTTGACCACTCGTTTGTCAGAAATGTGCTGCAGAGCGACCCGTCAATCAAGGTACCGGCAGGGGTGTATAATTTAGACTCCATTTGCAGCTACAAAAGCTACAACTGAGACGCACCTTTAATGCACTATATAAGATATTAGCGCTGCATCTATCCAAATATTAAATGTAGACAGAAAACACAAAACCAGCACGTACAGAAGAAAATGGTGATAGAAGATTTATTCAGTTTTGCAAATAAGTTACAATGTGCTTTTGGTAAGTGGAATAAAACTTTTAGTCATTTCAAGGCAGTTTTAGGTCTCACGAAATGCTGCATGGAGCGACAGTGATTCTGAATGAGGAAGAAATTAAACTCAAAGCTGAAAGGTAAGTTTTCATTGGCGTTCGCTGAACTGAATAAAAAGCGAGTGACAACTCTTCCTAATTGTGATGGCATAGAAAAGCTCCAACACTGCACTCCATGCACCTAACCTCAGCTAAGCCAAACACAAGGCGTCCATCTCCCACCTCATGTACAATTACCACTCAAGTAGATGGAGTGGAAACTGGCTCCACTCAAAGTGGGGTCTGCAGCGTCCCCCAAGATTACATGAATAAAAGGAGCTGAGGCCAGAAAAAGACTTTTACATGTATGCGGCTTCTGATTACATTTGATCTTACTTTTCCATCCTAGGTAACCAAAGAAGGGCATTGTTGGCAGACAGGACGAACCAACCATATATATGTTGCCGCTGCAGCAACTCACTGGCATTGGAACTACAGAGATTGTCTGCAGCGATCATATGTGCATGGACAGTGCATATTTAATTCAGGACCGTTAACTGCGACCTTAAGGGTTCACACTAGGTAAACTTTAAAAACCCTGGACAACCCTTAAGGGTTAGTTGGACCTGTGTGGTCTGTCTTCTTCATTGGCCCTTTTGCCAGTCTAGATGATTCTATATAATCTCTTAGAGACCATCTAACAGTTTGCATAAAGTTAGAAAAAAAGTTTGCTTTTTTTGTTAAAGAAACTGCACTCCTGTTTATAAGTCGTTTCTGGTATTGCAGGTCACTGAATGGGGCTGTGTTGCAATACCAGCAAAAGCTGATTTAACATGATGGAGCGGTCTCTAATAGTGAATTTGAACTGGTCGATTTCAGTCATTAAACAACCACCGACTGTCTATATACAACCAACTGGTAGTTAATTTACTGGGCTCTTTACAGTGATGGGGACAAAATGATGGCAATACGTATTTGGGAGCAAATCTCCTGTTTACAACGGGCAATGTGCTGCCGAACGATAATTTTTATGCACGCACAAAAATTATCGCACCTGACAAGTGTTTTGCTCACTTGTTGAGTATCTCATGTCCTGTTTACATAGGCTAATAGTTGGGAATGATAATTAGGTTGTCTAAATGGGCCAAAAATTGAGAAAAAAAGAATAAGAAACCTTATCCAACTTCATGTAACCGCCATCTGTTTTACTGCAAAGACATGCTGCTGAAAACGAATCTATACTTTTCGACTGGTCTCTAGATGTGGAGATGGCATATACACTTCATAGTAATACCTACATTACATAGCATCAGAAGCCACAGAAAAAAAATATATATATTTTGATTTTACATTCATTGTAATAGACTGTAAATCACACAGAGGGAAGCAGAGGAGAAAAATAAAATACTGGTCAGAACATGCACAGGGAAGACAAGATCCCGCTTCTGGTTATACTGACACCTCTACAGTAAATGGACAGGAAGCAACTGCTGGAAGACTCCTCCACCGACTATAAACCCATATTCAGGAGACGTGTGGAGAAGTGATGACTTCTTAGGGATTTGATGTGTGACTTACAAACATAAACACCATATGCCGTTGGTTATTACCTACAGCACCAGAGGAAATTGCAAATTTGGTGGCAAAGTGATAAAAAGACATCTGCTTGAACATGCTTTTAGTGTGCATCCGGAGATAAGCGAGGGGTCGTCTTCAGCAATTTCTGTGCCGGGGATTGTGCAACACTCAAATATATTAACAGAAGACACAATTGTAAAGTGAGGAGCAACAGAAGAGATTGGGAGGAGGGTGGAGAAGAAGACTTAGCGACACAGTATAGAAATGGTTTTGCAATGTAATAAAGTTAAAAAAGACAGCATGAGCAGGTGGCAATGTAGTTAATGTAGCTAACGCACTTTCCTTCATGCCCCTGGTAAAAAAGTCAAATTTTTCATGCGCTTAACCCCTCTGCCTGCAAATCTGTTGAACGGTATCTTACAAATATTTGCCTCATGATACAAACAAATAAGTGCAAACTGGTAAGGTCCCTATATTAACTGTAAATGATTTTATATACAAGAAAACTGGTCTGACTACACGTGGATCATAGTAAGATCGTATAACTCGTTTATAGCATGGAGCAGTATCCGCTACACGGGCCTCCCCGGCCACCTTCTTCATTAGACAACCTAACGCCTCTGTTGTGAGATTCGCTTTCCCATAGTCCTGGGGTCTGTATTATCTTTTCCACAAGTTCTTCAAAGGCACACTGAACTCCGTCTCTGGTCTTTGCACTAGCCTCTGGAATAGACAGAAGAAAAAAAAATGAATTAGCACTGGAGAACAGAAGATTATTCTTCCAGATTACCCCCTACACATGCACACTTGGCTTGGCCAGGAAGAGCCCACGTTTCCAGTAGGGAGAAAATTGCTGGCAGATACCTCTGACTTCTGTCCCATCTTGTTTGAGAACAAAGGATTGTATATGTTGAAATCCAACAAGCCCAACTCTGCTTTCCCGACACTCTCTTACACATTATATGGTCTCCAACATCCATATAATGTTTGTGAGTACTAAAAAGGGTTATCCCATCTCAACCTTTAATGGTTCCTTCCAGGCTGTGACCATCAAAAGTGAAGGTATGGAAACCGTTCAGAGCATCTGAGCTATGTTGCTTCCATAAGTCTTATTCAATTCTATGGGGATTATGTAAAGAGAATAGGTCAGCCACTCCCGGAATTTCCAATGCTTAGAGCCGGGACAGAACTACTCTCGTTCATGGCCGAGATGGGAATAACCCTCTAGGTCCATTACCAAGTCTTTTTTAGGTTAGAAGCACAAAAGGTCCCAGTAGAATAGCGGTTTGCAGCTGTTCCTAAGATCGCCATCCAATATTTCACTCCTAGATGGAAAAAAATCTGCATTTTTCACAATGTAAATGGCGAGGCTAAACATAGCAGGCGATGTGCAGCACACGAAAAGTAATACATGCAGAGGTTAAAGAGGTTGTCTCATCTTCTCAAGCTCACTTCACCTGTTTGTTGGGGAGAAGTATGACTGACTGTTCGGACCAGCGGCATTATTGAGCCACTGGCTCAAAGCGCCCACTCCTATCATGCTGTTTCATAGCAGCATCGGAGGAGAGCAGTGGAGCTCAAGCTGGCAGGGATCAAGCACTAACGGTGAACTCCAGCTTCAGAGCCGCGCTTACAAGCTCTTCTGGAAAAAGGCATGTGTTCTAGCAGAAGTGACCAGAAATCTAGGCAAAGAGCTATAAAGACAAAAAAATGAACACTTTTTGAGAACACAAAAAGGCAATAAACATGTATAGAACGATAAATATATACATATTATGCATCGACAGAGTCAATGTATGCATATAAATATGGTAATAGATATCTGTGCACAAAGTATATGTATCTACATGGAAAATATGTTATATATAGATCATGCATCAACGGGATTTATGTGTGCACATAGTCCCATATACTGCACTATAATGAACATCACATTGAATGCTTCCTCATCTAGCTAAAGTTAGACATATAACTGAAATAGAAGCACACAATAAATGCCATTAAATAATAAAGCACATACAGAGAGAAAATCTGTAAGAGGTTAAGCAGAATACCTTTACAGTTATGTCAAAGTGTGGCGTCCACTCCGACGCGCGTTTCTGTATTGCACCTTCGTCAGGGGTACTGTGTAGGTGTTATGCTTAACCTCTTATGGATGCATAATATGTATATTTATTTATATTGTATACATGTTTATTGCCTTTTTCCGGATCTATATCTATTTGTAGACTGGTTTTACCTTTTTATGTAGATTACTTCTGTGTACTGTGTGCAACTGTCTTCTCAGTGCCACCACTGTACCATTTGTATTAATAAAAGTGTTTTTTTTTTAGCTTCTACAATTATTGAAGTTTTTTTCAAAATGGTCTACATAGTAAGACATATACGGCAAATATACATATAATTTATGCCGACTTGTTCTGAAACACTTTGATCTATACATACCGTATATTATCTGCACAGTTCTGTACTTTTTGACAACGAAGAGGATTTTTAGGAAATACATCGCAAAGTTGTTTTTTTTTTTTTTTACAGTACAATTACTTTGCAATTCTACGATAAAAGAAAAAAGGGAAAACTTTTCCAATATGAATAGATGTAAATAAAAGGAGAGAACAGTTGTCTGATTCTTCCCCTAGTTCACACCTTAGGGTTGCCAGGAAGGAAATGGTTAGGAACTGGTCCCCAAAAATAATAACTGGATCGGGTAATAATGTGGTGTCTAACCTAATCCCTAGAATAAGATTATAGGAGTTTAGATGCAGCTCCTGACTCCATCCATGGGACTGCACATTACAATAAGTGGCCGGTATCCTCCATGTGGGGAGGTGTAGTTACTTTCTATTAGTTATGGAGGGGAATGTGTAGAGTCCTGCGTGAATCTTAGCCGAGCTGTGCTCACAAAGGAATATGATGGAAACCAGATACACAGATGGGACAGGCGAGCTAGGGTCCTATGGTGGAGCACCTAGGGGCCGCATGTTGCCCTGGGCTGCCATCTGCCTACGACTTAGGCTCCTGCCAGGCTTGGAAAATTCCAGCTGCAAAACATCTTTTAAAATATAATATCCCAAGCACTTTTCTTAAAAAAAAAAAAAATTGATATTGTAAATGCCAGAACCTGATAAAACACAATCGCCGGCACGGCCGTAAAAGCGAGACTATAATCCATTAGCTGTGCGGTCCAATAAAATGAATACAATTTCTATTATATAAAATAATTAGCCAGAGTTCATTAAACCTGAATCATTAAGAGGTAGACTGACATATATATGCCCTGAAATCACCGGTAACTGATCGGGTGTAAATCTTCGGATCTCGCTCCTTTCGGCAGGCGTTATGCTGACTTTTTACTAAATCTAGATTTTACTGAAGGGCAATGACAGGTCCTGAATCCCGCAGAGCTGCACTCCGTAATCAAAAGAAAACACATTAGGTATCATTAAAATTTACTGCTCCGCTTTCCAGGGGTCAAGCCTTATGTTTCTTGGCAGACTGCACTTTGGTGAAAGCATGAAATTGTAATAAGTGGATGGTGGACATGGAGGTGAACTACTTGACCTCAAGAACTTGGGAGGGGTGCGCAAAAGGTATGTAGCGCTACGCGAGTCACCAGATTGACAAAGCTTTTATAAAATCACAAGGGGTTAAAGTGAGAAGAAGGCTCTCATGGTGTGTATCAGCATCAGCCACTGAAGACTTCTCTTTTCTATTAGATCTCAAATAATTTAACCAGACACCTCCTCCACGGGCAGCATACATAGAAGCTGAGGGTGCGTCAATACGGTACCCATACTGACGTGTCCACCCTTACAAATGCATTTGATTTGTGACAAGCTACAAAAACCCTTGTCAGGCTGCAATTCACATCACAACCACCAGGCACATTTAGCATACGCATCTCATGACATGAGTAATGCAAAATTCTTAAACCTGGTCAACTCACTGCATACAGTGAAGCCACAAGGTAAGGAAGGGCAGATCTGGATGTACTGGAACAGTTTTATTAAAGGAGTTGTCCAAGCTTGTGGATAAAGTCTGCACTCTATGTGACTGCAGGCTTGTGAATCATCATAACGTGCACAGTGCACAAGGTCAAAAGTCTTCATTTGTCATTTGCCCGCAAAAATGCGATTTGCATATTTCCAGCCCATATTTCAACTAGACATGTCCGGCTTCACTTACCGTATATACTCAAGTATAAGCTGACCCGAGTATAAGCCGACCCCCTAATTTTGCCACAAAAAACTGGGAAAACTTATTGACTCGAGTATAAGCCTAAGGGAAAAAATGCAGCAGCTACTGGTAAATTTTAAAAAAATAAAAATACATACCAATAAAAGTAAAATTAATTGTGATATCAGTAGGTTAAATGTTTTTGAATATCCATATTTAATCAGGAGCCCCATATAATGCTGCAGTTCAGGATGGCCCCATAAGATGCTCCATACAAAATACACCCCATATAATGCTGCACAAAGGTTAATAATGGCCCCATAACATGCTCCATAGAATATGCCCCATAAGCTGCTCCATAAAGGTTATGGCCCCATAAGATGCTCCATAGAATATGCCCCATATGCTGCTGCGAATAAAAAAAAAAAATGACTTGCTCATCTCCAGGCCAGGTTCCGGTGTCGCCGCTGGCTCAGGACCCTGGCACTAGCGATAGTCACCTGTCCCTGTTCCACCGCTGTGCGTGCACTAAACACGTCATCGCACCCTATGACCTGAACGTCACAGCCAGAGGACGCGGAGGACAGAGCGGCGGTGGAACGGGGACAGGTGAATTTAGCACGACATCCCCTGTCATACTCACCCCCTCCTGGCGCGTCTCTGCAGCCCCTACTTCTCCCATGGTCTCCGGCGCTACAGGTCTTCCTTCCTTCAGTGGTCACGTGGTACCGCTCATTAAAGTCATGAATATGCGCATATTCATAACTTTAATGAGCGGTACCAAGTGACCGCTGAACACAGGCGCTGGAGACCATGGGAGAAGCAGGGGGCTACAGAGACCGTGCCAGGAGGGGATGAGTATAAGTGACAGCCGTGCTCTCCCTCCCCCCGCCGATCCCCTGGTATATGACTCGAGTATAAGCTAAGGGGCACTTTCAGCCCTAAAAAATGGGCTGAAAATCTTGGCTTATACTCGAGTATATACGGTAGTTCACTTATAGTGAGCGAATATGTGCACATCTAGTTGGCACGTGACCGCATGTATGCAAATCGCATTATTGTGGTCACATGACAGCCCACGCTTAGGGAATCCTAACAGCGTACAGTGTGCGTGCTGTGAAGATTCACAAGTCCACAGTCACATAGAATGACTGCAGACCTGAACCTGGACAACCCTTTTAAGATTGACATCATATACACTGGAGTAAATTGTGCCACATTTATTAAAAGGCTTTGTCACAGTTTTTACTGTTCTAAAGTCAGAAAATCACAACTCTTATGAGCAGATTTGCGCTAAAATGTACAATGTTTTCTGACGCCCTGCCTAATAAAGCCTGTGTTGACGTTGTTGGATACACCATCCTATCTTTTTTTAACTTTAGACAAAAAAAGTTGCATAATTAGCAAACTTTTTTGAAGTTTTCTCTCAACCTGTAACACTTTGGGAGTTTGTTTAAGAAGCTTGTGTAAACTGCATGTAAGGCCCTGTTCACACTGCGAACCTACACTGCATTAAAGGTTCTGCCTGAATCTTCCTAAGGGGCCACAAACTGATATGACAAGAACGAAGCTGAAATAAACTTTTTTTTTTTTTTTTTTTACAGTGTGTCTTTTTTCATGGGCACAGAAAGATAGTCTACTACGTTTCTGTGTCAATTTCCCAGAGGAGCATGCATGGCTTAGACGTTTACTCACTCTTGACATGCCAGGCTTGGCACTCTTCACAAATGACGAATGCTATGGCCCCATTGGGGGTTTGTCTAAATCCTGTTCTTAAAGGAATTTTGGTGGAAGCCCTGAATGGACTGTAGAAACAGTACAAGTAGGACCCGAGCGGACCAGTAGGACCCGAGCGGACCAGTAGGACCCGAGCGGACCAGTAGGACCCGAGCGGACCAGTAGGACCCGAGCGGACCAGTAGGACCCGAGCGGACCAGTAGGACCCGAGCGGACCAGTAGGACCCGAGCGGACCAGTTGGACCCGAGCGGACCAGTTGGACCCGAGCGGACCAGTTGGACCCGAGCGGACCAGTTGGACCCGAGCGGACCAGTTGGACCCGAGCGGACCAGTTGGACCCGAGCGGACCAGTAGGACCCGAGCGGACCAGAGTAGGACCCGAGCGGACCAGTTGGTAATTTTGTAACTGCATGAGATATATATATGACACAATGAGCACATTTAACCCCTTCCTTACTAGCGGCATACATATACCACCCACATCAGGTGTGGGTATATAGAGCAGGCTCTGGAGCCGCTCCCACTCCATAAGGGCACAGCCGACACCATGTCTGACCCAGTTAAGTGGTTCAAAAAAATTTTGGCCGTCCGTTTGGGTGCCCTTTGCTCCTTCCACATCCAACCTTGACCCCCTGACCCAATGGACCCTGAAGGATTATCACATCAGCTGGAGGCCTACTGAAAGTCCCCACTGCACTCATCTTGGGAATCCTATAAAAAGTATTTAACACATAAGGTAAATGATGTAAGGAAAAAAGACCTGAAAACACAGAAATTGGCATTTTTCAGTCAAGCAGCGCCACCCACTCCCTCCAAAAATAAATGGCAATAAAAAGCAATTAAAATGTCATCTCTGACTAAATGGTACCCATAAAAGCTACAGGTCTCCACGCAAAAGTAAAATAAAAAAGGAATCGCTCTGTAAAGGGGTGGAAAAAACTAAAGTGCAAAATTGAAATATTGACTGCGTCATTAACATTTTACAGAGCTGAACATTTTTGTTTTGATGTTTGAAATTTTTCTCATCTTCTTTAAAAGTCATAACTTTTTTTTAGTTTTCCATTCTCAAAGCCCTAGAAGGGCTTATTGTTTGCGGGACGAGCTGTAGATTGGAATAACACCATTCATTTTACCATGAAATGTACTAGAAAAAAAAAAAAAAAAATCCAATCAGGAAGAAAAAAAATATATTGCTAAGCATTTATTATAAGGTAAAAATGACTTGATCCTTCCTGTTAGTACGATTACGGCAATGGCAAACGTGCGCAGAATTTTATTTTTACATGGTGAAAAAAATAAATAAATTAAAAAAATATGAAGTCCGTTTAAAAAACACGGATTTTGGTAAGAACTTACCTGTAAAATCCTTTTCAGCGAAGGAAGGGAGGGAGACACAGGAATTCATTACTGATGGGTAGGCGGAGCCCCAGATCAGGATGTCACCTCAGATCAAAAGAGTGCTGACTGGCTGGCCCCTCCAGCTCGGGCTCCTCCTACTCAGCTCCAGTCGTACCAAAGCTTTTAGGAAAGAACCAAGATCACCAGCGGAGCAACATAACCCCTTCTGAAGGAACTTCAGAGAAAAAACACAAGGATACAGGTTATGCATGCAAAGAAAGCCAAAAAACCACAGAGTTACTACTCACGGAACCTGACTACTGCGATGAGCTGGCGATGCTGGAACAGAGCCTTAGCGCGCTGACCTCAGCCCAGATAATCGCTATCAGATAAGGGTCGCGCTGCATCTGAAAACATCAACACACTTCTGCCTTGGGAGGGTGCTGTGTCTCCCTCCCTTCCTTCGCTGAAAAGGATTTTACAGGTAAGTTCTTACCAAAATCCGTGTTTCAGCTGCAGATGGAAGGGAGGGAGACACAGGAATTCATTACTGATGGGACGTCCCAAAGCAGTTCAAAAATAAGGGTGGGAAAAAAACCAACAAAAGGCAGAAACCCAACAACCTTAACAGAAAAAATGCGCAAACAGCGCTAAACACAAGTTCATCTAGAACTTTAAACTACAGCTGCCTGCAGGACCCTACGTCCGAGGGCTGCATCAGCGGAAGCACTGACGTCCACTTTATAAAACTTTGTAAACGTGTGGACAGAGTGCCAAGTTGCCGCCCGGCAGAGCTGCACTGCCGAAGCACCTTGAAGAAAAGCCCACGATGAAGCCACAGCTCTCGTGGAATGGGCTCGAAACTTAATCAGGCAAAATTCACCCTGAAGACGGTAAGCTTCCAATATAGCTGACCGGATCCAACGAGCTATGGAATCCTTGGAAGCTCGTTGACCACATCGAAGACCAGCTGGAACCACAAATAGGGAGTCCGTCTTACGAAAACCTTGAGTAATAGATAGATAAAACTTCAAGGCCCGCACTAAATCTAATGTGTGCAAAGCTCGCTCTTTCGCATTCTTCGGATCCGGACAGAATGAGGGCAACACAATATCCTGGTTAACATGAAAATGTGACACCACTTTAGGTAATATTCTGAACCCCTGGAATGTGAATCGCCGAAATGGCTGGTAAACTGCCCTCGGCCCAAATCAGAATTCGGGACACCTCCACCATGAGTCTGGAACTCCTTGTCCCGCCTGGTGATTGATAAACGCGACAGCCGTCGCATTGTCTGTCTGCACTCGGACCGGCAGACCGCTCAAAAGGACCGTCCAATGCTGGAGGCAAAGGAAAATCGCCCTCAATTCCAGGATGTTGATCGAAAGGACAGACTCTTCCGATGACCATACCCCCTAAATCCAGAGATTGTTCCAAACACCCCCCCCCCAGCCCGTCAGGCTGGCATTGGTGGTTATGCTGAAAAGCTTCCAAAACAAGGTTGAGCCGCCAAGGAGACACGGGTGCCTTCCGCGGTGGAAACTTACGAGCTATACCGCGGAAAAAAGGAGAGCACGTCCCTATTCGAAGCAATGGTTCTCCAGAACAATAAGGACAGAGCAGAAATCTGACCTTTCAGGGTGCTAACTGCCAAACCCTTGTCTAGCCCATGCTGCAGAAAAGCCAACAGATTGGGAATGGAAAATTTTCTCGGGTTCCGAGAGGACCCCAAACACCACGAAAAGAAGGTTTCCCAAGTTTTGTGGTAAATCCTAGTAGTAGCTGGACTTCTCGCAGCACGAAGAGTAGCAATGACCTCGGCTGAAAAACCTCTACGGGTTAAAATTTTGGTCTCAAGAGCCACGCCGTCAAACGCAGAGACATCAAGTCCGGATGACAAACGGGCCCCTGAGTCAACAAGTCCGGTTGAAAAGGAAGCGGAAAAGGAGGTGCCGCCAACCGCGACATTATTGTCGAGAACCACACTCTCCTTGGCCAATCTGGAGCTATCAAAATAGCTGAAATTCTCTCTAGTCTGATCCGACGCAGTACTAGAGGAGTAAGGATATCGGCGGGAATACATAGATCAGCTCGAACTGATCCCACTGAGCCACTAGAGCATCCACCGCCACAGCCTTCGGGTCCTTGTACCTGGACATGAACGTCGGTAACTTGGCATTGGACCTGGATGCCATCAAACCACTTGGGGAGTCCCCCAACGGGAGCACAGTAGTGCAAAAAACTTCCGGGTGGAGGCTCCATTCCCCGGGATCCATCTTCCTGTGACCGACCACTTCGGAGGGAGGAAAGGCTTTCCCAGGGATAACGATCCTGGACATAACCACCATCCTCGGGATTCTCGCACCCTGTGAAAGATGGTGACGCTGCAATCCAGCGAACCTTGCGATTGATCCCAACGACTCAGAATGAGCCTATGGAGAGCTCTGGAATGAAATTGGACAAACGGAAAAAACCTCATGGACGCCACCGTCAGACCCAGAAGGCGCATACCTTCCGAAGGGACACTGCTGTCGCAGACTTCATAGTCTGTACATGCTGGAGCAGACATGCCTGCTTGTCTGGAGGTAGGGACAACACCGCCCGTACCGTGTCGAAATGCATCCTCAAAAACAGGATTGCCTGCGACGATTCCAGAGACGACTTCACCTTTGAGGCCACAACCGAAAGGCCGTCCAAATAGGGACGAATCGTAAGTCCACGTCTTCGAAGATTGCCATGAGATTTAGGCGTCAGAATCGTTGTAAAAATTCTGGGCGTTAAGGCCAAGCCGAATGGTCGAGCCACAACCTGGTAATGGTTGATTCTATGGCAAAAAACGAAGGAAGCGCTGGTAAGGTCTTCCGACGGGAACATGCCAAAAAGCGTCGCGAATGACGATTGATCGTTCTGCGACAGGGCTGCCATAACTGAGCGAAGCGACTTCATGCTCGGCTCTGACGGAATGTCAGAAGTCAGTCCTGCCTTAGCGGAATTTTTTTTTTTTTTGCCAGCTTCTGCCTTAACAGAAGTTCTGTTTCCAGGGTATGCGGAATTTCTGAGAATTCCCCCTCTTTTTTTTTTTTTTTTTAAAAAAGAGAGAGACGACACAAACCCCCAGAGGGTTGGTCAGATCATCCCTTGAACCGAAAAAGACTGCCGATAACTATCGGCACTAGTCCTGCCAGACGCAGAAGTCACAGCTCTGCGCTGCGGTAAAGCTGCTTCTTTTGCCTTTGCCTTGGCGTCAGCTCCGTGAGGTCAGTCAAATAGCTGACCACTTTCTAAGCTAAAGATAGCAAACCCTGTTGGAAAGCTGCGTTCCATCCAAGTCACAGTGCTCTTCTGACTGTAACTGCCGAGGATTGCGCCCTGGATAGCAGTGACGCATTATCCTTCAACTAGAAAAGCCCATCTACCTTGATAGAGGGAAACTTGCCACGCCGTCCTTAGACGGTCCAACCGGCTCAGGGGAGCTTAACAAGTACACCTAGATCCTTAATACCGAATCTATGATCCACGGCTACACAGATGGAAATTGTTGCCATCTCCGTTCTTCTGTCCAGCGTGTCCTGCAGACTCGTCTTCCCTTTTTCCAGGAAGATTTGCTAAGCTGGAATAAAGGGACATTCACTTCAGGAGAAGGGGTCCAATTAACAAATAACTCCGTAGAAAAACGGATACAGTTTGTAAGGTCGTCGCGACCCATGCGACCCTTGCAACATCCGGGCCGACTTACCAGGACGACTAGTTACCTCCTCCGGTAACTGTAACGTCCACATGGCTTCCACAGAAATTTTAGTATGGCCCCTGAGAGAGGCAGGGTGTCCCTGCCGATCCTCCTTGTCCGAATCGGACTTCTTCGCTAAGCGAGAAGGAAAGCACCGATTTGTGTCGCTTCCTTGAGAGGATCTAGTTGATCACTCCATAACCTAAAAGGTCATCAATAGAAACCAGTGAAGACCTCCATTTTGACACCACTGGAACCTCTGACCGTGCATGAGTCGAGGTCTGCGTGTCCGTGTGCGAAGCACTACACGATCCGGAAAAAATCCCAGAAAAGGAGGCGAACAAAAAAGAGCTGCCAACTCAGAAACTCTCCTCAAAGAGGAGATACGCGAGGCTGATTCGTAGCGGATCTGGGAGAGGGTCTCTGACATGCCCTTGCATAGTTTATGGCAGGATAAACCTGTCAGTAACCAGAGCAGTACTTAAATAAAAAACAAACGCTGAAGGGTTAAAGCTCTAAAGCGAGAGCTACCCCAGCTGTCTCCCATTAAGAGTTAACCTCCTAAGAAGGGGTTAAAGTAGCTGACTCCCCACAACCTTGATAATGAAAAAGGGTGTGCGAATCTCAGGCACCTCTTATAAGGTCGCAGCTGCAGGACAGCCATGCCACACTAAACAGAAAAACGTTCCACAAGATCGCTAAAAAATTGCGCTGATTTTTTATAACGCAATGACCGCCAAAGTTGTCAAGGAGATCGCTAATCGCCTATGCGATTGCCCAGATTGGCAGCCACCAGCGACACTAAAAATGACACACAAACGATCGCAATATTATGCGACGCCATCAGGATCTTCAGCGGAAACGTATAGTGGCAGCATTAATGTCGCAGACTCCCCACAGCCTCTTTATTAATATTAAAAGAGTGTGCGAGCCACTTATGCGAGAACAGACCGCAGGACAGCTCAATCTGTCACTCAGAAGTGCCCCAGACGGCGCCCGCGCTGTGGAGGTGAAGGGGTTAAGCTTCTGCCCGGCGGGCTAGAAGCGACTCACCAAGCTGGTCACGTATTCTTGCCGGGAGGGGAGGAGAACGATCCGGGGAGCTTTCAGCCTGCAGCGCTTTATCAGCAATGGCCGCCGCGCTCTGCCTCCGTGTGCTCCATGTAGAGGAGCCGGAAATGGAGGCTGCAGTAAAGCGCGCGCTCAGAAGCGGCGCGAAATTCAAAAAATAAAAAGAGCGCGTACTCCCCTCCTTTCCCTCGTCCTGCAGGCATCCTCCTGCGGACATAGAAATGTCAAGGTAAAATATAATTTTCTATCTTATATTTTATACATATGTGTTTTGCTATTTTTATACCTTTATAAAAATATGTTTATATGTACTTTGTTACTTTGATATGTCAAGATAAACACAAAGTTTTCCTTGAATATGTATTATTCAGATTGAAACTTATTCTAAGATGACGTCAGTACCAGCTAGTCTGTCTCCAAGAAATTCACTGATGACTGCCCCCACCTTTGGGGAACTGAGGATTGCAACAGCAAGTCTGCCTGGATACAAGACCTATGGAATGTGAACCAATAGAGATGGCCAGATGCTAGATATGTCCATATATGGACATATATAGCTTACCTCCCCGCCCCCATCCACCCTTTACTCCACCCTGACATCCTGTGTAGATAATCCCATGCTTGCAGAAATAAAGATCAGTACTTGCTGAGATTGGTGCCTGGATACAGCCCTCTAAGCATGCTCTGAAGTTTGAACCAGCCTATTGTCTGACTCATTCTTTAAACGGTTAACCCATGCTTATAATCTAATCTGGAGTGACTGGAGGACGAGTGTTTGTCGTTTCGACCCCGACAGAAAAAACTAGTCACCGGCATATATATGTACAGCGGCTGCCGCAGCAGTCGCTAAACACTCACACACATTTTACCAAAATGTGGAGTACTCACCAGCCGAAACGCCACAGGGACCCCCAGGGGTTTCTGGCGCTATGCCCATGCTTCCCCCCAGGGCGGGAAGCGCAGTGACCCCAGTGTGTGGTTTGCGCCCCCGCCAGGGAAACTCTCCTCATCCCCCAGGGCCGGCAAGATTCTGCAGGGACCATTATGTAGTTACAGATCCGCCAAGGGAGAGGCTGGTGAAATACACTGATAAACATGTAATAGCGCTGTCACCGCAGCGCTGAAGCATACTGATATACATGTAATAGCGCTGCCATCAGACGCTAAAGCACTCACACATTAATAATAAAATTTTGTGTGGAGTACTCACCAGCTTAGCGCCACAGGGACCCCTCAGGATTTGTGGCGCTTGTGCCCATGCTTCCCCCCAGGGCGAGGAACGCAGTGACCGCACGTGTGGTTTGCGTCCCCGCCAGGGAAGCTCTCCTCATCCCCCAGGGCCGGCAAGGATTTTGCAGGGACTATTGAGTAAATACAGATCCGCCAAGGGAGAGGTTGGGGTACAGCAGCGCTGGTACCCCTGAGACCTCTAGACCAACTGGTGATCCAAGTCTCCTGTCCGAATATAAAATAATAAAATCTTCTGAGGAGCTGCATTAGCAGCGACCATCCTCTGGGACCTCAAATCTTAGACTGGAGCTGAGTAGGAGGAGCCCGAGCTGGAGGGGCCAGCCAGTCAGCACTCTTTTGATCTGAGGTGACATCCTGATCTGGGGCTCCGCCTACCCATCAGTAATGAATTCCTGTGTCTCCCTCCCTTCCATCTGCAGCTGAAAATAATTCTTTGATTGTGTCGACATTTTCTGAGATCCGTAACGTTTTAATTTTATGTGAGTTAGCTGGCATCAGCCGTGTGTTGAGGAAGCTCAGCTCTTCACACAGTCACCCTCTCAAGTACCTATATATCATTTTGAGTTGAAGGGGTTGTCCGGCCTTAGGGTATGTGCACACGTTGCGGATTCGTCTGCGGATCCGCAGCGGATTTGGCCATGCGGATCCGCAGCAGTTTTCCAAGGGATGTACAGTACCATGTTATCCTATGGAAAACAAAAAACGCTGTGCACATGCTGCGGAAAATTCAGTGCGGAAACGCAGCGGTTTATATTCCGCAGCATGTTAATTCTTTGTGCGGATTCCGCAGCGTTTTTTACACCTATTCCATTATAGGAATCCGCAGGTGTAAAACCGCAGAGCAAATCCGCACAAAAACCGCAATGAATCCGCAGGTAAAACGCAGGTCATTTTACCTGCGGATTCTGCAGAATCCGCGCGAAAAAATCCGCACACGAATTCGCAATGTGTGCACATACTCTTAGGCTACAAGTCTGTAGTCACTATGTGACTACAGACTTGTGAATCCTCACATTGCGCACTGTCAGGAACTCCCGGCGTGTGACCACAAGTGATTTGCGTACATGATGTTACCTGCCAACTAGATGTGCGTGGCCTGGTTCAATGCAAGTGTATAGAGCTAGGCCAGATTCGGTAGATTAGACAGCAAGTATGTAAATCGCATCATTGCGGTCACAGGACCGCCCGATCCAGGCGCCGGCACCGGAGAATCCCCAAAGCGAGCACAAATGTGAGGCTCAACAAGTCTGCAGTCACAATGAGTGACCACACACTTGTGCCCCAAGGCTGAAGAACCGTTTAGGGGTTAAGTGGAAGCTGTGATGAATACATTAGAGACCCATAGATAACCATTAAACATGACTAATTAACGGATGATGGTGGTTGAAGTCTTTAAGTGGCTGCAGTGTTTGGGTCTTCCTTCTGAACTGAAATGTTGTAGTCACTTACAATATTTCGTACCTTTTCTTCCTTAGCCAAATAATATATTCAGATTCCAGGAGGAGGTTATAGCACCTGGAGGAAGCCTACAAGAACAAGGTTGATACCTGCAAACCTTATGCAGATGTCGCCCTGCACATCAGCCCTAGAGCCGCAGGGCCCACCACAACCATCACCCAAGATAATCCAAGTTAATGGAAGACAGCATATTGCATTGGCAAAAAAGTTTAACAGAAGACAGTACATAAAAAAAGCAACATGGCGTTACTCATAGAAATGAATCCCAGCTATTGACCAATAATAGAGGCCACCACAACAGACGTGGAGCGGATCCTTAACTCGGCGTGGAGCCGTGCACCGAGCCAGCACAGCTCAAGGGTAAAGGATATCAGATCATCAGGAAATGATTCCATTTTTGGAACAGGTGAAGTTACAATGTGTCAAATCTATTATGGGAGAGATACAAGTAATGTCTCAGAGGAGCTGTAGGCAGCGATACGTGTAACCAGTTATTCGCATGTTGTACAAGCACAATCAATACCATATTGCTTCTCTTCTAAGATGTGGTTAAAGAAAGCGGCAGAGAAGATCAAATGAAGAGCGAGACGCTGCGGTCTCAGACACAGACTGTTTCCTGTCTCGTCCATGACTTAAAGGTCTTAGAGTCCAAGATCTCAGGAGCAGAGGATGAATCAGATACCAAGAACAGTAAAGCCCAACTGGTCCAAAAATACTGGAAGGTTTCCGCCGAACCCAGTTCTCCCACCAACCACACGGGCTGGCATTACGCTGCCTTTATACGCAAAAACAAACAGGACGGTTAACCCTTTTGTATTACACCTGATGAAGACCCTTGCTCAGGGTTGAAACGTGAACAAACATCTTTTGTCATGTTTTCTTTGTAGAATTTAGCTGTTAGGATAAAGTGTAATCTTCTACCATTTATTAGCACAGCATTCCTAGATCTAAAGTTATGAGCCGATTAATTTCTTAACGTGTCTTAATAGGAACCAGGGCATTGTTTTTCTGATACAAAAGCTCCAGATCCCCTGGATCAACTTAGATTCAAAACTCTAGATACCTGCAGCCTCCACTAAGGGGGGCACGAGACCATACTGCCGGCCGTTAAACATGAAAAGGATTACAGACTTTACAGTATAAACCAAGCACTATGAAGACCGAGTGTTCAAGACTGGGAGAAGGTAAAAGCTGGTTCAACATAAGAAATGTCACACTTTTCATACCTATGAACAACATTGAATGCTTTCGTGCAAACTTGAGACCTTCGTTTCGGTCGACTTCTCGGTTATCCTGTAGAACGAAAAACTTAGTATTAGCAATGCAGGACACAACAAAATGTGTTTGCATATGTCCCATTAACCCAATTAATGGTGGAGTCAATTTTGGTCTTAAAGAGGACCTGTCATTAGCTCAACAAAAAAAAAATTGTGTTAAATACCTTGTAAAAAAAATAAAAATAAATAAATCCCTGATCTCTCCTGATTCTACTGTGGTTTTCTTTTTTACATGTATGCTTTTTACTCCATTGCAGAGATAGTCACACTTGTTTCTTCTGGAGAACACTATGTGAAATCTCCGCTTTGAAGCACAACTGGGAGTTTCTTCAGAGTCTTCTTGGGGCGTGCACTTTCATCCCTCCCTCCCAGCCACTGCCAATCACAGATCAGCTGATCTAGCAGTCTATCAGTCTCAGATGCTGCCGAGCTGTGATTGGCAGTGTCTATGAGGGAGGGAGGGAAAGCGCATGTCCCCAGAGAAGACTGAAGAAACTCCCAATTGGACTGCAAAGCAGAGATTTCACATAGTGCGCTCCAAAAGCAACAAATGTGAACATCTCTGCAATCGTTAACGTAGCACAAAAGAGAAGAGAGTCGCAAATCTCACGGATTTTTACATGTTTATCTAGTTTTGTTTTATTTGAGCACGAGGTCCTTAAAAAAAAAAAAAATCAAAACATGCACTACGTATATTAATGATCCATTCTGAAGATAGATCATCAATATCTGCCACCCCCACCGGTCAACTGTTAGCATCTCTGGCTGAATGTAAGCAGTGAACGGAGCCAGAACCACTCAGACCTGTTTGTTGGGTAATTGCTGCTTTGGGGAACTGCAGATCAGCTCCTATTGAAGTAAATAGGAATTGATTGACAGGACCTGGCAGAGGTCACTACACAGCATACGGGGATGTGGCATTCTGCCAGAGAGGATAATAGCCAATTACAGATGACCGATCCTTTTGATAGGTCGTCAATGTATCAGTAATAGACAACCAATTAAAGGGAATCTGTCACCCCTTTTTTGTGATATCAGGTAAAGATATCACTCAATAGTGCGTCCCATAAGTAATCTAGTAGTACCTTTCATAGCCCCTGACACCCCAGCTTTTGATGCAAAAAGGAGATTTTTGTGTACTCACTGTAAAATCCTTTTCTCCGAGACGCTCATTGGGGGACACACAGACCGTGGGTGTTATGCTGCTGCCACTAGGAGGACACTAAGCAATACAAGCACAAAAGATTAACTCCTCCTCCTGCAGTATACACCCTCTGTTGGCTCAATCCTGAACCAGTTCGGTGCCAAAGCAGTAGGAGCTCATAACAGAGTGCAATATGCCAACAATTCAAATGAACAACGAGGCTCCAAGTTAAACCAGGGTGGGAGCTGTGTCCCCCAATGAGCGTCTCGGAGAAAAGGATTTTACGGTGAGTACACAAAAATCTCCTTTTCTCCTTCGCCTCATTGGGGGACACACAGACCGTGGGACGTCCCAAAGCAGTCCCTGGGTGGGAACACATCCACAGATGAAGCCTCGTGAACGTCATGCATATAACGCTTAACCAGTCAACAGACAACTTACAGATGCGCAACAGCTGATTGCAGAATCTGTCTGCCAAGAGCCGCATCTGAAGAAACTTGAGCATGAATTTGGTAATGCTTGACAAAAGTATGAAAACTGGACCAAGTCGCAGCCTTGCACACTTGCTGTGCCGAAGCCTGGTGCCGAATGGCCCAGGAGGCCCCCACAGAACGAGTGGAGTGTGCCTTAATCCCAGCCGGGATAGGCTGACCTTTAACACGGTACGCCTCTTGGATCGCCGAGCGAATCCATCTGGCTAACGTGGCCTTGGAAGCAGGAAGACCCTGTCTGCGTCCTTCCGGAAGCACAAACAGAGCGTCCGATTTCCGGAAAGGTGCCGTTCTCGAAATGTACCTTCGGAGAGCCCTCACCAAGTCTAAAGTGTGAAGGGCTTTTTCAGTACGGTGAATTGGCGCCGGACAGAATGAAGGTAAAACTATCTCCTCATTGATATGAAAAGCCGAAACGACTTTTGGCGTGAAAGACGGAGAAGTCCTAAGGACTACCTTGTCCTGGTGAAAAATGAGGAAAGGAGGTTTACAAGATAAGGCTGCCAATTCCGATACTCGTCTGATAGAGGTAATCGCCACTAGGAAGACCACCTTCCAGGAAAGAAGCGATAAAGACACTTCCGGCAAAGGTTCAAAGGGGGAGTCCTGTAAGGCACTGAGGACCAAATTAAGATCCCAAGGCTCCAAAGGCCTCTTGTAAGGTGGAACAAGATGAGACACTCCCTGAATAAAAGTCTTGACCTGAGACTTAGATGCGATCCGTCTTTGGAAAAGGACGGACAAGGCAGAAATCTGGCCCTTGAGGGAAGAAAGGGCTAACCCCGAATCATTCCTGCTTGAAGAAATTCCAGAATGGAAGGGATAGAGAAAACCAAAGGGGAACGACCTTTGTTCTCACACCAGGAAAAGAATGTCTTCCAGACACGATGATAAATGCGGGCGGAAGCCGGCTTCCTGGCATTGACCATTGTAGAGATGAACTTTGTGAGAAAACCGAGCCTGAGTTAAGATCCAGGCTTCAAAGGCCATACCGTCAAATTCAGCGCTTTTGAATTGTGATGGTAAATCGGACCCTGTGAGAGGAGGTCCGGCCGATCTGGCAATCTCCAGGGAACGTCTGCAAGCAGACGCACTAGTTCCGCATACCACGGACGGCGAGGCCATTCCGGAGCGACCAGAATGAGAGGAACGCCTTCTGCCTTGATCTTCCGAATCACCCTGGGGATTAACGGAAGAGGAGGAAAAATGTAAGGAAGGCGAAATTGACTCCAAGGGAGGACTAGCGCATCCGAGCCGATGGCTAGTGGATCGCGAGAGCGACTTATGAAGGTCTGAACCTTGGCATTCAGTCTGGATGCCATGAGGTCTACGTCCGGCATGCCCCATCGCTGGCAAATAAGATGGAACACATCCGGGTGCAGGGACCATTCCCCTGAGTCTAGGCCCTGGCGACTTAGGAACCCGGGCTTCCCAATTGTCCACACCTGGAATGTGAACCGCAGAGATGAAAGAGCGGTTTTTTCTCGGCCCAGCGGAGAATGTGCGATACCTCGAGCATCGCTGTTCTGCTCCGAGTGCCCCCCTGACGGTTGATGTATGCCACGGCCGTGGCGTTGTCTGACCGAATCCTGATGGGACGACCGGCCAGGAGATGATGGAAGTGCACGAGAGCTAACTTGATAGCTCTGATCTATAAGATGTTGATTGGGAGACGGGACTCTGGTAGAGACCAGCGGCCCTGAGTCGTGTGATGAAGAAACACAGCTCCCCATCCGAGGAGACTGGCATCGGTGGTCACCACCAGCCAATGGACAGTCAGGAAAGATTTTTTGTGATTCAGTGATGAGGCATTCATCCACCATATTAAGGAGCTTCTGACTGTGGGAGACAGACGTAAGCGGCGACCTAAAGACGCTGGGTTCCTGTCCCAGACTGATATCAACTCCTGTTGAAGAGGGCGGAGATGAAACTGGGCGAAAGGTACTGCTTCGATGGAAGCTACCATTTTCCCGAGGACCTGCATAGCACTCCTCAGAGAATGAGGGCGGTTTAGCGACAGCAGGAGCACTCCCCGCTTCAGAGAGATAATCTTCTCTGGAGGGAGAGATACCAATCCTTGGGAGGCATCCAAAATCATTCCCAGAAAAAGAATCTTCTGAGAGGGAATGGAAAGAGACTTGTCTAAATTGACAAGCCAACCGAGGCGGGAGAGGGTGTCGATAGTGATTTCGACGCTCTCTTCGCAGGCTCGAAAAGTCGGACCTTTTATGAGTAGGTCGTCCAGGTACGGGAGGACTACCACACCCCGAAAGTGTAAAATTGACATGGCGGCCGCCATGACCTTTGTGAACACTCTGGGGGCAGTTGCGAGACCGAAGGGCAGAGCGGTAAACTGAAAATGATCCTCTCAGACAGCAAAACGCAGAAAGTTTTGATGTCCGCTGAAAATTGGAATTGCAAGATCCTTGGACTTGGGGAAGCGAGACTGAAAGAAACGTCTTGGAGGAAGGGACAAGAATTCGATTTTGTAACCTGAGTGTACTAGATCGAGAACCCACTGGTCTTGAACTACTGACCCCCAGACTTTGTGAAACAAGAGTAGGCGGCCGCCTACCTTGTTTGGGTCTCCCATCCCCAGCAAGGAGTCATTGTGATGACAACTTGCGAGAGGAGGAACTCCTATTTCCTGCCTGAGAAGATCTGTTTCTCCAGGGCTGAGAGGATCTGGACGATGGTTGCGAGTCCCTATCTCTACGAGATGACCGGGATGCTCGAGCAGAGGACGAAGCAGGGGACCAATTAAAGGAGCTACGAAATGGCCGGAAACGACCTTGGTATTGAGGCCGAAAGGGTCTATTGATTCTGCGCTGTGGAAGAAATTTGCTTTTGCCACCAGTAGCGTCAGAAATAATCTGATCAAGGCGATCTCCAAAAAGACGCCCTGAATGATAAGGCAATGAAGTTAAAGTCTTCTTTGAAGCAGCGTCTGCACGCCACTCACGGAGCCAAAGGGACCTCCGAATGGCGATAGCATTGGCGGCCGTGATAGCAGCGCAATTAGCTGCATCCAGAGAGGCATGAACCATGTAGTCACCTGCCCGAGTAATCTGATAGGCCAGATTACGTGCCTCGGGGAAAGAGGGATATCACTAGTCATTTTGACTAGGCCCTCAACCCAAGCCACCATAGCTCTTGCCACCCAGGTGGCTGCAAAGGAGGGAGATAGAGATGCTCCAGCCGCCTCAAAAATTGATTTGGCGAGGTTGTCAATCTGTTTATCTGAAGGGTTCCTAATGGATGAACTATCAGAAACAGAGAGAAGGGTTTTTGAAGATAGACGAGATACTGGAGGATCTACAACAGGAGATTCCGTCCACTCTTTCGCCACGGTTGCTGAAAAAGGGTATCGAGCTTTCAGAGACTTCAGTCCTGAAAAACGTCTGTCCGGACGCTCCCTGTGTCCCTGAACAATATCAGTAAATTCAGGGTGGTTACTAAACATCTTGTGAACACGTTTTGCCCTTTTGAAGGAGATAGGATGATTCGGCTGAGACCCAGGTTCTTCTTCTAGTTTGAGGATTGTATTAATTGCCTCAATTAAAGAATCTAACGACTCCTGAAATTCCGGCGAGTTGGGATCATCACCAATGTCCGACTCGTATTCCGAATCATGGTCACTGATGTTTCTGGGAGAAGGTGAACGAGAACCTGAACTCGCAGATGCTGAACCACTAGATGGATTGGGAGATGTATTATGGCGGCGTTTTTTGGACGACCGCTTAGCGGGCGCCGTGAGACGGCCCCTGTCAGATGAGACATCTCTGAAGGCTAACGGACCCTTTTCTGGAAAAGGGGCACTCTGGCTAGGAGCAGATCCACGAAAGGTATCCAAGGCTCTAGTCAGAGAGTTTATGGAGTGTGCCAGATATTCGGGCCACCCTGAAGAACCTGCCTCAATGGGATCAGGAATAGGTAGTGACTCCTGCTCGGTAATAGGGGGCTCCTGAGCAGAGGAAGCCATGGGCTCCTGGGCACATGATGCACAGAATTGGGAACTATGCATTGATGGCAGGGGAGCGTTGCATGAAGTGCAAGTGTCATATACTACGGAGTAGCTCTTGTCAGCCTTTTTAATTCCCTTTGATTGTGACATATTTCCTCCCAGAGAACCTTCTGCAGAAGAAGGGTTAAGCGCTGTGTAGACCTAGTCGCAGCGTGCACTTACCCAGGGCCTCTGTGTGTGCACCAGGGAAGTGAGAGGATGGCGATGCAGCACTGTCCCAGGAGAATATGGCGCCCGAGATCAGTGGGATCAGCGCCAGAAGCAGTGGGAGGAGAAAACAGGGGAAATCCCCTGTTAACTGGTGACAGCCAATAGCATGCGGTGTGGGCGGAGCCACACGGACCGCCCTCTCCACTCGAGGCCTATCCCGGCCCGAAGCCGGGGAGTAAAATTTAAAGTTGCGGCCTACCCTGGGCCGAAGCCGGGGACTAAATTTGAGGCCGTGGCGCAATCGGAACGCCAGCGGCGCGATTGTGTGCTGCGGCGGCGCAACACCATGCGGGCGCAGTGCGCATAAAAGCGGTCGGTGACCGGTATTTGCCCCTCGTATACTCACTGCGGGAGAGCCCGAAGATGGAGGAGGGAGAACTCCACAGCACTACAGCGACTATGGCTGTACATCCTCTATCCACCAACCCCTTTCAATAGGGGGGTGGAGAGGGCTTTTACATGCCTCCAGACCGCCACCGCTTCCAGGAGAGGTGGAGGGGGTAACCATCCAAGGTGCCATGCAAATCATCATCATCCTCAAGTAAGGGTATCTCATGGGGAGAGCGGCCAGTTATAAGGATCTGTCGCCCCAAGGTAGCGTGGCAGGAGGGGTACGTGGAAGCGACACTCGCACGATGCCGCCTGTTGTTGGTTTTTGGGAGATCGTGAGTTTTCGTACAAGTCCCGTCGCCCATCCGTGCGTGAAGAAAGTAAAAATAATAAAAAGTTTAAAAATCAGAAAAAAGTGGGGTCTGAGAGCAGACCCTAGTGCCTCCTACAGACACTAAGCAAGAACTGGTTCAGGATTGAGCCAACAGAGGGTGTATACTGCAGGAGGAGGAGTTAATCTTTGTGCTTGTATTGCTTAGTGTCCTCCTAGTGGCAGCAGCATAACACCCACGGTCTGTGTGTCCCCCAATGAGGCGAAGGAGAAAATACCTTTTTACTCTGCCTTTCTCTGTATGCAAATCAACGCATTCAGGTCCGCTCGGCGGGGCTTGTTCTCCTTCTCCACCCCCTCCTGTCTTGCCCTACGCACTTGTTTCATCTTTATACTGCGTTCACGTAAGGGTTTTCTGAGCGTGCGCAGTATGCTTTGCCAAACTTTGGGCAAAGTATAATATCAGTATTGCGCATGCGCTGGTATTTTGCCTCACTATCTATGCCCCGGAAGTCTTCCAAGGCAAACTTTCTGTTACTGGACGCCGGAAATCATACTGAAGCCCTGCACATTACACCGGTACCTTCGATAACAAGTTTTCAGACAGATGTTTGTTATCCGAAGATTCCAGTGTAATGTGCAGGGCTTCAGTAAGATTTCCGGCGTCCAGGAACAAACCGCTTGCCTTGGAAGACTTCCGGGGCATAGAAAGTTTTGAAAAATAACAGCGCATGCGCAATACTGATATTATGCTTTGCCCACTGTTGGGCAAAGCATACTGCGCACGCGCGGGAAACCAACACAGTATCTGTGATATTCACAGATGAAGATGCGTACAGCAAGCCGAGGAGGGGGGAGCGGAGGAGAACACGCCACCGCCGAGCGGACCTGAACGCGGTGATTTGCATACAGAGAAAGGCAGATTAAAAAGGTATTTTTGCATCAAAGCTGGGTTGTCAGGGGCTATGAAAGGTACTACTAGATTACTTATGGGACGCACAATTGAGTGATATCTTTACCTGATATCACAAAAAAAGGGTGACAGATTCCCTTTAAGTATCCAAAAATTTAATTTTTTTTTTTTTTTACTTCTAGCAATCAGCCAAAACGTTCTCATTCTTTCTAAAGCCTTTATTTTGCAGGACAAGTTGTATATTTCTATGACATTATCTTCACGTATGGTATCAAAGAGTTTAATATTTTGAGTTTTTCCATAATGGCAAAAAAAATTTTATCTGGAAGTATACTTAGGGTGCGCTTCAATTCGAACACATCCCATCACGCTCAGTGCTGCTGGAGTCACATTCCCCCGGCACAGACGGAACCTGACTGCGCATTATTAGTAATATTTAGAACATTATTTTTGTGGGGTTATACCTTTTAAGCATTTCTCTGGGTAAGACCTTTTGTTTAAATATCTACATTTTGCAGGATTTTATATTTGTCTTAGGCATCACCTTGTCTATCTTGTTTCCAACGAGCATTTTCACAATTCATTTCTTGTGCAATACGTCTCCAGCTCGTTTAACCAGTTGTCCAGCTTCACAAATGTGTCTCTTCTCGTGACATCATATACTAAAAGACAAAACGGTATACATCAAAGCAATTTACTATAATACAGTATATAAAATATTAACAGTGTATTTTATTGCAGACAACTATGGATTATACATACTAATCATTAATCCATTACTAGACTGTGGAGAGATTTATCGAGCTAAATGCGGCAGAATTCTGCACAAAATCTATGACTTGCACCATATTTATTGTGTTTTAGACACTTTCAGCGCCTTGACATGGCGCATAGCCTCACGAGAAAGGGGTGCGAGTTATTGGAAAACAGGCAAGCCCTAAACTGCGACACTGTGCACCAAAATTTTGATGAACATTTCTGGCACAAAGCCTAAACTAAAAACAAAACAGGTGTTTCAAACTTACATTAGATAGCCTGAAAATTTGACAAAATTCTGGCCAGCCTCATTTTGCACTGTGTCAAATTTAGGACGATTGCAAAAAAATCTGCCCCATTGTGTGGTCTCGTAGCATCAGATGGAACGTAATGTATCCATGATAAAACTGCATGTGAACGAAGATTTCAGTATACAGAAATCAGATTCTTTAAGGTAAATCTGTCAGTTTTATTTAACCTCCAAAATAAAATCAAGATTCCCTTTAAAGAAATGAATTCTGACATTTAAGCTTTTAGTTATGCAGTTAAATAATGATGATAGTATTTGAATGCGAGGCACATAATTACTAATAGTCCAGCATTTTAGAAATATATTCTTCTATTGTTTGGAGGGGAACACTGTGGCCATAGATGACGCAGGACTGATCCAGAAGAAGTCCCAAATCTCCTACCAAAATTCTATCTTTGGACAGTAAAATCTAACATTTAGTAATACTCTTACCCAATATAACGCCTTGTGCACCTCTGTAGTAGCTGGGAGTTAGTGTTCTGAACCGCTCCTGTCCGGCAGTGTCCTGCAGAGAAACCACACCTTACATGGTGATACGGACAACTGTACAGAGCACGAAATATGCTGTGCTATAGCACCACCCTGTGGGCAAAAAAGAGAACGCATACCAAAGACGCGCCAGACACAAAATAGGAAAATCAAGACTGCACCAAGAAGTGACCGTAAATTAAACCATTGTGGTCACAGCAACTACTGTCCCATTTCCGCATCATAACCCACTCACACACAATACGGGCGACCTCCACTCCCGGGGGTTAATTGTGACTGTACACTTCTTATGTTTGGTCACTATTCCCAATGTGCTCTTGTGCTACTGCTGCCTTCATCTGTTAGATTCGCGTCTCGCTTTTTTTTTTTTTTTCACCGAAGTGGCAGGGAGAGGGCTGGGGAAAGTCTAAACCATGTCTGCCGGATGTTCTCCGCAGGTTGGACACAGCATCATGGTCATCAGCACTGGTCCAATCCACAGCACAGAGGAAAGGCAAGGAAGGCATGGGTCGCACAGGTGATGGGCATCTGTAATATAACCGAAGATGTATCCTTCTGTCCGCAGCCTCCGGCGCATGCTGCACTACGGCGTCATTATCTACAGGATGTCAATTGTAGCAGCAGCTTCATAGGGGTGGAAGCGATGGAGAAAGAGAAAGAGAAGTAAAAAGAAAAAAGAGAAAAAAAAAGACAAAGAAAGAGAAAGAAAAAAAGAGAAAGAAAAATAGAAAGAGAAAGAAAAATGTACTAATATATCATGAATGCTTGCCACCCAGGCGTAGAACGGATCCAATCAATAGCTAGTATACATACGATAAGGGCATATACCAGATGGGCCCAGGATAAGGAAAATGTATACCAGGATGGGGCCCAGGATAAGGAACATATATACCAGGATGGGGCCCAGGATAAGGGACATATATACCAGGATGGGGCCCAGGATAAGGAACATATATACCAGGATGGGGGGGAGGAGGAGAAGGGCCCAGTCCAAATCTTACATCAGGGCCCATTAGATTCCAGTTACTCCACTGCCTGAAGATCGTGCCCATGTGGGTATTCATAGTCCGACTCTCAAATCGTCATGAGGCCTTGACTGCGCATGCGCTGCCCCAGTGAATGACGGCGCCTGTGCGAGATCTCCACAGGGCAATGCTGGGCACTCAGTGACCAGAGGACAGCGGTGGCCAAAGAGGAGAGGCCGGAGCGCTTTATAGCAGGAACAAAGCGATCACTTAGGAATAGAATAAAAGATTAAAAAGTCACAAGGTCCAGATTTAATCTGCATTACAGCGACCCAACACAGATTATATCAGTTGGGGGAGCGGAAACCCTTTAAGAAAAACTTATTACACTTCAGAGAGATATTTTAGATGTTTTGAACGAAAGATTAGACTTTTTTTTCTTAGCGAAGAGCAGCTCTCAGCTAAATGAATGTGTCCCCCTTAATTATTAGTGGTGGGGTAGAGGGGGGGGTCTCAGTATCAGAACTTCCACAAATCAAAACTTCTCATTTGCCTCTATGACTCCTAAGATTTTCAGAAAGTACAGTCTAAATCTCGATGTGAACCGACTGCACAGCTCACTTTTTTTTCTATTTTATGGGGGTCATGCTCTGAAAGTTATTTCACGTCTACAATAAAACAGTAATTCCTGGCTTTAGATTTTACACAGTAGTTATATGGAGTGCAATATACTTCACCAGATACAGTTACACCATTTTATTTAATTAGTCTAAAATATTTTCTTAAAAAAAAAAAAAAAAAAAGAAATAAAAGAGAATGATCCATTTTCTTACACGACAGAAAAGATTTATTAAACTACAGTTGGTTTTGCCATGTGGATTTAAGACTTATACAGGATGTAAAGACCCCGCCAACCAGAAGTGTATTCCTGGGTTCCAAATTAGCGCTATTCACTACAGAGCCCAGCGAGGACGTCGGGGCCGGGAGCCTGCACAGCAGATAAGACGATGTTTAAGTTCCATATGCACATACGGAACTGCCTCCATTTCTCCCTGTAAATGATTTAGGTACGGATGGGACTGCCTTCCTGTCTGCCTCTTTTAAAAATGATGTGGGCACAGATAGTACTGTTTCCTTGTTTCTCCCCTGAAAGTATTGTAGGTACATACAGTACTGCCTTCACCTCTCTCTAAATTATAAAGGCATAAACAATACTCTCATTGCCTCGCTTTGTGAAGGATTTATGCACAGATAGTACGGTTTCCTTGGCTCTCCCTGTAAATTAAGTAGGCACAAATAGTACTGCCTGTCTCGTAAGTAGACTGTCTTGTAAGTATAGATCGTATTGCTTCCCTGTCACCCCCCTGTAAAGAATGTAGTAATACAACTGTATTCCTTGACCTGTAAATTACAGTAGGTGAAATAAATATTGAACTCGTCACCAATTTTCTAAGTAAATATATTTCTAATGGTGCTACTGTCATGAAATTCTCACAAGATGTCTAACAACCCATCCAATCCACACAGGCAAAAAAAAAAAGAAATCAAAACATAGATGTTCGTAAAGTTATGTGTAATAGTGAGAAGTTATACAGGAGAAAAGTATTGAACACATGAAAAAAATTACAGAAATCCATGGAAAGTAATAACACCAGCTGAAATCTATCAGAAATTAGAAAGCAATCTGCTACTTAGTGAAAAATAATATCAGCTGGTTCAACTGATGGGCTATAAAAAGGTGTCACACAAGAAATATCTCATGATGGATAAAACTAGTGTACTGTCTTAATACCTTTGGAACCTTATTGTTGCAAAACATACTGATGGCATTGGTTACAGAAGAATTTCTAAACTACTGAAGGCTCCAGTGATCACTGTTGGGACCATAATCCAGAAGTGGAGAGAACATACTTTCACAATAAACCGGCCAATGACCAGGCGCTCCGGACAAGATTTCAGACAGAGGAGCGAAAATGATTATCAGAGGAATTGTATAAAATACAAGGGCCATCTGTGGAGAGCTACAGAAAGAACCAGAATCAGCAGATACAATTGCTTCAAAGAAAACGAAATAATGCACTCATCCTCCATGACCTGTATGCACGCTCACCACGCAAGACTCCATTGCTTAACAAAAAGCATGTTCAAGCGTGTTTAAAGTTTTCTCAACAACATTTAGACAAGCCTGTGAAATACTGGGAGAATATAGTCTGATCAGATGAGACCAAAAATTAACTCTTTGGATGAAATAATACACACCATGTTTGGTTGCCAAAAGGCACTGCACATCACCCCAAATACACCATACCCACAGTGAAGTGTGGAGGTGGGAACATCATGTTGTGGTGTTCTTTTTCAGCATAAGTCACTGGCAAACGTCATATGATTGAAGGAAGGATGAATGCACAAATGTACCAAGACAATCGTGATAAAAATCTGCTGCCATCTACAAGGATAATGAAGATGAAACAAGGATGTACATTTCAGCAAGACAATGATCTCAAAAACCAAAGCCAAGGAAATACTCAATCGGTTTCAGAGAAAGAAAATAAAGCTGCTAGAATGGCGGAGCCAATCACAGGACCTGGATCCAATAGAAAATTTATGGAAGGAACTAAAGCTCAGAGATCATAGAAGGAGCCATCAGGACCTTCATGATGTGAAGAGTGTTTGTGTGGAAGAATGGGCCTAAATCACACCTGAGCAATGTATACAACTAGTTCTCCGTATAGGAGGCGTCTTGAAGCGGTCATCCCCAACAAAGGCTTTTGTATGAAATATTACATTTCAGTAAGCGTGTTCAATACCTTTTCCTTGTGTAATTTCTCATTATTACACAATTTATGGACATCTATGATTTGATTTATTTGCCTGTGTGGATAGTATGTTTCCGCCATCTGGTGAGAATTTCATTCAACAGCACCTTTAGAAATATATTTACTTCGTGATGTGTTCAATATTTATTTCACCCGCTATATGTTGCATTGATAGTACTACCTTCCTGTTTCGCTTTGTAAAGGGTGTAGGCACAGATAGCACTATTACCCCCTGCGAATTATGTAAGCACGCCCAGGACTGGCTCCATCTCTCCCTGTATATGATGTAGGCATAGGTAGCACTGCCTTCCTGTCCAATTGTAAAGTTATACAGACACGAACAACACATTCCCCAGTCTATTCCATTAATTTAAGAAGAAATAGTAATGCGTCGGTCTCTCCCTGGTAGTTATGTAGAAATAGATAGTATTGCCTCTCTATAAATGACGTACCTATAGTAATTGCTATCCTTTCCCTGGAGGAAAAATAGGCACATATAGTGGTGGCTCCCTGTAAATGATGTGGGCACAGATAGCACTGCCTGCACCACTCCCTGTAAATAGATGCATAGATAAGAAATCATTACCAGGGAACAGGGAGGCAGTACTATCAATGCCAACATCACTTACAAGAAGAGTCAGACATGCTCCACTAGCTATGCCTACATCATTTACAGGGAGAAAATACAAAGAGAAAAAGGAAGGCAGTACTATCTGTGCATTTACAAAGAGAAATAAAAAAAAGGAAAAAAAAAGTAGGTCAGTACTATCGATGTCTATGTAATGTATGGGGAGAGCGAGGCTGCAGCAATACTGTACATGCCTACATCATTCACTCGGAGAAACCCGGAAAGAGTAGTATCTATGCCATCACTTAAGGTACTGCCACACTTAGTGATCTCGTTAGCGATCTCATAACGACGCAAGCTAATGAATCGTTTTTGTGATCGTTTTAATGTCTCTAGTAGCTGCCACACTTAGTGATCTCGTTAACGACTCAAAAGCGGTTAGCGATCTCATTAACGACTTTAACGGTCATTGCGATGTAAAAAACAGCGCACATCGCTCACAAAAGGTGCCAGACACAGCGATATAGCGTCACCAGCGGGACGCCACGATCTAAATACGGTCCAGAACTCTAGTGAACGATCAGCGAGATCACAGCAGGGGCCACGTCGTTGCTACATGCCACACACGTTAGCGTCACGAACGAGATCGCTAAATAGTGACTTATTTTAGCGATCTCGTTAGCGACGCTGTTAGTGTGGCATACCCTTTAGAAAGAGATACAAGAAGACAGGCATCCATGTGAATGATTTAGGCACAGATAGAGGCAGAGATGTTGCTCTACCTGTAAATGAAGTAGCCCCATATACTACTGTCTCTAACTATAAATTATGTAGTCATAGATAGTATTGTGTCCCTGTAAAGAATGTAGACTTTGATAGTGCTGCCTGTCTCTTCTTGTAAAAGATGTTAGAAAAGATGACAGAGGTTTCCACTAAATAACCAGTTTATCAGTAAGTGAAATTTTCAGATGGACATCATAGATCTAGGATCCAAAATGTTTCACTCCCCTCGTAGAACAAATAGCTGTGCTGTACATCCAGCACACAAGACTCTGCGCTCTGTTTGCTCGGCTCCTGTACTCACTGTGCAGTTTTTACTACATATGAAGCAAAAACCGGCATCAATCATCAAGGTAAAGATGTGCCGGATGAAATGCGAAATTAATAGTGCAGTGCATGACGACGTCCTATGTTATTTAGCGTGGTTTGTATGGCAGCCATGTTCCATGGAAAAAGCCTACTGGTAATTTTTAGGTGTAACATGTTAGTAGGTTTCGTTACCACAATTTGCAACTATGAACAGTGTCTGATAACAATGTAGGATGGCGTCTGGCACACCCAACATTGTACTAACCGCACAGGAATGAGGTCTCGGCTTCTCAGGAGCCTGACCACAAAATATGTCATCCAGGCACATCTAGACAAGATGTAGACGTGTACTGCCTACATGAGGGACGTGTAGATAACATTGCGGGTGTTCTCATACGTACCCATATAGCAAGTTTGGCTTTGTTACCGTCAACGGAAATGGTTTTCACCTTGAAGTCGACACCTGAAAAACAAATCAGTCATTTGAGCTATTGCACGTGAAATGGTATAGTGTCTTTTGTGCAATAAATGGTTAAACTGCTGCGGTCTTATTAAGGGACAAGTCAGGTCTTGCATTGCTGCGAGGGATGACATCAGTCTGCGGAGGAACAGAAGAGGATGCAGATGTTGTGTGTGCAAAGAATAATACGGCCTGGAAGGTCGACACCGCAGCACCTTCCATTTCTGAAAGAGTCTGAAACAAGCAGAGTATGCGCCGGCGTCTGCTACCATATGATTGGCTAGGAACTTTCATATATCACATCAAGGATGGTGAGCCCCAATTAGTTAATGCAGATAAGCATCTTAAAGGTGTTGTCATACTGTAAAAAAATACCTTTAAATATAGTTACACACAGAGCGGCCCAAACCTCAAGATGTCTGCAGCGGAGCCTTCAGTCCTGTGTAAGGAGGGGCTGACTTTCTCATTTCAATAGCTAATATAGCCCCTCTCTCTGTCATGGCAGTTGTATAGACAGAGGAGGGGGATATTGAAATGAGAATGTCAGCCAGCCCCTTTCATACATGTTATTGATGACATGCTGCTCACTACTATGTCACAACGAAACCAAAAAGTGGAGCTGCCGGGAGGGACGCCAATATCCGGACATCTTTTTTAAAGGGAATCTGTCATTTAAAAAAATGTCATCAACCTGCTAGTTAATAGCGTTCTGAAGTTGCCAGATGCCCACACTGAGAGCCCCGCTGCCGGGAGGAAATGTATTCCCCGGAAGCCTCGGACTTTCAGACATAGAGGTGCATAGAACTACACACCCGGCTCTATGGCTGCGAGCCCAGGGCTGCTGCCAGGAATAAAGTTCATTTCTTACTGGCAGTGGGGCTTTCAGTGCTAGCGCCGGGAAGCTTCAGAACATTATTAACCTGCACGTTCACTCCATACCAGCACATTAATAGCGATTTTTTTTACATGTCAGGTTACCTGTAGATAAAAGTATATTGTGTTTGGACCTCAATGGCCAGCCCACCTATCGAGTCTCCGAAGCTAAGCATTTTATATAGGACTATTAGATAAAAATTTCAGGTCAGGAAATCCAGCGGTTTTAGTCAGTTCTTGCAATTTGACTGCTGTAAGCGTTTCATGGAGGTGTGAAACTGGAGTACCGTATATACTCGTGTATAAGCCGAGATTTTCAGCACCTTTTTTCGTGCTGAAAATGCCCCCTCGGCTTATACACGAGTCATAGGGCAGAAACCAGCGGGGGAGGGGATGACGTGGCAGGAGCCGGTGGCTGGGACATCATACTCACCCCTCCCCGTGCCATCGCTGAACGTCCCTGCAATCCTGCGTTCTCCCCGGCTTCCTGCAACTCTCCAGCGCTGAGCGGTGACGTAATACCGCTCATTAAGGTCATGTAATATGGACGCAACGCCACTCCCATAGGCGTGGCGTCCATATTCATGGCCTTAATGAGCGGTATTACGTCACCGCTCAGCGCTGGAGAGCTGCAGGAAGCCGGGGAGAACGCAGGATTGCAGGGACGTTCAGCGATGGCACGGGGAGGGGTGAGTATGATGGAGGAGAGGACAAGGAGCACGGAGCAGGACGGGGGGGGGGGGGAGAATGGTGGATGGTGGAAGCATGGAGGAGGACAGGGGGAGAACGGAGGACGGGGGAAGCATGGAGCAGGATGGGGGGGAGAACGGAGGACGGGGAAGCATGGAGGAGGACAATGAGCACGGAGTAGGACGGGGGGAGGATGGAGGGCACAGAGGAGCATGGAGCAGGACGGGGGGAGAGGATGGAGGGCACAGAGGAGCACGGAGCAGGATGGGGGCACAGGAGGACGGAGAAGGAATGGGGGAGCACAGCGGAGGACGGAGCAGGAGGGGGGAGTACAGAGGAGAATGGGGGAGCACAGAGCTGGATGGGGGAGCAAGGAGCAAGACGGGGGCAGCACAGAGCAGGAGGGCAGTTTATACACCCGGCTTATACACGAGTCAATAAGTTTTCCCCAGTTTTTTGTGGCAAAATTAGGGGGTCGGCTTATACACGGGTCGGCTTATACACGAGTTATCCGGTAAGTTGTAGAGATTACTATTCTATACACCTTTACTCAGCGTCGGACTGGAACACCTTGGGCCCACCAGAGAAAATCATTCTTGGGGCCCACTATGTAGCTACATAGAAATAAATACAAGACCACAAATTGTGCAGTAAAACACACTAATATCACGGTATAATATAAGGTAGTACATGTCTTAATTATGTAGCAGGAGTTGGGGTAGCCTCCCTCATAGATTATAAAGCAGCCCCCCTCATAGGGGATAATGCTGCCCCCCCTCATAGAGGATAATGCTGCCCCCCCTCATAGGGTATAATGCGATAGATAGATAAGATAGATAGATAGATAGATAGATAGATAGATAGATACCATATATACTCGAGTATAAGCCGACCCCCCTAATTTTGCCACAAAAAACTGGGAAAACTTATCGACTCGAGTATAAGCCTAGGGTGGAAAATGAGATTATGCCCCATATGCTGCCCCATGTATTATGCCCCACAAGATGCTCCAAAGATTGTGCCCCATATGCTGCCCATGTATTATGCCCCCATATATGCTCCATAGATTGTGCCCTCATAGATGCCCATAGATTATGCCCCCATAGATGCTCAATAGATTATGCCCCCATAGATTATGCCCCCATTAGATGACCCATAGATGTAATTATACCCCATAGATGCTCCATAGATTGTGCCCCCAGATGCTCCTTAGATTATGCCCCCATAGAAGCTCCATAGATTGTGCCCCCATAGATTATGCCCCTATAGATGCTCCATAGATTATGCCCCATAAATGCTCCTTAGATTATGCCCCCATAGATGCTCCTTAGATTATGCCCCCATAGATGCTCCTTAGATTATGCCCCCATAGAAGCTCCATAGATTGTGCCCCCATAAAGCTCCTAGATTGTGCCCCCATAAATGCTCCTAATATATAGATATTATGCCCCCATAGAAGCTCCATAGATTGTGCCCCCATAAATGCTCTTAGATTATTCCCCCATAGATATTCCATAGATTATGCCCCCATAAATGCTCCTTAGATTATTCCCCCATAGATGTTCCATAGATTATGCCCCCATAAATGTCCACAGATTATGCCCCCATAATATGCCCACAAATTAATGCCCCCATAATGAGATTATGCCCCCATAAATGCTCCACAGATTATGCCCCCATAAATGCTCCACAGATTATGCCCCCATAGATTATGCCCCCATAAATGCTCCACAGATTATGACCCCCATAAATGCTCCAAGATTATGCCCCCATAAATGCTCCACAGATTATGCCCCCATAGTAGATTATGCCCCCATAAATGCTCCACAGATTATGCCCCCATAAATGCTCCACAGATTATGCCCCCATGAGATTATGCCCCCATAAAGCTCCATAGATTATGCCCCATAAATGCTCCTAGATTATTCCCCCATAGAAGCGCCATAGATTATGCCCCCATAAATGCTCCTAAGATTATTCCCCCATAGATTATGACCCCCATAAATGCTCCACAGATTATGCCCCCATAGATTATGCCCCCATAAATGCTCCACAGATTATGCCCCATAGATTATGCCCCCATAATGCTCCACGTTGACCCCATAGAATGCCATAGGCAAAAAAAAAAAAAAGACATACTCACCTCTCGTCGCTGGGGGCCAGGTGCTGGTGTCCTGAGCAGGCGGGGACACCGGACGCTATGGGGGACAGGTGCCGGTGTCACCACTGGCTCAGGGCCCCGGCACCTGCGATATTTACATGTCACCGGGTCCACTGCTGAGCGCCGCTGTCTTCGGTCCTCCGGCAGTGAATGCTCAGGCAGAGGGAGCGGCGCTCACTAATGACGTCATCGCGCCCTCTGCCTGAACATCGCAGCAAGAGAGGACGCGAGGATACAGCGGCGCTCAGCGGTTGGAGCGGGTGACAGGTAAGCAGTGAATATTCATTTCTCTTTAGCAGCGGGGACAGGGGCTCCTGCCTCCTGTCACCCTGCTGCGTGGCACGGGGCCCCCATGGCAGCTGCGTGGTGTGCCGCTATTAGCGACACGCCACCGGCTGGGGCCCCTGGAGCAGCGGGGGCCCTAGGCAACTGGCCCCTGTATGCCAGCAGGTGCCAGGGCCCCCCAGATTCCAGGGCCCACCGGAGAATCCTCCGGTTCTCCGGTGGGCCAGTCCGACCCTGCCTTTACTGAAGGAACAGGGAAGGTTGCAGATGATAAGCGGCTGCTTATTGGCAGAAGCGGTTACGCGACACAGTGTAACCATCAGGAGACTCCGTGTCCAACTGGAAGGAGAGTGGCGCCAGTCTGGCATGTAGGTATGAATTTTTCATTTTGTTCAGTAAACTTGTTCTATTAATGCAAACCTGTCACCAGGTGTGACTAGTATGAGATAAGACCACCACCTCATATATAGCATTCTAAAATGCAGTATATATTCCCCCACAGCCGACCTGCAAGAAAATAAAAAGACCTTTTATTATACTCACCCGCTGGGCAGTCCGGTCGGCGTCGCTGGTCTTTGTCCGGCGCCTCGCTTCTTGCGATACCGTCCTCGTTCTTGCTTTGTGTGTATGACGTGTCCTATGTCATCCACACAGTCTCCCCGGCATCACGCTCCTGCACATGTGTACTTCTCTGCTCTGACTAGGACAGAGTAAAGTACTGCAGTGCCCATGCGTCCAGGGCTCCTTGACTTTTCCCGGCGCCTGCGTACTGCAGGACTTTGCTCTGCTCTCGTCAGGGCAGATCAGAACGCCTGCGCAGGAGCGCAATGTCGGGGAGACTGTGTGGATGATGTAGGACGCATCATCCACATGAAGGAAGAATGAATAACGGCATCGTAAGAAGGGAGACGCTGGACCAAGACCTGTGACACCCCTCGGATCGGACCGCCCCGCTGGTGAGTATAATAAAGGATCTTTTTCTTGTCTTGCAGGTTGGGTTGGGGGCAGATATACAGCATTACAGAATGCTGTATATCAAGGCTGAAAGGTTGTGGTCTTATCTCATGTCAGTCAACCCTGGTGACCGGTTCCCTTTAAAGGGTATGCCACACTAAACAACATTGCTAACGGGATCGCTAAAAAACGTCACTATTTAGCGATCCCGTTAGCGATGTTGTTGTGTGCGGCATCTACCAGCGACGTGGCCCCTGCTGAGACCTGCTGTGATCTCGCTCGTCGTTCTCATCGTTCCGGACCCTATTTTCTCGTCGGCGCTCCCGCTGGTAAGTATATATCGCTGAGTGTGGCACCTTTTGTTAGCGATTTAGCGGTACTTTTGTACCGCTAAAGTCGTTAAGGAGATCGCTAACCGCGATAGCGTCCTTAACGACATCACTAAAATAGGCTGCTACTAGCGATATAGAAACAATCCCGCTAGCGATCACATTAGTATGCGTCGTTATCGTGATCGCTAGCGGGATTGTTTAGTGTGGCAGTACCTTAAGAAGGGGTTATCAGATAGTAGATAACCCCTTTATATCCAGTATCTGAAGTGACAGAAGCTACTCTAAAGGGTATGCCACACTAAACAATATCGCTAACGGGATCGCTAAAAAACGTCACTATTTAGCGATCCCGTTAGCGATATTGTTCAGTGCGGCAGCTTCCAGCGACGAGCTTCCTGCTGTGATCTCGCTCGTCGCTGGAATCGCTCCGGACCCTATTTCATCGCTGGCGCTCCCGCTGGGTAAGTATCTAATCGCTGTGTGGCACCTTTTCTTAGCGATTTAGCGGTACTTTTGTACCGCTAAAGTCGTTAAGGAAGATCGCTAACGCGATAGCGTCGTTAACTATATCGCTAAATGTGACTGCATTTAGCGATATAGAAACAATCCCGCTAGCGATCTCATTAGTATGCAACGCTACGAGATCGCTAGCGGGATAGCTTTAGTGTGGCAGTTACCTTAGATTTTATCGACAAGGCTAGTGATGTTTCCAGATGAATGCTTACAAAGCAGATACTTACCAATGGTAGCAGCAAGTTCAGGGTCAAATGTATCGTCTGTAAACCTTAGCAGAAGGCTGGAAAACAAAGACACGTGATGAGAATACAGGCCAATATAAAGAGATTCATTCAGCACAACAATGTGGAGCCGTCAGCTGAGCCCTAACCCACATCCGCTGTACATTTACTGCAGTTGTCATTGACTGCATGGAGCAGGTTCGGTATGTTGCGCCAAATGCAGAAGATTAACCTTTTAGATGCCCTGTCAATTGTGATCCAGGGGTATTTAGTAGGTTAGGAACAGGAGAGGAGGAAGGGGGTCATTAATGGGTTGTCTGGGCAGGCAGGGTCTACGGAAGGCTCCCATGGATGCTGTATTAGCGATCTATGAAGCCAAGTCTATTGCTGGGCTTCTCAGGAGACTGATAATGACTGCAGTGTATTGTAAAGGGAATCACACAATCAGGTTCAATCAACCCTTTAAGGAATATATGACTTAGGATAAAAGCCAAATCAGTATCTCAAGTTGCAGACACAGTGTTTCGGGCTATTGGCCCTCGTCAGTGCAAAGGGTTGATTGTGACTTGTAGGATCGCTACTTCCAACAGGTAGGCGCTATAGAGTTCCAGTCCTCTTTTTCTCTGAAGAGGCAATTTGCATATTAAATTTCCCAGAGGAGCATTGCACGGCGAATAAGCCTCCTTACCTTGACAGGCCAGAGCTGGTATGTCACTCTCCACAAGGAGAAACCTTACCCCTTAGACCTCAGTCCAGAGCCTCTCACCTAGCCAAATCAGTTCTCATACTTTGCACTGATGAGGGCTAATAGCCCGAAACACCGTGTCTGCAAATTGAGATACTGATTTGGCTTTTATCCTAAGTCATATTGCAAGACTCGTTAAAGGGTTGATTGTGACTTGTAGGATCGCTACTTCCAACAGGTGGCGCTATAGAGTTCAAGTCCTATTTTTCTCTGAAGAGGCAATTTGCATGCCAGGTTTAATGGTGAGACATAGAGGCAGGTAATTATCCATCAGACAGTACCGTCAGGAAGAGGTCAGTTTGTTATAACATGAAGAGAGGAGGATTTGCACAAGTGACATGCACAGAAGATGTGTGGTTAGTTCTCCAAGATGTTTGGAAAAATCTTCCTGCAGACTTCCTTCAAAATCTGTGCACAAGTAATGAAAAGAATGGAGGTTGTTGTGAAGTCACACCAAATATTGATGTGACTTAGATTTTTATATCATTCACTTTGCATTTACTTAATTGATGAAAATAAACATTTTTCAAAGGAAAACAGAAGACAATAAGAAGGAAATTCAGCACTCCAGCGTATACCATTTCTTGACAAAAAGGGGACTGGCTCTATAAAAGTGGCATATCTTGCTGATGTCTGATCAATAGGGGGCAATGGTTAGACCCCCACAAGCCTGGGACAGTGCACATCATACTCTGATTAAAGGGTACTTCACACATAGCGAGATCGTTAGCGAGATTGCTGAAATGTCACAGGTTTTGTGACGCAACAGCGACCTCGCCACGTGTGACACATAGCGGTGGCCGGCACCCGCTGCAATATCGTGATCGTGCTGGAATGTCCTAGGCCATTTTTTGATCGTTGGTGTCCCGCTGGCCAGCATGCATCGCTGTGTTTGACGCCATAAAAACGACGAGCGACCTGGTAGGCGACTCAGAACTCAGCGAAGCAGGCGTGAGTTTGCTTTGTCTTTGTCAGAATCGCTGCTGTGACAAGGTCCCAACGACCGCCGAGGTCGTTATACGGATCGCCGTATCGTTGCTGAGTCGTTGAGTAGATCTGCCTGTTTGACAACTTACTAGCGACCATGTAGCGACGTACCAGCTGGAGCGTCGCTATGTGTCACGGGGCCCTAAGGCTATGAAAGGTTTGGAAACAAGCGAGTCAGCCGCATCGGCCTCTGCCCTGCCATTTATAGGACTGAACATGACAACGTGCAGGAGAATTCACTGTAATCGCAGACTATTGCACCACCTCGGCCATGCTGGCAATTTATATATATAGAACGCACTTTGGAATAATATGCCAGATGTGCGGTGAAAGGACAGACAGATCTAGATGAACTTTTCTCTGCAAATGCAGTACAAAGGTGTCAGAAGAAGAGACATTGAGCTCTGCAATAGTAACGGCCGAGGCAGTAAACGGGGATCACATTATACAAGCATAGGAGGCCACTAACAATAGACTACCATGGAAATCACAGCTTCTAGGCTCCTTATAAAAGACGAGAGTGACTCACGGTGAGCGGCTGGATCTGACAGCTCGGAAATAATACTAATTATCACGTCCTTTTATAGGTTAACTGTTATTAGGGATTATATACTTCTGTAAAGAGAATTCTCCAAGAAGATTGGCAGGTGACTAAGTACTGTGGGACTCTCGGCTAAATCATGGCTGCCACCAGGCGGACAAGGAGAATACATTGGTACATTGCCCAATTAGTTTTGCCGATTTAAAAGGATATTCCCATGTCCCATGACTACTTTTAAATGTCTGAATAAAAATCCATCCAGGTGCCAATCAGTCTCCTCGCTGTGGCTCACAGATGGGGGTCTCACGCACCAGCAGACAGCAAGGAACCCATGAGATGAGCACTAGGATCCCACCCATTCATGGTGATGTGAGAGTCACAAGGCTGGCTAATACACACTCCAGAAAAAAGCCAAAAGATAAATGACCTTGTGCATTACTGGAGGCCCCGATTAGGCTAGGTTCACACTGCGTTAGGGCATTTAAGCAGCACTACCACAATGTAACGGACATCTTAACGCACCCGTAGACTTCTATTAGTGTAAGGGAACGGAAGCGTTAGTTCTGCCATAGAACTCTATTGCAAACGCAGGCAGATGCTTAATGACCTACGCAGCCACGTGTGTTAACGCAAAGGCGAAAATACACCACAAAATATACAATTTTGGGTTCATTTTAGCGCACGGATCCGTTAAACGGATTGCCCTAACGCAATGTGGACCTAGCCTTACAGGAATTTCACTACTACCCTTCCTCATACTCCTATGCTTTGTGAATCGCCCGGCTCCCCTCGCAGGGTTTATTCCCAGCAGGTATGATTATGTAGATACTAGTAATGACATGTACCTGACACTGTATGTGTGACATTGCTGTCACATGGCGGATCACATGCCATGTAATCGCTATCCAGAGAGTCTATTCATGGCAGGCTGTGAAGGGCTCAAACAGGAGTGAGGGTCCTTAGTAATAGACTCCCACCGCTGCCGAGATGTCAGATACCGGACCGCCACATCAGCACTCAGCAGCCGGAACCAAAAGAAGCCGCACCAAGAGATACAAAGAAAGAAAAGATACAAGGAGGCCGAAAAATTCATCTATAAAAGAACCCATTGAGGATACCTACAAGACGGCACAAATTCATCCTGATATCTAGTGGCTGCACTGACTACGTGGTGGTATACTTCTCACTAATTCATCTACTGCACTGTGCACAATATACACAAGTGCAGATTAACGGGGGCTTCCACTGAAGCCTTATGTGATGGGCCCCAATGTTTGACTGGTGGAGTGACTACCCTCAGGTTCCCCCCCACAAGCACTCTAGATCAAGGCTGCAGCTCCGGGGATTTCAGCACCTAATGTGTAATGGGGGCTTCTGGACTCTCCCTAAGGCTTTATTCACACACACATCAGTATTATTGATCAGTGTTTCTATGTCAAAACCAGGCGTGTCTCCAAAACAGAAAAGATGTCAATCTTTACATTATACTTTTCCTCTGATAGTTCCACGCCTGGTTTTGGCATGCAGTGATGCAAAATACTGACTAGTGATGAGCTCTGATAAGGTGTTATCTGAGCATGCTCGGGTGCTAACCAAGTGTCTTCGGCGTGCTCGAATAATTTGTTCTTGTCCCCGCGCCTGCATGTCTCTCGGCTGTTCAACAGCAGCAACACATGCAGAGATTTGTCTAACAAACAGGCAATCACTGCATGGGTTGCTGTCGAACAGCAGTGAGACATGCAGGCGCGGAGACTCAAATATTTTCGAGCACGCAGGTTAGCAGACGAGCATGCTCGGATAGCACCTCATCAGAGCAAGTTCGCTCATCACTAGTACTGACCAAACACTGACCTGTGAATATGACATAAACCCAGATGGCAGGAGAGAAGGATCCAGCCATTTCATTTTAACACGCTGATCCTTTTGCTCCAGAGAATGTCACTGTCGCACACCTCTGACCGCAGGTGAACTCCTCTCTCCCCATCCAGAATACCTGTGCGCATAGACGTGTAGAAGAAGGGCAGGAGGAATAGCTATCACCCACGTGGGTATTGGGCTGACATCTATTAAAAGTGCACGACAAGCTTTAGATAGAGAAAAGCAATGATTACAGTACACAATATTGATGTTCCCACCTAACGCTTTGCTTCAAAAGGATCAGTCAATGGCCGCCTCCTTCTGACTCATTGGCGCATTCGATTATTTTTGCATGTGAGCGAAATCTATTCCTTTTCATCAGTATGTCTGTCTTTATCATTATAGTACTGATTTACTTCCATTAAAAAAACCTTGTGCTCCAATGAGCAACTTAGAGCTGCAAACTGGATCAAAAAGACAATTCACCATTTTTTGGGGGCCATAGCAAGTGTTTCAGACAATGGATTTTCGAATAAAAGCTATAAACTCTAGCGAGTGCATGTTCTGTGAAAAACACGGACAGGACAGGTACAAAAACACAGACGTCCAAATGAGGTTTCTATACACAAGATGCGAGGGCAGGCGGGCACTGACGCCGTATCTCCTATGTACGTTGGGGCACATTTACAGAACACTGCAATAACACAGTATAAAGGGCACAGAACCCAAAATCCCATGGTGTCAAGTACCTGGTCCCTTCACAAATGATGAATCTTCTAGGAGGCCGGTCTATTACCCTCAATAGGTACAATAAACCCGGAAATTACGGCAGATGAGCAAATGTGCTCGTATGAGGTGTTATCTGAGCATGCTCACGTGCTAACAGAGGGTCTTTGAAAAATATAATCGAGTCCCCGTGGGTGCATGTCTCGCAGTTCTTCGACAGCTGCAACACGTGCAAGGATTGCCTGTAGAACAGCCGCGAGACATGCAGTTGCGAGGACTCGAATATATATTTAGCACCCGAGCATGCTCAGATAACACCTTATACCCAGCACGTTTGCTCATCTCTACTGGAGATAATAATGTACTGGCAGAATACTTTGAAAATATAACTTCTATGGTGATCTCATCCTATTGTTTGCGCCCCTGAGAGAAGCGCTGGCCGTTGTCTGCGGCT
>JARQOD010000006.1:25921512-26132624 GCA_033576555.1 Oophaga sylvatica | reverse complement strand
TTCTCCCTCCCCCCGATCCGTAGTTCTGAAGAAAAAAATAGGCAAAAGATTAGCGTATTTTTCTTATAATAAAGCAATAATATATCCCCCATTTTGCGGAAGTTAATTTGGGGGTTTTTTTTTTTGTTGTATTTAAGTTAATAAATGCTTGAAGTGTCTTTTCATTTTTGCTTAGAAAAATTAGTTTCTGTTATTTTAACATTTTCCCTTTTTAAAAACCCCATTTTTAAAAGGTGTGTTTAAAAAATATTTTTTAGCAATTTTTAAAAATTATTTGGAATAAGAATTCTGAACAAAGGGGTTTTTTGTAAAAAACAAGGAAATGTTCCCTTTTTTACATTTTTTGCTTGTGATTCCGTTAAAAATTCCTAAGTTTTTTTGGGCGTTTTGGATTGGTGTGGGTCACAGGACCCAGATCCCCAAATCTACTTGCAATAAGCAGATAACCTTATATATAAAATAACAAGTGAACCCAAAAGAATATGTGCATGTCTGCAGAAAAGGGAATCAAAAAATGGCAAGAAATTTTGATGCGCAAGTGCATTGGGAGTTGCCTGCTTTTTTTATGCAGTGATTATATTTTTATGCAAAAAATCTTTATCCAAAGAAATATCTTTATTTAAAGAAAAGAAAAACAGTTTTAAAATGTTTGTTTTCCCCTATTATTAAAATTATAAAAATAAAAATAGTTTCCCCTTACTTTCAGAAAATATTGTCTTTGTTTAAACTATACAAAAAGGTTGTGTTCAATGACTTCACTTTTATTTATGCGCACAAAAATTTCCAAATAAATTTTTTTAAATCCCAACAAAATTAATTATATCATGGAAAATCTATGTAAAAGGCTTCAAAAGAAAAAAAAAAAATGTCTCAATTATTTTAATCCCCGGGTATTGGTGGTGATAGGAAATGAGGGGGTTCCTCTTTTTGTATTTTCAATCCCCCAGCCCATCCTTTTTTTGTAATTTGGTTTTCCTCAAAAAAAGGGATTGGCTGTGATAAAATCCCCAAAGGTTAAAAATAAATGGAAAGGACAGTGGGGGTGCAAACTTGTTTGCTCGTCAATGATTTAAAATTTTTGTTTTTTAGTGTTTTTTTTCCCCTTGTTGGGTTTTTTAAAAGACCCCCGCACATTATTTAGTTTTTTCACCCCAGTCTTTTATTTCAAAAAGTTTTGCTGTTTCAAAAAAAGTTAGGCGTTTTCATGACACTAAAACTTCTTTTATTTTTTGGGTAAAAATATTTTATTTTTTCTTCCTTTTTTACAATGTTTTTTTTTACATGTTCAGGAGAGCTTACTTTTTGTTGTGTGCTCTAAAATTATTTTGGTTGAGGGGAAAATGTAAATTAGTTGGTCCCTGTTTAGGAAATGTGTTTTTTTGTCCTGTTTTACATCTGATTCATTATGTAGAAAGAAAAAAATGGCAAAATTCCCCCTGCTGGTTGATGGAACAGATCCGGTTTCATGATTATTGGTTTTTTTTTTAAAAATTTTTCCTGCATTTCAAGTACCCTACTTCTTTTCCCGGGATAAAAAAAAAAGGGGGACAAAAAATTAAAAAAAAATATTTCCTAGTGTGGAAATGGTCGTTTTCCCTCTACCAGCAGCAAGTTTTCCTTTTTTTTTTCCCTTTTACTACCCGGCTTTGGACCGTGGAAAATTCTGCGCTGGTTACATGTTTTTAAAATTGGTGCACAAAATTTCAGGGGTTGCATAACCTTTTAATTTCCCCTTTTTTCTCGGTTAGCCGACCCCCCTAATTTGCCACAAAAAACTGGGGAAAACTTTTTGATCGAGTTTTAAATAGGGGGAAAATAAGGGGGCTCTGGTAAATTAAAAAAAAAAAAAATACCCCAATAAAAAAAAAATTAAAAAAGGTTAAATGTTTTGAAAGCCATATTGAAAAAGGAGCCCCTATATTGCCCCGGTATGCCCCCCATGCTGCCCATATATTTGCCCATATGTGCCCATAGATTATGCCCCATTGTTGCCCTGTATTATGCCCCCCAATGCTCCGAAAAATTTTGCCCCATAGATTGTGCCCCACAAGATGCTCCCCAGATTTTTCCCATATGCTGCCCATGTATTATGCCCCCTATGATGCTCTAGGGGTTTGCCCCCAATTATGCCCCCAAAAAAAGCTCCAAAATTGTGCCCCTTGCGCCCAAATTTGCCCCATAGCTGCCCCCGATTATGCCCCTTTTTTGCCCATATGCCCCTTTTTTTAGCCCATATGGCCCCTAATTTGCTCCTATGTGCCCCATGATTGTGCCCCCATGTTGCCATGTATTATGCCCCCAACATGTCCCGTTTTGCCCCCTATATTATGCCCCATATGCTGCCCATGATTATGCTCCTTTTCTGCCCCTTTGATTTGCCCTTTTTGCTCCCCCTGTTATGCCCATTGTTTTTTCCCATTGTGCCTGTTTATCCCCCAAATGCTCCTTGTTGTCCCCCCATATTATGCCCCTTTGCTCCCCCCAAATTATCCCATAGATTACCCCCCTATGCTTCCCCTTTGTTAGCCCCCTTCTCCCCCGTATTTGCCCCAAACATGCTCCCTTAAAAGGCCCCTATGCGCCCCTTTTTTATCCCCCCCTTTGGGTTTCATAGATTGTGCCCTTGTGCGCTGCAAAATTTAAAAAAAAAGACAACTACTTGTCGGGGGGCCAGGTGTGGTGTCCCGAGAGGGGGGAACCGGCGCGTTATTGGGGCGGTTCCCCGGGCCCGCGGGGTCAGGCCCCGGCACCGCAATTTCCCTGTCCCGGTCCCGCTGCACGCCGGTTTTGGGGGCCCCGGCAATGAATGCTCAGGGGGGGAAAATGGCGCGCACTATCCACGTCTATCCCCCCTTTACCTAAAAATTACAGTGAGGACGAAAGGGAAAAGGGAGAGCGCTGCGGTGGACCGGGGACAGGTGTTTATCGCTTATACCACTCCCCCTGTCGGGTCTCTGCTGCCCTGCTTTGTCCCACGTGGTCCGCTCTTAAAAAGTCATGAATTTTTGCATATTATGACTTTAATGTGTACCACATGCCCGGAAAAAACCGGCCCGGACCCCATGTAGGAGCGGGGCTGCAGGGGCCGCGTCAAGGGGGGAGTTTTATAGGACAGTGCCCCCCCCCTCCCACTCCCCCCCTGGTTTGAGTAGTATAAGCGAGAGAGGACTTTCAGCCCTAAAAATTTTGGCTGAAATTGGTTTTTTACTGGTATGTGGGGTATTATTTTCTCTATTTTAAAGGATAAGACCGTTTGGCTTTTCTTTTTTTCCTTTTTTTTCCTTCAATTGATTAAACCTTTCCTTAAAAAAAACCCACAGTTAGTGCTTGTTCCACTATATGACTAATGGCAACAGTCCTGAAAGTTAAGAACTAGTTGGTCTCTTCATCCCCCCCTCGAACTGAATTTCCCCCTTGTAGCTCCCTCCAACCCCTCTCATCCTCCCAGTCCCCCCTTAACTCCCCCCCAATTTCATCTCTCCCTTTTGCCCCCCTTCTGTTTCCCCCTCTAAAATTTTTATTGGTTCCAATTTCCAAAAATATAGTGAAAATTGCTAACAGTCCCCTAAATCTATCTCTTGTTTTTTCCAAATAATCTCGGATAACTTGCCAACGTAACCCCGGCCCCCCTAAGCCTTTCCCTCTCTTCTCCCCTATACGTTATGCCAATCACCTCCAAGACTTCCCTTTTTCCCCCCACCTGGGGAATTGTGCAAAAAAAAAATTGCAGAAGAAAACAGCGTGTCTGGGGGGCCGGAGAGAGGGCTTAACCATATGCTTTACACTTCTAAATGTGTATGCATGACTTTCGGAAAAATGTGGGGATAAAAAACGAGCCTAATTTAAGAAGTAGGACAAGACTGGAAGGGGGAAAGGCTTTCCCTTTTAAAAAATTCCCCCTTATTGCAACATAGACTAACCTTCTGCAGCACTGTGCACAGAATTTATCACGTTTTTAAAAAAAAAAGTAAAAAAAAAAAAATACTTATAAAAATGGAAAAGATATTTCCCTTGATATTGTTATTTGGTAATGATGTATTTTTTCCAGATGAGCCAAACTATGTCATTGGAGGACATTTTAAAGTAATATTCCTGAAAAATTATTAACCTTAGTTATACTTAGGGAAACCAAAAATGTTCTAATAAAAAAAAATAATAAAAAAACAAAATGGTTTTAAATGTTAATGTTAGAATGAGTCATTGTTAAAAAAACATTTAAAAAGGAAAGGCCCAAAAGGAGTGGCTGAGCAAGTTAAGTATGTCTTTGTATGGGTCTATCAGGAGTAAAGAAAAAAGATTGAATTTGTTTTAAAAAACCTTTAAAAAAATTATATTTTTTAAAACCACTGTAAGGGGGTTTTTGACCCTAAAAAAAAAGCAACATCAGTCCAAAAGCCAGAAGTTCAAAAAAAGGGGGAGGGAAAAAGGAAGGTCTTTTTGGGGGGTTTTTCTTTGTTTTCCTTGCTTTGTTAATTGTTAAACCCCCTTTTTTTTCTCTCTCTTTTTTTCCCCTTTTCTTTATTCTTTTTTTTTTTTTTTTTTTTTTTTCTTTGAAATATTATAAATCAGAAAAAAAATTTTATGAAAAAAAAAAGGGTTAGGTCCCCCTGTCAAAAAACAAACTCCCTAAAAGAAAAAAGTTACCTCTTTTTTGAAGTCAAAATGAATGCTCAACATTCGATCAGAAAAATTTTTCAATTAAAAAACTTTTTATTATTTCTTCTAAAAAAAAATCTGCTAAGGTCCCCCCTTCCAAAATTTTTTTAAAAATACTGTATTTTTAATACCCGAATTTGCGTCTCATTGGCCCAATACCCCCCTTATGTCTGATGTCTATTCTGCACTGAAATTTTATTAGGGGTGAGCCCCAAGTGCTTGTAATGTCAGATATTTCTTGAAATCTGGGTGCCCGTTCTCAAAACAAGATTCGAAACATTTTTAAAATTTCGGTTCCCCCGCAAAAGATTTTTTTGGAAAAAATCAGAGTTCGGTTTTTAGTACCATCTCTATGCTAGGGCCCCCCAAAAAACCCCTATCCTGATTCCCTTGCTTGCTCCCCAAAGATTGTTTTCCGCTGTTCTAATATTTGTTTTCCCCCTATCTAAAAACTTTAAACTGTCAAAAATTGAATTCTTGGTTTCCCTCCCTAAACCCCCCTATCCCGAAAGAAATTTTTCATGTGTTGTTCTCCCTTATCCTAGTGTTTTGGTTCCCCATCCCCCAAGTAGGGGACGGCCGATATTGCTGATCGGAACCCCCCTATTAGTTCCGATTTTTTCTTTATCGTTTTCCCCGGGAAAGGGGGGTTTTCCCCTAATTCTTTGAGAGGCAATGTAAAATTTTTGTAGCAATGGGAAAACTTTTGAAGGTGGGAACCCCGTAATGTGCGGTCATCTTAACAAAAGCAGGCGTGTTGGTGCTGAATGATGTCAGAATGCATAAAAAAGGCCCCCCCCATTTTGCGTCATGTGCTGTGAATCAGTTGGGGGCAAAACGCTGCTGTTGATTGGGGGACTTTTGACATTGGATTTGTGTACTCTACTTGCTTTAGGCAGGCTAGTTTCCCCAAACCCTGTGTAAAGCTTCTTTTGCCGTGTTGTTTTAACAGCTCGTGAGGTGTGTGTGGGGCAGGGCGTGAGTTTTGCTCTGTTCCCCCCTGTTTTTTGGCATCTGCACGTGTCACTCATGATTTTTTTTTATTTGATTTTTTGGAATTGGTGCAGTCCCTTTTTTTTAAAAAATCTAATTTTAGTGTGCGCGTTCCCCCCCCCTATAAATACTTGGTTGCAAAACTATAGAAGTAGACAAAGGGTGCCTTTACAGATTGTGGCGTTTGTTAGTGTTCACTGTAGTTGTGGTTTTCATTTTTTGAGTGCAGATTAGTCCAGTTAGTTCTTAAACCATGCTGGTTGTAGTCTGCTGAGCGGGCCCCTGCCTCACCCTTACATTTTCTCTAATTGGTGTGCTCCATTATATTTGAAAAAAAATAAAATTATTGTGTGCGGCTTCCCCGTTAAATTTTACTTTGGTTTTGCAAAAACTATAGAAGTAGAAAAGGGGCCCCTTTCACAGCTACTGAAAGTTGTGTTTCGGTTCATGTGTCTGTGATTTTTTCTTTTTTGAGTGCAGATTACGCTCCGTTTTCTTAAAACCATGGGTTTTGTAGTCTGCTGAGGTGTGTCCGCTATCTTAATTTTTTTCTTTGGGGTGTGCTCCATTATTTTAAAAAAATCTAATTATTATTGCGCGCTTCCTCCGTATAAAACTTGGTTGCAAAACTATGAAGTAGAAAAGGGGGGTTTCACGTAAAAACGTTGTGTTTCTTGTTCTTTAGTTGTGGCTTTTCTTTTTTTGAGTGCGTTATGCTCCAGTTGTTTTTTTAAAACCCCTTTTAGTTGCTGAGGTGTGTCCCCCTTTTCCCCCTTCAATTTTTCTCTAATTGGTCAGCTCCATTTATTTTAAAAAAATTTAAATTATTAGGTGAGCGCTTCCCCCGTATACAATACTTGGTTGCAAACATATGAAGTGAAAGGGGCCTTTACAGCTACTGAACAGTTGTGTTTCGTGTTCCTGTGTTGGAGCTTTTTTTTTGAGTGCGATTACTCCAGTTAGTTCCAACCATGGGTGTAGTCTGCGAGCGTGTGTCACGCCTCCCCCTTCACATTTTTCTCAATTTGGGGTGTGCTCATTATTTAAAAAAAATCTATTTTTTTGGTGAGCGTTCCCCTCGTTCAAATTTTGGTTGCAAACACTATAAAGTACACAAGGGGCCTTTCACAGTATAAACAGTTGTCGCAGTGTTCATGCAGTCTTGGGAATAACAACTTAGGCTTAAAACTTTTTGACTTTCTTTATCAATTTCCAGATGAAAAGGGGCGGGGAAGGCACGTGGTCGGGGCCGTGGGTTTCAGCAGGGAGAGGGTGGGATTTGTGGCTGCTCCGACCGTGACAAGATCCACCGTTTTCCCGTGGGTTTCCCCTTTTTCGCCTTTTGTAGGGCTCAGCTTTCCCCCCCGCTGCGGGAAGAACAAATTGAAGCGTTTTTGGTTGGATGGCACCCCAAAGCATCGACTTAAAATTTCTTCCCCTCCCCTCAGGACCCCGCACTGTTAAAAAACCATCTGTCTCTTCCCCCTGCCAAATTGCCCAGGCGTAGAGAGTTCGAAGGGGGCCCGCTGAGTCTTGCTTCTGTTTTTAAAAATTTTGGGGTTAAAGGGGGGCCCGCCAAGGCGCATTCTGGAATGTAAGAAGAGGCAGTATACGGATGCGCAACAGCTGTGTCTCTTGAATGTGACGAGGGGGTGGCAGTGCGATGGTCAGCACCCCGCAGAATGATTGATGATGTGGACTGGGGGATTTTTGTTGGCAAGGTCTGGCCGGACCCCCAAAAAAGCGCGGTGTTTTGGAAGGGGGAGTGGAGATGATGAGGTCCAAGACCCCATGGGGAGGAACGAAGGTGGTGGTAGCGCTCTGAGGAAAAGATTCCCAAAAGGGCCAAAAGTGGGGGGGGTGGCTGCGTCGGTGCCCGAGCCCCCCGTTTGGACCGTTCGTAGCAAATTTTTCCAACAGCCAAACGGGGCTCCCGGGGTTGCATGCGTGGTCCTTTTTTGGCACCTTGCAGAGTATTTGCTATGTCAATGCAAGCTGTGTAATCAAAAAAATTTAAAAAAGGTAAAAAAAATCAGTAACCTCAATACCACAAAAAGTGGAAACTGTAGGACAAACAAAAGGTTGGTTACAAAGACACAGGAGATGTAGGAACCTACGCAGCACTTTTTTCGTGTGTTGTAGCCCCTTCCCCCAGTCACACACGGGGGGTTTGGCTTTTCCCCAGGATCGCCAGGAAGAAACCTCTGTCATGTTGTCCCCAAGACCCCTGTTTTCACCACAGCTGCAAATTTTCCCGTCATCCACACTCCAGGCCAAAAAACGCCATCGGAGCACAGGCAGGGGGGAAAGACGGCCAACTGGGGGAACCCCCACGAGCAAGGTCTGAATGCTGGATTGCAAACTCCGCCCTTGAAATGCTGTCTTTTTTTGGTGGGGGGCTGACAGTTTCCGTGATTAATGTCATTGGCGTCCCACAAAAAATGTCCCCCGCCGTTTTTTTTCAGCGGCAAGCCGCCCCGGTTGAAAAGCATTTGGGGAAAAAATTAAACATGCGCTACTAACGCTCGTAGCAAGGTCCACTGACCCGATGGTGGACAGTCCCATGGCCCGGGGGGATACCTTTCCCTCACTGCCCATTGGGTCATTGTTGCGGCGGGTTAAGATCTTGCGAGTGGCGCTGTACGTGTTTCCCAAAACTCCAAGGATTGCAGGAATAAGTCTGTCCCATTGATCTCCTCCAAACTCCAGTTCCTCAGAATCATCGCTGCGGGCCGTCAGGTTCCCTCCAATGACCGTGAAGGCTTACTGATGGCGGCCCTTTGAGCACAGCGTGGCCAAACGTCAACAGGCCGTCCTAAAATTTAAATTTTACATGGGGAATCGAAGCCAACACAGCGAGGAGTTTGGGGAATGCCATCAAGCAGGAGAGCGGTTGTGGGTTTTTTGCCAGCGAATCTCCAGCAGGCTTGGTGTGTGTGCATGGCCGAAATTGGTGGGTTGGGCCTTGGCAACCTCATCACATACCATGTTGGCACATGTGCTCAACTTGGTCGTGCGAGTTTTTTGAGGGTATCCGGATCTTGTGCACGCTGAAAGGTTCCGCCTAGAGTGGTCCTTGGACGTTCCAGCATGGCAGGATCGGCATTGCAGCTCTGAAGCAGATTTCGCCTTCCTGAACATGTCATTGTGACGTACCCCCCAGGTGGAATTCACGTTACATTTTTGGGAGCGGTTGTGGAGCAGCAGCCAGCAGTAATGGAGTATCGTGCTAGGCGAAAAATCGCAATTTGGTGTTACACTTCACCACTACTGGTGGGCCTCTATGAAGGACATCTCCCACGTTTTGGTGCGTTTGATGATCAAGCGGATGGCGAGTGCAGATGATGACGTAGCCTGACTGTCCCCTTATCTGCTGCTTCAAAAAACACTGAAGCAATAAGGGTTTGGGGTTTTTTGGAGAAGAGGTGGAGGATGGGAGTACAAATTCCATCAACCTTCTGGCAGTAAAGCGCAACGTGGTTCCTCAAAGGGGGGGGCAGTGTTCACTTTGTGGGAGGATGAGGGGGGAGTCAATGGGGGGAAGGACATCGTCCAGAGGGGGTACACAAACGTTTCTTGTCAGTATTTAGAGCGAGGGTGGGGTGATGAGAGCAGGCAGAGATGACGCCTTTTGGGAGGGGACAGCGTTTTTGGCCAGTTGGGGGGTCTGCAGCACTGGTTGTTTCATGCTGGTGCTGGAAACGAGGCATCGCCCCTTTTCCCCACCACGTCTGATTTGGGTGTACACCCCCTAGACCCTCGCTCCGGGAAATTACAAACCCTCTCACACGGTTGAAAGGGAGCGTAAATGCGGGAGTACAAAGACAACTGGTGCAATCCATAATGTTCTCCTTTCCAGCGAGGCATGTACTGCTTTACAAAGCGCTCTGTGCGTCGAGGCAGTGGGACAGCTCTGCAACAAGAGGGGCACAAGCAGCGCATTGCACGGGCAAGACCAGTATTTCAAATGTGGCTGTTTTGTGGCGCGCAACCAAATGTTACACCATCCGGACGGCTCCAGTCGAGGAGGAAACGTTTCCGTAAGATGGTGACAGCTACTGTTTTCCCTTCAGTGTCTCCAGATGGCTCTTCCATTAAGTTTTGGGTCTCTAAGCTGGATACATGGCCGAGTGTTGTGAATGGGTTTGAGATGAGTTTGAGCAGAGGCTCCCTCTGGTGGTTACAAGCGGTGCTAGTGAAGATTGTGAGGATGGGAATCAGGTGTTACTGACTGGTCTTATATAAGGGAGTCATTTTCCATTTAGGGTTGCCGGTGATCAATTGTTCTGGTCTGAATCCTTCATTCCAGTTTCCCCTTTTGCCTGCTGTGTCGTGTCTGCATCTCCTGCTAACAGATAAGACTTTTTCTTCTTTTGTGTTTGTTTCTATATTTTGATTTTGTCTGCACTTCTTTGGGGGCCCTTTAGGGTCCCTCGGGGGCTTCTGCCCTCTCAGTTTAGTTCAGCCACTGAGTTTTGTTCTTTTGCTTTTTCAGTTTTTTCAGTGGCTGCTGTTTTGATTTTGTTACCCAGAGAGCTAATTTAGGTGGTAGAGGTCGTGTGATTCAGGTGATTTGAAATTAGTGAGTTGGTGTTTTTCAGGGTTTTCTGGGATTGCAGTAAGTACCCTCCTGTCCTTTTTATTTAGATAGTTTGGGCCCCAGCGTTTGCTCATTCTATTTTCTTTCTGTGTCAGTATTTCCTCTTGTCTAACCGCCATTACATGTTTGGGGGCTTTCTATTATCTTTGGGGTTCTGCTCCAGGGGCAGATAGCTTTCCTATTTCTATCTTTAGGTGTGTAGTTTTTCAGGCTGTGGGCAGGGTCTAGGACCAACGTGGAACGCTCCACGGCTTGCCTTAGTTGTGGTGGTTAGTCAGGGTACTGCAATCCATAGATTCCAACTGCTTGGTGTATTGCCTTTTTTACCTGCACTCCCCAGCTACCGAAACATAACAGTTCACCGGCCTAAAAATTGAAAATTGTATGGTACTCACAGAAGGGAAAAAATATTGTGATAGAAAAAAAGGTTGTCAGAGTTGTCAGAGATATTTTTCTGTTTGTTGCATTTTTTTTTTTTCCCTTGTATCTTGGGTGCTGGGGAGGATCTTTTCTCCCAATGGAGTTTGCACAGTTGTCTGGCCGTGTGGATCAGCTTGCCACTGGGGTTCGGAGTATTGCAATCTATTTGCTGGGTTGCTGTTGGGAACCTAGGATCCCCATGCCAGATTTGTTTTTAGGGGATCGAGCTAAGTTTCAGAATTTCAAAAATAATTGTAAATTGTTTTTTGCCTTAAAATCTAAGTCCTCAGGAAACGCAGCGCAGCAGGTTCAAATTATCATCTCTCTCCTGCGCGGCGATCCTCAGGATTGGGCTTTTTCCCTGATACCTGGGGATCCTGTTTTGAGTGATGTTGATGCGTTTTTTCAGGCTTTGGGGTTATTGTTACGATGAGCCTAATGTCACTGATCAAGCTGAAAAAGCCTTGTTGGCATTAAATCAGGGGCTTGATGACGCTGAGTTATACTGTCAGAGATTCCGTAGGTGGGCAGTCCTGACCAAATGGAATGACGACGCTTTGGCGGCCCTTTTCGGAAGGGTCTGTCGGATAATGTAAAGGATGTTATGGTGGGATTCCCTGTCCCCTTGGTCTCAATGATTCTATGTCATTAGCGATTCAAATTGACAGACGTTTGCGTGAGCGGAGAAGTTATGCGTGGAGTGGTGTTGCCTTGTGAGCCAGCTTCTGAGCCCATGCAGTGTGATGGAGTGGTGTCTGGGGCACAGCGTCATGAGTTTCGAAAAGCGCAATAGGTTATGTTTCTACTGTGGTGATGCTCTCATGCTATTTCAGTCTGCCTAAGCGGGGAAGACGTTTTGCACGCTCAGTTGTCTTGGGTAGTGTTCAGACTAAGTTTTTATTAACTGTCACTCTGATATGCTCTCTGTCCTCATTTTCTGCTCAGGCTTTCGTTGATTCTGGAGCAGCTATTAACCTGATGGATTATGATTTTGCTAAACGTTGTGGGTTTCCCTTGATACCCCTACAGAAGTCTATTCCCTACTGGGGATCGATTCTACCCCTTTGGCTGAGAATAAACCCAGTTTTCTACTCAGGTGATAATGAGGGTTGAACCTGATCACCAGGAGTGCTGCAAATTTTTGGTTCTATATAATCTGCATGACATTATCGTGCTGGGTTTCCCTTGGTTACAGTCTATAATCCTGTTTTGGATTGGAAATCTGTGTCTGTAACCAGTTGGGGATGCCAATGTGTTAATACCAACACTCCTGTTTTTTCTGCCTCCCCCAAGTCAGGATGTTCCTGACTTTTGTTTGATTTTTCTGATGTGTTTAGCGAAAGTAAATCTGCATCCTTGCCTCCCCATAGGAGCTATGACTGCGCTATTGAATTAGTGCCGGGTAGTAAATTCCTAAAGGTCGCCTTTTTAACTTGTCTGTACCTGAACATGACGCTATGCGGTCTTATATCAAGGAATCATTGGAGAAGGGTCATATCAGACCATCCTCTTCACCCTTAGGTGCTGTTTTTTTCTTTGTGGCCAAAAAAGATGGTTCATTAAGGCGTGTATTGATTATCGTCTCTTGAACAATATTACTGTGAAATATCAATACCCGTTACCTTGATTTCTGACCTGTTTTCCAGGGTGAAAAACGCTACTTGGTTTACCAAGCTTGACCTCAGGGGGGCGTATAACCTATTCGCATTAAGCACGGGGATGAATGGAAGACGGCATTCAATACCCCTGAAGGGCATTTTGAGTACCTAGTGATGCCCTTTGGGCTCACTAATGCCCCTTCCGTCTTCCAGTCCTTCATGAATGACATTTTCAGGGATTTTGTGGACAAATTTCTGATTGTTTATTTGGATGATATCTTGATTTTTTCTAATGACTGGGACTCTCATGTGAAACATGTTCGGACTGTGTTCCAGATTTTGAGGGATAATGCTTTGTATGTGAAGGGATCAAAGTGTCTTTTTGGCGTACAGAAGATCTCATTTCTGGGATTCATTTTGTCCCCATCTGTTATTGAAATGGACCGGTCAAGGTTCAGGCCATCTGTGATTGGGTCCAACCTACTTCATTAAAGGCTCTTCAGAGATTTTTGGGTTTTGCCAATTTTTATCGTAAATTTATTGGTAATTTCTCGGTTTATTGTTAAAACCATTAACTGATTTGACCAGAAAGGGTTCTGATGTGGTGAATTGGCCTCCTGAGGCAGTCTCTGCATTTCAGGAACTTAAGCAGAGATTCACTTCTGCTCCTGTTTACGGCAGCCTGATGTTTCTCTGCCATTTCAGGTGGAGGTTGATGCCTCTGAAATTGGGGCAGGTGCCGTTTTGTCCCAAAAAGATCCAGAGACCTCTAAAAGTAACCTTGTGCCTTTTTCTCTCGAAAATTTTCTCCTACTGAACGTAATTATGACGTGGGTAATGGGAGTTATTGGCCATGAAGTGGGCTTTTGAAGAGTGGAGACATTGGCTGGAGGGAGCCAAACATCAGGTGGTGGTCCTTACGGACCATAAAAATCTGGTCTATCTGGAATCTGCCAAGCGACTCAATCCTAGACAGGCCAGGTGGGCCTTGTTTTTCACACGTTTTAATTTTGTGGTTTCCTTTCTTCTGGCACTAAGAATGTTAAGGCGGATGCCCTCTCGAGGAGTTTCCTTGCGGACTCTCCTGAGTTATCTGATCCTTCTGTTATTTTGAAAGAGGGTGTAGTTCTTTCCGCCATCTCGCCCAATTTGAGACTTGCTCTGGAGGGGTGTCAGGAGGATAGGCCCGAGCGCTGCCCTGTTGGAAAATTGTTTGTCCCGGACCAATGGAAAAAGAGTGTGATGTCTGAGATTCATTGTTCCGCATTGGTGGGCATCCCGGAATTTTTGGTACCAGAGACTTGGTTAGTCGGTCCTTTTGGTGGCCTACCTTGTCTCGCGATGTCAGGGAATTTGTGCAGTCCTGCGGGACTTGCTCTCGCTCAAGCTTGCTCTCGCTCTAGTGGTTTGTTGATGCCATTGCCTGTGCCAGAGACCATGGACCATATCTCTATGGATTTCATTTCCGATCTTCCTGTTTTCTAGAGAATGACCACCATCTGGGTAATTTGTGATAGGTTTTCAAAATGATACATCTTGTGCCATTACCTAAGTTGCCTTCCTCCTCTGAATTGGTGCCGTTGTTTCTTCAGCACGTGGTTCGTTTACACGGCATTCCTGAGAACATTGTGTCTGACAGAGGAGTCCAGTTTGTTTCCAGATTTTGGAGGACTTTTTGTTCTAAACTGGGTGTTCAATTGTCTTTCTCCTCGGCATTTCATCCTCAGACCAATGGTCAAACTGAGAGAACAAACCAGACATTAGAGACTTATCTAAGATGCTTTGTGTCTGCTGATCAGGATGACTGGGTCTCTTTTTTGCCTTTGGCTGAGTTTGCTCTTAATAATAGGGCTAGCTCTGCCACTTTGATGTCTCCGTTTTTCTGTAATTCTGGTTTTCACCCTCGATTTTCTTCAGGACAGACGGAAGTTCTGTCTGTCCAGGTGTTGACTCTGTTGTTGAGCGTATGCAACAGATTTGGGACAGGTAGTGGAGAGGTTGTCCCTCTATCAGGAGAAGGCCCAGCGGTTTGCTAACCGGCATAGGACTGATGGTCCTCTGTTTAAAGTGGGGGACTTGGTCTGGTTGTCCTCAAGAATATTCTATGAGAGTAGCATCTCCTAATTTAAGCCTAGGTTCATTGGACCTTATAAGTCATGGAGATTATTAATCCTGTTTCTTTTCGTTTGCTTCTTCCAGGGACATTTAAGATCCATAACGTGTTCCACAAGTCTTGTTGAAGAGGTTTGTTGAGCCAGTGGTTCTGCTACTGTGCCTCCTGACCCTGTTTTGGTTTGGGGCAATCTGGAGTATGTGGTTGAGAAAATATTGGATTCTCGTTTTTCTAGACGAAGACCCCAGTATTTGGTTAATGGAGAGGTTATGGTCAGGAAGACAATTCTTGGGTGTTTGCTTCGGACATCCATGCTAGGAGACTTATCCGTGCGTATCATAGAACTATCCTGACCGACCTGGTTGCTCAAATGAGGGTTCGGTGACCCCTCCTCAAGGGGGGGTACTGTTGTGAATGGGTTTGAGATGAGTTCTGAGCAGAGGCTCCCTCTGGTGGTTACAAGCGGTACTAGTGAAGATTGTGAGGACTGGGAATCAGGTGTTACTGACTGGTCTTATATAAGGGAGTCATTTTCCATCAGGGTTGCCGGTGATCAATTGTTCTGGTCTGAATCCTTCATTCCAGTTTCCTTGTAGCCTGCTGTGTCGTGTCTGCATCTCTGCTACCAGATAAGAATTTTTTCTTCTTTTTGTGTTGTTGCTATATTTTTGCATTTTGTCCTGCACTTCTTTGGGGGCCTTCTGGGTCCCCTCCGGGGCTTCTGCCTTCTCAGTTTAGTTCAGCCACTGAGTTTTGTTCTTTTGCTTTTTCCAGTTTTTTCAGTGGCTGCTGTTTTGATTTTGTTACACCAGAGAGCTAATTTAGGTGGTAGAGGTCGTGTGATCTCAGGTGATTTTGAAATTAGTAGAGTTGGTGTTTTTCAGGGTTTTCTGGGATTGCAGTAAGTACCCTTCCTGTCCTTTTCTATTTAGATAGTTTGGGCCCCAGCGTTTGCTCATTCTATTTTCTTTCTGTGTCAGTATTTCCTCTTGTCTAACCGCCATTACATGTTTGGGGGCTTTCTATTATCTTTGGGGTTCTGCTCCGGGGCAGATAGCTTTCCTATTTCTATCTTTAGGTGTAGTTAGTTTCTCAGGCTGTGACGAGGCGTCTAGGACCAACGTAGGAACGCTCCACGGCTGCCTCTAGTTGTGGTGGTTAGTCAGGGTACTGCAATCCCATAGATTCCAACTGCTCTGGTGTATTGCCTTTTTTTACCTGCACTCCTCAGCTACCGAAACATAACAATTTGTGCTGTCGAAACGGGACCCTGCGGACCCAACTGTAAGAGAAAGTTTCAGGAGGGACGAGTTCTGATGGAGCACTGGGTCAGGTGACCTTGATGCCGCAGTTCGCCTGTATAAAAAGCCAGAGAGCCAAAATGGGAGCAGATTTGGCGCCAAGAGAAGGGGAGGTCAGGACCTGTGTCGAGAAAGACGCCGAGGCTGGGCAGGAAGCATGAACCAGCTGGTGGTAGCGCGCTTGGAATCAGAACCCAGGTGGCACCAGAAGACAAGTTCCAGGATCCAGACGACGCCAGTCAAGAGCCAAGGCCCAGCCCTCATCACAGTGGGTACGAGAGACATTCGCCATCTGTCAAGCACTGACACTTTGTGAGGAGACTCCGCTCGGGGGTCGACGCCTGCGGTGGTGAACGGGAGATGCGAGTAAAGCCGGGCTGTTGCTTCCAGGACTGACGTACAGTACAGGGTTTAGGCTGGGCTAGTGCAACAGATAGGGCGAGGGCAAGTTGAAGTGAAGGTAGGCCCAACGAGCCTTGTTCGACTTTGTCAGGACCACTTTCGGCCTACCGGGAAGAACCGGAGACCCCTGCTAGGGCTTGTAATAGAGAAAGAAACTTTACAGTGGCTCTCATAGTACCAGGATTATCCCCCTGATGAAAAGGTATAGGAATATATAACAAGAGACAGTTGTAATAGTTGGAGTGAGCCTGAGGATTAATTATATATCTTATATTGTATATTTCATGCTGTAATTACTGTTTACACCATTCACAGTTGCTATAGTTACCCCAATTTTCCACCGCACTAGGGAAATAAACAGTTTCATTAGTTACTTCTGTCTACTCCCTATCTGCGTGTTGCATTCCGGTCACCTGCTCACAATAGGACTCAAGCAAATTAGGAATATCATATACGGTACATGCAAGATAGTCAAAAGTCCCAAGACGCTTTACTTTACATTTCTTAAATCTATTTTAACCAAGTGTTCAATGTTGCCAATTGCCTAGAGAGGCACTGGGGTTGGCCGGGGGCGTCGTTGGACTATACTGGTCTCCACCTATGTTCCCTGGTCAATTCTGAAATGAATGGAAAACCAGACTTTTTTTGTGATTGCCATTATTCACGTGACTGGGGACGGTAAAAACCGACCTGAATTAAAATTATGTTCCCCGGGTTATCAGCTACCGCCCGGTAGCTAGACCCCGGAGATTTTGCAACGATGGTGCTATACCCTTATTCCCCTGTGCCATTAAAAGTGGCGCAGAGGAATAAGTACCCTTACTGCAGCCATTAAAAGGCGTATTAGCGGTCGTTAAGGCGTTAATAATGTCTTTTATTGCTTTGATTTTTATATTCTAGTCAAATAGTTTTTTGTGTAGATAAAAATTGATGAATCATCTACGTGTAAGAACAGCCACACATCTATGTTTGCAGAGGATTATGTAATTTTATACTTTTATGTTGTTGGTAACATAATAATTATTATACGCCTTTATTTCTTGTAAATTATTATTACCTTCCGAGTGACTGTTACAGGATTTGGCGAGGTTCATACCTGAAGTTGAGCCAAAGTTAGAAGGCTCTGTCTCAGATCCATCAGTATTAGGCTAGTGTAACATGTCCTTAAAAATCGTATGAGTGCTATCCATCGTTTTTTAAATGGATAGCACTCGTCCCCATATTATTCTATGGGGCAGTACACATGTCCGATTTTTTCCTCATGTCTATGGCAATTCATGTCTATGGATCTGTGGAAAACATTGGTCTACTCTCGGCTGACATCTGAGTATAGTGCAATTTTCACAGATTGAGTGAAGAAGATGGAGACATTTTTTCATTTTTCTCATCATCTGTCAGGGGAACACCTTGGAGATCATGCAGATCCCACTGCTGCCATAAGTTTGTCAAGGAAAAGAGCCGTGAGATCACACAGATCCCACCGCTATCGCATTTGTCAGAGGAACATCCAGGCGATCACACAGATCCCACCGCTGCACTATTGTCAAGAATAGCAGCCAAGAGATCAAGCAGATCCACCTCTTCTGCCAATTTGTTAGGAGAAACACAGACGGCAGACCAATCGTCAGGATAATTACTCAATTAACTGATGAGGGATGGACACGGCTGTTTCCTCTACTTGGCCAGTTATTGGGAAAAGTGAGTGTATAGTAAATATGTGACGCTAGTCACTTCTCACGGCCAAGCCGTCAGTCAGAGTGGTCAAGGAGTCCAAGGTCAGAAGCCATGAGGGTACATTATAAACAGAGGGAAGAGACAAAAGTGTAGTCAGGTAACATTCCGAGGACAGAATACCAGGAGGATAATTGATCAGAGCTGAAGGGGTTAAGCAGGAACGAAGTCCAAGGTCAGGCAACAGATCAAGCATACAGAACTCAAGGCACAGAAAAGCACAAACCTCAAGCTGAATGTATATCTGGCAGAGTTCTGGGAGACACAGCTCAGTTAAGAAGTATGGCCATTAACTGGAATAATGAATACATAGAGACAGCTGACGCCTCACAGTCTCAGATTGGATAGTTGAGCTGTCAATCAACACACTGACAGCTTCAGCACACTCCTATGCCAGATTGGATGGCCGAGCTGCCAGTAATTGCATCCCAGACACACTGAAGGGTGGAACCGTGACAATATACACATCCAATTTCACTGCATGAAATATATATGTGTGTGTGTATATGTATCAAGCCACGCCCACTCCACATAGCCCTGCCCACTGGCGGCTGGAGAGCGGGGTTGCTGAGGGAAAGTGTGGGATGCGGGTGGAGTGCGGAGCTGCAAGGAAGAGAGCGGGACACGGATGGAGAGTGGGGCTACAGAGGAATATAGCGAGACGGCGCGTACTGCAAAAGGAGAGAGCGTGATGGTGGCTGGAGAGCGGGGCTGTTAAGGGACAGAGCGGGACGTGGGTGGAGAGCTGGGCTGCTGAGATAGAGAACGAGATGGCTAGTGGAGACGGGCTGCAGAGGGAGAGAGCAGGCCAGCGAGTGGAGAGCGGGACGGCGAGTAGAGAGTGGGGCTGCGGAAGGACACAGCAGAATGGCCAGTAGAGAGTGGGACTGTGAAGGGAGAGAGCGGGATGGCCAGTGGAGACAGGCTGCTGAGGGAGAGCAGGGCTGTGGAGGGAGAATGCGGGACGGCAATTGGAGAGGGGCTGCGGAAGGAGAGAGTGTGACGGTGGATGGAGACAGCGGGGCTGCGGAGCTGCTGAGGAAGGTGGGATGGCCAATAGAGACGAGCTGCGGAGGGAGAGAGGGACGGTGCATGGAGAGCAGGGCTGCTGAGGGAGAATGCAGGACAGCGGGTGTAGGGCTGGGTTTCGGAGAGAGAGAGCGGAATGGCAACTAGAGAGCGGGGCTTCAGAGGGAGAGAGCGGGACGGCAGTTAGTTACTATGCCCGGGCTCTTCAGCTAGTATATATATATATATATATATTTATATATATATATATAAATATACATATATATACCATGGTGCGATCACTGCCAAACTCCATGATAACAAAAGGAACCACTACTACTTGCCACCACCAATCATTTATTCAGGCCAATTGAACATCCATTATAGATGGCATATTGCTTCTGGAGTGCGGTTTGTAGAGCAAGAGGAAAGAAGCAATTCAATTTTATATATTTAATCTGAAAAATAGGCAATGTTTATAAAAAGATTCAAAGATGTTACAAAATAGGAACAAAACAGTATAGTATACACAAACAAAAATAAAAAGGATTACAAGAAGAAATGTACTAAACCTGATGTAGGATTGGCGCTGACTCTTTTGAAGGGAGCACTTAGTTTTTGGAAACGGACAGAACTAGAGCACATTGTATCTCCCAGGATTGACAATGATTATAGTTTGGCATTTGCTGTTATTAATACAGTCACGTCCACATACCTCCCTCCAGTGATTTATAACTGGACTGGTCATGGGTTGTGTGACTTAGGCAATAGAAAATTATGGAATTTACAAATGCCACAATAACTTCGCCCCCTTTACCAATAACCATGTGTAATTATATTGCTTTGTTTCTGGTACAAGCTTGGTGAGAGGCATGAATTATAGAAATGATAGCATGTTTATTAATGTTTTCTTTTTTTAGGTATATTGATGTTGTCATTGGAATGTATTTTGCATGCTCTGTTTGCATGTGTAAAGATTTCCTACCTTCTGTAAACTTCATGTTCCGATGGATTGGTAATGCAACCTTTGAATAGTACAGTATATCCCATAGCATCCAACCATACTCTATGATTAAGGACGGCAATGCCAGAAGTGCATCATAGTGGCAGAGTGTTTTTAGTCACTACCATGGTGGTTTCTGTTTTAATGGGAACCAATAAAGCTTGAAGACTTTTACTTACCCACGAATGTGACAGTCCATTTTTGCTTTTGTCATGGCATGGATATTGTCATCCATCTGACTGATATTAATTTGGAGGTGTTGTCATTACCGCTCAGTGATTTAAGGACAATGCGTTACGTTCTCCACTTTATTATGATGCTGAAAATATGTCTCATGTCTCTCATATCTATGCTGTTCATAAAAACTGCAAGGTTCATAGTTTGGAGAGTGAAGGTAAGCAGTCTGTTTCCAGTTCTGTGACACAGGGAAGCTAGGGTCATAAATCTGTCACCTCCCCCATTCTTGGGATGGAATTTGTGCCTGTGATCCATCAAATGACCAACTAAAATTACCTATTTGCAGGGGGAAGGGTGGTGTTGGGTCACAGCCAAAAAAAGGGTCATCTGGAGGTCAAAGCCTTGCTTCAATATTCACTATGAACTATGAAATGGTGTATAGATTTTACATTTACATCTATGACATCATCCAAGAAAATCAAATCATACTCTGATCATAATCTAATCAGAGTGTGATTAGCATAATCAGACCAATTTTCTCGGCTAGGGTCACATGACCATCTTTATCTAATCCAAGAAAATCAGTCTGAATATCACACTCTGGTCAGACTTTAATTTGTATAGCAAAAATTTTCAGCATCAAAATCTTACTGAAAACGCAGTGTGGGAACATTGCATTTGACTAATCACTGCATCATACTGAGTGTACGTTTTTTTTTTTTTTTTTTTTGGAGAGGTTTTTGTCTATCAGTATATAAAACCACAAAAAAAGTTACTATATCAACAAGGCAGTACATCCAAATATATGTCAAAATGACAATAATATTGTTGCAAAGAACATAAACTTGACTATACAAAAGCATAAAAACATCCTAAATCATACATTCCCTGGTATATAGTCCATTATTCTGTTACAAATACATAACTTAATATCTGAACTTAAAATGGTGTGAACCCAGCTTTTTAATGGTGATATTCTATTGTGATGGTAGAGATGTTATCATTAATCAGACTTTGTAAACAGCATATAAGACATATGCATGGTCCTAGCAGCACTCTGTTATGAGCACCCATCAGTCCCCTGCAACACGATCATGAGGTGGTGGCAATTACCATAACTGCCATGTCAGTGCACTTCTGAAGTTGTATAGTGGTATATACAACAAGCGATCAGACGATCACAGGTTTAAATCTCCTGGGGTCATTAAAAACAATGTAAAAAGTAAAAAAAATGTTAAAAAAAAACCTCATGAACTCAAATCAGCTCCTTTTTCCCATTATAAGTAAAGAGATTAAAAAAAATAAAATAAACTTATTTCGTACTGCTGTAAAAATCCAATCTGAAAATATAAAATTATTTATCCCAAAAGGTAAATTGAATTGCTCTTCTTTCGGGCACCACACCTTCTCACATCAAAACATCTTGTTATTAAAATTGTATGAAAAAGAAAATTTTCAGCTCATCACGAAAAAACAAACTCACGCACAACTCCATCAATTAAAAAAAATGATAAAATTTACAGAGTGCAAAAAGAAAGCGGCACAAGCAAAATATTGATGAAAAAACTCAGAAATAATTTAATTTTTTTTTTCAGTTTGTGTCATTTTTTTTTACACTCCATAACTTTTTACATTATATATACTGTATATATTTGTGTATATGTATGTGAACATATCCATATATCTATATGTATGTATATATACTGTATATATATATTGTATTATATACACTATATGAAAAGACACATCTGCATGTTTTTCTCAATATCTGACATGAAATCAGAATAAACCTTCCCCGTTTTAGGTCAATTAGGATTACCATAATTAATAATATTTGCCAAATCCCGGAATAATGAGATACAGAGAATGTTTTAAGGCATTTTTATTACGTACTGCAAAGTCAAAAGTTTACATACATTTGATTAGATTTAATTTTCACTTTCAACTGTATTTGATAGTCCCCTTCGGAACTTGAACCAGTGATTGTCTGATCTCTCGTACTATATGCAGCAATATCGTAGTATTGCTATGTATAGTGAAAATCATGGTCTCCTATAAACCTCAGCTACAGGCTGACTTTCACAGGAGACAGGTACGGGGACGTCCTTAGCAGATATCCAGTCAACATGGCAACCCTTAGGTGCCTCACGCTCACATAACACAGATGGGCGCATGGGCGTACCCAGGATCAAAACTAGGGGGGGGCAAGCCATGGTCGTTCAGGTTGTAAAATTTTAGAACGAAAAATGTGAATAAAACGAAACGAAAACAAATGACCGCCATACACAACATAATTCCTTATACCAAGACCAATAATATCACATACAAGGAGAAATACCACCATGATCAATCCTATTATACAAACAATTCATTGATTTTAGGCTTACCTTTGCAGTCTTCTCTTCTGTTCAGCAGGTGGACTTCAAGCTCATGCGTGTTTATCACACACTGACACTGAGCCATTCACACTGCCCTTTCTAAACACAGCAATTAGATTGATCTTTATGGGAAAAAAAATGAATATTAGATAGATAGATAAATAGATAGATAGATAGAAATCCAGACAAATTGGAGGCAGCACATAGTTTGTAGTGGAAAAAAAAGCTATTTAATAAGGTCAAAAGGCGACATTTCGGTCCAAACAACAGGAACCTTTCTCAAGCCTTGAGAAAGGTTCCTGTTGTTTGGACCAAAACGTCGCCTTTTGGCCTTATTAAATAGCTTTTTTTTCACTACAGACGGTGTGCTGCCTTCAATTTGTCTGGATTTCTATAATTGATGTTTGGTATTTGCCTGGGGGGGCTCTGCACCCGGACTCTTTCTTTGTGCTGCTCTAATTTTCTTCTTTTTAGATAGATAGATAGATAGATAGATAGATAGATAGATTTAAGCATGGAATGCAAGCAGATTCCACCCTGAAATATGCCCCATCATTGTCCCCTTCTTGTAGTAATATGCCCAATCATTGTCTCCTTCTTGTAGTAATATGCCCCATCATTGTCTCCTTCTTGTAGTTATATGCCCCATCATTGTCTCCTTCTTTTAATAATGTGCCCCAGACCAGCACCTGTATATACATCAGCCCCAGCCCAGCCCCTGTATATACATCACTACCAGGCCAGCCCCTGTATATACATCACCACCAGGCCAGTCTCTGTATACGTCACTAGCCCCAGCCCAGGACGGTAGGACGGTCGGACCTGTATATACATCACCAGCCCAGCACCTGTATATACATCAGCCCCAGCACCTGTATATACATCACCACCAGGCCAGCCCCTGTATACGTCACAGACACCAGCCCAGGACCTGTATATACATCAGCCCCAGCCCAGCCCCTGTATATACATCACCACCAGGCCAGCCACTGTATATACATCAGTCCCAGCCCAGCCCCTGTATACGTCACCAGGTCCAGCCCCTGTATATACATCAGCCCCAGCCCAGCCCTGTATACGTCACCAGACCCAGCCCAACCCCTGTATATACATCAGCCCCAGCCCAGCACCTGTATGTCAGATATATATTAATGAAGATATAGAATGTACGGGCTCCTGTCAGGTATATATTACTGTAGATATAGACTGTACGGGCTCCTGTCAGGTATATATTATTGTAGATATAGACTGCATGGGCTCCTGTCAGGTATATATTACTGTAGATATAGACTGTATGGGCTCCTGTCAGGTATATATTATTGTAGATACAGACTGTATGGGCTCCTGTCAGGTATATATTACTGTAGATATAGACTGTATGGGCTCCTGTCAGGTATATATTACTGTAGATATAGACTGTATGGGCTCCTGTCAGGTATATATTATTGTAGATATAGACTGTACGGGCTCCTGTCAGGTATACATTACTGTAGATATAGACTGTACGGGCTCCTGTCAGGTATATATTATTGTAGATATAGACTGTACGGGCTCCTGTCAGGTATATATTACTGTAGATATAGACTGTATGGGCTCCTGTCAGGTGTATATTACTGTAGATATAGACTGTACGGGCTCCTGTCAGGTATATATTATTGTAGATATAGACTGTACGGGCTCCTGTCAGGTATATATTATTGTAGATATAGACTGTACGGGCTCCTGTCAGGTATATATTACTGTAGATATAGACTGTATGGGCTCCTGTCAGGTATATATTACTGTAGATATAGACTGTATGGGCTCCTGTCAGGTATATATTACTGTAGATATAGACTGTACGGGCTCCTGTCAGGTATATATTATTGTAAATATAGACTGTACGGGCTCCTGTCAGGTATATATTATTGTATATATAGACTGTATGGGCTCCTGTCAGGTATACATTACTGTAGGTATAGACTGTATGGGCCGCTGTCAGGTATATATACTGTATGGGCTCCATGCATAACCCCCTAGGAGCACACACAGACCCACAGCTGTGCATTAACCCTCTAGGAGCACACCCAAACCCCACAAGCGTGCATTAAACCCCATAGGAGCACACACAGTCCCCACAAGCGTGCATTAACCCCTAGGAGCACACACAGACCCCACAAGCGTGCATTAAACCCCCTAGGAGCACACACAGACCCCACAAGCGTGCATTAAACCCCATAGGAGCACACACAGTCCCCACAAGCGTGCATTAACCCCTAGGAGCACATACAGACCCCACAAGCGTGCATTAAACCCCCTAGGAGCACACACAGACCCCACAAGTGTGCATTAACCCCTCGGGGCACAATAAGACCGCACAAGCGTGCATTCACCCCCTCAAACCCCACTACACAGCCCCAAGTATCAGACCCAGTCAACCAAAAATCTAAGGAGACATTAACCCATTAATTAATAAATCCTCCAATGTGTCACTGAGGACTCTGACCTCAGATTTCCCTCCTGCAGCAAACAGACGCCGGCATCAGACTGCAGAGACCAATGTATAATGTCTGCTTCTCTTCCTGGCTTTGCAGAACACGCCCCTATTGGTATGACACGCCCCCGGGAACGATGTCACACCTTGAAAGAGCCCATACAGTCTAGTATGTGCGTCGCAGCCAGCCCAGAAGCACCTTTTAAAGGGGCGGCTAATGCTGATGCCCTCATCTTGGCACGCGCGCCCTGCTGCTAGGGGGGGGCAACTGCCCCCCCCTGCCCCACGGTGGGTACGCCCATGGATGGGCGCATAGAATGATACACCCCCTGCCGGAGCACATTGAATGCTGTGGTCAGAGATTGACAGTGACATTCAACAGGTTAACAGCCATGGGTAGAGCTCTGTTCTACCCTTGCCTGGCAGGGCAGTTGCAGACTCTGATCAGAGTTTGATCAGAGTGGGATCCATTTGCGGTCTTCCCATGTCATCTGAATGCTGTCCTATGTTTTCCACTGACCTATAGACATGTGTGGATGAGTGTTATCGGAGGCAAGTTGTTCATGCTGCAGTCAGACATGGGAACAAGTGCTATCCGACAAAACAATGGATTGTACTCATCTGAGTTATACGGTCATCTGCATAAGCCCTTAGTGGGAGATGATGGCTGAATAACAATGCCATCATCTAATAGGAAAGATGCGGGCTCAGCTTGCAAGCCCACATTAAAGTCAGGGACCCGGCATGTGGCGGAACTGTACGTCATGTCAAGAAGGGGTTAATGAATTTGGCACAACTTATTCCTGCACTCCTCTTATTAACACTGTACAGAACACCAGTGTTAATGAATCAGGGCCAATGTATAATGATTATTTCATGTACATAATATATTATTTACTTGTATATTGATATATATTATGATAATTATTGTCATGGTGCTTGGATAAAGGGCCAAATCCACAGATGGGTGTGAGTCTAAACCTGCTGTAAAGGTTTGGAGACCATCGAAGTAAGGTTTTTTTTACATGTGTATTTTTTTTACTTAGTATTTTTAACTAAAGTTTCATCAGTAATTGGGGCCATTTGGCTTCTACATCCCTGTGTATCGCAGATTGTTAGGTGTAAAAAAAAAGAAAGTTGACCAAAACATTTTTGATTGAACTTTTAGCATTTTCGGTTTAGATAGCTAATGTGACACTTCTTAAAACATACTGCATTCACTGTTACTAAAAGGTGCAGGTTGTAATCTGACAAGATGTACGTGGTGAGAGCTCACAGTGAAAATAAGGAATAGAATGATTACACATTGGTTAATAATAAAATAAATATTGACAGTGATCAATGACCGTGAACTTGAGATAGAATTAATTCTAAACACAACAGAAGCAAATGAACATTTCAGGAAATAAAATATGTCAATATAGCAAGAACATTTTGGCTCAGAATTTCAATTATAACAGATATCGCAACAATTGTACAAATTAATAATAGGTACAATAATATTTCCATTGTGGAAACAGAAAGTAAGTAAAGGAAAAAGAAAGTACCTGGCAAACAAAAAACTTTTTATACTTTTGTATTGTTCACAAACTTTTTTTTTGTGGCGTACACTAACAACAATGCTACTTCCTTGTGTGGGATTCTTTGAGTAAATTGTAACCTGCCTTGAGGTTCTCCCCCCAAAAAAGTGCTGATCTTTTTCAGTTGAGTGATGACACAATAACCTGTAAGCCTTTTTGTCACTATCACTGGGATTGCTGCTCCCGAATCCTCCAAAGCAGTTGTAGATACGTTCTGGAAGTCTGTGGAGAAACCATTGGATGAATTCTAGATGCGACACACGTAAACTATAAAAGTATCCTTCAGTCGTTTTATGTCTAATGTGATTACGGTGTCCAGTCACTTTATCACATTAGTATAGACATGCATGTTACATACAGTGTCACTTATTTACAGAGGTGCACCTAAAGGTAGGGTCTAAAGGGTCTGGACCCCTCTCCTCCCAGATACCTTGCCATTTCTTTTCTTTTTTACTGGAACCAAGTAGCATGGCAGAGAGCTGATCATATCCTCCTGCAATGCTGTGGATTTATAGAATTCTATCAGACCCCTAATTGTCGTCTTTTGTTTTTGAGGGGTTAGATAAAGACACCACATGGGAATAGCTTAATTGAAGGTAAGATGATTTTTTTTTTATTTAGAGAGTACAGTGGTACTAAAATTATATTATAAGGTGGCATAGTATTGGCTAATATTATATTCAAGGTGCAATTGGCTATACATATAGTCAGGGGACACAGAGGCAGCTATTGGTATTGTGAGACAGTGAGAGTATGTGTGTTGAATGGGGTGTACATTTCACCTAGATACTTTGCTGACTGGTATAAGGGAAATGTATGGCTTTGTAAACCTAGTGGTAGAGAAAGGTCACTACACCTTACATTCAGTACACACTTGCAGCTCAGGCCTGAAACCACTCAGCTGTTAATTAGGAGACCAGAAGTAGGTGTCTGGGAACACAGAGAGCTCGCTTAGTCTGGACAAGGAGTCCAGGCACAAGAAGGAGTCTCCAGGAGTATGCGCTGTCTCAGTCTGGGTGCTCGATGTACCCCGGACACAGGAGTAGTCTCTGTGAGAATCCATGCGGATCGCTGCTGAATAGGAGGGGAGCTCTCTCAAGTTTGGACGTTGGATATGCCTTCAGACACAAGGAGGAGACTCTGTGAAACTCCATGCTGGTAAATGCTGAACATATGTGTTGTTTTGGGGACAGGCTGTTAGAGTCTGGTCCCGGATAGAGAGGGAAATCTATCTAAGTGTAGTAAGTGGCTGGACAAGCCCAGGGCTTATGTTTATGATTTGGTTTTGCTTATGTTCTGTTTGCTGTGGACTTTAATAAAACTGGTTGCGGCCAGCTTTTGCCAGAACTGCTGTCTGTGAATGAACTGTTTCCGTGCCACTCCGTCTACCCGGACGGCGATCCCAGAGCTATATCCCTGAAAAGCTTACAATTGGTGCTGGAATGTGCGTGCAGCACAGTGGCTTAGAGACAGCAATAAAGGAGAGAAGTCTGTTGAAGCAGCAGCAGAGGAAAAAAAAGTGTGTCAGCAAAAAACGTCTGATTGGAGCAGTCTTAAAGAGACAGTAGTCCTAATAGACTTTGCAAAGAGAAAAAAAAAGTGTCTGCACAGCAAGGCTGAATTTTCTGTGGAAAAGACTGTGGAGTGTGTATGTCTTGAGTGAAGACTGCCGTTGTTGAGACAGAGAAGTCTGACAGCATGGATGACAGCATGGAGGCGCTGTTTGAACAAATGGCACAAGTTAATGTGCAACATAAGACTGCCGTGGTTGAGACAGATAAGTCCGGCAGTATGGAGGAGCTCATTGAGTACCTGGTCCAGGCCCAGCGGAGCATGCAGCAGAGCATGGAGCGGCAGCGCCTGCAGCACCAGCAGCGCATGCAGCAGGCCCAGCAGCAATTCCTGCAGCAGCAGCAGCAGGAGAATAACCGGTTGTTTTTTGAGCAGGTTGCAGCACTACAAAAGACTTGCAGCGCATCGTCCCAAAGTAATGTTGCACCTGCATTGTCCGCTGTAAAGAAGGCGGTAAGACGGTCCCTGAAAAAGATGACACCTCGTGACGATGTGGAGGTATATCTCACTAGGTTTGAGGGACTGGCAGAGAAGGAGAATCTGCCCCTATCTGAATGGGCCATGATGGTCACACCCTATCTGATTGGAGAACCCCAAAGGGCCTATGCTGACCTGAGCGAGCAGGACAGCCAAGACTATGCCAAGCTGAAAGAGGAGATTCTTACCCGGCTGGGTGTTACGGTGACAGCCCGTGCCAGGGGAGTTCATGACTGGAGATGCAGTTGGGAGTCTGCAGTCAGAAAACCTGATTATGGAGTTGAAAAGGTGATAGTGGACCGCTACACCCAAGCACGTCCTCCTGAGGTACAGCCAGAGGTCGGACAAGGAGACCACCAGGACGCCAATCGTCTGGTCAGCCTGATGGAGAGGGCCTTCGCCACCAAAGACTGCCTCCGTGACCAGCCGTCTGAGAGGTCGTCACTTCAGAGTTCCTGGACGCCGAACTCTCCCGGTAAGAGCGTTCCAGCTGTTGGGGTCGTGTGGGTGGGAGAGTGTGATGGACAGTGTTGGAGATGTCGTGAAATTGCAGCCAACTGTCCAATAGAGGGGGAGCCTATGTGTTGTGATGTTGGCGGATCCCTCTCTCCCTGCGCAGAGCCTGTGTGTGTGTCCACCTCAGCCGAAGAGACTGGACCACAGGGGTCCCCGGTGGTTGTAAATGACTGCCCAGCACAGGCCCTCTTGGACTCAGAGAGTCCAGTGACTTCCGTATGGGACAGCCTGATTGATAGGGACTTCATCCCTGATAAACACCTGAGTGTGGTGTGCATCCATGGAGACACCAAAGTCTACCCAGAGACTGTCGTGGACTTGATCCCCAAACGCGGGAGGTTTCATGTGCAGTGGGGGTAGTGAAGAACCTGGTGCACCCCGTCATATTGGGTAATGACTTTCCCCGATCTAAGGATCTCTGGGGGAAAAATGTTTCTGATGGACAGTGTGATGAAGCTCCTACTGAGGGTGCGCAGTCCCGAGGGGCGGAACACAATGCTAGTGGGCCGTTAAACTTATGTGATAATGATAATGATGATGATGATAATGATAATGATGATGATGATCATGATAATGATGATGACCATGATAATGATGCTGATGCTGATAATGATGATGATCATGATAGTGATGATGATACTGATCATAATCATGATAATGATATTGATAGTGATGATGACTGTGATAGAGATGAAATTCCTTTGCAGGTGATGGTGGGAGACGAGGATGGTGGTTCTCGGGAACCGAGTGTCCCTGACTTACCTGTGTCCTGTGACAATTTTGAGAGTGAACAATGGCGAGACCCCACTCTTAAACGGCACAGGAAAATATAATTGTTCTAAATGAGGTTTCCAAGAGCCTGGCTCTGAGGAGAGGTTTCCTCATGTTGCCATAAACACTCACCTGTTGTATAGGGACACTGAAGTCCAGGGAGAGGTCGTGAGCCAGCTCCTAGTACCTGAGCTATATGGAAGTATAGTGCTGGGGTTGTCACATAGTCACATACTTGAGGGACCACCTGAGGGAAACCAGGGACCAGATGGTGAAGTTAATGTTGTGGATGACATGTTAACTAAGGTTCCAGATCAAGATGTGTGTAGCGCCCGCGTCCCTGCCTGCTGCCAGACAGGGACGTCGCTCTCCTCACCTGCGCTCAGCGTCCTCAGTGCTCCCAGCCTCCTCTGCGCCTCTGGCATCCTCGGCGTCCTCCTTCCGCCCTGCTGGTCCCGCGCGCTCCTTCCCTGCTGCTGGCCTTAGGGCGCGCGCCCGCACCCTCCCCCGCTCTTAAAGGAGCCGCGCGCATTTTCCAAATCAGTCTCCAGCCAATGCTGGTGGACTCCACCCTATATTAAGGCTTCCTCCTTAATGGAGGTGCCCGAGCAATGTTGTTTCTGTGCAGTCTAACTCTGCTTCAGCCATCAGCTCCTGTTTCCAGTTGCCTGCCTGTTACCTGTCTGTTTGCCTGTCGGCCATCTGACTGCAGCTCTATCCAGAGGTTCGGACATCTTCAGCAGAGATCCCCGGGTGTTGCCTGCTCACCTGGGAGCGATCATCTGCCATCCGACTGCAGCTCTATCCAGAGGTTCGGACATCATCTGCGGAGATCCCCGGCTATTGCAGAGACTCTTGCCTGCTCACCTGGGAGCGATCATCTGCCATCCGACTGCAGCTCTATCTAGAGGTTCGGACATCATCAGCAGAGATCCCCGGCTATTCCAGAGACTCTTGCCTGCTCACCTGGGAGCGATCATCTGCCATCCGACTGCAGCCTACCAGGAGGCTCCACCAGCTCAGGTCGTATATGCCTGTTTGTCTAGAGACTGCCTTGGTCACTTACCGTGACAAACCTGCCTGTCCAGAGACTGCCCTGGTCACTTGCCGTGACAACCTGCCTGCCCAGAGACTACCCTGGTCACTTGCCGTGACAAACCTGCCTGCCCAGAGACTGCCCTGGTCACTTGCCGTGACAACCTGCCTGTCCAGAGACTGCACTGGTCACTTGCCGTGACAACCTGCCTGTCCAGAGACTGCCCTGGTCACTTGCCGTGACAACCTGCCTGTTCAGAGACTGCCCTGGTCACTTGCCGTGACAACCTGCCTGCCCAGAGACTGCCCTGGTCACTTGCCGTGACAAACCTGCCTGCCCAGAGACTGCCCTGGTCACTTGCCGTGACAACCTGCCTGTCCAGAGACTGCCCTGGTCACTTGCCGTGACAACCTGCCTGTCCAGAGACTGCCCAGGTCACTTGCCGTGACAACCTGCCTGTCCAGAGACTGCCCAGGTCACTTGCCGTGACAACCTGCCTGTCCAGAGACTTCCTTGGTCACTTGCTGTGACAACCTGCCTGTCCAGAGACTGCCTGGCTAATTGCCGTGATTCCCTGTCCTATTCCCGGATGCCACCCGCTCTCTTGCAAGTAAATTGTCTTGTATAATAAAGCTTAGTGGTTCCACCAACCAGACCCGTTTCCGTCAGTGGTTCCACCTACCAGACCCGTTACAGTTTGCTCGGGCCATGGAACCCGGTGGCACCCAAACCCCTTCACTTCCGGAACTGTGTCATGAGCTGTCTCGCCAGAGGTCTCAACAGGAGGCTATCCTGGGTCACCTGCGGAACGTCAATTCCCGCTTGGACACTCTGAATCCATCACCAGCAACCACCGCTGGAGCCATGACTCATAATCCGGCAGTCCCGCTGACTCCCAATTCCGTGGTTTCCATTCCCGGTCCCCGACTTTCAGCTCCTCCTAGGTATGGAGGCGACCCTGTTATGGCTCGGGGTTTCATTAACCAGTGCACCCTGCATTTCGAACTCCTGGCACACCAGTTTAATTCTGACCGGGCCAAAATTGCCTTCATCATGTCCCATCTCACCGGAGAGGCTCTGGCCTGGCTTAATCCTCTCTGGGAGAGAGAGGATCCTCTGGTGTCAGACCTGCCTGCTTTTCTCTCGGCCTTCCGGAGGGTATTCGACGAACCTGGACGGAAGACCTCCTCTGCATCATCTCTGTTGCGTCTCCGTCAGGGAAGTCTCACCGTTGGTCAATATGCCATACGGTTCCGTACTCTAGCCTCAGAACTGGCTTGGGACAATGAAGCTCTAATTTCGGTCTTCTGGGAGGGTCTGTCCGGCCGTATTAAAGACGAACTTGCCGGTCGGGACATTCCAACCTCGCTTGATGATTTAATAAATCTTGCCAATCGAATTGATCTACGGTTCCAGGAACGAGCCAAAGAGGTCACCCGTGAAAAAAAGTTTCCTCATTTAACCCCTTCCGTTTCTCCCCAGGTGCACACTGCTGAGCCTATGCAGGTCGACCAGACCAAGATGGTCAAAGCCCGTCAGGACTCACGCCGTGCCGAGAAAAGTTGCTTCTACTGCGGCAGTAAGGAGCACTGGATCCGAACCTGTCCGGAGAAGTCGGGAAACGCCTGTGTCTAGGTTCGCTCGGAGAGGTCAATCTAGACAAAAATAAATCCTCTTCATCTCTGCTGCTCTCGGTCTCAATTCTTCTCAGTAAGAACCGTTACTTCGAGATGGCCCAACTTGATTCTGGAGCAGCTGGGAATCTCGTGTCACAGGCTCTAGTAGAGAAGTATCGCATTCCCACCAAACCTCTTGTTGAACCAGTATCTGTTGCTGCTGTGGATGGGGGTCTCCTACCTCGTCCCATCCGACTTATCACCGAAGCCATAACCCTGCAGGTGGGAATGTTGCATTCTGAGAGCATCTCATTTCATGTTTTACCTGGACTCTTTCATGCTTTCTTACTAGGTCTGCCTTGGCTCCAAAAGCATGCACCTGTGCTTGACTGGCAGAATGGAGAGATTCTTCGCTGGGGACAGGACTGTCATAAAACGTGTCTGGTGCCTGTTCATCCCGTCTGTCCTTCTCCTACTCCTGCTAATCTACCAGGACTCCCGATTCCATATTGGTCATTTGCTGATGTCTTCAATAAAAAGGAAGCAGAGACATTACCCCGCATAGACCATATGATTGCCCGATCGACCTGCTACCCGGTACCATGCCTCCCCGTGGGCGTATTTACCCGTTGTCCGCTGCTGAGACCAGGTCGATGTCCGAATATATCGAGGAGAACTTAGCAAAAGGATTCATCCGGAAATCTACCTCCCCAGCGGGAGCAGGTTTCTTCTTCGTAAAAAAGAAGGACGGATCTCTCCGTCCCTGTATTGACTACAGAGGCCTAAATTTGATCACGGTGAAGAATAAGTACCCTCTTCCGCTCATTCCAGAATTGTTTGATCGTCTTAGAGGGGCTAGAGTCTTCACCAAACTAGATCTTCGTGGAGCATACAACCTGGTTCGTATCCGTCGAGGAGATGAATGGAAGACGGCATTCAACACCCGGGACGGCCACTACGAGTACTTGGTGATGCCCTTTGGTCTCTGTAATGCTCCAGCAGTCTTTCAGGAGTTGGTCAATGACATCTTCCGGGACCTCCTCTACTCCTGCGTTGTGGTGTACCTTGACGACATCTTGGTCTTCTCTCCGGATCTTCAGTCTCACCGGAGGGATGTTCGTCAGGTTCTGCTCAGGCTCAGGCAGAATCACCTCTTCGCCAAATATGAGAAGTGCCTCTTTGAGCAGACATCGCTTCCGTTTCTGGGCTACATCATTTCTCAGACAGGCCTACGAATGGATCCGGAGAAATTGTCTGCCATCGAGAAGTGGTCCCGCCCGGAGGGGTTGAAGGCCATTCAGCGGTTCCTGGGATTTGCCAACTATTACCGTCTCTTCATACCGCACTTCTCTTCCAGGACTGCTCCAATCTCCGCGCTCACCCGCAAGGATGCTAACCCCAAACAGTGGACGCCCGAAGCAGAGGAGGCCTTCCTTCTCTAAAACAGGCCTTCTCTTCCGCTCCAGTGCTGCATCGCCCGGATGGCAACAAGCAGTTCTTCCTGGAGGTGGACGCTTCCTCTGCTGGAGCCGGAGCGGTACTTACCCAAAAAGCTTCATCCGGGAGGATGGTATCCTGCGGTTTCTTCTCCAAACTCTTCTCCTCCTCCGAGCGCAACTACTCCATAGGAGACCGAGAGTTATTGGCCATCAAGTTGGCATTGGAGGAGTGGCGTTACCTACTCGAAGGGGCTCTTCATCCGGTAATCATTTACACGGACCACAAGAATCTGGCATACCTCCAGCATGCCCAGAGACTTAACCCTCGCCAAGCCCGGTGGTCCTTGTTTTTTGCCCGCTTCGATTTTCTTTTGCATTTTCGCCCAGCTGACAAAAACATCAAGGCGGATGCTTTGTCTCGGTCTTTCCTGGTGTCGGATCTCGAGGAGGAACCTAAGCATATCATCGATCCGCCAGAGTGATGCAGGTGGCTCCCGTGAGTTTAAATCGTCTCCCTTCTGGTAAGACGTTCGTATCAGAAACTGATCGGAAGAGAATCCTACATTGGGGTCATTCATCTAAACTCGCTGGCCACGCTGGTCAAAAAAAGACCCTCCAACTCATTACCCGGCATTATTGGTGGCCTACCCTGCACAAAGACGTAATAGACTTTGTTTCTGCCTGTGTTTCCTGTGCCCGCACAAAGTTCCGAGACACCTGCCTACCGGCCGTCTTCTTCCGCTTCCTGTACCCGCTGCCCCCTGGCAGCATATAGCCATGGATTTCATTACTGATCTTCCCGTCTCTGCTGGTTGTACAGTCATTTGGGTGGTCACTGACCGCTTTTCCAAGATGGCTCACTTCATTCCTCTGCCAGGTCTTCCGTCTGCACCCGAGTTGGCTAAAGACTTTATCCGCCACATCTTCCGTCTTCATGGTCTGCCTCGTCACATTGTGTCGGATCGTGGGGTTCAGTTCACCTCACGTTTCTGGAGAGCCACTTGTAAGTTGCTAGACGTCACCCTGGATTTTTCCTCCGCTTACCACCCACAGTCCAATGGACAAGTTGAACGAATAAATCAGAATTTGACCAGTTATCTTCGACACTTCGTTAATGCCCACCATTCTGACTGGGTGGAGCTCCTGCCTTGGGCCGAATTCTCCTACAATAATCATGAGAGCGAATCTTCCACCAAGTCTCCGTTTTTTGTAGTCTTCGGTCAGCACCCTCAGATCCCTGTCCCTGTTTCCATCTCTGTGGACAATCCAGCTGCGGAATCTCTGGTTAGAGATTCTCCTCCATCTGGGAGAGTACCCGGTCCGCACTCATTCAGTCATCCGAGCGCATGAAAAGACATGCTGACAAAAAAACGTCTGGATCCTCCTTAATTCTGTCCTGGGGACAAAGTCTGGCTTTCGTCCAAATATGTTCGACTCAAAATTCCGTCCTACAAGTTAGGTCCTCGGTTCATCGGTCCTTTTGAGATCATCAGTCAGATCAACCCGGTGTCCTATAAATTGAAACTCCCGGCCAATTTGCGAATTCCTAATTCTTTTCATGTATCTTTCCTCAAACCTGTGGTTCTTAACTCTTTTTTAAGTCTACAGGTACACCTCCTGCTCCAGTGTCTGCTGATGATGAATTTGAGGTAGAGAACATTCTGGCCACAAAAAGGGTAGGAAAAAAGACTTATTTTTTGGTGGATTGGAAGGGGTTTGGTCCTGAGGAGAGAACCTGGGAACCTCGGGAGAACATCCATGCCCCTCTCATCCTAGCTAAATTTTTTTCTGGCCTAAAGAGGGGGGGCCTAGAGGGGGGGTACTGTAGCGCCCGCGTCCCTGCCTGCTGCCAGACAGGGACATCGCTCTCCTCACCTGCGCTCAGCGTCCTCAGTGCTCCCAGCCTCCTCTGCGCCTCTGGCATCCTCGGCGTCCTCCTTCCGCCCTGCTGGTCCCGCCCGCTCCTTCCCTGCTGCTGGCCTTAGGGCGCGCGCCCGCACCCTCCCCCGCTCTTAAAGGAGCCGCGCGCATTTTCCAAATCAGTCTCCAGCCAATGCTGGTGGACTCCACCCTATATTAAGGGCTTCCTCCTTAATGGAGGTGCCCGAGCAATGTTGTTTCTGTGCAGTCTAACTCTGCTTCAGCCATCAGCTCCTGTTTCCAGTTGCCTGCCTGTTACCTGTCTGTTTGCCTGTCGGCCATCTGACTGCAGCTCTATCCAGAGGTTCGGACATCTTCAGCAGAGATCCCGGCTGTTGCCTGCTCACCTGGGAGCGATCATCTGCCATCCGACTGCAGCTCTATCCAGAGGTTCGGACATCATCTGCGGAGATCCCCGGCTATTGCAGAGACTCTTGCCTGCTCACCTGGGAGCGATCATCTGCCATCCGACTGCAGCTCTATCTAGAGGTTCGGACATCATCAGCAGAGATCCCCGGCTATTCCAGAGACTCTTGCCTGCTCACCTGGGAGCGATCATCTGCCATCCGACTGCAGCCTACCAGGAGGCTCCACCAGCTCAGGTCGTATATGCCTGTTTGTCTAGAGACTGCCTTGGTCACTTACCGTGACAAACCTGCCTGTCCAGAGACTGCCCTGGTCACTTGCCGTGACAACCTGCCTGCCCAGAGACTACCCTGGTCACTTGCCGTGACAAACCTGCCTGCCCAGAGACTGCCCTGGTCACTTGCCGTGACAACCTGCCTGTCCAGAGACTGCACTGGTCACTTGCCGTGACAACCTGCCTGTCCAGAGACTGCCCTGGTCACTTGCCGTGACAACCTGCCTGTTCAGAGACTGCCCTGGTCACTTGCCGTGACAACCTGCCTGCCAGAGACTGCCCTGGTCACTTGCCGTGACAAACCTGCCTGCCCAGAGACTGCCCTGGTCACTTGCCGTGACAACCTGCCTGTCCAGAGACTGCCCTGGTCACTTGCCGTGACAACCTGCCTGTCCAGAGACTGCCCAGGTCACTTGCCGTGACAACCTGCCTGTCCAGAGACTGCCCAGGTCACTTGCCGTGACAACCTGCCTGTCCAGAGACTTCCTTGGTCACTTGCTGTGACAACCTGCCTGTCCAGAGACTGCCTGGCTAATTGCCGTGATTCCCTGTCCTATTCCCGGATGCCACCCGCTCTCTTGCAAGTAAATTGTCTTGTATAATAAAGCTTAGTGGTTCCACCAACCAGACCCGTTTCCGTCAGTGGTTCCACCTACCAGACCCGTTACAGTTTGCTCGGGCCATGGAACCCGGTGGCACCCAAACCCCTTCACTTCCGGAACTGTGTCATGAGCTGTCTCGCCAGAGGTCTCAACAGGAGGCTATCCTGGGTCACCTGCGGAACGTCAATTCCCGCTTGGACACTCTGAATCCATCACCAGCAACCACCGCTGGAGCCATGACTCATAATCCGGCAGTCCCGCTGACTCCCAATTCCGTGGTTTCCATTCCCGGTCCCCGACTTTCAGCTCCTCCTAGGTATGGAGGCGACCCTGTTATGGCTCGGGGTTTCATTAACCAGTGCACCCTGCATTTCGAACTCCTGGCACACCAGTTTAATTCTGACCGGGCCAAAATTGCCTTCATCATGTCCCATCTCACCGGAGAGGCTCTGGCCTGGCTTAATCCTCTCTGGGAGAGAGAGGATCCTCTGGTGTCAGACCTGCCTGCTTTTCTCTCGGCCTTCCGGAGGGTATTCGACGAACCTGGACGGAAGACCTCCTCTGCATCATCTCTGTTGCGTCTCCGTCAGGGAAGTCTCACCGTTGGTCAATATGCCATACGGTTCCGTACTCTAGCCTCAGAACTGGCTTGGGACAATGAAGCTCTAATTTCGGTCTTCTGGGAGGGTCTGTCCGGCCGTTATTAAAGACGAACTTGCCGGTCGGGACATTCCAACCTCGCTTGATGATTTAATAAATCTTGCCAATCGAATTGATCTACGGTTCCAGGAACGAGCCAAAGAGGTCACCCGTGAAAAAAAGTTTCCTCATTTAACCCTTCCGTTTCTCCCCAGGTGCACACTGCTGAGCCTATGCAGGTCGACCAGACCAAGATGGTCAAAGCCCGTCAGGACTCACGCCGTGCCGAGAAAAGTTGCTTCTACTGCGGCAGTAAGGAGCACTGGATCCGAACCTGTCCGGAGAAGTCGGGAAACGCCTGTGTCTAGGTTCGCTCAGAGAGGTCAATCTAGACAAAAATAAATCCTCTTCATCTCTGCTGCTCTCGGTCTCAATTCTTCTCGGTAAGAACCGTTACTTCGAGATGGCCCAACTTGATTCTGGAGCAGCTGGGAATCTCGTGTCACAGGCTCTAGTAGAGAAGTATCGCATTCCCACCAAACCTCTTGTTGAACCAGTATCTGTTGCTGCTGTGGATGGGGGTCTCCTACCTCGTCCCATCCGACTTATCACGAAGCCATAACCCTGCAGGTGGGAATGTTGCATTCTGAGAGCATCTCATTTCATGTTTTACCTGGACTCTTTCATGCTTTCTTACTAGGTCTGCCTTGGCTCCAAAAGCATGCACCTGTGCTTGACTGGCAGAATGGAGAGATTCTTTGCTGGGGACAGGACTGTCATAAAACGTGTCTGGTGCCTGTTCATCCCGTCTGTCCTTCTCCTACTCCTGCTAATCTACCAGGACTCCCGATTCCATATTGGTCATTTGCTGATGTCTTCAATAAAAAGGAAGCAGAGACATTACCCCTGCATAGACCATATGATTGCCCGATCGACCTGCTACCCGGTACCACGCCTCCCCGTGGGCGTATTTACCCGTTGTCCGCTGCTGAGACCAGGTCGATGTCCGAATATATCGAGGAGAACTTAGCAAAAGGATTCATCCGGAAATCTACCTCCCCAGCGGGAGCAGGTTTCTTCTTCGTAAAAAAGAAGGACGGATCTCTCCGTCCCTGTATTGACTACAGAGGCCTAAATTTGATCACGGTGAAGAATAAGTACCCTCTGCCGCTCATTCCAGAATTGTTTGATCGTCTTAGAGGGGCTAGAGTCTTCACCAAACTAGATCTTCGTGGAGCATACAACCTGGTTCGTATCCGTCGAGGAGATGAATGGAAGACGGCATTCAACACCCGGGACGGCCACTACGAGTACTTGGTGATGCCCTTTGGTCTCTGTAATGCTCCAGCAGTCTTTCAGGAGTTGGTCAATGACATCTTCCGGGACCTCCTCTACTCCTGCGTTGTGGTGTACCTTGACGACATCTTGGTCTTCTCTCCGGATCTTCAGTCTCACGGAGGGATGTTCGTCAGGTTCTGCTCAGGCAGAATCACCTCTTCGCCAAATATGAGAAGTGCCTCTTTGAGCAGACATCGCTTCCGTTTCTGGGCTACATCATTTCTCAGACAGGCCTACGAATGGATCCGGAGAAATTGTCTGCCATCGAGAAGTGGTCCCGACCGGAGGGGTTGAAGGCCATTCAGCGGTTCCTGGGATTTGCCAACTATTACCGTCTCTTCATACCGCACTTCTCTTCCAGGACTGCTCCAATCTCCGCGCTCACCCGCAAGGATGCTAACCCCAAACAGTGGACGCCCGAAGCAGAGGAGGCCTTCCTTTCTCTAAAACAGGCCTTCTCTTCTGCTCCAGTGCTGCATCGCCCGGATGGCAACAAGCAGTTCTTCCTGGAGGTGGACGCTTCCTCTGCTGGAGCGGAGCGGTACTTACCCAAAAAGCTTCATCCGGGAGGATGGTATCCTGCGGTTTCTTCTCCAAACTCTTCTCCTCCTCCGAGCGCAACTACTCCATAGGAGACCGAGAGTTATTGGCCATCAAGTTGGCATTGGAGGAGTGGCGTTACCTACTCGAAGGGGCTCTTCATCCGGTAATCATTTACACGGACCACAAGAATCTGGCATACCTCCAGCATGCCCAGAGACTTAACCCTCGCCAAGCCCGGTGGTCCTTGTTTTTTGCCCGCTTCGATTTTCTTTTGCATTTTCGCCCAGCTGACAAAAACATCAAGGCGGATGCCTTGTCTCGGTCTTTCCTGGTGTCGGATCTCGAGGAGGAACCTAAGCATATCATCGATCCCGCCAGAGTGATGCAGGTGGCTCCCGTGAGTTTAAATCGTCTCCCTTCTGGTAAGACGTTCGTATCAGAAACTGATCGGAAGAGAATCCTACATTGGGGTCATTCATCTAAACTCGCTGGCCACGCTGGTCAAAAAAAGACCCTCCAACTCATTACCCGGCATTATTGGTGGCCTACCCTGCACAAAGACGTAATAGACTTTGTTTCTGCCTGTGTTTCCTGTGCCCGCAACAAAGTTCCGAGACACCTGCCTACCGGCCGTCTTCTTCCGCTTCCTGTACCCGCTGCCCCCTGGCAGCATATAGCCATGGATTTCATTACTGATCTTCCCGTCTCTGCTGGTTGTACAGTCATTTGGGTGGTCACTGACCGCTTTTCCAAGATGGCTCACTTCATTCCTCTGCCAGGTCTTCCGTCTGCACCCGAGTTGGCTAAAGACTTTATCCGCCACATCTTCCGTCTTCATGGTCTGCCTCGTCACATTGTGTCGGATCGTGGGGTTCAGTTCACCTCACGTTTCTGGAGAGCCACTTGTAAGTTGCTAGACGTCACCCTGGATTTTTCCTCCGCTTACCACCCACAGTCCAATGGACAAGTTGAACGAATAAATCAGAATTTGACCAGTTATCTTCGACACTTCGTTAATGCCCACCATTCTGACTGGGTGGAGCTCCTGCCTTGGGCCGAATTCTCCTACAATAATCATGAGAGCGAATCTTCCACCAAGTCTCCGTTTTTTGTAGTCTTCGGTCAGCACCCTCGGATCCCTGTCCCTGTTTCCATCTCTGTCGACAATCCAGCTGCGGAATCTCTGGTTAGAGAATTCTCCTCCATCTGGGAGAGTACCCGGTCCGCACTCATTCAGTCATCCGAGCGCATGAAAAGACATGCCGACAAAAAACGTCTGGATCCTCCTCAATTCCGTCCTGGGGACAAAGTCTGGCTTTCGTCCAAATATGTTCGACTCAAAATTCCGTCCTACAAGTTAGGTCCTCGGTTCATCGGTCCTTTTGAGATCATCAGTCAGATCAACCCGGTGTCCTATAAATTGAAACTCCCGGCCAATTTGCGAATTCCTAATTCTTTTCATGTATCTTTCCTCAAACCTGTGGTTCTTAACTCTTTTTTTAAGTCTACAGGTACACCTCCTGCTCCAGTGTCTGCTGATGATGAATTTGAGGTAGAGAACATTCTGGCCACAAAAAGGGTAGGAAAAAAGACTTATTTTTTGGTGGATTGGAAGGGGTTTGGTCCTGAGGAGAGAACCTGGGAACCTCGGGAGAACATCCATGCCCCTCTCATCCTAGCTAAATTTTTTTCTGGCCTAAAGAGGGGGGGGCCTAGAGGGGGGGGTACTGTAGCGCCCGCGTCCCTGCCTGCTGCCAGACAGGGACGTCGCTCTCCTCACCTGCGCTCAGCGTCCTCAGTGCTCCCAGCCTCCTCTGCGCCTCTGGCATCCTCGGCGTCCTCCTTCCGCCCTGCTGGTCCCGCGCGCTCCTTCCCTGCTGCTGGCCTTAGGGCGCGCGCCCGCACCCTCCCCCGCTCTTAAAGGAGCCGCGCGCATTTTCCAAATCAGTCTCCAGCCAATGCTGGTGGACTCCACCCTATATTAAGGGCTTCCTCCTTAATGGAGGTGCCCGAGCAATGTTGTTTCTGTGCAGTCTAACTCTGCTTCAGCCATCAGCTCCTGTTTCCAGTTGCCTGCCTGTTACCTGTCTGTTTGCCTGTCGGCCATCTGACTGCAGCTCTATCCAGAGGTTCGGACATCTTCAGCAGAGATCCCCGGCTGTTGCCTGCTCACCTGGGAGCGATCATCTGCCATCCGACTGCAGCTCTATCCAGAGGTTCGGACATCATCTGCGGAGATCCCCGGCTATTGCAGAGACTCTTGCCTGCTCACCTGGGAGCGATCATCTGCCATCCGACTTCAGCTCTATCTAGAGGTTCGGACATCATCAGCAGAGATCCCCGGCTATTCCAGAGACTCTTGCCTGCTCACCTGGGAGCGATCATCTGCCATCCAACTGCAGCCTACCAGGAGGCTCCACCAGCTCAGGTCGTATATGCCTGTTTGTCTAGAGACTGCCTTGGTCACTTACCGTGACAAACCTGCCTGTCCAGAGACTGCCCTGGTCACTTGCCGTGACAACCTGCCTGCCCAGAGACTACCCTGGTCACTTGCCGTGACAAACCTGCCTGCCCAGAGACTGCCCTGGTCACTTGCCGTGACAACCTGCCTGTCCAGAGACTGCACTGGTCACTTGCCGTGACAACCTGCCTGTCCAGAGACTGCCCTGGTCACTTGCCGTGACAACCTGCCTGTTCAGAGACTGCCCTGGTCACTTGCCGTGACAACCTGCCTGCCCAGAGACTGCCCTGGTCACTTGCCGTGACAAACCTGCCTGCCCAGAGACTGCCCTGGTCACTTGCCGTGACAACCTGCCTGTCCAGAGACTGCCCTGGTCACTTGCCGTGACAACCTGCCTGTCCAGAGACTGCCCAGGTCACTTGCCGTGACAACCTGCCTGTCCAGAGACTGCCCAGGTCACTTGCCGTGACAACCTGCCTGTCCAGAGACTTCCTTGGTCACTTGCTGTGACAACCTGCCTGTCGAGAGACTGCCTGGCTAATTGCCGTGATTCCCTGTCCTATTCCCGGATGCCACCCGCTCTCTTGCAAGTAAATTGTCTTGTATAATAAAGCTTAGTGGTTCCACCAACCAGACCCGTTTCCGTCAGTGGTTCCACCTACCAGACCCGTTACAATGTGAATGAGAATGAATTGTATAACCCTGACAGTGAGCAGGATGTGAATGAAAATGAAGAGTATAACCCTGAAAGTGAGCAGGATGTGAATGAGAATGAATAGTATAACCCTGACAGTGAGCAGGATGTGAATGAAAATGAAGTGTATAACCCTGAAAGTGAGCCAGATGTGGCTGAGAAAAAGGGCTCAGACAGGGATAGTGGTAGTGATAGTGAATCATCTGATGACAATCAAGCAACCAGTGCAAATGAGGAAGGCATGGTAGCAGAGGAAGTTGAGAGTCCTGAGAGGAAGGCTGATGCTGACCTTGCAGTCGGACAGAAGATGGCATCTGAAGATGTTTTACAGTTGGCCGGTTCCCTGGCGAAGACTAAGGTGAAAGGAGGAGAGCTGAGCTTTAAAGGCAGGACTCTGAAACTGAACACAGCCCAAGTAGATGCTGTTGGAAATGTGAAGTTACCAAGGTATGGTGTGGATCTGTATCGTGCCAAGGACTCTGAGGGAGATGCTGCAGAGGTGGAAAAAGCCATAGAAGTGGTAGTCACCAAGCCAGATGCCTCATCAGAAGCTGAGGTCTCAAGTGAAGCTGTGAGGAACAAGACTGAAGATATGGGGACTGACTCTGTCCAGGAATCTGTTTCTGCCGAAGACAGCGGCGTGGACGGGTTGCGGTTCGGATCAGTAGCTGCAACTCGTGAAGCTCAGGCTGGAAGTTCGGCGCCCGGAGCCCCAGCGGTGTTCCCGAGTGACACCAAGGATCTGGATAAGTCACAAGATGAGATTTTGAGACATCAGGCTGGCGTTGGTGAGCTCAAGCGCACTTTCATGGAGTCTACATCGGAGCCACGTCCCAACAAATGGGAAAAGCGATGTGTCACTCCGTTGCCGCTGCAGACACACGGGAGCTCAGATGGGATGCAGAACGTGGTGTAAGAGAAGAATCCGGCGGGTTCTGAGTATACAGATGCAGCTATCAAGGAGAACTTGAAAGCCGGAATAAATGGAAATATTGGAGACCATAATGATGTGACTGAAGAGGTAGAATGTAAGACTGACGGTAGGGCTTCTGAGCATGTTCTACCAGAAGAGCCTGAAGAAGGGGCCGAAGACATAAAAGACGTCCAACAGGTACCAGATGAATTGATGACTTCTCAGAAAAAAACTCCAAACTGTGATGAAGGAGTGTGATGAAAGCCATGAGCATCTTCGTGAGAAGGTTAATGAAGTAAAAGGAAGGATACAGGGAATCTCTTCATTGCAAGAGCAAATGCTGCTCAATAAGTCTAAGGCTCTATATAAGAATGCTGTTGTTACGGTAGAACATTACAATTCAGCTGGAGACTTAGCGGATGAATTATGTGTACTGCAAAAGAAAAACGATCAGCTCCTTCTACAGTCCCAATCATTTGAACAGTGTAGCTTAAAATGGTCAGAGACCATGGCAGAGGAGCTTAAGGTCTGTGAAATAGACTTTATGAGTCAACCGATATTCAAGAAAATAGATGTGCTAAAGAGGGTTCAAGGGGAACTAGAGAAAAGTGAAAAACCCCCTATACCTTCTGTGATAGTTGGTGACACATGGTCAGTGCACCAGGGACAGGAGGTACGTGAGTTTCTGAGGAAGAGTCAGCAGAAGTGTTCTGATGTGCCGGGTCATACTTCTCTGGCCAGGCACTATATCGAAACTGAGCCCGGCCCTAAGGTCAAGATGAAACCGTGCAGGATACCCGAGGCCCGCAGAGAGCATAGGCCTGGGAGGGTACAGGGTAGTGCGGATGTTCAGATGAAGAGAAAGCTGATGTTGGCTATGGCTCAGGTGAAGATACGGATGCTTCAGATGAAGATGAAGCTGATGAGGGTCATGACTGGTCCAGAGTTCACTGTCTCTTTTGGATTGTTGACCAGCCCTCCGGTCTGGATGACCAGCCCTCCGGTCTGGAGAAGAGGGGGGGGATATGTGAGACAGTGAGAGTATGTGTGTTGAATGGGGTGTACATTTCACCTAGATACTTTGCTGACTGGTATAAGGGAAATGTATGGCTTTGTAAACCTAGTGGTAGAGAAAGGTCACTACACCTTACATTCAGTACACACTTGCAGCTCAGGCCTGAAACCACTCAGCTGTTAATTAGGAGACCAGAAGTAGGTGTCTGGGAACACAGTCAGAGAGCTCGCTTAGTCTGGACAAGGAGTCCAGGCACAAGAAGGAGTCTCCAGGAGTATGAGCTGTCTCAGTCTGGGTGCTCGATGTACCCCGGACACAGGAGTAGTCTCTGTGAGAATCCATGCGGATAGCTGCTGAATAGGAGGGGAGCTCTCTCAAGTTTGGACGTTGGATATGCCTTCAGACACAAGGAGGAGACTCTGTGAAACTCCATGCTGGTAAATGCTGAACATATGTGTTGTTTTGGGGACAGGCTGTTAGAGTTGGTCCGATAGAGGAAATCTATCTAAGTGTAGTAAGTGGCTGGACAAGCCCAGGGCTTATGTTTATGATTTGGTTTTGCTTATGTTCTGTTTGCTGTGGACTTTAATAAAACTGGTTGCGGCCAGCTTTTGCCAGAACTGCTGTCTGTGAATGAACTGTTTCCGTGCCACTCCGTCTACCCGGACGGCGATCCCAGAGCTATATCCCCTGAAAAGCTTACAGTATATAGAGCAGGCACAGTGGTGGGTACGATTATATTCGGAGGTGACAATGATTGCTAAGATTATATCCAGGGGGCACAGACGTGTTTAAAATTATAGTCAAGGGGTGCAGAGGTGGATAAAATCATTCAGGAGGCACAGAGGTGGCTAACATTATATTCAGGAGGCATAGTGGCAACTAGTATAATCAGGAGGCACATTGATGGCAAAGTTTATGTTCAGGGGCACAGTGGTGGCTAAAAATTATAGTTACAGGCAAATTGGCAATGAATAATACTTATAATACTGAGGGGAGCACAGTTGTGACTAAGATTATATTCATAGTGCATCGAGGTGACTAGGATAATATTCAGGGGGCAAAGTGATGGCTAAGATTATATTCTGAGGTCCCAGTGGTGGCTAAGATTATGTTCAAGGGACACAGAGGTATCTAATGATATATAGAAGGCGCAAAAGGGTTGCTAAGATTAGATTCAGGGGGCAAAGAGGTGGCTAATACTATAGTCAGGGGGCACAGAGGCAGCTAAGATTATGTTCACAAGGCTTAATGGCCGCTAAGATTATATTCTGGGGGCACAGTAGTGGCTACATTTACGATCAGAAGGGAGAATTGGCAGATAATATAGGGATGAGTGGCAGTGATCGCTAGGAGCATATTCAGAGAAAGCTAATAATACAGTAGAGTCAGGGGGCACAGTGCCGGCTGATGATATGTTGAGATTTGAAAAAATTACTTTGACAGAGAGCTGAAATCTTGCTTTGTGTATAGTTTACTGTGTTTACTGTGACACTCGATTGGGATTCACATCCAGTATGAATCAGAGTAATTCCTAATGAAAGGTTACATAAGAGATCATAACCGTCATCTGGACAATCGCTGGAAATTTTCCATGTATGATATATAACATAGGACGCAGAAAAACACATTGTTACAAAGATATGGCAACACGTCTCATTATTCTTTGACATTTTTGGAGTTCATTGTGTTAGAAAGGAAAACTTTGGGGTTTAGATAAGGCATGATCTAATGCCAATCTGACCCTCTGGAGGCAAAAGTGTAAGAAGGGGAAATTCCAGGATTTAAAAAACTTGTAGCTTTCTGATTAAACATAGACCTTAAAATAGCCTGATGTTTTATGACTCTCTTTTAATGTCAGTGTTTCATCTATAAAGCTACAAGTTTTTTAAGGCTTAAAACAGAGTGCTGGAAATCCACCTTCTTTTCCCTTGGGTCTCACTTGCTCATGTATCCGAGCACCTGTGACCAGGGCGGAATTAATGCAAGATTGGTGAGATGGAAACCTTCTAACTTTGAACTTCTGGAGGGTTTCTCTTTTTTAAATAATTAATTAATTTAATTGCATAAGAAATTGCAAAAACACAAGGCACTGAATGTGCCACATTCGTATATAGCTGAAGTAACATAGTACAATAGTTCATATACAGAGGGGAAAAAAAATTATTTAGTCAGTCACCAATTGTGCAAGTTCTCCCACTTAAAAAGATGAGAGAGGCCTGTAATTGACATCATAGGTAGACCACAACTATGAAAGTCAAAATGAGAAAACAAATCCAGAAAATCACCTTGTCTGATTTGGCAAGATTTATGTTGCAAATTATGGTGGAAAATAAGTATTTAGTCATTAACAAAAGATCATCTCAATATTTTGTTATATATCCTTTTTTGGCAATAACAGAGGTCAAATGTTTTCTGTAAGTCGTCACAAGGTTGGTATACACTGTTGGTGGTATGTTGGCCCATTCTTCCATGCAGATCTCCTCTAGAGCAGTGATGTTTTGAGCCTGTCATTGGGCAACACGGACTTCCAAATCCCTCCAAAGGTTTTCTATGGGGTTGAGATCTGGAGACAGGCTAGGCCACTCCAGGACCTTCATATGCTTCTTACGAAGCCACTTGGGATCATTATCATGCTGAAAGACCCATCCATGTTTCATCTTCAATGCCCTTGCTGATGGAAGGAGGTTTGCACTCAAAATCTCACGATACATGGCCCCATTCATTCTTTCATGTACACGGATCAGTCGTCCTGGTCCCTTTGTAGAGAAACAGCCCCAAAGCATGATGTTACCACCCCCATGCTTCACAGTAGGTATGGTGTTCAAGTTCAAACAGGTGCCATTACTACAGGTAATGAGTGGAGAACAGAGGAGCCTCTTAAAGAAGAAGTTACAGGTCTGTGAGAGCCAGAAATATTGCATGTTTATAGGTGACCAAATACTTATTTTCCACCATAATTTGCAAAATAAATCTTGCCAAATCAGACAGGGTGATCTTCTGGATTTGTTTTCTCATTTTGACTCTTATAGTTGTGGTCTACCTATGATGTTAATTACAGGCCTCTCTCATTTTGTTAAGTTGGAGAACTTGCACAATTGGTGGCTGACTAAATACGTTTTTCCCCCACTGTAGGTAGCCATATGGAATGTAATGTAACATCTTGACATTGAGGCCATTAGTGCATAAAGAGAAAAAAAAGCCAGCTCACCGACAGACACAGCAGGTGCACAGAACTCCGTCCAGTCTTGACATAAATGGAAGTGAAAAAACTTTAAATTGTTCCAGCTCATTCAATAAAATCAAAGTGTATTCATATCTTGTTAAAACATTTGCAATGCTCCTGAACTGGGCTAATACAGATGAGGTACAGCGACACTTTTCGAACCCTTCGAAGAAAAGGTTCCATAGTAAATATAAAAATGAAAGTGCACCCTTGACGTGTACCATTACATACATTGAAGTCCCATGACAGAACTCCATTTACTTTCATTCTGGCGGTTGGCATAGTATATAGGGCGGAAATCTATTGTAACATGTTATTCTTTAAACCTAGGCTACTGAGGGTTTCATCCATGAAAGACTTTATCGAAAACCTTTTCTGCATCTGTAGAAAATAACTTAAGAGGCTGGGACTTTATTATTGCTCCTTATATAAGGTTCAGTGCCTTTGTAATATTGTCCCTAGCTTCCCTCCCTCTCATGAAACCTGCTTGGTCTGGTGAATAATATCCATAAGCAAGGGTGACAATCTAGACGCGATCAATTTTGCAAATAATTTAATGTCCTCGATAAGGAGAGAGATTGATTTATAACTTGCGCATTGGGAAGGATTATTCCCTTTCTTATGGATATGAGCTCTCATGAAATCCTTTGGGAAGGAAGAGCCTTTGGGAATCTCAGTTGGATAACATAAGAGGGGAAAGAAAATCCAGGAAATGTCTATAGTAAACTAAGGATTTAGATTCCTTAATGGCCGCCTTTAACTCTCCCTCACTAAACGTCGACTCTAGGGCCCCTGTGTCTGCTTCTGACAAAATGGTTAAGCCAGACTGTCTATTGTATTTCTGAATACAAGACCTAAAGACTGTTTTGCATTTTGGAATTGGTGGAGTCTACAGAGTATAATGAGGAATAGGAGGATTTAAACGTATTAGCAATATCAGGTTAATAAATGTTTGCGTCTCTGCGATTGATAAAAAATAAAAGGGACATGTTGGCTCTCTGTATTCGTAAGGTGCTAGCTAGTAATTTACCGCTTTTGTTTCCATGTTCATAGTGAAAGAGTTGACACCTAGTATAATCAGCCTTTGCATTATGTAGGAATAAAGAATGGACAGATTCATGTTTAGTTATAAGGGACTTACTTAGGTCATCAGTAGGAGCTCATTTATGCGATCTCTCCAAGTCGCCAATCTCTCCCAGCAGACAGGACATCTCATGAGCATGTTCACATTTAATCTGGGCTCCATGCTTAATAAGCACTCCTCTGACTGAGCACTTTTGCGCCTCCCATACAATACAATGATCTGTTTCCTCAATAGAGTTAACAGCGAAGTATGTGTCCAGAGTCTTCTGTAAGTTGGACTTTGCAGTGAGGTCATCTAGAAGAGATGAGTTCAGGAGCCAGTGATATTGTTTGGCTCTGAAGATAGGTAAAGTAATGGAGACACTAACGAGTGTGTGGTCTGAGAATATACTATCAATGGAAGCCCTTCAAAGTAAAGTGATATCTGTAAACAATCCTGGTATAGACGTCCTGAGCATTAGATTAAAAAGAGAAATCCTTGTCCGTTGGGTGGAGAAGGCGCCATGTGTCTGTAACGAATGGAAGCGGAGGCAGAGGTGGTGAAGTTCACATTCGTTTTTATTTTTTAATGTGGAACCTCGAGACCGCGGTCCGGGGGGCTCCGAAGGGGGCGTAACTAGTGAGCCCCGGGTACCCGTAGTAAGGCCCCTCGAACAGGACCAGAATGGAATACCCGGAGGACACAGGTGCTACATCCAGTTAGACCCCGGACACGTGGCAGCTGTCCCAGAGGGACCAAAAGGGTAACAGGTATTTACAGAGTCCATGGAGGGTTCTTGACGGAGAAGGGTAAGGTCCTGGTCCAGAACGGATGGTAGTAGGCTGGCTTCAGTGACCTTGTCACGGTCCACGGGTACGGATGGCTGATGGCGGAACGGGATGACACTTGCGCCAGTAATAGCCGAGATTGTCCAGGTTAGCCAGATACAGGTTAGCAATGCTCTGAGGAGACAAACAGTGTAAGCGAAGCACAGAGACTGCAGACGCAGCGCAGACAAATCAGGAACAGAACCGGATGTAGCAATGATAGAACACGTTGGTCCGGCACTCCCATAATGGTGGAGTGACCAGATATAGTACTGAGTGCGCAGCCATTGGTTAATTAGCTATTTCAAAAAATGCACGCTGCCCCTTTAAGAGAGACGGTGGGCGCGGCCTCGCGTCCTAAGCAGTCTATCTGGAGGCCTGCCAGCAGCGTGCCAGGAAGTGGAGGAGGACACAGGACGCCGAGGAGCAGATGGGACAGGAGACCCAGCCCGCGCGCAGACTGCTGCAGAGGGACAGCTAGAGGAACAGGTGAGTGAGCAGAACGGAGTGCAGAGCCAGCGCTGGGACCGAGTGTAACAGTATCCCCCTCTTTACTCCCCCTCTTTTTCAAGCCTGCGTGAAATCTTTTAAGAAGAAGAGGAGCCTGGATGTTCTCTTTAGGCTCCCAAGACCTCTCCTCAGGACCAAAACCTTTCCAGTCCACCAGGTAATAGATCCTACCTCTTACTCTCTTAGAGGCCAAGATATGTTTTACCTCAAAAACATCATCCTCAGAGACCGGATCAGGAGTGGTACCCGGGTCCTTAAAGAAGGAGCTCAACACTACTGGTTTGAGGAGGGAAACATGAAAGGAGTTAGGTACTCTTAGAGAATTAGGCAATTTCAGTTTATAAGAGACAGGGTTGATTTGTCTCAAGACTTCAAAGGGACCAATGAAACGGGGACCCAATTTGTACGATGGTAACTTCAGATGGATGTACTTGGAGGAGAGCCATACCTTGTCTCCTGGACGAAAGATGGGAGCCTCCAAACGTCTTTTGTCCGCATGCGTTTTCATACGTTGAGAAGCCGACCAAAGCCGACCTGGTCTCTCTCCAAATGTCCGAGAAATTCTTAGACAGGGTATCGACTGCCGGAACATCAGACAATCCCGAGACAGGAAGAGGAATTCCGGGTTGCAGTCCAAACACAATCTGAAAGGGAGACTTTCCAGAAGATTCACTTACTTGGTTGTTGTAGGAGAATTCCGCCCAGGGCAGTAATTCTACCCAGTCATTATGATGAGCGTTGACGAAGTGACGCAGGTATCCAGCCAGGATTTGATTGATCCTCTCCACTTGCCCATTAGACTGGGGATGATATGCAGAAGAAAAATCAAGTTCAATTTTTACCATTTTACAGAGTCCTCTCCAGAACTTAGAGGTGAACTGGACGCCCCTGTCGGACACGATCTGGAGAGGAAATCCATGTAGATGGAAGATGTGCTGAATGAAGTGAGCGGCCAGTTCTGGAGCAGACGGGAGGCCAGATAGCGGAACGAAGTGGGCCATTTTAAAGAAGCGATCCACCACAACCCATACCACTGAGCAGCCAGAAGAAATGGGAAGATCCGTGATGAAATCCATTGCGATGTGCTGCCAGGGAGCGGACGGAATTGGAAGAGGCAGAAGCCTGCCGGCTGGTAGATGTTTAACAGTTTTGTTACGGGCACATGAAGGACAGGCTGCGACGAACTCCTGGATATCCTTGCCCATGGTAGGCCACCAGTAATAACGGGAGATGAGTTGCTGCGTCTTTCTCTGACCAGCATGGCCAGCCAACTTAGAAGAATGACCCCAGCGCAGAACACGACTACGATCAGAAGCGGACACGAAAGTCTTCCCAGGAGGAAGCCGGGCCAGATCAGTGGAGGCAACAGAGACTAACTTAGAAGGTTCAATAATGTGCTGAGGTTCTTCCTCCAGTTCAGGAGGCAAGAAGGCTCTAGAGAGTGCGTCTGCCTTGATGTTCTTGTCAGCTGGACGGAAATGAAGTACAAAATTGAAACGGGCAAAAAAAATGCCCAACGGGCCTGACAGGGATTCAGTCTTAAAGCAGATTGGAGATAGGCAAGGTTTTTATGGTCGGTGAATATGATTACCTGGTGATGAGCTCCTTCAAGAAGATGTCTCCATTCTTGCAGAGCCAATTTGATGGCCAACAGTTCGCGATCACCGACAGAGTAGTTCCTTTCTGCAGGAGAAAAAACCTTGGAAAAAAAAACCACACGAGATCATCCGCCCGGTAGACGACTTCTGGGTCAGAACTGCTCCTGCACCTATAGAAGAAGCGTCAACCTCAAGAAAAAATTGCTCACTTGAATTAGGACGATGGAGAACGGGTGCGGAAGCGAAGGCTTTTTTGAGAGAAACAAAGGCCTCTTCTGCCTCGGAGGACCATTCCTTAGAGTTTACACCTTTCCGGGTTAAGGCTGTGATTGGAGCCACTCGGGTGGAAAAGTGTGGAATAAATTGCCGGTAGTAATTGGCGAACCCTAGGAACCTTTGTATGGCTTTTAGCCCAGACGGACGAGGCCAGTTGAGAACTGCAGACAACTTCTCCGGATCCATCTTTAATCCTGTGGAAGATACAATGTACCCAAGGAAAGGCAAAGAAGACTGCTCAAAGAGGCATTTCTCATATTTGGCATATAGCCTGTTCTCTCTCAGTCTTTGTAAGACCAGGCGTACTTGCCTCCGGTGTGACGTCAAGTCAGCAGAGAAAATCAAAATATCGTCCAGGTAAACCACGACACAAGTATAGAGCAAGTCCCTGAAAATGTCATTAACAAATTCCTGAAAGACCACAGGTGCATTGCTTAGGCATTACCAGGTATTCATAGTGGCCGTCACGGGTGTTGAAGGCTGTTTTCCATTCGTCCCCCTCTCTGACTCGGATCAGGTTGTAGGCCCCTCTGAGGTCCAATTTGGTGAAGATCTTGGCCCCTCGGAGACGATCAAACAGCTCTGAAATAAGAGGTAATGGATACCTGTTTTTTACCTTGATCTGATTTAGACCCCGATAGTCAATGCAGGGCCGCAAGGATCCATCCTTTTTCTTCACAAAGAAGAATCCAGCTCCTGCCGGTGACGATGACTTTCGGATAAATCCTCTAGCCAGATTCTCTTGGATGTAGTCCGACATGGCCTGAGTCTCTGCCTGTGAAAGGGGATAAACTCTCCCGCGAGGAGGAGATGCTCCAGGAAGAAGCTCTATCTGACAGTAAGACGACCTGTGTGGAGGTAGTCTCTCAGCCTCCTTTTTCCCAAAGACGTCAGAGAAGGACCAATAGGCGGAAAGCAACCCTGGCAGGGTATCAGGCTGGACTGGAGGCGAAACAGGTTGAATCTGGGTTAAGCAACGATTCATGCAGGTATCTCCCCAACGCAGAACTTCTCCAGTTTTCCAATTAAGGACTGGTTCATGCATCTGGAGCCAAGGTAAACCTAAAAGCATGGGATGGGATAAACCGGGATATACATAAAATCTCATTCGTTCAGTATGCATTAGACCTACCCGGAGTTCCACCAACTCGGTTTGAAACTGGACGGGCTCGGTCAGCGGTTTGCCATCCACGGCGGACACCTGTAACGGATCAGGAAGACGCTGGACTGGTAAGCGGTAATGATCCACAACCGCCTGCTGGATGAAGTTCCCTGCAGCTCCAGAATCCAGTAGACAATGTTCGGAGAATTTTATTGCTCCATAGGACACGGAGACTGAGATGTGTAAAGAGGGAGAGGACTGTTCTCTACCTAGGTTGGCCCCTCCTACCGGACCTAGGCACTGGAGTTTCCCGACTTTTTAGGACAGAAATGGATCAAATGTTCAGAACTACCGCAGTAGTAACAACTTCCCTCCTTGCGACGTGCCTCCCGGCGGCGGGTGGCCAAACTTACATGGTCCACCTCCATGGCCTCGGAGGCAGAGGGCGAGGTACCTGTTTTGTACAAACTAGAGTCCAGGTGATAGGACCTTTTGTCCCGCTTGATCTCCATGGAGCGCTCCTGAAAACGCAGGTCAATTCGGGTTGCCAAGGATATTAGCTCTTCCAAGAGGGTAGGTCTGTCCCGTCCCGCCAGTTCATCCTTGATTCTTCCGGATAGGCCTTCCCAGAAGTTAGCAACCAGGGCCTCATTGTTCCACGATAATTCAGACGAGAGGGTGCGGAATTTAACAGCATACTGAGCTACCGTGAGAGTACCTTGGCGCAGGCGGAGCAGAGCTGAGGCAGTCGAAGTGGTGCGACCAGGTTCATCGAAAGTCCTGCGAAAAGCCTCTAGGAAAGATTGAAGATCGTTAACCAGCGGATCCCCTCTCTCCCATAGCGGGTTTAGCCAGGCGAGGGCCTCTCCTCCCAGGTGTGACATGATGAAGCCCACCTTGGCTCGGTCAGAAGAAAACATATGCCCCAAGATTTTGAAGTGTAGAGTGCACTGATTGAGAAAACCCCGACACAGAGTAGGGTCACCCTGGAAACGGGTAGGAGCCGCCAGACGGGGACCTTGACTTGCCATGGGAACTGGTACCTGATTAATGATAGAAGAGTCAGGTGCAGACGAGGACCCCAAGGAATCCATGCGGGTAGACAAGCTGTGTAGATAAGTCGTGATCTTGTCCTGTTGAACTCCCAAACGGGTCACCTCCTGGCACAGATCCGTGGTCGGAGATCTCTGGGATCCAGCGGGTTCCATGGCCGGAGCAATCTGTAACGAATGGAAGCGGAGGCAGAGGTGGTGAAGTTCACATTCGTTTTTATTTTTTAATGTGGAACCTCGAGACCGCGGTCCGGGGGGCTCCGAAGGGGGCGTAACTAGTGAGCCCCGGGTACCCGTAGTAAGGCCCCTCGAACAGGACCAGAATGGAATACCCGGAGGACACAGGTGCTACCTCCAGTTAGACCCCGGACACGTGCAGCTGTCCCAGAGGGACCAAAAGGGTAACAGGTATTTACAAAGTCCGTGGAGGGTTCTTGACGGAGAAGGGTAAGGTCCTGGTCCAGAACGGATGGTAGTAGGCTGGCTTCAGTGACCTTGTCACGGTCCACGGGTACGGATGGCTGATGGCGGAACGGGATGACACTTGCGCCAGTAATAGCCGAGATTGTCCAGGTTAGCCAGATACAGGTTAGCAATGCTCTGAGGAGACAAACAGTGTATATGAAGCACAGAGACTGCAGACGCAGCGCAGACAGATCAGGACAGAACCGGATGTAGCAATGATAGAACACGTTGCTCCGGCACTCCCCTAATGGTGGAGTGACCAGATATAGTACTGAGTGCGCAGCCATTGGTTAATTAGCTATTTCAAAAAATGCACGCTGCCCCTTTAAGAGAGACGGTGGGCGTGGCCTCGCGTCCTAAGCAGTCTATCTGGAGGCCTGCCAGCAGCGTGCCAGGAAGTGGAGGAGGACACAGGACGCCGAGGAGCAGATGGGACAGGAGACCCCAGCCTGCGCGCAGACTGCTGCAGAGGGACAGCTAGAGGAACAGGTGAGTGAGCAGAACGGAGTGCAGAGCCAGCGCTGGGACCGAGTGTAACAGTGTCAACCAATTAGTGTTCCTACAGGGATTATAAGCTATGCTTTGGTTGTGGGCATGGAAGGGAGGATTCTCCCTTGGAATTATCCATTGCAGGGTCGAGAGTTGTGTTAAAGTCACCACCTAAAATCAGTGTACCCTCCGCACACTCAGCCAACTGATCTAAATAACTGTAAAGCTCTTTGTCCTGCCCTGATTTGGGAAGATGCAAGGAGGCAAATGTGACCTTGTTGAAGGCAATAGTACCTGTGACGATTAGTATATGTCCCTCTCCATCAGTGTGTGAGTCAGAGAACACCCAAGGCATTAAGCGTGTTATAAGTATACAGGAGCCTCTGGATTTTGAGTCTGGTGAGGGACTATGATAGGCTGTAGAAAACCTATCATTTGTAATTTTATATGGTTTGCTTTGACACTAATGGGTTTCTTCTAAGAAAGCTACATCCAGGCTACTTTTGTAAAGGAAATTCTGTAGTATGGACCTTTTTCCAGGACTGTGTATGCCCTTAACATTCAAGGACCCACACTCAACTAAGAATCGTACTCTGAATACAGTGCATTCCAAAAAATTGGCGCAGCACGTGAAAAGTCTTGGAGGCGGGTGTGGGAGGTTCTGATTATTGAGGATGTTAACCTCAGGTCATTAGCAGAATGGAGGGCATGGGTAGGGTGGTAGACTGAGACGAGGGAGTAGATGTAGAGTGGTGCTGAGCCATGAAGTCCTTTGTGGGTGAGGGTAATAAGTTTATACTGAATTCTGGAGTGGATGGGTAACCAGTGTAATGACTGGCACAAGGTAGAGGCATCGGTGTAACGGTTGGTGAGGAATATGATCCTGGCTGCAGCTCTCAAGACAAATTGGAGAGGGGAGAGTTTGGTAAGAGGGAGACTGATTAGTAGAAAATTACAATAGTCCAGATGAGAATGAATAAGAGCAACAGTAAGAGTTTTTGCAGAGTCGAAACTAAGAAAGGGTCGAATTCTAGAAAGGTTTTTTGAGGTGCAGATGACAAGAGCGAGTCAGTGATCGGATGTCTGGGGTCAAGGAAAGCTCTGAATCAAGTATGATCCCAAGACAGCGGGCATGTTGCTGGGGAGTAATGGTAGAAACACATACAGAAATGGCAATGTCGGCCATAGGTAGGTTAGTAGAGGGAGGAAACACTGGATTGTAGAGAATCTCCACAGGAAGAGAGGAAGGGGCAACCTCAAAGCATGTGACATTTGAGGTTTTGCGTGGTTAGGTCTCCTAGGAACTCAACACAAGCCAGCGGTGTGATTAGGCATCAATGTCACTTTAGCCAGGGAGGCATGAGACACCTTCGCCGTAACAGATGTGAAGAATTGCCCAATGGAGTTTCTCCACAGGCCAGCAGAACGTGATGTTGGTGACGAAGATCTTGTATTCTCGACGTCTCCTGTGCATCCCCAAGAGCACAGATAAAGAAAATAGTCCATTTTAGGTGTCTGGGCCGACATAGCATAAAACTTGTTTTATTCTCACTGCATCATATTTGAACCTAGTGCACACACCATCTGGATGTCGGGACAGATGTTGTGGGTTAGTGACTTATTATTAGAAGGCAACTGTAAACTATTGTAGTCCGCCTTTGGCGATATACAGGTGCATCTCACAAAATTAGAATATTATCAAAAGTTAATTTATTTCAGTTCTTCAATACAAAAAGTGAAACTCATATATTATATCATTATTATATGTCATTACAAATAGAGTGATCTATTTCAAGTGTTTATTTCTGTTAATGATTATGGCTTATAGCCAATGAAAACTCAAACGGCATTATCTCAGTAAATTAGAATACTTTATAACACCAGCTTGAAAAAATGATTTTAAAATCCAAAATGTTGGCCTACTGAATTGTATATTCGGTAAATGCACTCAATACTTGGTCGGGCTCCTTTGCCATCAATTACTGTGTAATGGTTCGTTGGATACAGTAAACAGCAGGAGGCAGAGAAGGGGTTAACAAGAATTTACTTAAACGATTTATGAATTATGGAAAACCTCCACGCAGAGAGATGATTAGGCAAATTACACATCAGGGAAGTACTGCACTCACATAAACAGATACACAAGAAATTGGAGTGAGAAGGAGAGAAATGAAGGTAATGACTTATCGATTGGAGTTCTTGTGGGGAAACGGTTGAAACAACTCCCGACGACATCGCAGTCCATGAACAAAGTCTCTGGCTCTGCTGCGTAGGAACGAGATGCACTGCCTCCTGACCATGCCAAAGTATCCGGATCTGTTGGCTGGTTCCTCGAGGGTGACGTGGTGCACTGGGAGTACAACGCCGTACAGGACGCAGGAGTCACAAGGCCTCACACGGGATCACAAAGTTCAGGAAAAGACAGAGCATCTACTGTACTGCACATAATGGGCCGGATTCGTGGAGGGGCATCCGGTAAGGGATGTAAGAGTTGGTCAGTCTGTAAAGAACTGGCGTCGGTGGCGGTAGTTTAGGAGAGGTAGTCAACCTTCGTCCTGCACTGTGGTCGCCTTCCCGCCAAGTCAGTCTCTTTCCCGCGCTCAGCTCTTTTTATGTCCCCCACGCTCCCTTCTGTCAGGTGATTAGGCCCTCCCCACACAGACCAGTCATCCCTGCAACTGTGATGACGGCCCCGATAGTTCCAGCCCCAAAGTGCATCTTGAACCGATGACACTGTTCCTGTTCACCTCCTTACATTCACATCAATGTGGCATGGCATGGAGACAATCAGTCTGTGGCACTGCTGAGGTGTTATGGAAGCCCAGGTTGCTTTGACAGCAGCCTTCAGCTCGTCTGCATTGTTGGATTGGGTGTCTCTCATCTTCTTCTTGACAATACGTCATGGATTCTCTATGGGGTTAAGGTCCGAAGAGTTTTCTCTCCAATCAAGCACAGTGATACTGTTGTTTTTAAACCAGGAATTGGTACTTTTGTCATTGTGGACAGGTGCCAAGTCCTGCTGGAGAATGAAATTTCCATCTCCAATAAGCTTGTCGGCAGAGGAAAGCATGAAGTGATCTAAAACTTCCTAGTAGATGGCTGTTCTGACTTTGGTCTTGATAAAACACAGTGCACCTACACCTGTAGATGACATGGCTCCCGAAACCATCATTGATTGTGGATACTTCACACTAGACCTTGGAAATCAAGGTCCAAAATTCTTGAGGAAGAGTAGACAGACAGACAGACAGTCCAAGCTGCTTAAGGTCTAGTGTGAAGTTTTCACAATCAGTGATGGTTTGGGGAGTTGTGTCATCTGCTGGTATAGGTATACTGTGTTTTATCAAGACCAAAGTCAGTATGGCCGTCTACCAGGAAATTTTAGAGCACTTCATGCTTCCCTTTGCCGACAAGCTTTTTGGAGTTGGAAATTTCATTCTCTAGCAGGACTTGGCACCTGTCCACACTGCCAAAAGTACCAATCCCTGGTTTTCAAACAACAGTATCACTGTGCTTGATTGGCCAGCAAACTCGCCTGACCTTAGACCCCATAGAGAATCTATGGGGTATCATCAAGAGGAAGATGAGACACCAGACCCAACAATGCAGATGAGCTGAAGGCTGCTATCAAAGCAACCTGGGCTTCCATAACACCTCAGCAGTGCCACAGGCTGATTGCCTCCATGCCACGCCGCTTTGATGCAGTAATTGATAGCAAAAGAGCCCTGACCAAGTATTGAGTGCATTTACTGAAAATACATTTCAGTAGGCCAACATTTCGGATTTTAACCCCTTACTGCCATCGGACGTACTATCCCGTCCATGGTACCTGGGCCCGTATGACCACGGACGGGATAGTACGTCCCATGCCATCGGACGCGCTCCCGGGGGAGCGCAGCCGATCGCGGCCGGATGTCAGCTGATTATCACAGCTGACACCTGGCACTATGTGCCAGGAGTGGTCACGGACCGCTCCCGGCACTTTAACCCCTGGCACACCGCGATCAAACATGATCGCGCTGTTCTGAGGGTCTCAGGGGAGCGCGCAGGGAGCCCCCTCCCTGCGCGCTCCCTGAGACCCTCAGAACAGCGCGATGTATCGCACTGTTCCGAGGGTCCCCCTCCCTGCAGGACCCCGATCCAAGATGGCCTTCCGAGTCCTGCAGGGAGGCAGCTTCCTCAGTGCCTGCTGAGAGCAGGCACTGAGAAGCCTGCAGCGATGCCAGAGCGATCGCTGGTGTGACAGAGTGCTGTGCACACTGTCACACCAGCGATCTGGTATTATAGAGTGATGTCCCACCCTGGGACAAAGTAAAAAAGTTAAAAAAATAAAAATAACAAGTGTTAAAAAAATCATTAAAAAAAATATTCCCCAATAAATTCATTTCTTCATGTAAATAATAAAAACAAAACAATAAAAGCACACATATTTGGTATCGCCGTGTCCGTAACGACCCGCCCTATAAAACTGACCCATTAGTTAACCCCTTTAGCGAACCATGTGAGATGCACCTGTACACTGGCCACGAGCCGGTTTGGTACATTATATGAACAATCTTATTTGCTTCATTAGATAGTCACCAAGTCTCCAAAATGCGCCATAAGTGCACTATTTGGCTGGTTTACTGGCGGGACCTGCTAAGAATGATGAGGGTAAAGCCCCCGTCACACACAGCGATCTCGCTAGCGAGATTGCTGCTGAGTCACTAGTTTTGTGACGCAACAGCGATCTCCCCAATGATATCGCTGTGTGTGACATTCAGCGATGATCAGCCCCCCTACGGGTATCACTGATCGTCGCTGAATGTCCTGGACATTTTTTTGATCGTTGGTCTCCCGCTGGCCAGCACGCATCGCTGCTGTGACAGGCGGTAGACCAGCGATCCGCTGGTAACCAAGGTACACAGCGGGTTTCCAGGTGTCGCGCAGCGCCTGGAAACCCGATGTTACCTTGGTTACCAGCTCCCTGCACCAGCGGGCTGGTATCCAACGTACACTGTGGGTAACTAAGCGACGTTACCCACAGTGTCGCTGTCCTGATCGCTGCCTGTTTGGCAGCTCACCAGTGATCATGTAGCGACACACCAGCGATCCTGACAAGTGCATATCGTTGTTGGGATCGCTGGTGTGTCGCTATGTGTGACGGGGCCCTAACACCTTTACTTATTGTAATAATCTAAACTGTCTGTGCCTGGTTATAACAGGCTGAGTATCGTCAGTAGAAATTGATGTAGTTATAGTGGATGTCACCTAGATGGCAACAGAGTACTGTGAAATTGAGACAAAATTAACCGAGACTTACCAGAAATATTGCAATGCAATCAGCCTGTGTGCTGGGGCCCTTTTAGTGAATGTTACCAGTGTGGACCACCATGTTACATAACAGAATGGTAGGGGACTGCTGAGGTGCCACAGCTGGACTATCAGTGAGCCTTCAGATAGCCGAGGGAGAGAGATAAGCTCCAGGGTTTGATGCAGTGGGAAATTCCCCTCCGGCCAGCAGATCATGTGCAGTAGGAACTCTACTGGGGCGGATGTCTGTGCCGACCTGCACTCCTTCAGCTCACCAAGGAAGCTGGTTCCCTCTGATGCTCGCATCAAGTATCCTCACACACCCATGGCACATCCGCCGTGAAGCACTGGCAGCTGAATGCCCAGAGGATAGAACTGCTCCCTGATTCAAGGGCCACAATGTCACACAGGAAAGACTGCGGTCCCTGCGGACCTCAGATAGTCTGCAACTCACTATGGTGTTGCAGCTCCACAGTGGTGGTCTCAGAGTGCTCCCCTCAAAGAGATAGAGCCCCTAGAGGGCTGTGGGGTTTATGATGGGTCTCCTGACTCACTGGATTGCAAGGATTAAGGTTTTTAGCCTCGGAGCTCTCCCAACCATGTCCGCCCTTCACCACTTCCTATCAGGCTTCCCTGAAGGTTTCCCTTAAAGTGGTTGTTCAGTCTAAATCGTTATGTCTGCATTCACACTGTGTGACTGCAGACATATGAATCCCCCCATCACTGTGTGTTGGGTGGATTTCTGACCCGGGAAAGGATTGTTTGTGTAAGTTATGCATACTTCCTGGCAGAGGCCAATTAGTGGGCGCAGTCTTGCTCCATACACTTGTATGGAGAGAAGCCATATCCTGACAAGGTGCTCACCATCCCTAGATAAGGCTCTTTGACTCGTAGATTCCTTGAGGAGTGTAGTTTCTAAAATAGGGACACTTGTGTGGGGTTTCCACTCTTTAGGCACATCAGGTGCTCAGCAAATGCAACATGGCAGCCGCTATCTATACTAGATAGTTTTCCGCTCCAAAAGTCAAATGGGGCTCCATCCCTTCTGAGCCTTGTCATGTGCCCAAACAGTAGTTTTCCATCACATATCAGGTATCAGTGTACTTTGTAAAAAATAGGAAGCACAATTTGTTGTGCCATTAGATTTTTTATTTTCATGGCTCAATATGATAAAATTCTGTGAAGCACCTGCAGGTTCAAGGTGCTCATCACACCTGTAGGTACATTCCTTGAGGGGTGTAGTGTGAAAAATGCAGTCACTTGTGTGTGGTTTCCCCTGTTTAGGCACATGGCGTCTGTCATCTATTCTTGCCAATTTTGGTTCCAAAAGTCAAATGCTGTTCCTTCCCTTCTGAGTAGTTTTCCTTCACATATGGGTTATTGGTGTACTCAAGAGAAATTACAAATCCTATTGTATGGTCCATTTTCTCCTGTTACCCTTTTAAAAATATGAAATTTGGAGATAAAGCAGTATTTTTATGGAAGAAAGTAACATTTTCATTTTCTCCTTCCACATAGCTTTAATTTCTGTGAAACCCTGAAGAGTTAATAAACTTGTTGAATGTGATTTAGCAGATTTAGCAGGGTGTAGTTTTTAAAATGGTGTAACTTTTGGGTATTTTCTGTCACCTTGGCCTCTTAAAGTCACTTCAAATGTGATGTGGTCCGTAAAAAATTGGTTTTATAAATTATATTTCAAAAAATGAGAAATTTCTGATAAACGTTTAACCCCTCTAACGTCCTAACAAAAAAAAGTGATGTTTCAGAAATGAGGCTGATGTGAAGTAGACATGAGGTAAATGTTATTTATTAAATAATTTCATAAATTAGTAGAAATTATATTTACCAAAATTTATGTTGCACTAACACGAAATACAACATGTCACGAAAAAACATTCTCAGAATCACTGGGATATGTTTAATCATTCCAGAATTATTACCACTTAAAGTGACACTGGTCAGAATTGAAAAAATTGGGCTGGTCTGGAAGATGAAAATAGGCTGGGTGGTGAAGGGGTTAAATTTGCATAGTGGGGTACGTGTTTTTTTTTGCACCTTGCTAAATAGTTTTCAGTTTCAACATGCTCCGCTCTATAAACAGCCCCTAGTTCATTGTTCTTATCATGTCAGCATTTCATTTGGCAGGCGGCCTGGGCACGTCTTTTCCTTGTGAACTCACTTCTGCTTTATTTGTATTAATAATAATGACTGGAGTTTTGTCTGTCATCAGTGTGAAGAACGCATCTCCTCATGCAAAGGTCAATTGTGCATTAGTTACCAGATAAACCAGATATGGAAAACTTTCTTCTTCCTTGGAACTTCTTTATTGGCAATTGAAAGCATTTGTCATCCAATTGTTTGCTGCTGCTGCTGCTGGCATTGCGGAGGTTCGCTATATAATCACTATTAACAGTAGAAACATATCCGTTCTTCATTCTTTATAGGTATTAGAGGATTGATGATGGCCAGGTGTCACACGGACTGTATACAGAAACCGCTCTCTCGTGCCTTCAGTTGGCTTGGTAAGCTGGTGGGAAGGTACCCCTGGTGGTTCCTACTGATTCCTTTTGCTTTATCTGCTGGCTTGGGAGCCGGGTTTTACTTTTTACCCCAGAGACAAGCAAATGACATAGAAGAACAGTTCACCCTATCGGCGGCCCGGCTAAAAGTGAGAGAGAATTTGTGAGGACACATTTTCCCACCAATGACTCCGGGCAGTTTTCTCCGCAGCGACTATATACAGAAGGTTTGTTTGTTTCGCTCATAGCCGTAAGTACATCTGATAATGTCATAAACGTACAGACCTTTGAAGAACTTATGAAGCTGGATGAGATGGTGCAGAACTTCGCAGTGATGGATCCCGCTGCTAACGCAAGCCTCACATTTCAGCAACTGTGTGCAGAGATCCGGGGAAAAACATGTATGACAATTAATCCACTCCTCTCTGCAGTACAAGGTAATGTGAGTCTGATAGAGACAATTCCAATAAGTTACCCCATGTTTCAAGATAAAATATTCCTGGGAACATACCTGGGTGGAGTGACGCTAAATTCAGATGATGTGCAAAAAGCCAAAGCAATCAAATTAGTATATTATCTGAGAGAAGACAGCGAGAGCAACAGAGAAAGAAGCCTGCAGTGGATCAATGAATTTATCAAATTCTTCACGAAGAATAGTCTTCAACTCACTGAAATAAAGGTAAGGATTTTATCATGATTTATGAAACATTCATAAGTATAAAATAAATGTTATATCCAATAATAAACACATGTATTTTTTTTGTATTGCAATTTCATGATACATGAATATAAGTAGTTACTATGTAACTGTAATATAACCGTGTGCATTTAGTAGTGAACACTATGAAATATAAGTAACTGTAATATCATTTTTAGAACAGCCTCCATGGTGAAAATAAGCATATTGCGTGCCACTGTGTATGAGAAGCATTGTTATAGAGGACCTATCACCACGATCATATCTTTTTTGGCTTCATAAACTATAAGCCTCACAAAAAAAAATAATTTTACAAATATAATGCTTTAAAAAAATTGTGAAAAAAATGGTATATAGGAGGCCAGTGTTATATGTGAGGTCTAAACTTCTGGGGTGTGAAGCCACGAGATCTGACTAGCTATATAGTCACACACTAATAATACAAGTATTCTTACACTATACTCTTTTAGCTAAAGAGAAAATGGTTATGGGGAGTCAGGTCGTAAATGTATAAATATATATATATATATATATATATATATATATATTTTCTTTGGGCTAACATTTTTTTCATTTATTTAAAAAACGTTCATTTTGAAATCAGAGAAAAAAATCTAGTATAAACCCAAAGATAAATGCCATAATAATGATTCATAAAACATATATGCAAGGCTCCTGCATGTATGAGCTTTTAGAAACAATATTCTAACACATATGGTAGAATACACTGTCTTTCAGAAACTATAAACTGTATTTATTTATGACTTATTAATCATTAACCATTTCATTGGATTTGTGCTGTATTGTTATCCACATTTTTTTAAATTCATTTTTAATGATAAAATCACTTTTTCTTTTGCTGTGGTATGACACAAAGATGCATCATAACTTTTGATAAAAACCAAAGTGTTGCATTTTTGTCATACTTTTATACTCTCCAAGTGTATCCTCACCCATCCCTGTAGACTGTGAGCCTTCGCAGGCAGGGTCCTCTCTCCTTCTGTACTTATGAGTGTCCTGTATTGCTAATGTTTACTGTACTTGTCTATATTCGCCCCCTCTCACATGTAAAGCGCCATGGAATAAATGGCGCTATAAAAATGAATAATAATAATTTTTTACATTTGTTTACATGAAAAAAAAAAACAATTCTGCATTCATTTCCCACATTGTGGCAATTAAGACACACTGTGATTTAAGGAAAAAAAATACTGTAAATTTTTAAGATTTACAAATGAAAAATGGAACTTACATTTTTACAGATCTCATCCACATGTACAGTCACTTTGAGAACTAACCGCTTTTTTGAGCTGCATTTTATTCTACTTTTTCTTAATTTTCATTTTCTGCAAAAATAAAAGAACAAAATTTCCTATAGAGAGAAGCCAGAGACCCGCTCCTTCGCAACGCTATTACTAACAATGTATGTAGATGGTAGTGTTACACTCTGCAGTCAGTTTTATGGTTATTTTTATTTTTGGTATTTTGCTCATTAGAATGTAAATTGTCATAACGTCTTCTTTTTATATTCCAGGTATCTTTTTTCACGGCGATATCACGGCAGCAAGAATTTAATGGAACAACAAAAACTGTGATCCCATTGTTTTCTATTACGTATTTTGTCACCATATTTTTTTCCGTTGTGTCCTGTATAAGGTAAGATATGTAACGGAACGTGTTTATTGAGGATTAATTATTTGTCGCGTGACTTGTCTGTTCTAACACAATTCTCACAAAGTGACATTACAGAAGCATCTTGTACTAGAATTCTGCATTATGCTGATCCTGCTTTTCTTCCCTGACATTGTATGAATAGTTGAAAACTGGGTTAAACCATTTCCCTCTACAATTGTCACACTATTTCTCTTGCCAGTTATCAATGACCAACAGCTATTACTCTGAAGCACCATCATCTGCAGCAGGTTATTACTGTCTGACTATATAGAACACATGCACGCTCTCTGAGTATAGCATGCTTGTGTTCTCTATGGAGAGGAAAAAATTGTTGCTATCAGACATCTCTGATGCTTTTTTTCTACTTTGGATACTAAGGATAGGGCATGTTGAAATTTCAAAAAGCACTCCCATCAAAGTTTTTATCCTCTTAATATATTGCAGTCATCATATTATACAGCTCTGTGTACTTACATTTGCTCATTTTTCCTTTCTACCCAGATGATTCTTCTCACTTCTGTGTTCTATGAAGAAACAGGAAATCTCTTGTTCCTGCATTTATCATTCCCCTCTTCAACTCCTGACCAGCTGCTCCCCCATCCTCTGCCAGGGACTTTTGCTGTGACTTGAGTCATACAGGGAAAAATAACCTCCTGTTTCTACATAGAGATTAGAAGGATTCAGCTCTTCAGTTTTTACTCACTTGATGTCAGAAACCTAATAGAAAATAGAAGAATTAGCTGGGTAGAAAGGGGAAAATGAGCAATTGTAAGCACACAGTGCTGTATAATGTGATGACTGCAATATATTAGGAGGATAAAAAATTTGATGGGAAGAGGAGGAGTGCTTCTTTAAGATAATTCATTCTCCCAATATCTGACATCAGGGAATAGACAAGACATCCCCATAGACATCATTTTCTCAAGCATCTGTAGTAAATGTCAGTATTTGTTTTCTTACAGATTTGATTGCGTGAGGAACAAGTTCTGGGTGGCTGGGTTTGGAGTCATTTCATCTGGATTGGCCGTAGTTTCTAGTTTTGGCCTTTTGTTACTATGTGGGGTGCCCTTTGTTGCTACTGTTGCAAATGCTCCATTCCTTATTCTTGGTAAGTTTCTAGATATCTACACAGAAGCATCAAGATTGTTCAAGGAGGGTTTGCTGGTTATGGAAACCCCTCTTTTCCCCTGGCTACATTTTATTTAAAGAAAAAAAGAAACTGTGCTTTACTCACCCTTCCTCGTCCAGCGCTGAGTCTCTACCGCTGCTCCCCATGTCCGTAATTTTCTGCAGTGCTGACGTCATATCAACAGCACAACAATCAGTAACTGAGTTCAGCAGCACTTCAGTCTGACGTCATGAACTGCTCAGAGCCGCTGGCCTCAGTTATTGGCTGCAGTGCTCGATGTAGTTAGCGCTTCAGATACTGTATTGCACAATGTTGTGTTCGTAGCTGAGGAGAGCAGGCAAAAAGGCAATACACCAGAGCAGTTGGAATCTATGAGATTGCAGTACCCTGACTAACCACCACAACTAGAGGCAGCCGTGGAGCGTTCCTACGTTGGTCCTAGACGCCTCGTCACAGCCTGAGAAACTAACTACACCTAAAGACAGAAACAGGAAAGCTATCTGCCCGGAGCAGAACCCCAAAGATAATAGAAAGCCCCCAAACATGTAATGGCGGTTAGACAAGAGGAAATACTGACACAGAAAGAAAATAGTATGAGCAAACGCTGGGGCCCAAACTATCTAAATAGAAAAGGATAGGAAGGGTACTTACTGCAATCCCAGAAAACCCTGAAAAGCACCAACTCTACTAATTTCAAAATCACCTGAGATCACACGACCTCTACCACCTAAATTAGTTCTCTGGTGTAACAAAATCAAAACAGCAGCCACTGAAAAAACTGGAAAAAGCAAAAGAACAAAACTCAGTGGCTGAACTAAACTGAGAGGGCAGAAGCCCCCGGAGGGGACCCTGAAGGCCCCCAAAGAAGTGCAGTACAAAATGCAAAAATATAGCACAAACACAAAAGAAGCAAAAGTCTTATCTGTAAGCAGGAGATGCAGACACGACACAGCAGGCTACAAGGGAAACTGGAATGAAGGATTCAGACCAGAACAATTGATCACCGGCAACCCTGATGGGAAAATGACTCCCTTATATAAGACCAGTCAGTAACACCTGATTCCCAGTCCTCACAATCTTCACTAGCACCGCTTGTAACCACCAGAGGGAGCCTCTGCTCAGAACTCATCTCAAACCCATTCACAACAGTACCCCCCCTTGAGGAGGGGTCACCGAACCCTCATTTGAGCAACCAGGTCGGTCAGGATGAGTTCTATGATACGCACGGATAAGTCTCCTAGCATGGATGTCCGAAGCAAACACCCAAGAATTGTCTTCCTGACCATAACCTCTCCATTTAACCAAATACTGGAGTTTCCGTCTAGAAAAACGAGAATCCAATATTTTCTCAACTACATACTCCAGATTGCCCTCAACCAAAACAGGGTCAGGAGGCACAGCAGCAGGAACCACTGGCTCAACAAACCTCTTCAACAAGGACTTGTGGAACACGTTATGGATCTTAAATGTCCCTGGAAGAAGCAAACGAAAAGAAACAGGATTAATAATCTCCATGATCTTATAAGGTCCAATGAACCTAGGCTTAAATTTAGGAGATGCTACTCTCATAGGAATATTCTTTGAGGACAACCAGACCAAGTCCCCCACTTTAAACCGAGGACCATCAGTCCTATGCCGGTTAGCAAACCGCTGGGCCTTCTCCTGAGAGAGGGACAACCTCTCCACTACCTGGTCCCAAATCTGTTGCATACGCTCCACAACAGAGTCAACACCTGGACAGACAGAAGCCTCCGTCTGTCCTGAAGAAAATCGAGGGTGAAACCCAGAATTACAGAAAAACGGAGACATCAAAGTGGCAGAGCTAGCCCTATTATTAAGAGCAAACTCAGCCAAAGGCAAAAAAGAGACCCAGTCATCCTGATCAGCAGACACAAAGCATCTTAGATAAGTCTCCAATGTCTGGTTTGTTCTCTCAGTTTGACCATTGGTCTGAGGATGAAATGCCGAGGAGAAAGACAATTGAACACCCAGTTTAGAACAAAAAGTCCTCCAAAATCTGGAAACAAACTGGACTCCTCTGTCAGACACAATGTTCTCAGGAATGCCGTGTAAACGAACCACGTGCTGAAGGAACAACGGCACCAATTCAGAGGAGGAAGGCAACTTAGGTAATGGCACAAGATGTATCATTTTGGAAAACCTATCACAAATTACCCAGATGGTGGTCATTCTCTGAGAAACAGGAAGATCGGAAATGAAATCCATAGAGATATGGGTCCATGGTCTCTTGGGCACAGGCAATGGCATCAACAAACCACTAGAGCGAGAGCAAGGCTTGGAGCGAGAGCAAGTCCCGCAGGACTGCACAAATTCCCTGACATCACGAGACAAGGTAGGCCACCAAAAGGACCGACTAACCAAGTCTCTGGTACCAAAAATTCCGGGATGCCCAGCCAATGCGGAACAATGAATCTCAGACATCACACTCTTTTTCCATTGGTCCGGGACAAACAATTTTCCAACAGGGCAGCGCTCGGGCCTATCCTCCTGACACCCTCCAGAGCAAGTCTCAAATTGGGCGAGATGGCGGAAAGAACTACACCCTCTTTCAAAATAACAGAAGGATCAGATAACTCAGGAGAGTCCGCAAGGAAACTCCTCGAGAGGGCATCCGCCTTAACATTCTTAGTGCCAGGAAGAAAGGAAACCACAAAATTAAAACGTGTGAAAAACAAGGCCCACCTGGCCTGTCTAGGATTGAGTCGCTTGGCAGATTCCAGATAGACCAGATTCTTATGGTCCGTAAGGACCACCACCTGATGTTTGGCTCCCTCCAGCCAATGTCTCCACTCTTCAAAAGCCCACTTCATGGCCAACAACTCCCGATTACCCACGTCATAATTACGTTCAGTAGGAGAAAATTTTCGAGAGAAAAAGGCACAAGGGTTACTTTTAGAGGTCTCTGGATCTCTTTGGGACAAAACGGCACCTGCCCCAATTTCAGAGGCATCAACCTCCACCTGAAATGGCAGAGAAACATCAGGCTGCCGTAGAACAGGAGCAGAAGTGAATCTCTGCTTAAGTTCCTGAAATGCAGAGACTGCCTCAGGAGGCCAATTCACCACACAGAACCCTTTCTGGTCAAATCAGTTAATGGTTTAACAATAACCGAGAAATTACCAATAAATTTACGATAAAAATTGGCAAAACCCAAAAATCTCTGAAGAGCCTTTAATGAAGTAGGTTGGACCCAATCACAGATGGCCTGAACCTTGACCGGGTCCATTTCAATAACAGATGGGGACAAAATGAATCCCAGAAATGAGATCCTCTGTACGCCAAAAAGACACTTTGATCCCTTCACATACAGAGCATTCTCTCTCAAAATCTGGAATACAGTTCGAACATGTTTCACATGAGAGTCCCAGTCATTAGAAAAAATCAAGATATCATCCAAATAAACAATCAGAAATTTATCCACAAAATCCCTGAAAATGTCATTCATGAAGACTGGAAGACGGAAGGAGCATTAGTGAGCCCAAAGGGCATCACTAGGTACTCAAAATGCCCTTCAGGGGTATTGAATGCCGTCTTCCATTCATCCCCGTGCTTAATGCGAATAAGGTTATACGCCCCCCTGAGGTCAAGCTTGGTAAACCAAGTAGCGTTTTTCACCCTGGAAAACAGGTCAGAAATCAAGGGTAACGGGTATTGATATTTCACAGTAATATTGTTCAAGAGACGATAATCAATACACGGCCTTAATGAACCATCTTTTTTGGCCACAAAGAAAAAACCGGCACCTAAGGGTGAAGAGGATGGTCTGATATGACCCTTCTCCAATGATTCCTTGATATAAGACCGCATAGCGTCATGTTCAGGTACAGACAAGTTAAAAAGGCGACCTTTAGGGAATTTACTACCCGGCACTAATTCAATAGCGCAGTCATAGCTCCTATGGGGAGGCAAGGATGCAGATTTACTTTCGCTAAACACATCAGAAAAATCAAACAAAAAGTCAGGAACATCCTGAGCCTGGGGGGAGGCAGAAAAAACAGGAGTGTTGGTATTAACACATTGGCAGCCCCAACTGGTTACAGACACAGATTTCCAATCCAAAACAGGATTATGAGACTGTAACCAAGGGAAACCCAGCACGATAATGTCATGCAGATTATATAGAACCAAAAATTTGCAGCACTCCTGGTGATCAGGTTCAACCCTCATTATCACCTGAGTAGAAAACTGGGGTTTATTCTCAGCCAAAGGGGTAGAATCGATCCCCAGTAGGGGAATAGACTTCTGTAGGGGTATCAAGGGAAACCCACAACGTTTAGCAAAATCATAATCCATCAGGTTAATAGCTGCTCCAGAATCAACGAAAGCCTGAGCAGAAAATGAGGACAGAGAGCATATCAGAGTGACAGTTAATAAAAACTTAGTCTGAACACTACCCAAGACAACTGAGCGTGCAAAACGTCTTCCCCGCTTAGGGCAGACTGAAATAGCATGAGAGGCATCACCACAGTAGAAACATAACCCATTGCGCTTTCGAAACTCATGACGCTGTGCCCCAGACACCACTCTATCACACTGCATGGGTTCAGAAGCTGGTTCACAAGGCAACACCATTCCACGCATACTTCTCCGCTCACGCAAACGTCTGTCAATTTGAATCGCTAATGACATAGAATCATTGAGACCAGAGGGGACAGGGAATCCCACCATAACATCCTTTACATTATCTGACAGACCCTTCCGGAAAAGGGCCGCCAAAGCGTCGTCATTCCATTTGGTCAGGACTGCCCACCTACGGAATCTCTGACAGTATAACTCAGCGTCATCAAGCCCCTGATTTAATGCCAACAAGGTTTTTTTCAGCTTGATCAGTGTACAATAACCCCAAAGCCTGAAAAAACGCATCAACATCACTCAAAACAGGATCCCCAGGTATCAGGGAAAAAGCCCAATCCTGAGGATCGCCGCGCAGGAGAGAGATGATAATTTGAACCTGCTGCGCTGCGTTTCCTGAGGACTTAGATTTTAAGGCAAAAAACAATTTACAATTATTTTTGAAATTCTGAAATTTAGCTCGATCCCCCAAAAACAAATCTGGCATGGGAATCCTAGGTTCCACAACAGGCAACCTAGCAAGATATGCAGCAATACTCTGAACCTCAGTGGCAAGCTGATCCACACGGCCAGACAACCGTGCAAACTCCATTGGGAGAAAAGATCCTCCCCAGCACCCAGAGATACAGAGGGAAAAAAAAAAAAAAATGCAACAAACAGAAAAATATCTCTGACAACTCTGACAACCTTTTTTCTTTCACAATATTTTTCCCTTCTGTGAGTACCATACAATTTTCAATTTTTTAGGCCGGTGATACTGTTGTGTTTCGGTAGCTGAGGAGAGCAGGCAAAAAGGCAATACACCAGAGCAGTTGGAATCTATGAGATTGCAGTACCCTGACTAACCACCACAACTAGAGGCAGCCGTGGAGCGTTCCTACGTTGGTCCTAGACGCCTCGTCACAGCCTGAGAAACTAACTACACCTAAAGACAGAAACAGGAAAGCTATCTGCCCCGGAGCAGAACCCCAAAGATAATAGAAAGCCCCCAAACATGTAATGGCGGTTAGACAAGAGGAAATACTGACACAGAAAGAAAATAGTATGAGCAAACGCTGGGGCCCAAACTATCTAAATAGAAAAGGATAGGAAGGGTACTTACTGCAATCCCAGAAAACCCTGAAAAGCACCAACTCTACTAATTTCAAAATCACCTGAGATCACACGACCTCTACCACCTAAATTAGTTCTCTGGTGTAACAAAATCAAAACAGCAGCCACTGAAAAAACTGGAAAAAGCAAAAGAACAAAACTCAGTGGCTGAACTAAACTGAGAGGGCAGAAGCCCCCGGAGGGGACCCTGAAGGCCCCCAAAGAAGTGCAGTACAAAATGCAAAAATATAGCACAAACACAAAAGAAGCAAAAGTCTTATCTGTAAGCAGGAGATGCAGACACGACACAGCAGGCTACAAGGGAAACTGGAATGAAGGATTCAGACCAGAACAATTGATCACCGGCAACCCTGATGGGAAAATGACTCCCTTATATAAGACCAGTCAGTAACACCTGATTCCCAGTCCTCACAATCTTCACTAGCACCGCTTGTAACCACCAGAGGGAGCCTCTGCTCAGAACTCATCTCAAACCCATTCACAACACACATAACATCTTTTATGTGCTCGTACACCCACCTAGTTTTCAAAGACATGTCTGCATTTTTTTGCTCTGAAGTTTGTTCATTTTTTCAATCCTTTTTGGACGTTTCTTGAGAGCTTGTTCAGCATTTTTCACAAGTGGTGTTTTTGCTTTTCTTTTTAAGAGCTTTTGGGTTGTACTTCGTACTGGCATTTTTTGGTCGTTTTTTGTTCTTCATTTTACTGCTAGCAGTTTCTCAGGCAAAAACACTCTAAAAGACGTTTTGTGTTTTTGTGTACATCTTTTGGGCTTTCCCATTGATTTATATTGTAAGCAAAGTATGTCTTCAGAGAGGAAGACACTTGAAAAATGTTCTGCTCAATTCTTTTTGCCTATTGGCATCTTTTAATATGGTTAAAGACATTCAAAAGCCAGAATATATGCACCATGCACAAAAAAAGCATATGGTCATTTATTTGAACATTTTCTGAGTGCTTTTTCAATCAGTTTTTGGAGCAGACCTGCGTGAAAAAAACAACATATGAACATACCCTAACAGCGGTGAAGACTCAGCACAGGACCCGTGGAGAGTGAGTAAAGCAGTTTGTTTAAAAAAATAAACTGGCGCAGGGGGATAGGGGTTTGCCAAAACAAGATAACCCATTTAAGCACCTTTCCATACTCCAGACATATCTATCTATCTATACCTATCTTTTTATAAGCACTTTGGATTCAGGCATTTCAATACTGTCCAAATAACTAAGAAACAGCAAACCAAATTCAAAAAAATATAATTAGTTCTAACTTTCTTTCATTCATAAGCATATGATCTGTCTCATTTAATTCTACAGTCATGGCCAAAAGTTTTGAGAATGACACAAATATTATATTTTTACATGATCTGCTTCCCTCTGGTTTTTATGTGTGTTTGACAGATGTTTTTATCACAGACAGAAATATAACATATGAGTAACAAAAGCTTATATTGACAGTTAGAATGAGTTAATGCAGCAAGTCAATATTTGCAGTGTTGACCCTTCTTCTTCAGGACCTCTGCAATTCTCCCTGGCATGCTCTCAATCAACTTCTGGGCCAAATCCTGACTGATAGCAGTCCATTCTTGCACAATCAATGCTTTCATTTTGTCAGAATGTTTAGGTTTTTGTTTGCCCACCCGTCTCTTGATGATTGACCACAAGTTCTCAATGGGATTAAGATCTGGGGAGTTTCCAGGCCATGGACCCAAAATCTCTATGTTTTGTTCCCTGAGCCATTTAGTTATCACCTTTGCTTTATGGCAAGGCGCTCCATCATGCTGGAAAAGGCATTGTTGATTGCCAAACTGCTCTTGGAGGGTTGGGAGAAGTTGCTCTTGGAGGACATTCTGGTACCATTCTTTATTCATGGCTGTGTTTTTAGGCAAGACTGTGAGAGAGCCGATTCCCTTGGCTGAGAAGCAACCCCACACATAAATGGTTTCAGGATGCTTAACAGTTGGCATGAGACAAGACTGGTGGTAGCGCTCACCTTGTCTTCTCCGAATAAGGCGTTTTCCTGATGTCCCAAACAATCGAAAAGGGGATTCATCAGAGAAAATAACTTTACCCCAGTCCTCAGCAGTCCACTGCCTGTACCTTTTGCAGAATATCAGTCTGTCCATGATGTTTTTTCTGGAGAGAAGTGGCTTCTTTGCTGCCCTCCTTGAGACCAGGCCTTGCTCCAAGAGTCTCCGCCTCACAGTGCGTGCAGATGCACTCACACCTGCCTGCTGCCATTCCTGAGCAAGCTCTGGACTGCTGGTAGCCCGATTCCGCAGCTGAAACACTTTTAAGAGACGGTCCTGGCGCTTGCTGGTCTTTCTTGGGCACCCTGGAGCCTTTTTGGCAACAATGGAACCTCTCTCCTTGAAGTTCTTGATGATGCGATAGATTGTTGACTGAGGTGCAATCTTTCTAGCTGCGATACTCTTCCCTGTTAGGCCATTTTTGTGCATTGCAATGATGACTGCACGTGTTTTTTTTAGAGATAACCATGGTTAACAGAAGAGAAACAATGATGCCAAGCACCAGCCTCCTTTTAAAGTGTCCAGTGGTGTCATTCCTACTTAATCATGACAGATTGATCTCCAGCCATGTCCTCATCAACACCCACACCTGTGTTAATGGAGCAATCACTGAAAAGAGGTTAGCTGGTCCTTTTAATGCAGGGCTGCAATGATGTTGAAATGTGTTTTGGGGGATAAAGTTCATTTTCTAGCCAAATATTGACTTTGCAAGTAATTGCAGTTAAGCTGATCACTCTTTATAACATTCTGGAGTATATGCAAATTGCCATTAGAAAAAGTGAAGCAGTAGACTTTGTAAAAATTAATATTTGTGTCATTCTCAAAACTTTTGTCCATGACTGTACTTTTAGATTTTAAGTCAATGTAAGTTTGTACTGGAGAAAAATGTAATTTTTTAGATTATTTTATTATTTCAATTGCAAATAAGTCAGCTTGATTTTGTTGTTTTTGTTGAATTATATCAAAAGTCTCCTTTTCTTTATTTATCCTTTGGGCGTTACTCCAATTCTTTTAGGTGTTGGGGTAGATGACATGTTCATCATGATTTCCAGCTGGCAACAAACTAAAGTAAAGGATAAAGTTGAAGAAAGAATGGCTGAGACCTATGCGGAAGCTGCTGTCTCCATAACAATCACGACACTCACCGATGTTCTCGCCTTCTACATTGGTATTTTGACTTCTTTCGAGTCAGTGCAGTCATTTTGTATCTACACCGGGACCGCCATCTTGTTCTGTTTCTTGTACAATGTCACCTGCTTTGGGGCTTTCTTAGCTCTCAATGGTAGAAGAGAGGAGAGTAACAGGCACTGGTTCACTTGTATGAAAGTAGCAAAAGAAAAAGATGACAATCGTTCGTCTGCATATAACATGTGTTGTGTTGGAGGAGGATACAGCCATATCACTGATAAAGAGACTGACCATCCCATGACTAGTTTTTTTCATAAGCAATATGGTCCATTCCTCACCAACATCTGGACTAAGGTCTTTGTTATTATTCTCTATGGAGGATATCTGGCCAGCAGTATATACGGGTGCTTTCAGGTTCAGGAAGGAATTGACTTACGAAATTTAGCTACTGATGGTTCTTACATTCGTTCATTCTATGATGACGATGATTTATATTTTTCAGAGTATGGTCCCAGAGTTATGGTTGTGGTGACTGAGAAGGTTTCATACTGGGATCCAGATGTCCAGAGTAAGATTGACAGGTGTCTGGAGTCATTTATAAATAATTCCTATGTTAGTGGTGGGTCTCTCTCCGAGTCTTGGATGAACGTATACATTGACATGGCTAACAAGATGAACCTGAACATCAGTGATGAAAACAACTTTATCAGTAATTTATTAATATTATTTAATGTAGCTCCTGACTTTGAACAAGATGTGGACATTCAGTCGGGAGCTATAACAGCTTCTCGTTTCTTTATCCAGACTGTAAACGTTACTTCAGCAGTGGATGAGAGAGACATGCTGAACCAAGTCCGAGATACAGCGAAGAGTTGTGAGATTCCGGTACTTGTTTATCATCCCGCATTTATATATTTGACCAATATGCCGTAATTATAGATAACACCATCCAAAATGTCGCTGTTGCTGCTGCCGCCATGTTTGTCATCTCACTCCTGCTAATTCCAAATCCTCTGTGCTCGTTGTGGGTGACATTCACCATAGCGTCTATTATAGTAGGTGTTACCGGTTTCATGGCATACTGGGATGTTAACTTAGATTCCATCTCCATGATCAACCTCGTCATCTGTATTGGATTCTCTGTAGACTTCTCTGCTCACATTACATATGCTTATGTCTCAAATCAAAAAGCCAACGTAAATGACAAGATGACCGATGCCTTACATTCTCTTGGTTATCCTATAGTACAGGGTGCTGTGTCCACCATCCTGGGGGTGGTAGCCCTATCAGCAGCTCAGAGTTACATCTTTAGAACATTTTTTAAGATCATATTTCTGGTTATTGCATTTGGTTTGATACATGGACTGGTTTTCCTCCCGGTGTTTTTAACATTGTTTGGAAATTGTATAAGGAACGATGATGCTGCAAAGATTAAAGCTCATACAGATGAGCAAAGGTTGGAGAATGGTCAAAAAGAGACAAAATTTACTTATGATGCAAAAGTAACCACTTTTCCAAAGAAATCATCATTAGATGATCCTGATTGCCCATAGCTTTATTTTTACAAAATGTATTCAAATAGAAATAAGGAATAAAAACGCTTAGGCTGGGGTCACACTAGCGACAAAATCGGACGACTGCAATGCGATGAAATAAACGCATTGCAGTCGGACCTATGTTAATCTATGGAGCAGCTCCAGTATCAGATTTTTTGTGGTCCGTTTTAAACGTCCGAGTGCAATCGCAGCATGCTGCGATTGTCACCGATTGTGGGTCGACTATCGCCAATGCAAGTCAATGGGAGCGATGAAAAATCTGATTACAAACGGACCGCACGTGTGACTTGCGATTAAATCGCACCGGTGTCCTTTAGAAAAGCCGGCAATTCATCCCCGGCTATACTATAAAATCACACTGACAGCTTTATTAAAGAATAGAATCAATACATATACACACATAGAATACATATATATATATATATATATGTCATTGTGACATATATATATACATATATTTATAGTTCCTAGACTTCTACATTCTGTAATAGCCGCTAATTCAATTGCCGGCTTTTGTGAAATCACAGAAGCCGACATGAAATGATACATTGTTTAGACACAGTTAACCATGTAATTTCCTGTATTTTGATATATGGTTTGAACTTACAATTACATAAGTGTATGTGTACAAAATTTCAGACATGTAGGGGTTAATTAAAGGTGTAAATTCGTTGTAAAAAAAATGCGGGGGTTCCTGCTGTATTTTCTCCACCAGACAGACAAAGCAAGCGAGTGGGGGCAGATAATAATAGCCTAGGGAGGGTACATTTTTTTTGTGCCCCCCTGGCTACTGACATCTGCCCCCAGACACCCCAGAAAGGGCAAATCTAATTAGAGATTTGACACATTTTTTTTACAACGAATTTACACCTTTAATTAACCCCTACATGTCTGAAATTTTGTACACATACACTTATGTAATTGTAAGTTCAAACCATATATCAAAATACAGGAAATTACATGGTTAACTGTGTGTAAACAATGTATCATTTCATGTCGGCTTCTGTGATTTCACAAAAGCCGGCAATTGAATTAGCGGCTATTATAGTATGTAGAAGTCTAGGAACTATAAATATATATATATATACACATGTCACTATGACATGTGTATATATATATATATATGTGTTCTATGTGTATATATCTATTCTTTCTATTGTGATTTAAATACTATTCTTTTGGATCCATTATATGTCATTTTTGCAAGCCTGCGAGAAATTCTCGCAATTCGGATGTAAATCGGATGTGACAACTACGGTCAGATGCGACTAAATCGCATCAACTACAAAAAATCGGATGCTAGTCGCATCAATGTTCATGAAATTTTAATCCGATTATCGACCGACTAAAACGGTCAGATTTTTTACTCGGTGTGTGTGACTCCAGCCTTACCGTAAATTGAATTCTAGCCCTCTAACATCGTTTTCAGCTCACCTCCATTCCATACTGAGCGAGGCAGGTGACTTAGGTATCATTAAAAAAGGTCTTTAATTGGCTAATGGTGAAATACCCTAAAATACCTATGTTCTACCTTCTTAAAATCCACAAAGACCCCGTCGACCCACCGGGCTGCCCAATTATGTTGGGCATGTTGGATTGTGTGATCCTGTGGGTGCATTCATCGACTATTATTTAAAGCCTTTGGTAGAAATATTGCCCTCATACAGTACAGACCAAAAGTTTGGACACACCTTCTCATTCAAAGATTTTTCTGTATTTTCATGACTATGAAAATTGTAGAATCACACTGAAGGCATCAAAACTATGAATTAACACATGTGGAATTATACATTACACTTTACAAAAAAGTGTGAAACAACTGAAAATATGTCTTATATTCTAGATTCTTCAAAGTAGCCACCTTTTGCTTTGATTACTGCTTTGCACGCAGAAAAGGTGAACGGCTGGACTCTACATGCCTGGTTCCCACCGTGAAGCATGGAGGAGGTGGTGTGATGGTGTGGGGGTGCTTTGCTGGTGACACTGTTGGGGATTTATTCAAAATTGAAGCGGTGAGCGGTCCAGCTCACCCCAAACCGTCTCAATTGGGTTCAGGTCTGGTGACTGTGAAGGCCAGGTCATCTGATGTAGCACCCCAACACTCTCCTTCTTGGTCAAATAGCCCTTACACAGTCTGGAGGTGTGTTTGGGGTCATTGTCCTGTTGAAAAATAAATGATGGTCCAACTAAACGCAAACCGGATGGAATAGCATGCTGCTGCAAATGCTGCACCAACCCCGGCTGTTTAACCCCCTAAATCAGGGGTCCCCAACCGCCGGTCCGCGGCCCATTACCGGGCCGTAGCAGTTCTGTTGCCGGGCCGCGGAGCCACGGCACAGAACGCTGTACACACTTGGAGCCGGCGGCTGCAGCACTGTAGTGACAGCTGCAGCCGCCGGCTTCAAGAAGACATCGATACTTACCTTCCGTCGCTGCATCCCTGTCGGCAGCGGCAGCTTCCTCCTGTGCGCAGCGGTGACGTAGTACCGCTCATTAAGGTAATGAATATAGACGTGACGCCACTCCCATAGGCGTGGCGTCCATATTCATGCCCTTAATGAGCGGTATTACGTCACCGCTGTGCACAGGAGGAAGTTGCCGTGGGCGACAGGGACGCAGGGAAGTTCAGCGATGGAGCGAGGAGGGTAAGTATGATGGGGGGGACGGGGAGCCTAGCAATGTATACAGGATGGGAGGGGGAGCGGAGCCATGTATACAGGGGGGAGGACGGGGGAGCGGAGCCATATATACAGGATGGGAGGGGGGAGCGAAGCCATGTATACAGGGGGGAGGACGGGGGAGCGGAGCCATGTATACAGGATGGGAGGGGGGAGCGGAGCCATGTATACAGGGGGGGAGGACGGGGGAGCGGAGCCATATATACAGGATGGGAGGGGGGAGCGGAGCCATGTATACAGGATGGGAGGGTGGAGCGGAGCCATATATACAGGATGGGAGGGTGGAGCGGAGCCATATATACAGGATGGGAGGGGGAGTGGAGCCATGTATACAGGATGGGAGTATGGGAGCGGAGCCATGTATACAGGATGGGAGGGTGGAGCGGAGCCATGTATACGGGGGGGGGAGGGAGGTACGGGGGAGCGGAGCCATATATACAAGATGGGAGGGTGGAGCGGAGCCATGTATACAGGATGGGAGCGGAGCCATATATACAGGATGGGAGGGTGGAGCGGAGCCATGTATACAGGAGGGAGGGTGGAGCGGAGCCATATATACAGGATGGGAGGGTGGAGCGGAGCCATGTATACGGGGGGGAGGACGGGGGGTAGGACGGGGAAGCGGAGCCATATATACAGGATGGGAGCGGAGCCATATATACAGGATGGGAGGGTGGAGCGGAGCCATGTATACAGGATGGGAGGGTGGAGCGGAGCCATGTATACAGGATGGGAGGGTGGAGCGGAGCCATATATACAGGATGGGAGGGGGAGTGGAGCCATGTATACAGGGGGGGAGGACGGGGGAGCGGAGCCATATATACAGGATGGGAGGGTGGAGCGGAGCCATATATACAGGATGGGAGGGTGGAGCGGAGCCATGTATACAGGATGGGAGGGTGGAGCGGAGCCATGTATACAGGATGGGAGGGTGGAGCGGAGCCATATATACAGGATGGGAGGGTGGAGCGGAGCCATATACAGGATGGGAGGATGGGAGCGGAGCCATATATACAGGATGGGAGGATGGGAGCGGAGACATATATACAGGATGGGAGGGTGGAGCGGAGCCATATATACAGGATGGGAGGGGGAGCGGAGCCATATATACAGGATGGGAGGGTGGGAGCAGAGCCATTATACAGGATAGGAGGGGGAGCGGAGCCATGTATACAGGATGGGAGAGGCGGAGCCATATATACAGGATGGGAGGGGGAGCGGAGCCATGTATACAGGATGGGAGAGTGGGAGCGGAGCCATGTATACAGGATGGGAGGTTGGGAGCGGAGCCATGTATACAGGATGGGAGGTTGGGAGCGGAGCCATGTATACAGGATGGGAGGTTGGGAGCGGAGCCATGTATACAGGATGGGAGGTTGGGAGCGGAGCCATGTATACAGGATGGGAGGGTGGGAGCGGAGCCATGTATACAGGATGGGAGGGTGGGAGCGGAGCCATGTATACAGGATGGGAGGGTGGGAGCGGAGCCATGTATACAGGATGGGAGGGTGGGAGCGGAGCCATATAAACAAGGGTGGGAGCGGAGCCATGCATACAAGGGTGGGAGCGGAGCCATATAAACAAGGGTGGGAGCGGAGCCACGCATACAAGGGTGGGAGCGGAGCCTTGTATACAAGGGAGTCACACTCACATTATAAATGTTATAATTAAATGATGAGTATGCGCTACTACTAAACTACAACCCTGTCCATAGCCCCGCCCCCTTATGACAAAAGCTCCACCCCTGCCACACCTCCATCCCCGCCCTGCCGGGTCATGGAAGAATGGTCTTTCTTGAAGCCGGTCTCTGGTGCATAAAAGGTTGGGGACCACTGCCCTAAATGATGCAATCGATTTCGCAACATTTAGGATGCTGGGAAAGGAGGGGGGCTCCATATCACGTCGTCCCTGTGACGGCATTGCCAGGGCTGGATCATTACCATGGTGACCTAAGGCCTTCATAATGACATCCGGGTCACCAGGTATGGAAAGCCTGTTAGGCTAGTTTCACACTAGCGTATGGCTGAGCTGCGGAGGGATGCGGATTTCCTCCATGAAGCTCCGCCCACGGCCGCACCTCCTCCGGTCAGCTCCATCTACATCAGCATGCGGCGTGTGTACCCTATCTTTAACATTGGGTACGCAGACTGTGCCGATGTATGCGGATGCCGCCGCATGCGTTGTTTTGACGGTGCTGTGACCTGCGCTGAACGCAACATGTTGCATTTTTGTATTGTGTAAAAGTGCCAAAACATAACAAAATGATATAAATGTGGTATCACTGTAATCGCACTGACCTGAAGAATAAAGCTGCCTTGTCAATTTTACCACTCGCAAAACGGCAGAACCCCCCCTTAAAAAATTACAATTCCTGAATTATTGGTTTTTGTTAATTCTGCCTCTTAAAAATCAGAATAGAAAGCGATAAAAAAAGTTATGTGACCAAAAATAGTACGAATAAAAACGTCAACTCGTCCCGCAAAAAACAAGACCTCACATGACTCTGAGAAGAAATATGGAAAAGTTATAGCTCTCAAATATGGTGATGCAAAAACATTTTTTTTTGCAAAAAAAGCTTCTTTTAGTGTGTGACAGCAGCCAAACATAAAAAACTATATAAATCCAGTATCGCACCTTCCGAAGAATAAAGTCATCTAATCACTTATGCTGCACAAGGAATGGCGTAAAAAAAAATTCTTCACCTGCTGTTGATTTTTTTCATTCTGCTTCTGAAAACGCGCGTCGGGCAGGGCACCACGCAGCCTGGGGTCCTCTGATTGTTCTATTACAGTGACTAGAGCCTATACTATCACTTGACTTCACCCTACCTATTTTTAATATCACTGTACACTGAATATCTTTGCATCCTCTAATTGTTATACGTCGGATAACCGTATGCAATTACATATCCATTTTGTATAGTACGTGAGACTTTGCATTAGGTTGGCATGATACTTGATCCCTTGCATTCAGTGATTATCCAATGAACGGCCTCAAATAAATATTTATTTGTAGTGTCTCCAAAAAATACAATATATTACCCTTCTACTTATAAAATGACCAAGTTTTATTGATTCGGAATTAGCAATATACAGTTAGGTCCATAAATATTTGGACAGAGACAACATTTATCTAATTTTGGTTCTAGACATTACCACAATGAATTTGAAACAAAACAAATCAGATGCAGTTGAAGTTCAGACTTTCAGCTTTCATTTGAGGGTATCCACATTAAAATTGGATGAAGGGTTTAGGAGTTTCAGCTCCTTAACATGTGCCACCCTTTTTTTAAAGGGACCAAAAGTAATTGGACAAATGACTCCAAGGCTATTTCATGGACAGGTGTGGGCAATCCCTTTGTTATGTCATTCTCAATTAAGCAGATGAAAGGGCCGGAGTTGATTTGAGGTGTGGTGTTTGCATTTGGAAGGTTTTGCTGTGAAGGAAACGTGGTCACAGGAGCTCTCCATGCAGGTGAAACAAGCCATCCTTAAGCTGCAAGAACAGAAAAAAACCCATCCAAGAAATTGCTACAACATTAGAAGTGGCAAAATCTACAATTTGGTACATCCTGAGAAAGAAAGAAAGCACTGGTGAACTCATCAATCCAAAAAGACCTGGGAGCCCACGGAAGACAACAGTGGTGGATGATCGCCGCATACTTTCTTTGGTGAAGAAGAACCCGTTCACAACATCAACTGAAGTCCAGAACACTCTCAGTGAAGTAGGTGTATCTGTCTCTAAGTCAACAGTAAAGAGAAGACTCCATGAAAGTAAATACAAAGGGTTCACATCTAGATGCAAACCATTCATCAATTCCAAAAATAGACAGGCCAGAGTTAAATTTGCTGAAAAACACTCCAGAAGCCAGCTCAGTTCTGGAAAAGTATTCTATGGACAGATGAGACAAAGATCAACCTGTACCAGAATGATGGGAAGCCAAAAGTTTGGAGAAGAAAGGGAACGGCACATGATCCAAGGCACACCACATCCTCTGTAAAACATGGTGGAGGCAACGTGATGGCATGGCCATGCATGGCTTTCAATGGCACTGGGTCACTTGTGTTTATTGATGACATAACAGCAGACAAGAGTAGCCGGATGAATTCTGAAGTGTACCGGGATATACTTTCAGCCCAGATTCAGCCAAATGCTGCAAACTTGATTGGACGGCGCTTCATAGTACAGATGGATAATGACCCCAAGCATACAGTCAAAGCTACACAGGAGTTCATGAGTTCAAAAAAGTGGAACATTCTTCAATGGCCAAGTCAATCACCAGATCTTAACCCAATTGAGCATGCATTTCACTTGCTCAAATCCAGACTTAAGAGGGAAAGACCAACAAACAAGCAAGACCTGAACGCTGCGGCTGTAAAGGCCTGGCAAAGCATTAAGAAGGAGGAAACCCAGCGTTTGGTGATGTCCATGGGTTCCAGACTTAAGGCAGTGATTGCCTCCAAAGGATTCGCCACAAAATTTTGAAAATAAAAATATTTTGTTTGAGTTATGTTTATTTGTCCAATTACTTTTGACCTCCTAAAATGTGGAGTGTTTGTAAAGAAATGTGTACAATTCCTACATTTTCTAACACATATTTTTGTTCAACCCTTCAAATTAAACGTTACAATCTGCACTTGAATTCTGTTGTAGAGGTTTCATTTCAAATCCAATGTGGTGGCATGCAGAGCCCAACTCGCGAAAATTGTGTCACTGTCCAAATATTTCTGGCCCTGACTGTACAATATTAAAATAATGGACATGAAGTAGTACTATGAAATAAGAGACCATATGGCACAGCCATAGACAATTTACTGTAAATGCATTACAGTACAGTTAATAGATTGAATTTATACCAGTGCTTAAATTGCATAGTCCAAAAAGTGAAAGAGAATGATTTAAGTATAATGAATTTGATACTTCCAAACAATACATCAGGACTAAAACAAAAGTCAATCCCGGTAGTATATCGCCACCTGGTGATCCTTACATGTACATCAGATGAGACAAAAATAAGTCCACAACTTTTAATTCCAAAATTTACACCTGTATATGTAAGGTGTGGAATAAAAAATAATTCCCTATCAATACCATGTCAGTCCACGCAGCCAGTGTTTATATGTACCGTATATACTCATGTATAAGCCGACCCGTGTATAAGCCGACCTCCCTAATTTTGCCACAAAAAACTGGGAAAATTTATTGACTCGCGTATAAGCCTAGGGTGGAAAATGCAGCAGTTACTGCCACTATAGACGCCGTCTGGCCTATGATCCATCCATCTTTTTAAGCGTGCATAAAAGCATGGTAATCCACAGTTTTGTGCACTTCTTAAAGAAAGGACAAGGCTGAACAGAGGCCAGAAGGCATCTAGAGTAACTCTGCTGCCTCATTATAGTGATTGGATCCGCCGGGAGTTTGATCTAAATCACGTCACTCGGAGATTTAGATGGAAACCCCAATGTAAGTGCTCAGCGTGGAGCACAGGATAAACGAGATCCAAAATGTTATGTAAAAGGTACCCAACATGCGTTTCAAATCAATCCACAAAAAAAATCAAATCCTCACTCAGGTCCGTCACCTGTCAATGGAAATGTAGGGGACTTCCTTGTTACTGGTAGTACAAAGGCTCTGAAAAAGCTAAATAGCTCCTTGCCCCCCAAAAGAAATTCTGTAAATTCTGCGCTCCCAAATCCAAATGCCCTCCTCCCTTCTGAGCCCCACAGTGTACATAAACCACATTTAGCATCCACATGTTTGGCATTTCTGTAGTGATAAGAGCTCACCTAATTTACGGGTGCATGTCTCCAGAAACACAAGCTGTGCATGTTGTACTGGGCACTGCAATGTGCGGGTACTACCTTAGCAGATTTGCAATTTTTCCTCAGCAACATCCACTGCTGCTTATTTCTGAAAAACACCCATGGTGTCAAATTATCACTATACCTGTAGATAAATTCCCAAAGGGGTATAATTTTAAAAATGGAGTCATGTGAGGGGTATTCTGCTCTTCTAGCTCTTAGGGGCTCTGTATATGGAGCCTACAAACTATTCTAATAAAATCTGTGCTCCAGGACACAAATAGCGCTCCGTCCTTCCCGAGTCTCGCTGTGTGGCTAAGCAATACTGTACAGCGACATATAGGGTATTTTGATGTTCTGTAGAAATTGTGGGACAAATTTTGATGTCATTTTTACCCTTTTCCCCATATGAAAATGTAAACTTTGGGGCTAAAACAACATTTTTGTCATAAAAATTTAATTATTTTTTCTTCACTGCAAAATGGCATAAAATTCTTTGAAAAACTTTGGTGCTAATATGATCATTGCACCCTTGAATTTATTGAGAGGTGCATTTTGTAATATGGGGTCATTTATGGAAGAATTCTTCTGTCAGTGACTCATGGCACCCACAAACCATAACAGTAACATCTGCACTATAATATGGTGCTTTTTCCCTTCTGAGCTTTCTACTGTGTCTGAAAAGTAGTTCCTGCTTACATGTAGGGTATCGGCGCACTCGGAGAAATTGCACAACAAACTGTGAAGTCTATTTTTTCCAATTAGCCCTTATAAAATTTAAAAATTTGGGCTAAAAAACATTTTCGTAGTAAAAATGTAATTATTCTTTCTTCACCACACAATGGTCTAAAATTCTGTGAGGCACATAAAACCAGATAAAGTATGGCATATAAAGTGGTCATCTACGGCCCTCCCCCCCAGGAAGAAGCGATAGCGAAATGCGCGTCGGGGTTTTTCCATCCTGAGCAACCTCATCTACACAGGTACTGGCAGCACTTTCACTTATTTATTTCTTTACTCATGTTTTTGGATCCCCTTGCTGCAATGATCATTATGCATTTAAATGTCTCTACCTCTCATGCACTTGCACTTTAGCACACAGCACCTTCATTCTTTGTGAAGCATTCCCTTTTTTGAACCTTTATATGCAATACATTATCTGGTTTTATGCTCTATGCACAGGTCTGTATGCAACATCCTCAGACACCTCCATTTGTCACCTCAGTGCCTTGTCAGTGTACACTTATAATTGCGTCCTCATTCTATTGCCACATCTGTGTTGAAACTATCTTACCCGCTGGGCTTATATTGTTATTAAACACATTGCATGTGGCCATTATTACCTTACATTATTAATTGTGTACTTACCTGTTTTACTTAGTCTTCTATGTTCTTGGTTGCTCGGAGGTCACTCTACCTTGTTCTATGCCCTTTTTCAAGTATTTACTTGTATTATTATTCCTTTTTTAAAGATTTCCTTTTTTATCTGATCTATACTAATAAAATATTTCAATTTTACTTTGCGCTGTGCACTTCCCTTCTTTTTGGATATAGTGACATCAACATAGCATGGACTTGGACCTCATGGAAGCGCCCGACACATAAGCGCCTTCTTGCTGAAGGTACAAGAGTAAATTTAGCCAGATGCTTCCCCCCCTGGAAAGGGATGTGCACATGCTGGAGAAACACGCTTGTAGACAATCTTAAGAGTGATTTTCCGCAAGACAGCAATGAGGCACACAGCGTGCATCCCAGTTCTAGACATCCAACCCCGCATAATGTCAAGGCGTTATAGCAAAAGCATAAGCAGCAGTGTCAGTGGCATAAGCAATTTCTGTGTGTCATTTTTTAGACCAGCACCTGCACCAGCAGAATAGAGTACAAGTCTGACATGTGAACATCTGGAGAGGATGGTGTAAGAGTATCTGGAACTCAATATCAATTATATCGGGGGGGGGTTGGATCCTTTTTAGTGATGAGCGAGCACTAAAATGCTCGGGTCGAGCAAATTGAAATGCTCGGGTGCTCGAACCGAGCAACGAGCCCAATGTAAGTCTATGAGAAACCCAAACTTTTTTACCGCTAACCCCCTGGAGGTCTTTTCTAAGGGTCTAAAAGCTGCGGAAATCTATGGGAAAAGTGCTCAAATTACATGGGAACAGCATGGAGAAGACCCCTGTAAGCATTTCTGACACCCAGGTCACTGCTGTGAACAATGTTACGTTTGAAGTTTAGCAGAGAATATGTGTGTCTGTTTGCAGCTGTCTGCGTGTGTGTGCGTGTCTGTCTGTGTGTGTGTGTGCGGCTGTCTGTGTGTGCGGCTGTCTGTGTGTGTGTGGGGCTGTCTGTGTGTGTGCGGCTGTCTGCGTGTGAGTGCGGTTGTTTTGTTTGTGTGCCGGTGTCTGTCTGTGCGGTAACGCTACCCCCGGTACAGTCGGTAACAGCACTGCAGGATCATACTGGCAGATGTCAGTGTCGCGCCCGAGGGGCCGTGGGGTACTCGGTACCGAGCCTGTTAACTTCAATACTAGATGTCACGATGGCGACGACCCAGTCCGTGGTCCTGGGCACTCACCAAAAAGGGGAATATATTTACAGGGGAATGACAAGTTAGTCGTAATGTTCGTGACGCCACCTGTGGTACCTGGTCAGTGTGACCAGCGCTGCGGCACAGGTCCTCTGGAAGAGATGGTATTATGCAGCTAGTTGGTAAACCTCCCACAGGTGAGGTTGTATTCTTCCAGGGCAGGTAGATGTTATATTTGGGAATGGTGCTGATGAATGCAGCAGAGAGAGATATGCGTCGCTGAAATAACTCCGGGAAACAGTCCAAGTGCAGTTTCAAGGTTTTACTCAGAGTCTGTTGCCAGCAAGACAGATGCCCGCCTGATACTGTGTCCTCCGGGCGAGGGATCCAGCAACCCCCAGGTAAATCGGTCGCACTTGCCCAGGACTCCCGTTCTGTGTGTTCCTTTCCTGGCCGTCTCTCTCTGTGCTCTTCCACTCCTCTCTTCCTAGCACCTCACCAAGCAGTCTTCCAATCCAGAAGCTGCGTACCCTGTCGGGTAACAGATTAATTCTGTGCGTCCTTGGCCCTATGTAGCTTCCTTCCTGGAGATGGTGCTGGTGGTTGGTAGCAATGACCCATAAAGTGATCACCGCCGTCGGCTTGCTAGCGGGGCCTGAAGGTTTCCCACTAGTCTAGGGGCCGATTCCTTTGTGGCCTGGTCCTTTCGATCCCAGAGAGGGCCACGGATGGAATGTTCACTGTCCGTGCCCAAGGACCCCTTCACTGACTTCTCCAGAAGCTCCTCAATCTCTTTCTCTCAACTTAGGGGACGAGCTCCTATCAGCTCGAGCTCTCCTAACCAACTCCTTCCACTAAGTCCTACCGCTTGCTTGCTTAACTTCTCTCCTCCTATTCAGCTACTGCTAACTCCACCCATCCATACACCCCTTGCTAACCAGCCTGGGATGAGACCATCCTCCCATAGGGTACGTCCATATGCCCAGCTGATATGGTGTGTGTTGGATGCAGGTATTGGAGTCCTAGGGGTGCTCCCTCCTTACCTGGGAGTGGGGTGTCACACCTCTGGATGAGGTGCAACACCTCTGTGGCGACTGAACCCTCAGGGGCGCCACATCAGCGTGATTCCGTAGCTGACTGTGACTTGCAGCACAGAAGCAGGCTTTTCCCGATGAGACTATTGCTATTTCAGACTATATGTCTGAAGTCACTGATAACAGTGACAACAGGTGCCACTGATGGGAGAGTAGTATCATCTGCCGGCACCTGTGCTCACTGTTAAAAAAAAAAAAAAATTACATAGATATTCACTATTCACATAATACATACATATTGATACATAATATATACATATTCACATAGAAATAAAAGCACATTATACTCACCACACACCTAATCGCCGGCGCCCTCGTATCCAAGAAATAACGTAAAATAATAAACCAACATATACTCCCTGTCCACTGTAGTCAAGGTAATCCAGATTGTCCCACAGTGATCTCACATGTACTGTAGAACAGTCACATCGGGAGTCACTACGGGGGTGATTATCTCCTGTCAGTGTATCAGCTGATCGGCTCCATGCTGTCACTTACAGCACCGCTGCGTGGCAAAGTTCTCACACAGCGGTAGTGCCGTAAAGTGAGAGCACCGGAAAGATGAACCCTCACGACGGCTCAGTGATACACTTCGGGAGATATTACCTCCTGTCAGAGTATCACCGGAGGCTGGGTAGAGCGGTGACATCTCCTGATGTGACTTCTACACGTGAGATTGTCGTGGGACACTCGGTAAATGGACTACGGTGGACAGGGAGTACTATATGTTGGTTTATTATATTATTTTTGTTGCAGGAGATCGAGGGAGTCGGGGATTAGGTGATGCAGTAAGTGTGGTTAACTAAGATTAATATATGACTTTATTCTTTCTGTGTCTTTATTTACCATATAACTATAGGATTAGTAATGGATAGGTGTCTTATAGACGCTTTTCATTACGAAGCCGTGGGCTTGATGTCACCGGACAATACAAAGGTGACATCAACCTCACAAATATTACCCCACTTGCCACTGCTACAGGGCAAGTGGGAAGAGCGAGGCTAAGTGCCAGAATTGGCGCACCTATAACATGCACCATTTCTGGGGAAGCTGAGAGCTGATGTTTTTACCCTGGGGGTGGCCAATATCCATGGCCCCTTCCCAGGCTATTAATATCAGCCCGCAGCTGTCTGCCTAGCCTTTGCTGGTTTGATTTTATAGCGGGACCCCATGCCAGTATTGTTCTGGGGTTCACCTGTAAAATAGCCAATAAAGGCTATGCAAACATCTGTGAGCTGAAATTAATAGCCTGGGAACCTTTATGGCTATTGGCTCCTTCCCAAAATATTAACATCAGCCCTCAGCCATCGGCATTTCCTCTGCTGGTAATGAAAATTACGCGGCAGCCCACGCAATTTTTTTTTAAATGTTTTGAAAAATAAACAGATTTTGTGTTTCACGCAACTTCACATTAGGCCTTGAAAATCAAGCTCCCAGAGTCTGGGGAAGAGTGGAGAAGCAGACAATCCAAGCTGCTTGAGGTCTAGTGTGAAGTTTCCACAATCAGTGATGGTTTGGGGAGTCATGTCATCTGCTGGTGATAGGTCCACTGTGTTTTATCAAGACCAAAGCCAGTGCGGCCGTCTACCAGGAAATTTTATAGCACTTCATGTTTCCCCCTGCCGACAAGCTTATTGGAGATGGAAATTTCATTCTCCAGCAGGACTTGGCACCTGTCCACACTGCGAAAAGTACCAATACCTGGTTTACAAATAACAGTATCACTGTGCTTGATTGGCTAGCAAACTCGCCTGACCTTATCCCCATAGAGAAACTATGGGGTATTGTCAAGAGGAAGATGAGAGACACCAGACCCCACAATGCAGACGAGCTGAAGGCTGCTATCAAAGCAACCTGGGCTTCCATAACACCTCAGCAGTGCCACAGGCTGATCGCCTCCATGCCACGCCGCATTGATGCAGTAATTGATGCCAAAGGAGCCCCGACCAAATATTGAGTGCATTTGCTGAACATACATTTCAGATTTTAAAATAATTTTTCACTCTGGTGTTATAAAGTATTATAATTTACTGAGATAATGATTTTTGGGTTTTCATTGGCTGTAAGCCATAATCATCAACATTAATCAAATAAACACTTGAAATAGATCACTCTGTGCGTAATGACTCCATATAATATATGAATTTCACTTTTTGTATTGAAAAACTGAAATAAATTAACTTTTTGATGATATTCTAATTTTGTGATATGCACTTGTATATATATATATATATATATACTGTATATATTAATACAATACGGTGAATGCTGAAACAAAAATAATGACATTAATACTCCAGAATTGGCTTTTGTCAGTCGCTACAATTCCCACAAAATATGCAATAAAAGTGATCAAAATGTCATATCTACCTCAAAATGTTAGCAATAAAATTTTCTTAACATGAAAAAATAAGTCCTCATACAGTTCCATCCATGGAAAAATAGAAAAAAATATATTTTTTTCCTTTTTTACAAAGTTCTGCATTTTTTTAGCTACTAAAACATAATATGTAAACTATAAGTTTGGTATCGTCAATCATATTGACACAGCAAATCATGTTAACAGATCATTTTTCTGGCAAAATTAATTCCGTAAAAAGAAAAAACAAATCTCAATGGCAAAATTTTTTTTTTTCACCATTTCACAGCACTTGGAATTTGTTTCTCATTTTTCAGTACAATATATGGTAAGTAAAATTCCAAACCACGACTTATATCACAAAAATACAAGCCCTCATATGACTATGTGGATGGTAAAATAAAAAAGGGATGGCTCTTAGAAGAAGTGGAGGTAAAAATAAAAGCACAAAAATTAAAAATCGCCTGGTCCTTAAGAGGCTAATTTTTGGGGGATATTGATATATTGAAAACTATATAATACATTTTTTGTCCCTTTATATTGTTGTTTCTGCTATATGACCTAGATTATTTGCAACTGATATTCAAACAGCCAGAAGCAAAGGTTAAACATAAATAAACCATTATCTGTCAGCGGTAGCAATAGTTGCCATGTCACGAGGACGTCAATAAACCTTTTAAAACCTTTTATTAACTTGTCTTGCAGTCATTTGTACTAATGATGATTATTAGCTATCATTTGTTTTTTAATTTTTATTATTTTAAAGCATGAACAATTTTAAAAGACGCCAGCATTTACTACTTATATGCACATCTTGCGCTTTCAAAAAAAAGTCCAGCAGCTCCTTAACACGGCCGGTCCGTTCCTCCATTACTGAGAGATCGGTGTTTGATTTGATATGCAAACGAGGTTCTGGAGGCATTTGTAGATATGAAGCCTCTGTCACTCCAGCTGTTATTGACGGCTCCTTTGCATTAAGTCACACAGCACAGAGGCCGTCAGTTAAGCAGGAGGAGGCGAAGTGGGTGAGTAATAGAGCTGGAGTGACAGAGGCTTCAAATCTAACATAGCTCTTCAGCCTCATGTGTACATCAATTCAAATGCGGATTTCTCAGTAATATTGTATATCACATTTTTGTAAATATTTTATTATATCTTTTCATGGAACAACACTGAAGATCTGACACTTTGATACAATGCCGTATAGTCAGTGTAGAGCTTGTATAACAGTGTAAATTTGGCGTGTTTAGATTTTAATGTCTACACCGCTGGCAAGAAAAGGGAGTACTCCCCTAGGTGAAAATGGCCAAATGCACTGTGACACACTGAAGCAGATCATGATCCCTCTCTTTGGACAGTATTCCAATATGATAATGACCTCAAACACACCTCCAGACGATCACTGACTTGGTAAAGAAACTGAGGGTAAAGGTGCTAGGCTGACCAAGCGTGTCTCCAGACCTAAACCTTATTGAGCATCTGTGGGGCATCCTCAAATGGAAGGTGGAGGAGCGCAAGGTCTTCAACATCCAACAGCTTCATGATGTCATCATGGAGGAGTGGAAAAAGATTTCAGGGGCAACCTGTGAAGCTCTAGTGAGCTCCAAAATATTGACACTTTGGGCACAATATAGCAATTCTTCCCATCCCCCCCAAAAAATGTAATTAAATATTGGATTGAACTCAGACACATCATACAGGTGGTAAAACATTTGTTTTTTATTAATGACAAATACCAACTCAACAGAAAGTAGCCAGAATATACAAATAATGAGCTGTCGCATCGCGGTGCCTTCCAATGGATAGAATTTTATCCGTAATAATAAACGTTTGAGATTTAAGTACGTAAGAGTCAATTCTGAGTGACTAAACTGGCATCACTGACGCTATAATAAACAGCAATGTGTCCCAGCTTATAACGCCAACATGGGACATGGCATGATGTGCTCAGTGCACTGGAGGCTAGGGATAATGCTGACGTCCATCATTAGTCACCAGCGGTGGGGTCTCCCGATCTCAGCAGAGAATGGCCATTTACATTGTACATGGAACTGCGCTTTGTTCATGTCAGAGATGCTGAGAATGGCGTCAACTCTAAGGGAATCTTCAGGTCAGGATAATCCTCTCTGGTGAAGCATAAAAACTGTAGACAAAAAAAAATTACACTATAAATAAGCAGAAAAAGTGGGAACATAGATGTGGAGCACAAATCATCAGAGAAAAGGAGCGAAGCTAAGGGTAAGGATCTCATAGTTTGGGGACAAGACAGATCTGTTTGCTTTCTTCCCACTATGCAATGAGGCGGTTAATGTCCCCTCTACTACTTAGATGAATCCAGTCGATTCTGCTCACATACAGAATAGATGGATTACTGTATAAAATGTCTGAGGTTCTGACCTAAGTAAAGGTCGTTGCTGGGGGTAGATTAATTTTCTGCCCAGTGATAATTGGATAATTGGGCAGTAGGTTTTTCGTCTGACCATTTGTTAAGGAAATAAAAGGTGTGTCTGCACCTGGAGGATTTCTTCATTGGCTGGATCCCTGCTCCTACTTGTCTGCTGTCCTTTTTGCCCTTCTTCATTCAGAAGTTGTATTCAAGTGGTATTCATAATTTGGTACCTGGCGACTGAACTTTGTAAAAGACATACTTATGAATCGATGTTGTCATGGCTTGAAGAGTGCCCCAACAACCCGCCTGCTTCTTTCTCGAAGCCTCTATCGCTGGGTGCGGGCAATAGTGATCCTGACTCTCCTGAAGGAACAAGCATCGCGGCTGCCAATCCCAGCCCGACTCCAAGACACTCTTGCTATTTGACAAGAAGTGCCATGCCTGCTACTACCATTCTCCCGCACTTCTCGTGGTCGAGAGGGGGCTCACGTCCAGTTCTTGACTCTGCGCAGGATGGTGACGTTAACTTGGTACGTAAGCTTTTTAATTTCCTGGATGTCAGGTCCTGGGTGGTTATCACTTATCGATTCATGGTGATTTGTACACCAGATAGAGTTTCAATCTAAAGTGGTTCTTACAAAATGTATGAAGAGCCTTCAGACATTTTCTTCCCCTTCGCAGGAGCTGTGACTGCTGCAGCTGGGGCGGGTAGGAATTCTTCTATTGTAAAAAGAATGGGTAGATGATAGAAGGTCTTCCAAGCACAACATCAGACCTGTGATATTTTTTTGTTAATTGTGCTCTTTTCTAGTTTTTACAGTTGTAACTGTATGGATTATGGGCCATTCGTTTGTATACTGGGCCCTGAAAACAGCATGCAACAGATCGTACAGTGATGACCTCTCCTGGTCTCTGCATACTGTAAGAGTGGCATTAGAGAACTTCGTTGGGAGAGTGCACTTCACTCCTGTCTTGAAATGTGTGGTCTCTGTCTTCCCTAATCCAGATGTTTTTATTTTCATGGGGGAAGAAACGATGTAAGGCACGAATGAATTAGCTTTCAATTTTGAGAGGTCCCTGGTAAGGACAAGGTGCCTTTTTTTGGTTCACTTTAGGAAGCCAGGATTATTTTTTGGCTTTATAGTCCATGCTAACTGAAGCTGGAAGATCTGTGAAAAATACACAGAAAAAAACAAGTAATATCCAGACAGTGAATACAGTAATGACTTATTATAGAAACAATAAAAGAATGATATGCAGTATATGCATTCGTATCAGTAATCTATTAAGCATGACAGATGAATATGGCTTATAGCGTGAAAAATAGCATGAAAAATAACTACATTCCCGAATCCGATAAAAGACAAAGTGCACACAGAGCCAAAATGAAGAAAAGTAAATAATTCAATTCAGTGGATCATAATAGGTACATACAGGAGAAATTAAAAAGTGCGTCAGGCCGTAGATGGTGACACACAGCAGGAGGCAACAAATTGCATAAAAGATGGTATAGGGGTGAAGACTATTAAGGTAATTCTATATTTGAACAGTTCAAAAAAAGTAGAAAGTGCACGTAAATATCACCTGAAACATGTTACAAGTGCATATCAAAGGAGCTGAGCCAGATACTGGACATCGAGTATTCTGGAAATACCATGGAATATTGGTCACTTGAACAACTCTAAATATACAGTACATTCGACCACAGTCCCAATCCACGTGACGTGCTACCCGGAAGGGAGACTGATCACATGATCTCCACAGCCGGGGATGCAGCCTGTCCTCCATAACCGCACATGCGCACCACCGGTAATGTGGAGCTGCATCGGCCAGAAGGTAAAACTGGATCAAAGGTGGAATAATGAAGCAGGAGGCAGGACTCCTAGATGTGGAGCTCAAGCAATGAAGTTAGATGATACCAGATTCACCATAGTAGTTGACTGCAGCTTCACTTCGATGGATATAGGTAATAAAATCAGTACTGAATATCGCACTTGACTATGACATTATCCCCTACCTTCCCTCCTATACACCCCCTACCTGCCTTCATTGCATGTTTTTTCATAAGAATATATCTCATTTGTCACCACCGACTGTTTATATGACAATCATTCAACACTTAAGATGATATTGATTAGATCTGGTAAATCTTACACCTTTCATTAAAAAAAAATTTAAACAACACTTACGTGTTTTTTTTACTCCATTGTTTTGATGCAGAAACAGCATAACAATGCTCTGAGGAGCCTAAGAGGAAGCCAAAAAATGATTAAATAGTGTTCAGAAAGGAGAAGAAAGGACGGGAGGGTTAGTGAGTATAGAAGTCAGGAACTGTAAAGGGAAAGGCTTTCTCTCACTATGGGACTTATACATAGACATATATTGGTTTCTTAAATTAAAAATATAAAATATAGTATAAAGATCTAAAGGTAACACACAACGTTTATCTACCCCTGATATTATCAGCCTCAGTGTAACAACTTGTCACATACAACAACGAGGGAAACTTTTCCTTACTTTGATGGACGGTTCAGTTCTTCTTCGCAGTCACTTCTGATGTTGGAAATATAGAAGAAATGATCAGAAATAAATACCATGTAAAATAATAATCAGAAACAAATCCTGGTCCCATAAGGACACAGACAATAAACATCATGTATGACCCGTCTCATGGACATCACTATATGATATAGATAGAAGTCATTATAGCTTATTGTATAAATCTCACTATCACAGGCATCTGCACAGGGACAGATCTCCTCGCTGTGTAACTACCAGGAAGGAACATTATATAGTTTTGCATCTAGAAGACAGAAATTAGGACAAAGCGTCCATTTGTGGGAAGAGGGTAAAGAACTTACATTTTTCTGACTTTGGTCCTGCTCGTTCTCCTGAAGAATTTCGGCATCCACCATTTACGTTTAGGTCTTAACAAAATCCAAACAAACAAATTGAGATACAGAAAGTTCACATAACATTCTGGGATTTATACAGCGATATCATCCTGTGTAATGTCCGCTGCTTGTGTCACTGTATCATGTCATCGCTCAAAACTCCAAGGTTTGGAGCAGTGCAGCCGTCATTGCTCTTATTACTTACTGGATTGGCTCTGTGTTGGCCCCTGCTGAGATACTTAGAAAATGTCATCTATTCTCCCCGAGAATCTGCCTCCAGGGGTTATTTTAAATAAAAAGGGGCATTACCAGTGTGATATCAGGAGAGCAGACTGTCAGTTATTACATGTCTCACACTGGTAATGCCCCCTGTTCTCAGTGCCCCACGGCCACATTGGAGCGGCAGCACTGCTAAGACAATACCAGGGGCTCATAAAATTGTGTTTACTACAACCCTTGTGTAGGGGACCCCAAGTCCCCCCAATAGGTCTCTGATAGGCAGGTATATTATGTTTTATATCCTCCTCATTCTCCGCCCAGTGATAACAAGTCATTCATCAGTCACTAATAAATATCTATAATCGTATACAGCCGATAATATCTGTATATGTCACTATCTCTCTACTTACAGTCTGGTGGTCTCTGCGCTGCCGTCTTCCTCTGATCTCTCTGGCGTTTTCTCATTCCTGACCACTTCTCTCTCCTCTTCCTCACTACTGGACACATAACATAGACTATATGCAGTAACTCTCATAAATGACTATTGTTGTAATCGCTCTTTTATAGCGAGTGTTAGAGTGGGTTCATACAAAACAATCAGGGGGGTTTCTATAGCGTTTTTTCAAAACTGGCTCATTTTAGAAAAACTTGACAGAAACATCGCACTGTGATCACATTGAATAAACGCACAGTAATGAGAATAAATTCTATGTGTGGCCCATATACTCGCCGAGTTTGATACTCCTGCTATAGAGCATTCTTGGAGGGGTTTAATTGGTAACTCTTGGCTTATAGTGAAGAACAGGCCCATGGGGCATTGAATGGCTGAAAAACAAAGCCCGGAGAGCCGGATGGCAGGCAGCGGGGCGGTCGAATCAGTGAGCAGTGAGGTAAGAAGTAGGTTTGGGAGTTTTTATTTTTTACCATTTGACGGTCATTTATGGCTCACTAAAATAAAGGCCAGGCATTTTTGTGATCCTTGCTAATAAAATCACAAAGTGTTCCAAACTGAAACCGCATTTTTTGGGAAATTCTACTCAAACTCGATTCTCTGCGAATCCAAGCTCTCATCTCTAATGCCGACAGTGTCAGACAGTGGAGGGACAAACTCTTTTGCCTTCATTAGCCATTTTCTATTTATTGTCTTTTATGTTCTTCTCTTCATTACCTCTTTTCTGACCAGCTGACGTATAGTGACCCCTTTAGTGCCCTTCTATGACAGACAAGTGCTGGATGTTGGGCAATAATTGTCTTCTGGACCCAAATGTGTTACGACACAGAAGGCATTAAATGAGCAATGAATTAACATTTGAAAATTGATAATTCTCTGTCTCTTTTCAGAACAGAAAAAGTGTTAGAAATTCTTTAAAATTTAGCTTTTCACAGAGATTAATAATATTATATATATATATATATATATATAAATTTTTTCTAAGATTTTCCCCAGTCCTGATCTATGGGTTCCATTAATGCAAATACTGCAATGAAAGTTCTAATAACTTACTTGATGGATTTTTTGCCCGCCCAGGCTGTTTTTGACATACAGTGGGTTCGGAAAGTATTCAGACCCCTTTAAATTTTTCACTCTTTCATTGCAGCCATTTGGTAAATGCTAAAAAGTTCATTTTTTTCTTATTAATGTACACTCTGCCCCCATCTTTACTGATAAAAAACAGAAATGTAGAAATTTTTGCAAATTTATTAAAAAAGAAAAACTGAATACTTTCCGAACCCACTGTATTTCACTGACCTTCTAACTTTTGTTAGAAACAGTGATACTTAAGAAACCTACAGAAAATATCATCTATACAGTGTGTCTCGTTAGTAAATACAATGACAAACAGTAGCAGTCAGGGGAATAACTATGTAGTGTAATTATGGAAAAAATTGTTTTATGGTATCCGATGCTGACATTTGTTTTAACGTTTAAATAACTGAGGACTTCACACACTGAAAGTCGTGCACCATGATTACCCAAGTACTTACGCCAGTGACTCTTCACTGGGCCATGCCATCTTTACATCACATCCAAAGCGACTGAAATAAAAAAATACAGCTCTGGTTAGAAGAATTGACGCTTCGGAAGCCTATGGATAAAGTTATCTGACTGTATACAACTGCTACAGATACATCTTTGTGTAACTTTTTCCAGGAGACTCGGATGCTCTGGGAGTGGGGTGAGTGCGTTATAAGCTCACTATTTCTACTTACAAACTGATGGATTTATTGCTGTCTTCTTCTGAAGTTTCACCAAAATCCAATTCATCCTCTTCTTCCTCTTCGCCCTCCTCTTCCTCACTATCGGACATATAACATAGACTCCATGTAGCAACTCTCATAAACTACCATTGTTATAATTACTCAGAGAAATTTTTCTAAAAAATTCTGAATTTCTATCCATCATCACTGTTATCTTCCAGTTGCCAACCAATTAGCAGAATGAAGGATGCATTTATGGTGGACGGTGTATGGAGGACATAAATGATTTCATAAAACTCCCAGTCATGATCTATGAAAACTGCTCTAAGGTCACATTAACACGATTAGTATTTGGTCAGTATTTGACATCAGTCTTTGTAAGCCAAAACTAGGAGTGGGTGATAAATGCAGACGTGGTGACGTGTTTCTATTATGCTTTTCCTCTGATTGTTCCACTTCTGATTTTGGCTTATAAATACTGATGTAAAATACTGACCAAATATAGAATGTGTGAACATGACCTAAGAAAAAGTCTCAGTGTTACCCACAGCAACCAATCAGATCATCTCTCTCATTTTAAAGGAAACTGAGATTGTGAAATTTGGATTCTGATTGGCTGTGATGGGTCACACTGATACTTTGTCTTAAAAAGTTTTTATACGTGAGTGTCCCTGTGTCTGCTGATGGTGGCACAGTGACCTTGTGGGGATGTGAAATCCTCTACAATTTTTTACATCATTCTCCCTTATAGATTCATTGATGGAAATAGAAAATATTGGGAAACCCTGCTTATTGCACTTACAGAATTGTCTCCAGATCAGGCCAGCGGGACACTTCTCCAAATTTATAAGGCCTGTAATAGAAGATACCGCTCTGATTAGAATCATTAACACCTTGGCTAATATGAAGCCTATAGAAATATTATCTACTGTATATGATCTGTCAGGTAACAGCATGGACATAACCTCTAGAACCTACATAGCGCTCCATCCGCGTAGACTGTACTGCACATTATGATTATCCTTTAATCTAAGGCTCCAAGACAATATTTGGTTGGTCAGAAGTCCGGGTAAGTTTGTGGCGTTACCGTAATTCACTCATGACCTCATTGTTATTCTATGGGGAAAAGGATGAGCAACACTATGAAGAATTCAGCGAGGTCTACGTTTTCTATTAATGAAAACAATGATATCCTTTATATGGAAACAATCCATGAGTGAGAGCGGTAATGCCATGATACCATCATTATGGAGTCCTCCCCTTATTGGTGCACATACTCCTCCTATATGGATGTGGTAGGAAAATGTAATAAGATAAATACCGGAATACTGGCTTTGCGTTCTTTACTCTCTGTATCCATCTGTTAACGAAAAAGCCAAGGAAAACAGTGAATAATATCACACATACACATTTACCAAAATAGTAGGAAGATAAATTATACTATTGAGCCTTAATGGTGCAGATATCTGTATTATTAGAGGGAGAGTATGGGAGAATCAATAATCCCAGTTATATCAGATACGTACGTCTCATCCGGATATTCCTCCTCTCCCATGCTACCTTCACCCTATTAAAAAGTAAGGAAGACAATGAATAATATTACACATACACATTTATCAGAATAGTAGGAAGATAAATGATACTATTGAGCCTTTTATATCATGCATGTCATTCAAGTCTACTTCAGTTCAGTTTTTTTTGTTTTTCTCTAGTATTTTTATATTCAGTACAGATAGGATGTGGCCTCCTTTCTACTGAGCTGTGTAGTTCATATATAGTCCCTCTGAAGCTGGGTGTCCATTTAGGAGCTGGAGACTCTCTGCCACTATTCACACTAGGTAGGTTTTAACCTTAGAGAGTTTAGTTACTGTCCCAAATGGGTACACCTTGCGTGGTGGGACAGCTTTATACTTTTTTGATCAAAACAGTGTTTACTAAGTACCCTATGTTAATTATTTAATGTACTTGCTTTTCTACTTATTTATTTTCATTAGGGTACATGGACACATTATTATTTCCTTTGGTTTTGACTGTATATAATCTGTCAGGTAACAGCATGGACATAACCTCTAGAACCTACATAGCGCTCCATCCGCGTAGACTGTACTGCACAGTATGATTATCCTTTAATCTAAGGCTCCAAGACAATATTTGGTTGGTCAGAAGTCCGGGTAAGTTTGTGGCGTTACCGTAATTCACTCATGACCTCATTGTTATACTATGGGGAAAAGGATGAGCAACACTATGAAGAATTCAGCGAGGTCTACGTTTTCTATTAATGAAAACAATGATATCCTTCATATGGAAACAATCCATGAGTGAGAGCAGTAATGCCATGATACCATCATTATGGAGTCCTCCCCTTATTGGTGCACATACTCCTCCTATATGGATGTGGTAGGAAAATGTAATAAGATAAATACCGGAATACTGGCTTTGCGTTCTTTACTCTCTGTATCCATCTGTTAAAGAAAAAGCAAGGAAAATAGTGAATAATATCACACATACACATTTACCAAAATAGTAGGAAGATAAATATACTATTGAGCCTTAATGGTGCAGATATCATGTATTATTAAGGGAGAGTATGGGAGAATTAATAATCCCAGTTATATCAGATACGTACATCTCATCCGGATATTCCTCCTCCTCCCTGCTACCTTCACCTATTAAAAAGTAAAGAAGACAATGAATAATATCACATCACATTTACAGAATAGTAGGAAGATAAATGATACTATTGAGCTTATATGTGCATAATCTATGTGTTTTTCGAGATTTGGAATCATAATAATCCCAGTTTAATCAATAATCACTCATGCTGTGTTCCTGCTCTCTCTCCACATTCACCTATTATTAATTAGAAGAGAGCAATGGTAATTGCCAGTACACTTTTACAGATAAAAGGTAAATTATTATTATTTAATAGTCTGTTCTATTATTATTTCAGGGAGTTATGGGACAATTATAATCCGTTTATGTATATATCGATACTCTGATCTATCTACCTCCTACCTCCTCTGCTACTCATCTATTAAATAGTAGGAAGCAATGAATATATACATTACTATTCCAGATAGTAGGAATAAATGTACTATTGAGTCTTAATAGTGCGATATCTATATGTTTATTACAGGGTAGGAGACAATATCCGAGTTATTCAATACATACATCTCATCTGTGTTCTCCCTCTCACTACATTCATCTAAAAGTAAGGAAGACATGAATAATTCACACATACACATTTCCAAATAGTAGGAAGATAAATGATATCTATTGAGTCTTAATAGTGCAGTATTATCTATGTGGTATTATTACAGGGAGATTATGGGGAGAATTAATAATCCAGTTATATCAGATACAACATTCATCTGATTTCCTTCTCCTCCTCTGCTGATCTTCATCTATTAAATAGTAAGGAAGACAATGAATAATATCACACATACACATTTACCAGAATAGTAGGAAGATAAATGATACTATTGAGTCTTAATAGTGCAGATATCTATGTGTATTATTACAGGGAGATTATGGGAGAATTAATAATCCCAGTTATATCAGATACATACATCTCATCCTGATGTTCCTCCTCCTCCTCTCCTACATTCATCCTATTAAATAGTAAAGGGAAGACAATGAATAATATCACACATACACATTTACCAGAATAGTAGGAAGATAAATTATACTATTGAGTCTTAATAGTGCAGATATCTATTGTATTATTACAGGGAGATTATGGGAGAATTAATAATCCCAGTTATAATCAGATACATACATCTCATCCTGATGTTCCTCCTCCTCCTCTCTACATTCATCCTATTAAATAGTAAGAAACAATGATAATTCATCCTCATACATTAGTAAGGAAGTACAATGTAATAGAGGTTTATATAATATCTAGAATTAGTAGGATTATAGAATAAGACCCAGTTTGTCGATACATATTTCATCTGATGTTCCTCCTCTCTGCTCATTCATCTATTAAATAGTAAGGAAGACAATGAATAATGTTACATATATCATTTCGATAGAAGTAAATATCTATTGGTCTTTAAAAGTGCAGATTCTATATGTATTATACAGGGAGAGTATGGGAGAATCAATAATCCGAGTTATGTCAGATACATACATCTCATCCTGATGTTCCTCCTCCTCCTCTACTACATTCATCCTTTTAAATAGTAAGGAAGACAATGAATAATATCACACATACACATTTACCAGAATAGTAGGAAGATAAATTATACTATTGAGTCTTAATAGTGCAGATATCTATGTGTATTATTACAGGGAGAGTTATGGGAGAATTAATAATCCCAGTTATATCAGATACATACATCTCATCCTGATGTTCCTCCTCCTCCTCTCTACATTCATCCTATTAAATAGTAAGGAAGACAATGAATAATGTTACATATACTCATTTACCAGAATAGTAGGAAGATAAATTATACAATTGAGTCTTAATAGTGCAGATATCTATATGTATTATTACAGGGAGAGTATGGGAGAATTAATAATCCCAGTTATAATCAGATACATACATCTCATCCTGATGTTCCTCCTCCTCCTCTGCTACATTCATCCTATTAAATAGTAAGTAAAACAATGAGTATTGATTGTATCTGCTCCATAGCTGATAACAGAAGATCATCAATGGTCAATAGAGGGTTTTTATAATCAGACATAAACAGTAGTTATAGAATAGAGACCCCATCTTATAACATAATGCAATGTCTCCACAAACCGGCATGAAAAGCCCTCCAAATATGACCCCAAACACCGGACTTCGGGTGGAGTTTGCCCTTTTACACCACTTTCTGGTGCATATTATAACTATTCTGTTGGGCTTTTCCTGCCCTTCCATTAGGCCGTATATATGTTTTTGGAAAGTGTCAGGGTTGGTGTAAAAAAAAGCCAAAAGGAGCTAAATTGTATTTGGATCCTTGTGTTACATCATGCCTCAAAAGTTGTACACTTTTATGCAGATGAATTCTCTTTATGAATGAATTTCCAAAAACTTGAACAATATAAATCTGCCATGTCTGAATTTGGCCTTAGGGAAGAGTCAGACGGTTGTATAACTTGGAGGAGGATCCCAACACAATGCTCAGAGTGGCCGGCGGTTTTCCCGACCCGAAGGTAATAGCGTGTATTTCTATGCAGCTGTCACACTCGGGTCGGGAGAGCCAACAGCAAGTTCGAGCATTGCATTACGATCCTCGCTCGAGTTATACGGCCGTCCAATTCTTCCCTAAGGCTAATGCTCGATGATAACACAGGGTCACCTGCCATTCTCCTTACTCACATGGAGCATCAATGTTTCTCTATGGGAAGAGAATTTGCAGGAGATTATAGGTGACATGGAAGGTGACTCTCCTCCATCATGTGGCCCTAGTCTATCAGAGAAATTGTAGATTTAGGATAAGTAAGCAATTACCTTATTCTTCTCTCCAATAACTCGCTCACAAACTCACAAACTATAAAACACTAAAATGATTGGGGAAAAAGAAGAATTATAGTAGACATCAAATTTCATTCCTGTTTTGATATTTGCAAAGAATTGAAGGGGGAACAGTCGGGTACCCACACCTCAGCTCATTAACTAAAGGTTCACTTTTAAATCAGGGGAAAAAAATCTATAAGGTGGAAGAAGGCATCCAGACATTACAGGGTTAATACGTATAGATAAAGAAAAAAGTAACAGAAAATAATAAAGCACATAAAATGAGACCAATAAAAAAAGTTATATGTACTCTTCACTGCCAACAGCATCCCTCTAGTGAGCGTCCCCTCGGCAGTTACCGTGATGACACCGTGTGATGTCACCCCATTCCATGAATTACTAATTACTAATCAATATTATGTAACTGTGATTAAAATGTTAGAAATACAGATTTATAGCAGTAATTTCTATATTCCTAATGATACTTAATCCATACATAACGATGTATTGTACCATGTATGGATGGTGGCTACAGCGATAGAAGGCCGGTTGGATAGATGACAAATTTTGCTTATCAGCGAAAGAAAAGTTCAGATATTATTAGAGAATGAGGGAAATGATGAGCGATAGTCACAGACACAAAGAAATGATAGGACATAAATCAGGAGCTAATAAAAGCATACTCACACTCCACTAACTGTAACCCTCAGAGGAGTTCCGTTCGGCAGTTGCTTATATATCACCGGCCCAACATTCCGTGACCTCATAATCCACAATCACCTGCAACTGGACTCAACTGGTTTTGGCCCTATAGATAGGCCATTTTATTTTATTCATGTATTTATCATTGGATTGTATTATTTTTTCTACAATTTAGTCTTATTATGTCATTTTTTTGTACTATTTTTTTTTATTTGCCATTTAGAAAGGAGTGACATTATACTCCGAAACGTGTTTACCGAACACTATATCCAGCTAAATGTATCCAGTCGTTGAGTGTACTATTGTCTGATTTTATTTCTTTCATAAGCATTCTGTGTGAACTGAGGAACCACGAGCTGCAGCGTTTCTAGGCGCATCACACAAAGTTTATAAAAATATAAAGAAAAAAAATGACAATTTAAAATCACCCCTTTCACTCCAATTATAATTCAGTAATAAAAACAAATAGAAAATAAGCATATTTGATATCACAACATGTGGATAAAGCCTGATCAACATATAAAATTAATAAACTGAAACAGTAAATGCTGGAATGAGAAATAAAAAAACTCAAAAAAATTTGAAACTTCAAGAATTGCAGATTATTTTGGTCGCCAGATCTCCTTACAAAGAATGCAATCAAATGAAATCATACAGTTTTAATTTCCCAAAAATGGTATCATTGAAAATGTCAGCTTGCCATGCTTAAAAAAAAACAAGTCCTCGTAGAAGTCCACTGAGAGAAAAAAATAAAAAATTACATGTGGCAGAAAATAGCAACACAAAACTATTTTGTTTCATAAAGTTCAATTTTTTTTTCAATTAAATAAAAAGCTAAAACTTATCAAGTCTCTTATCGCTGTAGTTATCCTGACCTGTAGAATCATGTTGCCAGGTCATTTTTACCACACTATAAACTGCATGAAAACAAAACCGAAAAAAACAATGGCGGAATTTCATTTTTTTCTGAGTTTTACCAAACTTGAAATTTTTCTCCATTTTCGATTGGAGTTATTCACAATTACAAATCGTCTCACAAGAAACTATCCCTCATACGGCTTTGTTGACGGAAAAATAAAAAACGTTATGGCTCTAAGAAAAATTGGAGGAAATAGTATAAGAGCAAAAAGCAGAAAATCACCCTGTTGGGAAAAGGTTAATGTATACTGGTCCTTTTAGAAAAAAAACTATGGAAAAGCCTGGTCCTGTTGGTCTCATACCGCTCCAGTTAAAATTGCTTTTGGTGCACATACTAGCCCAATATATCCAGAAACTGTAAAGATTGTTTGCAACTTGCCATTAACTTCTTTGCGTGGCTGGTTCCTTTTTAGTTGCATCTTGCCAGCGCTATATGTGCAGGAACTTCCTATACTTCCTGAAAGCCTCTCGTTGATCCATATTTAAATAAAGTGTCACGGGTTTACTGGGACAAAGAGGAGACAGAAGGCCTCATTGTCTGATTTCTCATGCTCCTGCACTGATTAGAAGCACTTCACCTTCATATTAAATAGTGCAGGTTTCTGCTAGCAGTGCATGGGTTATTCTGTTGTGCTGAGAGCTGCTGGAGGCTTTACTGCTTTAATGCTATCAGCTGTTCAGTGTTTGCCACTCACCTCTGCTATATATAATCACCTCTGGCAAGCAGGCATTGCCAGAGTTAGTTCTATACTGACTGGTCTGGGAGCTGGAGGTGTTGGTTGTTTGATGAGGCATTTGGAGTGGTTTTTAGGAAACTGTTGCATGGTGAGGTGTCTGTGTGCATTTCCTCATCCTCTTCTATTTGTCTATTTGTTTTTTCCTCCCTTTACTTCCCAGTGTTCCACTCTGTTGTTTGTGAGTGGATATTTGCATGACTGGTATTTTAATTTATCCCTGTACGTCTTCCATTGTTAGTCTAGCTTTGTGTATTCATATACATAACAACTCCCCACTTCCCTGGGTGGGGGAAGGGACAGAATAGGACTGATTCAGGAGCTCAGTAAGGTATGTGGCCCTGGCATCTTCACCATCAGAAGTAATTCGGGGAGCAGGGATAGCTAGGGTGTCACTAGCTTTAGAGATAGGGAAGGAGCCACTAGTCCCGGGATATCCTGCTATTGTGCCATGACATAAACTGTTTGTTAATATATTATTAGCAATATTATTAAAACACACAACATGGTATTCCAGAAGTTCTTTGCTTTTTTTTAGCAATCCAATACACAGATTCACTTAATAGATTACACTCTAAAATGAATTGAACACTTTTCATATTCATCATTCAGTATGATTTCACTTTCCACAGTGTCTGATCACTGTCTGACTTTTTTCCCATCAGTAAGTGATATTACCCTTCTACATATCAAAGATGTGATCAGCGCAGCCCAGGTCATCGCCATCCTCCATCATCCGTGAGGATGTCCTACATGCACATTAAGAGATAATATATCACATTTCACACGTAACATTTACATTTAGGAAACTGCTCCTATTCCTGCTCCTGAACACACATTCTTTAGTAACCAGTTTTTATTTATACAGCAGGAAAAACATAAAAAAAATACATTATAATACAAGCAATGCTAAGGATAATGGATGTGTTTCCCATGCTAATATAAGGGTTTAAGGGTTGTACCAAGGCATAGGCCACGCCAAGGATGCATGAAGCCCTTTCATTTGCATATTAAAAAGTCGATTATTCAGCAAATACTAAAGGGGTTGTCCAGGCATGAATTATAAGTCTGCAGTCACGCTGCAGATTGCCAATAGCTGCTACTGCTCAGGCGCCGCTATATTGCAGGAGGCATAATTTTTATGAATTAACTGAATTATATGCATATTTTACATACGGATCATACTGCAGCGCATGCACTGATGCCTATCATAGGTGCCAATACAGTTGAAAGCAATGATGGAGGAGAGAGCATCGTGTGACGCTCCTACTACCACCATCCCCCTGTGCCTCTGATGCAGCGAGTGCGATTATGTCATCACGCACCACTCTCTGCTGGGCGGTGGACCTGCTGAGGTGAGGAGATGCGCTACAGCGGGGATACAAGGACAGGTGAGTATTGTATTTATTTATTTTTTAAATCGATGAGTACTGGGTGGCCATAATACTGGGGGACTACAGGGGCTGCATTATACTCCTATGGGGCTGCATTATACTCCTATGGGGATTGCATTATACTCCTATTGGGGGGGCTGCATCATACTACAATTGGGGCTGCATTATACTCCTACGTGGCTGGATTAAACTATATAGGAGATGCATTATACTCTTATTTGGCTGCATTATACTCCAATGGGGGCTCTATTATACTCCTATTGGGGGCCGCATTATACTCCTATGGGGGGCCGCATTATACTCCTTTGGGGGCAGCATTATACTCCTACGGGGCTGCATTATACTATATGGGGACTGCATTCTACTCCAATTGGGGCTGCATTATACACTATGGGATGTTAGGGTTCGAGTTCCCACTGCTGCATAAGGGAAGGGGAGTCTCGAACCAGTCCCGCTGTGGTCCCCCATCCATCTCCGTCCGCAGTGGAACCTGCTCAGCAGAGACGTCGGTCCCAGCGTCTTGCCCATTCCAATACTGTGCAGAGACTTGCTGCTGCCCCTCCTGGATCTTCTATTATAGCCAGTTCTGGAGCAGACGTCTTTGGGACGAAGTCCTGCGTTTCCCCTTCTGAGCATGCCCAGGGTATGATCTCTCATTGGAGATCAGGGGTCACATGTTCAGGTACTGCAGCAGCTCCTATTGGTCCACCAGGAAGGTCCTGAAACTACATGTGTTTTGGAACAGTTTCTCATTGGTCCTTTTTCTGGCAGGTCCTGTAGCTGTTACTATAAAAGGGTGGCATGGCTGGGCCGCCATGCACTAGTATCAATTGCATTATGTGCTTTGCGCCAGTGTAATCATGTACGCATGTGGTTAGGGCTCGGCTGAAATAAGCCCCTAGATTACCGGCTTCTCCGGTGAGGAGATTTTGGTGCACATGGTTAGGTCTTGGCTGAAATAAGCCCCTAGAATACCGGCTTCTCCAGTGAGGAGATTGCTTGATTGCGTTGCTGTCTGCATGATCACGGACTGCTATCCGCACAGCAGTTTCTGTGTATCCCTGTGAGTCTAACAGGACACAGTCTTTTTCTCAGCGGCTCTGTGACGCAACAAGGTTCGCTTTATAACGCTGGTTCAGCGCCCTAGCGTTTTATTTTGCTGCTCACTGAAGTTAAGTGAGTTCGTACTTATCGCCATATAGCGCTGTGGCATTCCCGTTAGCGGCTCTGGGGATTAACAGAGTTCGCACTAACTGCCACAGCGCGCTACGGCATTTATTTTAGCGACTCTGCGGGATAACAGAGTTCGCTACTTTCGCCATCTTACTAGCAGCGGGCTTCGCCTGCACGGTGGACCCCAGGCTGCGAACGCACCTCTCTCAATATCTATTAGGTGCGTTCCGCAGACCCTAACATAATAATAGTGCCAGGGTCTGGCTATTAAAATGGCGGATGACCAGCGTCTACAGCAGTACATCCAGCAGCTGGAGGGTAGGTTGGCGGTCCTTGAGCGTACAATCTCAGCTGTGGATGTTACCGCAGTCGCTGTTCAGGCTGCTAGCGTAGCTGCAGCCAGTTTGTCCACCGCTACCTCTGCTCCAACATTATCCCACCTCCCACTTCCAGACAAGTTTACGGGTGACAGTAAACATTGTCTGGGATATGTGAGTCAGTGCTCTATACAGCTTGAGCTTCTGGCAACACGTTTCCCCACGGAACGGGCACAAGTGTCTTTTATTGTGTCTCTTCTGTCGGGCAGAGCATTGGAGTGGGCAACGCAGCTGTGGGAGCGCGACGATCGTGTGGTGCGGAGTGCTCCTCGGTTTTTGGAGGCTCTGAAAAAGGTCTTTTTAGGTCCTCAGGTCACGCACGATACGGCACTCCAACTGCTGGCAATGTCACAGGGCTTGTCCATGGTCAGCCAGTTCTCAGTCCAATTTCGGACTTTGGCCTCTGAATTAGAGTGGCCAGATAAAGTTCTTATTCCAGTGTTCTGGAGAGGACTGGCAGACCATGTAAAGGACGCTTTGGCTACCAGGGAGATTCCTGCCACACTGGAGAAACTCATTTCTATATGTACCCGCATCGACCTCCGTTTTCACGAGCGGAGGTTAGAGCGGACCCAGTGTAGGCAGAGGTTTCGGCTGGCACCCACCTTTGCCAAACCTCTTGAATTTCCCGTTTCCAGAGACCGTGGAGACTACTCGAGTGGGATCTAAGTTTCGGACCACTCGAGTATCCGTGGTCTGTAGAGTGTGTCAGCAGCCAGGACATTATGCCAACCGATGTCCCCAGCGAATGAGTAAACGGTCATGTTCCGTGACCATGGGTGCAGGGTCATTAGACGCGAGGGATTTTGCTCCGAAAGTGCTCCTTAAAGGGTTAATCTCTCTAGGTTCATCCACTCTTCCCGCCAAGCTTTGTGTGTATTCTGGGGCAGAGGGGAATTTTATGTCCTCCTCCTTTGCCTTTTGCCATTCCATACCGCTGGTGACGCTCGCCGAGCCAATATCGGTGAGAGTATTGAATGGAGCAATCCTGCCCTCACAAATCACCCACCAGACTGTCTCTCTACCTCTGTCTATGTCCCCTTCTCATCAGGAGAATATATCCCTTTTTGTTCTTCGTGAGGGAATAGATGAGGTTTTGTTGGGAATACCCTGGCTTCCCCACCACTCTCCCCATATTGAGTGGTCCTCTGGGAGAATACTGGGTTGGGGTGATCATTGCAGAGACAGATGTCTCAGAGAGGACGTTCAGGTTTCCACCACGGAGAGAAACCTATAGACCTTGCTTCTCTCCCCAAGGTTTATCGGTCATACGCGCACGTATTCTCCAAAAAGGCAGCGGAGACTCTTCCGCCACATCGCCCCTATGACTGTCCTATAGACCTCTTGCCTGGAACGGAGCCCCCTCGGGGAAGAGTGTATCCTCTCTCTCTTCCTGAGATGGAGGCCATGTCACAATACATCCAGGAAAATCTGGCAAGAGGGTTTATTAGGAAGTCAGTGTCACCAGCAGGGGCAGGATTTTTCTTCGTGCAGAAGAAGAATGGAGAATTACGACTGTGTATAGACTATAGGGGTCTTAACGCCATTACCGTTAAGAACAAATATCCTTTGCCCCTAATAGCTGAGCTCTTTGATAGGCTCCGGGGAGCAAGGGTATTTACTAAGCTGGATCTTCGTGGCGCCTATAACCTGATCCGCATGCGTGAGGGGGACGAATGGAAGACGGCGTTCAATACCAGAGATGGACATTACAAATACCTTGTGATGCCGTTCGGGCTCTGTAATGCTCCAGCCGTCTTCCAAGATTTTGTAAATGACATCTTCCGGGACATGCTTGCCACCTCTGTGGTAGTCTATCTGGATGACATTCTCATCTTTTCTCCAGATATGGACACCCACCGGAGAGATGTTTGCAGGGTTTTCGACCTCTTGCGGGCAAATTCCTTATATGCGAAGTTGGAGAAGTGTGTGTTTGAGCAGGAGTCTCTGCCATTCCTGGGCTATATCATCTCCACTCAGGGATTGGCTATGGATCCTGCCAAACTACAGGCTGTAATGGATTGGCAAGAACCCCACTCTCTTAAAGCGGTGCAGCGCTTTATGGGGTTCATTAATTACTATCGCCAATTTATTCCCCACTTCTCTACTTTGGTTGCTCCCTTGGTAGCCCTCACCAAGAAGGGAGCCAATCCCAAATTGTGGTCAGAGGAGGACTCTACGCCTTTACTTCAATCAAGTCCCATTTTGCTAGCGCTCCTATCCTACATCGTCCCGAGGTTGATAAGCCTTTTATATTGGAGGTAGATGCCTCGTCCGTTGGTGCTGGAGCAGTCCTTTTTCAAAAGGATGCTCAAGGTCGTAAACATCCTTGCTTCTTCTTCTCCAAGACCTTCACACCAGCGGAGAGGAATTATTCCATTGGGGATAGGGAGTTGCTAGCCATGAAGTTGGCCTTTTCCAAGTGGAGACATCTCCTGGAGGGGGCTCGCTTTCCCTTTCAAGTGTTCACTGACCACAAAAATTTGATCTATTTACAGACCACCCAGCGGCTAAATTCCCGTCAGGCCAGATGGTCCCTGTTCTTCTCCCGGTTCCATTTCACCCTCCATTTTCTCTCCGGGGAGAAGAACATTCGTGCCGATGCTCTGTCTCGCTCCGTGGTGTCCTCTGAGAAGGTGGAGGAGCCTTGGCTGATTGTCCCGACAGAGAGCCTAAGAACTGTGGCCCCGGTTTCGCTTGAGTCTGTGCCTCCAGGCAAGAATTTTGTGCCCATCAATTTGCGAACGGAGGTACACTCTTGGGCACACTCGTCCAGGGTGGGTGGCCATTTTGGGGCAAAGAGAACATCTGAGTTGCTGGCGAGGACATACTGGTGGCCACATATGGTCCGTGACGTCAGGGAATACTTTCAGGCGTGCGTCTCCTGCGCCAAGAATAAGTCCCCTCGACAACGGCCAGCTGGGTTACTTTTCCCTTTACCGGTGGCAGACAGGCCCTGGGAGATGGTTGGGATGGATTTTGTGGTGGGCTTACCCAAGTCTCGGGGCTGCACCATCATCTGGGTGATAACCGTCCACTTCACCAAAATGGTGCACTTGGTGCCGTTACCACGGTTACTGTCTGCACGGGCCTTGGCAGCATTATTCATTAGGCACATTTTCCACCTACACGGTATGCCAGACAAAATTGTCAGTGATCGAGGTCCCCAGTTTGCGTCTTCGTTCTGGAGAGAGCTGTGTCGTTTACTCAGCATTGAGTTGAATCTCTCCTCTGCATACCATCCCGAGACGAATGGGTTGGTAGAGAGGGCCAACCAGACCTTGGTCACATACTTGCAACATTTTGTCTCTGCCAGGCAGGATGACTGGGCATCCTTGCTACCGTGGGCTGAGTTCGCTCTAAATAATGCTGTGGCTGACTCCACTGGACAGACCCCATTCCTCCTGAACTACGGTCAGCATCCGCGGGTACCAGTGCCCATGCCCGTGTCGTCCGCCGATTCCAGGGTGGCAAACTGGGCTGTGGAGGCACAGGATATTTAGGACCGCACCCAGGATGCCATTCAGGCTTCCAAAGAGAGGATGAGGTCTTCGGCCGATGCCCATCAGCGCCCCGCTCCTACATTTGCTCCTGGTGACCTAGTGTGGCTCTCTGCCCGAAACATCAGGCTACGTGTAGAGTCCACCAAGTTGGCACCTCGCTTTTTGGGTCCCTTTAAAGTTCTTGAGCAGGTGAACCCGGTGGTTTACCGCCTAGCCCTTCCGCCTCGCCTTGGTATCACCGACACCATTCACGTGTCCCTCCTGAAACCCGTTGCCATTTCCCGGTTTTCCGAGTCATCTGCCAGGACGTCGGGTTCATCTACCTGTCATGTGTGCATCGCCACGAAGATCGTCGCGGTTGCACATTCTGACTTCTCACAGCTGAGTTGCTGTTTCTTTGTGTTTGGCAGTTAGGGAGTTAATTCTGTCTGTGCTCAGTTCTGGGACTGGGTGCAGTTTCTTCCGGCTGCAATTAATTATTTGTTGATTGGTTTCCTTTAAATCTCTGGTTGTCTGTGTTGGGAGTTGCCAGTGAAATTCTTCATGCAGACCACAGATAGGATTGTAACTGTATAGACTTAAGTTAAAGAGCTCCTTAGTTGTTTTAAGCTCACCTTGCTTAGAGTTTAATATCCCAGATCATTTATGTTCCTTCTGTGTTTGAGTGTGTATGCAAGTCTGTGTTTTCTCCAGTCTGTCTTATATGTCTAATCTGTGTATTTAGCAGAGATCAGCCCATATCCCTTTGGTGGTAATCAGAATCCTTCTTAGGACTGATTACAGGGTTCAGGGACTGATAGGAGACAGGGTTAGGCTGGAGACTTGGACCTCTGAACCATTATCAGTACCTCCAAGGTGAGGGATTAGTTAGGACCCCAGTTTAGGGTCAGGTTAGACCCCGGTCCTCCTCTTTCCTGTGACAGTGTATCAAGTCCTCAAGATTAACCCTGAGTTCAACGGATATCGTGTCAGGTAAATCTATTCTATATTTACATGCTGATGTTGCTAATCTATATGTTGTATAGAGTGTTGTTCTTTTAAGAATAGTTTACTGACATCGTACACATATCATAAGACCGCGTGACATTTTCACTGGCCCATAAAATTATTCCCAGTTGCCATGGATCCAGTAGCCCAGCTGGCTCTGCAGTTGCAGGGATTATCCATGGAGCTGACGGACATTAAGTCCAAAGTTTTGTCTCCCTCGGAGCAAACCAGATTTGAACCTAAAGTAGCTCTCCCGGACAGGTTCACTGGTGGGCGAGACAAATTTTTTACCTTCAGGGAAGCATGTAAATTGTATTTTCGGCTTCGGCCTCGATCATCAGGGAATGAAGAGCAGAGAGTGGGAATTGTTATCTCGCTCCTACAAGGGGACCCTCAATCCTGGGCCTTCTCCCTTCCTCCGGGATCCCCGGCTCTACAGTCAGTAGATCGATTTTTTACTGCCCTGGGTTTGGTATATGATGACCCAGATCGGGTCACTCTTGCTGAGACAAAATTACGTAAGATACAGCAGGGAGATCGTCCGGCGGAGGAATTTGCTTCTGAGTTCCGTAGATGGGCCACAGATACTCAGTGGAATGACCCAGCTCTTAGGAGCCAGTTTTGTCATGGGCTTTCTGACAAATTAAAGGACGTTTTGGCTCAGTATGATTCTCCTCCATCACTGGAGGCTGCTATGGCCCTAGCTATCCGTACTGATAGACGGCTCCGGGAGAGGTGCGAGGTAACTCCGCCCCCTGTTGTTACTCCACCTACTACTAAAGTCCCTTATGTTGAGGTTCCCCTTGTCTGTTCGGAGGAGCCTATGCAGTTGGGAGGGACATCATTTCGTAGGAGGGGATTGGCGGTACGCCGCAGGACTAGAAGGTGTTTCTTCTGCGGGAAAGAGGGACATTTTGTTGGGGGATGTCCATCCCGTGCCTTGTTGAGCAAAAAGTCGCCGGAAAACTGTTAATCCCAGGTTGTGTGGTGGACGACAACCTGGGAGTATGTATTTCGTCCGCTAGTTCTTCTCAGTTCCTTGTACCAGTGGAGGTGGTGGTTGGTACGAGAGTGGAGAGATTTTCTGTTCTTCTTGATAGTGGGTCCGGGGCTAATCTGGTTGACGCTCAGTTTGCTCAGGCTCAAGGTATGCATCTGAGTGTATTGGTCAAACCGATCCCTATATTCTCCATTGACGCCAGGCCTCTCGGCCAAGGTAGCTTTGTTCATGAGGTTCATAACATTGACCTTCGGGTAGGGGCAATACATAGGGAACTATTATCTTGTTATGTGTTGGAGGGTCTACCTACTCCTATTGTGTTGGGACTTCCTTGGTTGGTTAAACATAACCCTGTGATTAATTGGCAGTCCAGAGATATAAGCCAATGGGGGGAGTTTTGCAAAAGTAACTGCATGAACACAGTCATCAGTGCGGTCGTGCCTAGTACTTTGCCTCCTTTTTTGGAGGACTTTGGGGATGTGTTCTCTGAGGAGGGGTGTCAGGAGTTGCCTCCTCATCGCGTGTATGACTGCTCTATTAATTTACTTCCTGATGCTAAGTTACCTAAAGCTAGGTTATATAACCTTTCTGGTCCTGAGAGGCAGGCTATGAAAGATTATATTTCGGAAAGTCTGGCCAAAGGGCATATTAGACCTTCATCTTCCCCAGTGGCCGCGGGGTTCTTCTTTGTGAAGAAAAAAGATGGAGGCCTACGCCCTTGCTTGGATTTCCGCGAACTTAATCGGATTACTGTTCGAGATCCGTATCCACTCCCTCTGATTCCTGATCTCTTCAATCAAATTGTTGGCGCCAAATGGTTCTCTAAATTGGATCTCAGGGGGGCGTATAATCTGATTAGGATAAAAGAGGGGGATGAGTGGAAAACGGCGTTTAACACGCCGGAGGGACATTATGAGAACCTTGTCATGCCTTTTGGTCTGACTACTGCACCAGCAGTATTCCAACATTTTGTTAATGACATTTTTCGTCATCTGGTGGGGCTGTTTGTGGTCGTATATTTGGATGACATTTTAATTTACTCACCAGATCTTGTGTCTCACCAGGAGCATGTGAGACAGGTGTTGCAGATCTTGCGAGACAATAAACTATACGCCAAACTGGAAAAGTGTGTATTCGCCGTACAGGAACTTCAGTTTTTGGGTTTCTTGGTGTCAGCCTCCGGTTTCCGTATGGACCCTGAAAAGGTGAGAGCAGTGCTTGAATGGGATCAGCCAGAGGATCTTAAGGCTCTGCAGCGTTTTCTGGGGTTTGCTAACTACTACCGGAAATTTATTTGTAATTTCTCATCTGTTGTCAAACCTCTCACTGACATGACAAGAAAAGGGACGGATTTTTCTAAATGGTCGGACAAAGCTTGCCAAGCTTTTTCCTCTTTGAAAAAATGTTTTGCTTCGGCACCCGTTCTCATCCAACCAGATGCATCACAGCCGTTCGTTGTGGAGGTGGACGCGTCTGACGTAGGGGTGGGTGCAATATTGTCCCAGGGTCCGTCCCCTGGTAAATGGCATCCGTGCGCTTTCTTTTCTAAAAAATTGTCGTCCGCCGAAAGGAATTATGATATCGGCAATAGGGAACTTTTGGCCATTAAGTTGGCTTTTGAAGAATGGCGTCACTTTTTGGAGGGGGCAGTCCACCCGGTCACCGTCATTACTGATCACAAGAACCTGCTGTATTTGGAATCTGCTAAGCGTCTGAATTCCAGACAAGCTCGATGGTCGTTGTTTTTTACCAGGTTTAATTTTGTTGTCACTTATCGCCCTGGATCTAAGAATGTTAAGGCGGATGCCTTGTCTCGCAGTTTCCCAGGGGCCGGGAAAATGGATGACCCGATTCCTATTCTTCAGGAGGGGGTGGTAGTGTCGGCTGTATGTTCTGAGCTTGAGGAGGAGGTGTTAGAGGCTCAGGGGGACGCCCCTGCAGGACCTCCAGGGAGACTGTTTGTCCCAAATCAGTTGAGACAAAAGGTTATTGAGGCACATCATAATTCTGCTTTAGCAGGACATCCAGGGAGTAAGGCTACTTTAGATCTCCTTTCTCGCCGGTTTTGGTGGCCTAACGTTAATAAAGATGTTTTAACTTTTGTCGCGTCCTGTGGGGTTTGTGCTCGCTCTAAGACCCCTCATACCCGTCCGTCTGGGACCCTCTTACCCTTGAAACTTCCGGAGCGTCCATGGACTCATTTGTCTATGGACTTCATCACGGACCTTCCTCAGTCGTCAGGGAAGACTGTCATACTGGTGGTTGTTGACAGGTTCAGTAAGATGGCACATTTCATTGCTCTTCCTGCCCTCCCTAATGCTAAAACTCTGGCGCAGGTGTTCATTGGGGAGATTGTGAGACTTCATGGGTTGCCTTTTGATGTGGTGTCAGATAGGGGGTCTCAGTTTGTGTCCAAGTTTTGGAGGGCATTTTGTTTACGTCGGGGGATGCAATTGTCATTTTCCTCGGCTTTTCATCCGCAGACCAATGGTCAGACAGAGCGTCTGAATCAAAGCCTAGAGACGTATCTTCGGTGTTTTGTCTCAGAGAACCAGGAGGACTGGTCTTCTTTCTTGCCTCTGGCAGAGTTCGCTCTTAACAACAGGCGGAGCGAGTCCACTGGTAAGTCCCCGTTTTTTGGGGCATATGGTTTTCATCCCCAGTTTTGTACATTCAATGGGGGGGGCCCTTCTGGGGTTCCTGAGGAGGAGCGTTTCTCGTCGTCACTTGCTTCAGTGTGGAGAGGTGTATTGAATAATCTGAGTGCTATGGGGAACCGTTATAAACGTATGGCTGATAGGAGGAGAGTTTCTGGTCCAGATCTTAATGTGAACGATCTGGTATGGTTGTCTACCAGGAATATAAAACTTAAAGTTCCCTCCTGGAAGCTGGGCCCCAGATTCATCGGGCCGTACAGGATCAGTTCCATAATTAATCCTGTGGCATTTCGTCTGGACCTCCCTCCTACGTTTAAAATTCATAATGTGTTCCACAAGTCATTACTTAAGAGGTACGTGGCACCAGTCATACCATCACCTCTACCTCCTCCTCCAGTGGTGGTCAATGGTAACTTGGAGTTTCAAGTGTCAAAGATCATTGACTCACGTCTGAATCGCCGGTCCCTTCAGTACTTGGTGCATTGGAAGGGGTATGGTCCAGAGGAGAGGACGTGGGTTCCTGCGTCTGACATTAACGCAGATCGTTTGGTGCGGACCTTCCACAGAACTCACCCGGGCAAACCTGGCCCTGAGGGTCCGGAGGCCCCTCGTAGAAGGGGGGGTACTGTCATGTGTGCATCGCCACGAAGATCATCGCGGTTGCACATTCTGACTTCTCACAGCTGAGTTGCTGTTTCTTTGTGTTTGGCAGTTAGGGAGTTAATTCTGTCTGTGCTCAGTTCTGGGACTGGGTGCAGTTTCTTCCGGCTGCAATTAATTATTTGTTGATTGGTTTCCTTTAAATCTCTGGTTGTCTGTGTTGGGAGTTGCCAGTGAAATTCTTCATGCAGACCACAGATAGGATTGTAACTGTATAGACTTAAGTTAAAGAGCTCCTTAGTTGTTTTAAGCTCACCTTGCTTAGAGTTTAATATCCCAGATCATTTATGTTCCTTCTGTGTTTGAGTGTGTATGCAAGTCTGTGTTTTCTCCAGTCTGTCTTATATGTCTAATCTGTGTATTTAGCAGAGATCAGCCCATATCCCTTTGGTGGTAATCAGAATCCTTCTTAGGACTGATTACAGGGTTCAGGGACTGATAGGAGACAGGGTTAGGCTGGAGACTTGGACCTCTGAACCATTATCAGTACCTCCAAGGTGAGGGATTAGTTAGGACCCCAGTTTAGGGTCAGGTTAGACCCCGGTCCTCCTCTTTCCTGTGACAGTGTATCAAGTCCTCAAGATTAACCCTGAGTTCAACGGATATCGTGTCAGGTAAATCTATTCTATATTTACATGCTGATGTTGCTAATCTATATGTTGTATAGAGTGTTGTTCTTTTAAGAATAGTTTACTGACATCGTACACATATCATAAGACCGCGTGACACTACCGACGATCATGAGGTGAACGCCATTGTTGGGTGCAAGGTGGTACGAGGTAAAAATTTTTATTTGGTGGAATTATGGGCCTGAGGATAGGTCCTGGGAGCCTGCCGAGCATGTTCACGCTCCGCATCTCATCGCTGCCTTTGAGCACAGCGAGGCCCAAAGAAGGGGGAGCCCCAGAAGGTGGGGTAATGTTAGGGTTCGAGTTCCCACTGCTGCACAAGGGGAGTCTCAAACCAGTCCCGCTGCGGTCCCCCATCCATCTTCATCCGCAGTGGAACCTGCTCAGCAGAGATGTCGGTCCCAGCGTCTTGCCCATTCCAATACTGTGCAGAGACTTGCTGCTGCCCCTCCTGGATCTTCTATTATAACCAGTGCTGGAGCAGACGTCTTTGGGACGAAGTCCTGAGTTTCCCGTTCTGAGCATGCCCAGGGTATGATCTCTCATTGGAGATCAGGGATCACATGTTCAGGTACTGCAGCAGCTCCTATTGGTCCGCCAGGAAGGTCCTGAAACTACATGTGTTTTGGAACAGTTTCTCATTGGTCCTTTTTCTGGCAGATCCTGTAGCTGTTACTATAAAAGGGTGGCATGGCTGGGCCGCCATGCGCTAGTATCAATTGCATTATGTGCTTTGCGCCAGTGTGATCATGTATGCATGTGGTTAGGGCTCGGCTGAAATAAGCCCCTAGAATACCGGCTCCTCCGGTGAGGAGATTTTGGTGCACGTGGTTAGGGCTTGGCTGAAATAAGCCCCTAGAATACCGGCTTCTCCGGTGAGGAGATTGCTTGATTGCGTTGCTGTCTGCATGATCACGGACTGCTATCTGCACAGCAGTTTCTGTGTATCCCTGTGAGTCTAACAGGACAAAGTCTTTTTCTTAGCGGCTCTGTGACGCAACAGGGTTCGCTTTATAACGCTGGTTCAGCGCCTTAGTGTTTTATTTTGCGGCTCACTGAAGTTAAGTGAGTTCGTACTTATCGCCATATAGCGCTGTGGCATTCCCGCTAGCGGCTCTGGGGATTAACAGAGTTCGCACTAACTGCCACAGCGCGCTACGGCATTTATTTTAGCGACTCTGCGGGATAACAGAGTTGGCTACTTTTGCCATCTTACTAGCAGCGGGCTTCGCCTGCACGGTGGACCCCGGGCTGCGTTCGCACCTCTCTCCAATATCTATTAGGTGCATTCCGCAGACCCTAACAATGGGGGCTTTATTATACTCCTATGAAGCTGCATTATACTCTTATGGGGGCTACATTATACTCCTATGGTGAGCTGCATTATTCTCTTATGGGGGATTCATTACACTCCTATGGGGGGCTGCATTATACTCCTATGGGGGCTGCATTATACTCCTATCGGGGCTGCATTATACTCCTATGGGGGCTGCATTATATTCATATGTGGTTCTGCATTATACTCCTATAGGGCTGCATTATACTCCTATGGGGACTGAATTTTCCTCCTGTGAGGGCTGCATTATACTTCTATAGGGGCTGCAATATACTATAGGCGATGCATTATACTCCTATGTGGGCTACATTATACTCCTGCAGGTGTTGCATTGTACTCCTGCAGGGTCTGCATTATATTCTTGTGGGGGCTGCATTATACTCCTGTGGGGGCTGTTTTGTACTCCTGTGAGGACTGCATTTTACTATATGGAGTACTATGGTATGCATTATACTATATGGAGGACTATGGTGTGCATTGTATTATATGGAGCACTATGTGGTGTGTATTATACTGTATCAGGTGGGCTTTATTCCATTCCATCAGTGTTGGTACAACCGCAGGAAGGTGGTCTACTTGATGGATGTTGTAAATAGAAGAAAAGATCAGGCCCTTCTCTTAAGCTTAATCATGGAAAAGGATTTTGATGTCAGGAAATGAACCCAGTACCTCTTGTCCACCGGCCAGCAGCTCTACCATCTGAGCTATTCTGCTTGCTGCAAGGTTCCTTGCTGAACCCAGATACCATTGACTGTTCTTCCTGATCGGCTCCACCCAGTGCTCTCTTGATTGGCCTCTGATTGTCAATTACACACCCTATATAAGCCTGGCCCTGTGGGTGTGTCATTGCGAGATTATTGTGCTCTTAGCCTCTAGTCAAGCTTTTCCTGCTGTTCCTGCTGCTACCAATACCGCTCTCCTGTGAACTGACCTCGGCCTGCCCTTCTGACTACGCTCTCCGCCTGATCCATTGCTACCAATACCGCTCTCCTGTGAACTGACCTCGGCCTGCCCTTCTGACTACGCCCTCCTCCTGATCCAGTGCTACTAATAACGCCTTTCCAGTGTACCGTCCCAGCTATCTCTGACCATGTTACCTGCCTCTGCTTCCCCTAGTGTTTGCAGTAACATCGGCTCCAACCCAGACGGGATCCTGACAGAATAATCTCGCGCCAAAATGGAGTCCGCTGCAAACACTCCCAGTTCCATCCAGGCCTTGGGGATCTATTTCCATGGATTTTATTGTGGAACTACCCCCTTCCAAACAGATGACCGTCATCCTTGTCATAGTGGACCGACTCACAAAAATGGCCCACTTTATCCCAACTGAAGGAATTCCTACTGCTGAAAAAACTGCAGAACTGATGATCAAAGAGGTATTCAGGTTACATGGAATTCCTGACAGCGTGGTGTCTGACAGAGGCGTTCAGTTTACGTCAAAATTTTGGAAGAGTTTCTGTACAGCCTTGGGAGTCACGGTGAATCTTTCTACCGCTTTCCATCCTCAGTCCAATGGCCAGACGGAGAGAACGAACCAGACTTTGGAGCAATACCTCCGTTGCTTCATTTCCTATCTTCAGGATGACTGGGTGGACTATTTACCAACAGCAGAGTTTGCCTACAACAACTCCATACATAGCGCTACATCTCAAACCCCATTTTTTGCTAACTATGGATTACATCCAGTATTTATCCCTAATCTGCCAGTGAACACTCCCATTCCTGCTGTTAATGACAGGCTTGCAAAATTACAGGAATCCCAGAAGGAACTATCAGAGATGTTACTCAAGACCCAGGAAGAATATGAGGAAGCAGCAGATAAACATCGGAGAGTGCCCCTGCTCTTCAGGTTGGAGACAAAGTTTGGCTGTCCACTAAAAATCTAAAGACACATGTACCATCCTCCAAATTTGGTCAAAAATTCATTGGACCTTTTCAAATTTCTGCAAAAATTAACCAGGTTGCTTTTCGTTTAAAACTTCCCAACAATCTAAAGATTCATCCAGTATTTCACATATCCTTGCTCAAACCCTTTTGTGAAAACCCGTTTCCAGGAAGAATTCAGCCACCTCCTCCACCAGAAAGGATCCGTGGTCAAGAAGAATACATTGTGGATAAGATTCTGGACTCCCGAAAATTCTGAGGTAAACTGCAGTATCTGGTGCAGTGGAAGGGTTATGGACCAGAGGAAAATTCATGGGAACTAAAGAACAACGTCCATGCTCCTAGACTTACAAGAGCCTTTCATCAGAGGTACCCAGATAAGCCATCTCCTGAGATGTCCAGAGGCCATCCTGGAAGGAGGGGAGTACTGTCAGGAATTGAACCCAGTACCTCTTGTCCACCGGCCAGCAGCTCTACCATCTGAGCTATTCTGCTGGCTGCAAGGTTCCTTGCTGAACCCAGATACCATTGACTGTTCTTCCTGATCGGCTCCACCCAGTGCTCTCTTGATTGGCCTCTGATTGTCAATTACACACCCTATATAAGCCTGGCCCTGTGGGTGTGTCATTGCGAGATTATTGTGCTCTTAGCCTCTAGTCAAGCTTTTCCTGCTGCTACCAATACCGCTCTCCTGTGAACTGACCTCGGCCTGCCCTTCTGACTACGCTCTCCGCCTGATCCATTGCTACCAATACCGCTCTCCTGTGAACTGACCTCGGCCTGCCCTTCTGACTACGCTCTCCGCTTGATCCATTGCTACCAATACCGCTCTCCTGTGAACTGACCTCGGCCTGCCCTTCTGACTACGCCCTCCGCCTGATCCAGTGCTACTAATAACGCCTTTCGAGTGTACCGTCCCGGCTATCTCTGACCACGTTACCTGCCTCTGCTTCCCTAGTGTTTGCAGAAACATCGGCTCCAACCCAGACGGGATCCTGACATTTGATCACCTCAATTGGCCTTTTGTGTTTGAAACAGTCAAAGCATTTGGTTTATCAGGCTCCTTCCTTGCATCATTAAGGCCACTTTATAACTCACCCTCTGCTTCTATTAGACTTCCTTGCCATGTTTCTTCCAGTTTAAACATAACTAAAGACAGGGTTGTCCCCATCTCTCTTACTATTCGCAACATGTATCGAGTTATTATTAGCCATTGTTTGCCATAATCCTAATATTTCAGGGGTTGAATCAAAAGATCAGTTCTTCAAAATCTTATTATTTGCAGATGATATCTTACCAAACTTCACATTAAGTTACCTAATCTGAAAACAATCTTTCAGGAGTTTGGCCATTTGTCGGAGTATAAGATTTTTGCTTTAAAGACAGATGCACTCCAATTGAACATACGGTACCTCCTGAGATCTTGGATCACCTCAAAAAACTATAAATTCCATTAAAAGATGGAATCAATTAAAGGGAAGTATTGTAGTGTGCAGGCTCTAGGAAAGGTCAAAAAGCCCTGGAGCATGCTCACTACAGTACTGCCGGGCAGAGAAATACACCTGGAGGTGGAGAGCAATGCCGGGGAGACTGTGTGGATTATGTAGGGATGCATCATCCACAGGAAGCAGGATGGCATCAAAAGAAGAAAGGGAGGCACCGAACCAAGAAGACTGACACCTCTTGCACTGAACCGCCCCTCAGGTGAGTATTATAAAAGCTCTTCTTATTGTTCAGGTCAGGTTGGGGGCAGATATACTGCATTATAGAATGCTGTATATCAGGCCTGAAAGGTTGTGGCCTTGTATCATATCGGTCAAACCTGGTGACAGGTTGGCTATGAGTGTAAACTAAATTTCTTACAAAATCTTATACTTCAACATTCCCCCCACTATTTAGAGAATTTTCTGACTAAATGGAAAGCACTTTAAGTTTCCCTCTTTGTTCACATAACAGCGGTGAAAATGTCCCTTCTCCCTAAATGAACGGACTTTTTTGAGACTCTTCCTGTAAAGGTTCCATTGAGTGAACTTAAATCACTTCAAGCCTGTGTTATGAGATTCATCTAGAATGACAAATGTCACAGGAACTCTAAACAAATACCACCAAAATCTGCAGCACTCTACACTAGGCTGTTATGGCGTGCTGCACCAGGCTGTTACAGCGCGCTGCACCAGGCTGTTATGGCGTGCTGCATCAGGCTGTTAGAGCATGCTGTACTAGGCTGTTGGAGCATGCTGTACCAGGCTGTCATGGCACGCTGCACCAGGCTGTTATGAGCATGCTGTACTAGGCTGTTGGAGCATGCTGCACCAGGCTGTTAGAGCGCGCTGTACCAGGCTGTTAGAGCATGCTGTACTAGGCTGTTGGAGCATGCTGTTACCAGGCTGTCATGGCACGCTGCACCAGGCTGTTATAGCATGCTGTACTAGGCTGTTGGAGCATGCTGCACCAGGCTGTTGGAGCGTGCTGCACCAGGCTGTTGGAGCGTGCTGCCCAGGCTGTTAGAGCGTGCTGCTCCAGGCTGTTACAGCATGCTGCACCAGGCTTGTTAGAGCATGCTGCACCAGGCTGTTAGAGCATACTGTATTAGGCTGTTCGAGCATACTGTACCAGGCGGTTAGAGCACGCTGCACCAGGCTTTTAGAGCACGCTGCACCAGGCTGTTAGAGCATGTGCACCAGGCTGTTAGAGCACGCTGCACCAGGCTGTTAGAGCATGCTGTACCAGGCTGTTAGAGCACGCTGCACCAGGCTGTTAGAGCACGCTGCACCAGGATGTTAGAGCATGCTGTACTAGGCTGTTCGAGCATACTGCACCAGGCTGTTAGAGTTTGTTATGTTATTCTCCACCAGGATCAGAATAAAATGGTGACACAAACCATGATCCAGAGATTATACAGGTTGAGACGACCAACCGCAACCATGTCAATATTTGGCATGGCTATGATGGCTCCAGAAGTGCCCACAGCCTAAAAGCTTGTTGATTGGCTGCACTGCAGCCTTTGATCAAACTTTATTCGACACCGAATCCGAAACGCTAAAATGGACTTCCTGGAAGTCCGTGTTCGGAGTTCAGCACCGGACACTAGATGTCTGGTACGTACCTCAAACTTTACAGTTCTTGTTTGCTCAGCCCTAAAGATGTGTCAAGTAAATTACTGTCACCTACAGTCTTTTGGTGCGTGCATTTGGATATTGGCTGTAAGTGGACATTGTGACTGTCATTCACTATAGGCCACAAATGTTCAGTGATTCCAAATCAAGTATTTCAGGAATTAAAATGATGTTGTGCTTTATAAACCACAAATAGTCCCTGGGTAAGAAGAATTCCTGTAAATTAGTTGAACTAATACAGAGCTTCAAGATGCACATCCACTCTACTCAACCTACTGCATAATGTTTTAATATTCCAAATAGGCCTCAGTACATCCCACAGCTGCACTCTGGGCTGTTGTAGCATTTTTAGAAGTAGTGCTTTCCACCTGGCATTTGTTGTTACATAGTCCTTTTTAAGGCAGGTGGAATTAATTTGCTTTTACCCAAAATTTGCTAACAATATAGTAAATCGAGGCAATTAACTTGCAGGTCTATTGTGGCACACCTGTTTAATCTGTGAAACTGGAGACACATTTATACCATAACGATATAATGAACAGGCTGTTGTGGCCTTGGCCTTTTTGTTGGCCATCACATGAACCCCGGTGCACTAGGCTGTTATGTTACTGTCCACCAAGCACAGAATAAATAACGACACATCCTGATTCCAAATCACCTATTTTAGAAATTATTTTAGAAATTAAAATGATCTTGTTGACCTTTTTGGAATTAGGGTTGTAGAACAAATAGAAGTAATTTATCTTTATGCTGATATTAAATACTTTTTTATTTAGTATTAAAAGTAAATAAAAGGTACATGTACTGTGAATTAATGTTATCACACAATTAGACTGCAAAAATTTCAAGTAGAGGGATAAATAGTTTTATTAAGTAGATTATAAACACAGTACTTGTAGTTTATTTCAAATATTTATTATCACAGCACAAGACGAATATTAATATTTAAGTCTAATTACAGGTGTTCATATTTCTTAGAAATGGTAAATAATATATCAAACTACTCATCTCAATGATGATAAAAACATTCCTGCATATTGCTTAGGTATCCAGAAAAATCATCAGACTTGTAGGGCTTTTCATATAGACTCATAGATTCATGTGCCGAACATGGAAAATGGAATAAGTTATACACACATTTAGTCACAATTAGAAAACTTTATACATAGAAGATCAAAACATCATGAAAGTTTACTTTGATAATTGATGGAAAAATCAATGCCTACAGGTTTAAAATTGAAAAATAAGAATTGATCAAAATATTAAAATTACTGATTGCTCTGGTCTTTCCTGTAGGCTCCTTATCCAGAACCGACAACTGCAGTATTAAAGTGAAATCACTATGGACAGAAAGTGGTCCCAGCTTTAGCTATGGCTCAGAAAAAGAATGACAAGCGTATTAAGGAGATTGTTTGTAGTAATATATAAAATATACTGAGTTGTTGACAAAATTATCAGAACATAAATAAAAAGTTATCTTGCTAATTTATGGTAAAATCACAAGGTATTACTATATATTAATAAAAGTGCACAAAATGCTGTAAAGCAAAGTACTTCCATTAGTTTAGTTCAATTATTCACAACTTGATTCCATATCACAGATAAGTTTCCTCTATTATTTCACTACTTTGCTCTTTTTCATCACAAGTGGTTTCTTTAACCAGTGACACCAGACTGGAGACTGTTGTGCTGGGATCCAGTAGTTTTACCAGAGGTATATTTACATTCTTCTCTTTAAAGATACGACTTTGTAACGTCATGGCCGACATTGAGTCAATCCCCAGAGAGCTGAGAGGAGTACTGCTACCGATGTCACTTGAGCTGACTCCCGTGAGCTCCGTAACTACTAACAAAATGTAATCGCCGCTGGTTTCTCGATTACCATCAGCAGGTTGTTTTTCCTTAGGTGTTTGCTCCCAACTCTCCTTCTCTTCCATTATCACATTAATGAACCGTTTCTTCAGTGCTGGAATATGTGACAACATGTTTTCATGCATGTTTTTGACATTAAATTTGACAATTGCTTGATTTGAGTTATTTATTTGAAGACATTTCTTCAGATACTCATGAATTTCCACGGTATTTAAAAGGAGTATTCCTTTTGCTTCTAAGAGTTTATGAATTTTGTGCTGATTGAGTAAAACTCCAAGGTTGAGGCCACCCCAACAGATCGATTGTCCACAAAGGCCCTTATTCCTTCTGTATTGGCAGAACATGTCTAGAAAGGAGTTGGCAGCTGCATAATTTGCTTGTCCTGGATTTCCAACAAACGAAGCAACAGATGAAAAGCACACAAAGTAGTCAAGTTTCATGTTTGATGTGGCAAGGTGAAGATTCACTGCTCCATCTACTTTTGGGCTGAGAACTTTCTCAAAGTGGAGCAAATTTAGTTCTGTAGAATTCCATCATGAAAAACAACCGCACTATGGAAAACACCTTTTACTGGGATATTTGAAATATTGTTTTCATTAATTCCATGGCTTTTTTTACATCAGGGTAGAAGGAAATGTTACATTGTATGGCAACTATCTTGGCAGCTTCCTTTTGATTCTGAACCTCATTTAATTGTTGTTCCATTCCTGGGTTTGGCTTTCTTCTGGATAAAATTGCTATATTGCTACCACCATTGTTCATAATGAATTTCACAGTTTCAAATCCGAGACCAGTCAGACCACCTGTAACAATGTAGACTGCATTATCCTGGAAAAGCAATGGATCTGGTGCTGACATTGGTATCTTGGAGATGGCACTGGTTAGCTCAATTACAGGTAAGGACTGGGTTACAAAATAGCTGGTTTCTTTAATGTCCAAACCAAGTTCATGTTGAGCCAAAACTTTTGGAATGATAATGTTGGTTTCTGAAGGTAGAGAATAAAGCCACTTATGCAGTTCTTTTGCATTGTGACGTAAATATGCCTTCTGAAAAGGAGCAGAAATGTCAAGCAAGTGAATGTGAAAGTCTTGATTGCTGCTAAGAATTAGATTGTGCCAGTTTTTAACATTTTTATGATCAGATATAAATGCCAAATCTCTAAGAAGTGGTAATGTATTAAGCATTTCTATAGTGACAGCTCCAGCTGTTGGAAGAATAACCATGGAAGTGCACTGCTTATCAATCACGCCACTTCCATCAGATATCACTGTTTCCCATCCAGATTGTTTTGCTGTCTTGGACAAAACTGTACATAAAACTGACTTTACATCACATGTTAGAATAACAAGTTTAGACTTACTCTTTGCACGTTGTAGTTGATTGTGCAGAATTTCCCAGGCCAAGATAAAGAATGAGATACAAGGTGCATTTTTTATCAGAGGTACTTTTTTGACTAAGTAGCAGACATTTTCTGGAAGTATGACATTAGAGGCTGCAGTCATCGGATAGCAGGCCACAACTCGATCACCAACGTGAATTTTCTTAACAGCTTTGCCAACAGCAGTCACTACACCAGCAAAATCCAGAGCAACGAGCTCATGCTTATCACTAGCCAAAGAGTTCCAGTACAGAGTATTCCCATATTTCCAGCTTGAAAGGCTAACAGGAAAATAATCATCTGTGTGGGTGGAAATTTGATCAACACAAATCTTTAAGTCTTGGCTTTAAGCATAGAAATATTGAAATTAGTGTGTTCAGCAGAAATTTTAGCCAATGTGTAAGGCTCCGACGTGTAAAGGGTAAAACTATCAGATTTTATTTCCTGTGGTCTCCTTTCAGTGATGGTGGTAGTAATTTCACCTGTGTAAATTGACCCTTCTTTAATCCAGATCTCTGGATACTCCTCCGGATTATAATGAAGAAGAACCTGGGCTAATGCCGCAACATCTTGGGAAGTTGTAGAGCTAACATCGATCAGCTGAAATGTTATTTCAGGTATTTCGAAAGATACATGATCTTGTCATTCCGACAAAAGCAAATCCAGGGTTAATGTGATCAACAGTATTGTCAACAGTTCTGAATGTCACTGTTCGGATGGAAGGCTTGGGGGTCTTTTTTCTCATTGTTAAAATCAGCTGTTGATAGACTTCACAACATTTTGCTAGATATTGCGTAAGATTATCTGGAATATCTTTAGTTAATTCTTGGATTCCCCACATAAATACAACATCTTCACAATCACTATTAAGAAGCTTATGTGCTTGAATATCCGAATTCCAGTTGTTGAAAGGAAAGTATTTCACATCTTTCTGCATGTAGTTTGATAATTTTTCACCTATTCCAATGTTGTCAGAATAAATCAAGAGCTTTGTCTCATTTTCTGATCTCTGACTGAATTGTGAACTCTTTGTCCAGTTTACTTGCAAAAAAGTGTTTTCTATTTTATTTGCGGTTTGTTTTACAAATGTCAACTGAGCACTTTTTATTTCTACTAAAATGGAGCCATTGATATCTGCAAAACATCCACATACTTCAATGTACTTTTCTGTTGTTTTTATTATTTTCATATAAATAATCATTTCTTCTTGAAGAGGCTGTAGCATTGTTAAACTTCCTATGGATGACGGGAAGAGTGCTGAGTCTTTCGTTCCATTCCCAGACAAACTACCATTTGAAAGAAGCAATCTAAAATGACTGGATGTATGTGGTACTCGTACATTGTTTCCCTGACTTCTTCACTCACTGTTATAAAGGCAATTCCTTCATTGAGATCTTTTCCATAATGAACATCGCCCAGCTGTTTGTAAGCCTTCCCATACTCAAACCCAAATGTGGAGAGTTGTTCATACACTTTTTCTGATTTGAAAACTGAAGTACATCTTTTGAAGATTTGTTCGGCTGAGATTTTTTTGTCTTTGTTTAGTTTATAGTTATGTTTTTGTATTTGTCCACATGCAAAAACATGTGACGTTAGAACTTTAAAAAGCGTTACTTTGTCTTCTTGTTGTAGATTGATTTTTAGGTCCACAGAGTCTTGGTGGAGAACACAAGGGCTGGAAAATGTTGCACTGATTTCCAAAGAACTTAACGGCAATTTAGGTTTAAAGCTGATAGCCGCAGCTGCCAATCCAAGTTCTACATAGAATGCACCTGGAATAAGGGCAGAGCCTTCATTTTTATGTTCATAGACATATGGTGTATTGATTTTAGAAACCTTGCAGTGGAAGTCAGACAAATCTTCACTCAAGCTATGGATTAATGGGTGATTGGGACTTGATGTTTGGTTCCCTTGTCTAATTTTTTCATATTTAATATCTTGTTTGAGACAATCAAATTGATATCTTGGAATTGTTGAGGGTGAAGATTTGTAGGCATCAAATACATTACTCCAGTCAGGATTGTATCCTTGAGTAAAAAGTGACATCAACATGGAAAAGACAGTTTCATATTCTTTTTGGGGCTGTATAGCAGGTAATACTGTTGTTTTAACTCCTAAAGTTTCAATGATGTTCCTTTGCAATGCTCTCCGAGGACCTATTTCAATGAACAGTGGATTTTCTTTATCTCTTGCTGAAGCTTCTACAGCTTGTTGAAAGGCAACTGGTTCGCGAATATTTTTAGCCCAATAATCACCAGTGGTGAAATCTCCTTTGGATGCTAGCTTACCTGTCACTGTAGAAAAAAGATCAACTTCCATATTTTTTTCTTGCAAATCATGTAACGTCTCTATTACTTCATGTAATATAGGATCCATCATTGGGCTGTGGTATGCTGCAGGAACATTTAGCTTTTGGAGAAATATATTTTTTCACTGTAATTTTTGGTCAGTTCCCCATGAAGAAGTTCTACTGAGTAGGTATCGCCCGACAATGTGCATGAAGTAGGACTGTTGTAAGCAGCAATGCAGACTTTTTCTTTGTATGACTGAACTGTTTTTGATACTTCAGTGACTGGTAGATTGCTGACTACCAGCATACTGCCTCCGGTGGCTTTGCATTGCAGCATACTTCTGTAATAAATGACTTTTATAGCATCTTCAAGTGAAAGAAGTCCAGAACAATGAGCTGCAGCAACTTCTCCAACTGAGTGTCCTACAATTCCATCTGGCTTGACCCCCCAATGTCTCAGAAGAGCCATTAAGGACACCTGAATTGTAAAGAGCAGCAACTGGGCCACATCCAGCCTTGAGAAATCTTCAAACTCTGTCTCTAACAACTGCAGCACAGAAATGGAGGTATAAGCTTGGCTCAGCTTATCGATTGCCACACATTTTGCTCTGAACACTGGCTCATGTTCAAGTAGCATCTTACACATTCCTTTATAAAGGACTCCATTCCCGCAGAATATCAGCACAATATGAGGTCTGGATTTAACAACAGGAGCCATTTTGCTCACAGCTTGTAGCTGTTGGTGTAAATGAGTTATAGAAGAGGCGAGAAATGCTGTTCTGTATTTGTAGTTTAGGTGACTTCTCCTGCAAGCTGCTGTGTAGACCAGGTTCTCCAGGGATAATGATTTTGTGTTGCTTAGTGCTTGTTTTATGTTTTCAATACTGAGTTGAAGGGAATTGCTGGAAGCCGCAGATAATATAAATAATTCTACTGATCTTTTCGAATGATACTTAAGGTATTCTTGATTATCTTGCTTTACTACAACATGAACATTGGTTCCTCCAAACCCAAAACAATTTATTCCTGCCATTCTTCCAAATTTGATGTCCTCTTGCCATTTTTCAGAACTGGTCGGAATTTCGAGATTGGATTCCTCTAGGATTTTGATGCCATTCTCTTTAGAGTAGTGTAATGATGGCGGAATAATTTCATGATGCATCATGAGAAGAACTTTGATCAACCCAGCAGCCCCAGCAGCAGATTCAGTGTGACCAATATTTCCTTTAACTGATCCAATCTTCAGGGGCTTCATTCCATTACAGTGTTTTTTCCCAATGACATTTCCCAAGCTGGCTGCTTCTGTTAGGTCACCAGTTGGTGTCCCAGTGCCGTGAGCCTCAACATACTGTACAGAACATGGATCTGTCCTACTATAGATATGCTGTAATAGATGTTCCTGCTGATGTTGAGATGGTTTTGTGATTGGTGATACAGAGTGTCCATCTTGGTTTACTGCACTTGCAGTTATAAGTCCCAGATTTTGCAGTATTCTTCTTTAGCCTGAAAAAATGTTAAAAAATGTTAAACAGAATTCCTACAGGAAAATGGAAGTAGACCACATAATAATAACCTTCACACCAATATTTAAAGGGTTTATCTATTCTTCTATGGGACTAACCACTTATGAGTCTGTAGTTTATTACATGCTTGTTCTGTCATATGCTGATCTTTCCTGGATCAAATCAGTCACAGATTGCTCCTGGTGGCGAGTTTCCTACTTTCTGTGATGTCATATCGACAGAGCAATTTCTTGTCTTCCGCTCTGCTCTATCAATGGGGAATGAGTGCTGATGTCATGCTGATTGACAGCCCTCTCCCCACTGCTGAACTCAGCGCAGATGCATTGAGCTAGTGTGATTCACGTTTTATGAGATAATGCATGAGCAAAGAACTGTTTAAGTGACTCTGATTTCCAGCACCTTGCTGGGTATATGTATCACCAGCAGACCAGAGTACACTGCTTATGCAATGCAAATCACAGAAACTCAGTGTGCCTGCGCTGAGTTGGGTAGCAGGGAGCTGGCTGTCAAACAACATGATGTTGGCAGTGACACATCGTCGACAAAGCAGAATTGAAGGAACTGCTCTGTCAACGTGACATCACAGAAAGTAGGAAAATCTCTGCCAGGAGTGGTCTGTGACTGCTTTGAGTCAAGATAGATTGGCGCGTGGCAGAAAAAGCAGTTAGTTAGCAACTACCTACTGTTAAGTGCTTAGTCCCATAGAAGAAAGAAAAAAGCCCCAGGTAATCCCTTTTAAATGAACTTGGGAAAAGGAAAAGTCTCACAAAAGTATTGGTCACTTTGGAGAAAAGTTGATGGTAGATGAATCATATGCAGTTAGGAAGTAGAAGATTGCAATTAAAGTGAGAAGAAAAAAAACTAAAAGTGACTGATACCTAGAGATGTAAGAAAGGATTTGTGGTACACAGATCTGACCTAGTGACTAAAGCCCCCGTCACACACAGCGATCCCGCTAGCGAGATCGCTGCTGAGTCACTAGTTTTGTGATGCAACAGCGATCTCCCCAGCGATATCGCTGTGTGTGACATTCAGCGACGATCAGCCCCCTTGCTGGGTATCGTTGATTGTCGCTGAATGTCCAGGACATTTTTTTGATCGTTGGTCTCCTGCTGGCCAGCACGCATCGCTGCGTGTGGCAGGCAGGAGACCAGCGATCAGCTGGTAACCAAGGTACACATCGGGTTTCCAGGCGCCGTAGCGACACACCAGCGATCCTGACAAGTTCATATCGTTGTTGGGATCGCTGGTGTGTCGCTATGTGTGACGGGGCCCTAAGCCTCACATGATGTCATATGTCTTAGGGTACCGTCACACCCTGGACGCTACAGCGATCCCAACAGCGATACGACCTCGCTATGTGGTCACTGGTGAGATGCCAAACATTCAGATCTTCCCAACGACGCAGTAACGATATGGCGGCCCGTAGCAACCTGTGTAACGATGTCGCAATCCACGCCTATATGTGTCTCGGTTTTGAGTCGCCAACGAGGCCTTTGGTAAGGTGTCAAACACACCGATGCATGCTACCCAGCGGGACCTCAGCGATCAAAAAAAGGTCCAAGCCATTCTGACACGACCAGCGATCTCACAGCAGGGGCCTGGTCGCTGCTACGTGTCAAACGTAGCGATATCGCTGCTGAGGTGGCTGTTGCATCACAAAACTTGTGACTCAGCAGCGATCTCGCTTAGTGTGACGGGGGCTTTAGAAGCGACAGATTCGGCTAGGAGATACCGAGATAAGGATGTCAGCCACAGAAGTGAAGTCCTTCTAAAACAGACTGCAAATTACATCAAAACTGGATGTCTTGAATATTTTTGGCCATTTTAATTATAGCAATGAGATAGTTGAAAACATTGAGACTGTAATAGTTGAAAACATTGAGACTGTAAACATTTCATACCTTTTTTAAGGGTTTTAGAAGAACAATGCCACAACCTTCTCCTCTTCCATATCCGTCAGCTTGATTGGAGAAAGGTTTACTTATACCATCAATAGAAATCATTTTTGCTTTGCAAAGTGCAACAAAGGCGCGAGGTTCGATGATACAGCTGACTACGCCACATAACGCCATCTCACAGTCACCTTAAATATACAGAAATTTTTATAAATTTTAACATATTAAACAGAAGCATACAGATGTACAATACCGTTCAATATCTGTGTTGAACACTGCCTTTATGGTCAACTAGAGATGTCTTATGACCTCCAAGATTAGTTGTTCACTGTAGAAGCCCTGATTGATAGTCCAATCGAGATTCATGACTGTTCCATGTGGACCCCACATTTAGATAAGACTATCACTGTGGCTCTGTATGAGCTAGAGCATAAGCAGTGCAAAGAACTAACATAGAGACATAATGATCAGGGCCGGCTCCAGGTTTTTATGGGCCCCGGGCGAAAGAGTCTCAGTGGGCCCCTTTAACACAGACCACGATTCATGATGCACAGATACTGCAGAGAAATATGGGTATAGCACAACGCCAAACACTTCTCTTCTTCCATTACATGACTGATATCTATTGTAAATTGTACAATAGCTCAAAAACCGCCAAATCCTCACAGCGCACAGTACAGACTGGACAGTACAGTCCTCCATACAATATTATGGGCACCACATAGTCTCCCCCTCATCACCCATATAATACCTCATGCAGGATGTCACCCCTCCATCCCCCATATAATGCTCCATACAGAATACTGGACCCAATATAATGCTCCATACAGGATATTGGTCCCCATATAAAGCTCCATACAAAATATGGAGCTCTCCTCTGCGCTGTGCTGCATTCTGCACTGTTACGGCTCAGGAAAGGGCGCCATGGAAAGACTCCCATCATCATCATTGCCTGCCCATTATCATCATCATTGCCTGCCCATTATCATCATCGCCTCCCCATCATTATCATTGCCTGCCCATCATCATCAGTGCCTGCCCATCATTATCATTGCCTCCCCATCATCATCATCGCCTCCCCATCATCATCATCACCTTCCCATAATCATCATTGCCTGCCTATCATCATCATCGCCTCCCCATCATCATCACTGCCTGCCTATCATCATAAATGCCTGCCCATGATCATCATTGCCTCCCCATCAATATCATTGCCTGCCCATCATCATCACTGCCTGCCCATCATCATCAATACCTGCCATAATCATCATTGCCTCCCCATCATCATCACTGTCTGCCCATCATCATCAATGCCTGCCCATAACCATCATTGCCTCCCCATCAATATCATTGCCTGCCCATCATCATCACTGCCTGCCCATCATCATCAGTGCCTGCCCATAATCATCATTGCCTCCCCATCAATATCATTGCCTGCCCATCATCATCAATCATCATTGCCTCCCCATCAATATCATTGCCTGCCCATCATCATCAATCTTCATTGCCTCCCCATCAATATCATTGCCTGCCCATCATCATCAATCATCATTGCCTCCCCATCATCATCATCACTGCCCTCCCCCACCACCATCACACATACAGCAGACACACACACACAAAGCACCGCACTACATACACACACACTGATACACACAGAGACACATACACAGACACACACAAACAAACATCTCACCTGTCCGGCGTCCGCGCGCTCACTGCCACAGCCAGCCGCTGAATGATGACGTCATTCAGCGGCGCTGCTGTGAGAGGAAGCGCCGGCGTCCTGCAGGCGCCCCCTGGAGCCCGAAGCTGCGGCACTCACCTCTCACGGGAGAGGTGAGTATTGCGCCGGCTGCTGCCGGGGCCCTGAGCAAGCGGGGGGCCCAGTGGCGGCGCTGACACCGCTAACGGGCGACGGGGTGCCAGACGGCGAGTGGGCCCCCCCGCCTGCTCAGGGCCCCGGCACTTGCCCGGGTGTGCCGGGTGCTGACTCCGGCCCTGATAATGATGATGGGCTTAGACCATGCCAAAGGTGCCTTGCTAGGAATCACACTACACCATGACGTGTAATGAGATTATGATGTGTGTCACAATGTCATGGAGTTGCAGGGCCCTTGTCAGAATGAAAGATGCCAGGAGGCAGAGAAAGACAAAAAACATGTCAGACTGGACAGAAGAAGACCACTAGAGCAGTGCTGCAGGACAGGGGAGGGCTGGGTGAGTATCACTGTTTTCTTAACCCCTTTTATTAGGGTGAATTTGATTTTTCGAGAATAATTTTATTCAATCCAACTCAAACAGATTCACTCATCTCAAGCCATCAGGTCACCATTCACAGGTTGCTCAGGCATTAGATGATTATGTGCTGAGCATGGTCATCAAAGGTGCAACACAGTAAGAAAAGAAGTTTTAAAGCTTTTATTCATGTGGAATACATATGTCAAGTACAATGAAAGACATCTATTAAGTTTCAGTTTATTTAATCGTTTTTACCTTGTCTGATGGCTTGGCATGCATAATGTAAAGCAACTAAGGATGAAGAACAGGCAGTGTCAATTGATAGGGATGGTCCAGTCAGATTAAAGCAGTATGATATCCTGTTAGCTGCTATGCTCGTTGCTGTCCCAGTGCCACTAAAATGATTTATGTTATCTGGAGAATTATTATATACACCGTTGGCATCTCTGTTCATAAGACCTAAAATGTATAAAATAGTACATTATTCTGAGTTAACATAGTCATCGTTTATTTTCTTATTCTCTACATAGTGTATTAATGATAGTGTAATGAAAACATTGCTACAACATATAAAGAACATAATGAAAAGATAAAATCCAAAACATTCTAATAATTGACAAAGTGCAGTGTAGTTAGTGAAGGGCAGAGCAAAGAGTAATGGTAATGATGATGACATGTAGAATAGCTGTGTTAACTTAGGTGAGTGGAGCTCATTTGATTTTGTTTAATCATGCAGGGTAAAAAGATGTCTACAGCCCCTGAATCAAAAGTGTAAAAGAGTTTTCTGGTTTTGAAGAATCCATTTCCCACCTTCAGTTTGTTTTAAATAAAGCTGAACTGTACTCATCCTCCCCAGGTCCGGTTGTGAGTCCCCGTGTCTGTTCTGTTATTATCTGCAGCACCCTCATGACATCACATCAGCTGGGGCAAAGTCACTGAGCTCAATGATTTGCTGCAGTGCTGTTGATATGAGCCAATGGTGGCCCTGGGGAGGGGCAGGAGGGGTAAGGCACATTTTGTGTTTTTAAAACAAACTTCGGCCAGTGGACATATCTGCCTTTTGTATCAGTCAGCATGCTATGAACTCTAGGGCTTTGTAGAAGATTATCATAAACCGTATTTTCTGGACCATAAGACGCACCTAGGATTTAGAGGAGGAAACTAGAAAAAAATTGAAGCAAAAAATGCAGTTAATTCTGTATTAATATCCCCTATCCTGGTATATATATCTCCCAAATCCAGATATGCATGGCCCCCTCATCCCTTTACTGGTATGCATGGTCACCTCTTCCCCATCATGGTATGCATGGCCTCCTCATCCCTATTCTGGTATGCATGGTCACCTCTTCCCCATCATGGTATGCATGGCGCCCATCCCTATCCTGGTATGCATGGCCCCCTCATCCCTACCCTGGTATGCATGACCTCCTCATCCCTACCCTGGTATGCATGACCTCCTCATCCCTACCCTGGTATGCATGACCTCCTCATCCCTATCCTGATATGCATAGCCTCCTCATCCCTATCCTGGTATGCATGACCCCCTCATCCCTACACTGGTATGCATGACCTCATCCGTACCCTGGTATGCATGACCTCATCCCTACCCTGGTATGCATGACCTCCTCATCCGTACCCTGGTATGCATGACCTCATCCCTACCCTGGTATGCATGACCTCCTCATCCCTATCCTGGTATGCATGACCTCCTCATCCCTATCCTGATATGCATAGCCTCATCCCTATCCTGGTATGCATGACCTCATCCCTACCCTGGTATGTATATCCTCCTCATCCCTATCCTGGTATGCATGACCTCCTCATCCCTATCCTGATATGCATAGCCTCCTCATCCCTATCCTAGTATGCATGACCTCATCCCTACCCTGGTATGCATGACCTCATCCCTACCCTGGTATGCATGACCTCCTCATCCCTATCCTGGTATGCATGGCCCCCTTATCCCTATCCTGTTATGCATGGCCCCATCATTCCTAGCCTGGCATGCATGGCCCACTTATCCCTAATCGTGGTATGCAGGACCCCCATCTCGGTCCTGGTATGCATAGCCCCATCCCATCCTGGTATGAATGGCATCCTCATCCCTATCCTGGTATGCATGGCCCCAATCAGAAAACATAAACCATTGTACTTACCTTCCCTGTGCTCCCTTGCAGCATCCTGTTCCATTGTCAGCAGCTGATTTATGCTAGTAAGCAGCGTATGGCAGTGACATCATGCGCTGCCTACAAGCAAGAGACAGCTGCCTGAATACTCCTCTCAACACTGGGACTATGTGACTAAAGGGAATGAATGTTCACTGCTCTCTATTCCCATGTATATGTATATTCATATTCTCTTTATTAGTGGGCACACATGATCGCCCAGCAGCTGCAGGAAAAAAGTGCGTCTTATAGTCCGAAAAATACGGTGACCCCTGTTGATGTTATCTGCAAGACATCTCAAACTCCCTATCATATAGTCACCAAAAATGGCCTGGTTTTGAGCTGCTTAAAGGATGAAGAGTAAAGTATAAACACAGTCATATAACTAAATACAATTTGTAATATAGTTAACCTACTTTAGTGAATTTGCTAACCAAAGCTGAAGAGTACAATCAGGTGTATTGATTACATGAAGTATTTCTCCCAGAAAATTATTGTAATTACACGTTTTATTCCTTTGTGTGTATTGGAGCAACACAAAAATAAACAGAAAAAAAGGCAAAATTGACATAATTTCACGCAAAACTCCCAAAATGATTCAAACAAAATGGTTTGGTTCCCTCAAAAAAGCAAAACGTGTATTTAAAATAATTTTCTGGAGAAATACTTCATTTTCTGGAACAATTTCAGTGGTGCCAACATTTTCTGCCATGACTGTATAACAGACATCTGGAACATTTAGCTTAATAAATCTGAAGCCTGAGAGTTGATCAAAATATACAGACCATTATGCATCTATTTAGACAAATGATGCCCAACTTTATAACACTCTAGAGTGTTGTCTATGTAACTTATCGTTTCAAATTTTTTTATTTATGCATTTTAGGAATATTTATAATAATTTTCTTACCTATAAACACTCCAGTGTTACTTCCATGTATAGTTTCGGAGGCATAGCCTGCATCTTCCAGAGCTCTGTATGTGCATTCAAGCAGTAACTTTTGTTGTGGGTCCATATTTTCAGTCTCTGATTTATTCATTCCAAATACTTTGTTGTCAAATTCATCAATCCTTATTAAATGAAGGAATTTTTTTTAGCTTTTTTATATTTCTAAAAATCTTCTTTATAGCTTAGATATGTATAATGATACAGTACAAGATTCCAGTATCATCAAGAAAAATGCAAAAACCCCAGAATGTATTGGTTGTGAGTTTTTTTTTCGAATTTAATAAATTGCTCTATATTGTAAATTGCTCTATATTGTTACAAACTTTTGCGTACTAAAGCCTCTCATCTTAGGAATACATTCTTGTGTTCAATTTGAGATTATCCCTACATTTGAAGTGTATATAAGATTTCTTTTTATAATGTATTTACTATTTGTCAATTTCTTAACAAACAAATGTAGTTTCACAAATAAAAGTTGTGCTATTGTTGGTTGTTACAAGAAAATAATGTTGTTTTCCTGTTTGAGAGTTTTGATAAATGAAGCCCAGGATCTTGGGTTGCCAAGATATAATTTTTTCAGGTATGTACAATTAAGTATGGTCATACAAAAAAGTGACTGGGGAATAATGGGAGTAATAGAATATTTGGAGAAACAAATAAATATGAGCGTTATTATGTCTACATTTTATAATAAATTTAGATTAAAATATGGTGATATTCTTATGGATAGTAGAATGAAATGAGAAAGAGATGGTGGTGATGTAACAAAAATCTATGGGATAGAGTCTTTCGTCAACCACATCACGTCGACTAAAGCAAATATTTATTTTATATAGTGCTTTTGCTCTCCATATAGAATAGCAAAATTTCATAGGAGTAATATAAGTTCAAGATGTAAAGTGGTCTCAGGAAAAATATTCCATATGTTATTGGATTGGAGTAATGTGAATATTAATTTGATATTGATGTTAGGGGTATTTATATTCATAGTATTTCATGGATTTATAGTTATGTATTTTAATACTAATAAAGATGAAGAAAAAAACTTAACTTTTTTATGGCTGTAATGGAGAGAAAAAAAAGTCTGCATTTTTTCCCGCTATTTATCAATCAACATACCGTAATCTTTTCACTGTATTGTATGAGTTTTTACAATTTCCGGGATGTCAAACATGTTTATTATTTACTGATTTGTGACATTTATATCTAAAAAAGTATTAAGTGCGATTATTGTATTTTTTTTCATTATTTTACCAGTAATTTTGTAGAGAATCTTATTCTTTTACTTGTATATAGAGTACTGGTATATATAGATATATATCTACCAGTACAGTTTGCCTGTAAAGAAGAAGAATTCCATTTCGATTTTTAGACATAATTTTTTTCCTGCTATTTACCAATCAACATAATCTTTTCACTGTAATGTATGGGTTTTTACAATTACAGGGATGTCAAATGTTTGTTATTTACGGATTTGTGACATTTATTTCTAAAAAAAAGTATTAAGTGTGATTATTGTAATTTTTTTTCATTATTTTACAATTCATTTTGGAGAGAATCTTATACTATTACAGGTATATAGAGTACTGGCATATATAGATATATATCTACTAGTACAGCTTGCCTGTAATGAAGAAGAATACAATTTAGATCTTTAGACATAATTTTTTTTTCCACATTTAAATCACCGAACTGATATGAAAAGTATGTGAGTTGAATTCTGAGATCGACCACAATTAAAGATAATATTTAACTATACATGAAAGCATGTACTAAAATAGTGAGAGACAAAGGGGCCGTTCTGCTAATATCTTGATTTGGAGAAGGAGAATGTACACAAGGAGAAAGTGGAACAATCACAGTAGCATATTAGAAACCTGATGTGTGACTGGATCTCCTTCTCCATGGGTCCATGTGTAGTTGAACACTTGGTATGTCTGCCACTGCTTATTTGTGTCAGTTTTCAAATTGTCATAAAATGTTTGAAAAATTTGCCACAAGTTCAGATATTAAAAATCTATCTAGAAATAGTACTCCACTTTTAACATAACCCCCACCCACATACTGGAGTGAGTTTACTACTTTTTGTGTAACATTTAAAAAAGTTGCAAGTCATAAATATGGCAAAACATATAAAATGACGAGGACCTGCCTCTTCTTAAGCACTACTAATAAAAATAACAGTCTTGTTGCAAAATTCACTAAACATGCAGCAAAACTTCTATAAACGTGTCAGAAAAGTAAAAATGACACAAAGTGCTTCAAAAATTCCTCCCAGTGTACTTACCCATTTATAAAAGCTGCCCGTCTGGTATATATTTTGCCTGATTTGGTTTGATCGGCATCATACCATTTTTTCAGATCAAATCTTTCTTCTGGTATCTCTGTTGCACAATTTTTCCCATTAGAAATAACTTTCCAAAAATTTTCAATCCCTTCACCTAGTAAAAATTAGCATTTTTAATATTATAGATGAGAATTGTATCAAAATAATTTCATCACACAATAGTTGATAATTCTAAGAGAAAAAAAGTTGACTAAAAAGAAACATTGTCTGCTATTTATTTTCCTTTTATTATATATTTATATACAGTATATATTTATATTTCTTGAAATAAGAAATAATAAGTTACCCAATAATTTGTATTAACCCCAAAATTATTTTTATTAAAAAAAATTAGAACTTATTCTGCCCAAAAATCTCACTACCATGTTTGATAGAAATATAAAATAATAGTTCTGAATCTTGGAGTATGGAGTCATAAAGCATAATTATTTTTTTTATGTAATGTATGTTTTTATAATAAAACATAAAAGTTGTATACTTGGTTAATTGTTCACATTAAAAATGCAAAAACAAAAACAAGTGGTTTATTTTTCCATTTCACTGGAGGGTCGATTTTAATTGAAACTTTTTTTAGCAGAATGTAACAAAATAGAAACTTTTATTTTTAGGATTAAAATTTGCCATGCAGCATAAGTAAAATATTTTGTAACACTGAATGGAACAATGTAATTACTGCTTTTTATAAAGTTTATAAAAAAAGAAAATTGTACTGCTTCTGTTGTTCAGCCTTAAGTATGTAAAATAAGTATAGCTGTACCTTGATCAACAGCTCCCCTACACATAGTATCTTGCTCCCATAGCTCCATTACATATAGTATAATGCCCCCACTGACTCCCACACAGTATAATGCCTCCACAATCTCCCACACAGTATAATGCCTCCACTGACTCCCACACAGTATAATGCCTCCACAATCTCCCACACAGTATAATGCCTCCACAATCTCCCACACAATATAATGCCTCCACAATCTCCCACACAGTATAATGCCTCCACTGACTCCCACACAGTATAATGCCTCCACAATCTCCCACACAGTATAATGCCTCCACAATCTCCCACACAGTATAATGCCTCCACAATCTCCCACACAGTATAATGCCTCCACAGAGCCACACACAGTATAATGCCTCCACAATCTCCCACACAGTATAATGCCTCCACAATCTCCCACACAGTATAATGCCTCCACAATCTCCCACACAGTATAATGCCTCCACAATCTCCCACACAGTATAATGCCTCCACAATCTCCCACACAGTATAATGCCTCCACAATCTCCCACACAGTATAATGCCTCCACAATCTCCCACACAGTATAATGCCTCCACAGAGCCACACACAGTATAATGCCTCCACAATCTCCCACACAGTATAATGCCTCCACAATCTCCCACACAGTATAATGCCTCCACAATCTCCCACACAGTATAATGCCTCCACAATCTCCCACACAGTATAATGCCTCCACAGAGCCACACACAGTATGATGCCAATCACCCTCACAGAGTATGATGGACCCCACAGCCTCCCCTATTCACAGTATAATGTACTTCACAGGCCCTTGAATACAGTCTGATTGACCCTACAGCTAACCACATATAGTGTGATGTCCTCAGCTCCCTACACAGTATTTTGGACCCGACAGCCACCCACACAGTATGTTGTCCCCACAGCTCACCGTGCAGTATAATGGGCCCCACAACCCCCACACATATAATGATGCACCCCACATCCCCCACAGACAGTATGATGAACCCCACAGCCCACCACATACAGCATGATGAACCACACAGCCTACGCACACATAATAAACCCTACAGCCTCCCGCACATTGTGATTGATGGCCAGACAGAGCGCCCCACAATATATGAAGATCTCACAGCCCCCAAACAGCACATAAGTCTGATGTCACCTCATCCCTTCCCTCATCACCCCATTTTGAGAGCACTCACAGTTTCTCCCAAGTGCTGATTTGTAATTTCACGTAATCTTTCATTGTATGCACTGCTGCACGCATGTGGTCTCACTCTAAGGATGAAATAAAGGGTGGCAGCTGGCAAAATGGACCTGGGGCTGGAACAATCTGCTTGGGGTCAGAGGAAATGAAATTGCGGGCCATATTCACTACTCAAGCTGTTGGTTCCCCACCCATGCACTAAGCCATCAATGATATTTTGGGAATACCCCTTCAAATTGTGAATCATGGTTCATAACACTCATTCACCTCCAGGAAAATTGCATCCTATGCCAACAACTGCTATGTGATCTTCTCCCTCCATCATGAACCTCCAGTTCTAAAAAAATGAAAAAGTTAGAAGATTAGCATATTGGTCTTATAGTCTTATGATAGAAAGCAATTACTATTTCTACCATTTTGCTGAATGATTAATTTAAGTTTTATTTTTTTTTGTATATAAGTTGATAAATGATACCGCAGTGCATCGTTTCACATTTATTTCAAGAAATTCTTAGAAAAAAGTTCTGCTGTTATCTGACATTGTACACTTTTCTAGATCCCACTGTAAAAGGTATGTTTCTAAAATATTTTTTAGCAATTTAAATTGTCTGTGTGTTGAAAGTTATAGATATAAGAACACTCACATACTAAAGTGCATTTGTACCATACTTTAAGTTAATGTCCACTTTTAATTATATTAACATTTTAGGGCTTACTTTTTTTGCTAAGGTTTTTTTTGTCCTGATATAGGATATGTGCACACGTTGGGTAAAATTTCGGCATCATTTCTCCATCTCTTGGCAGGAAAATGGCAGCTGCAAAAACATGTGTTTTTGGTGCTTTTTTGCCTGCGTTTTTGATTGATTTAAGTGAAGTCAATAGTGAAAAATGCAGGGCAAAAATGCACAGAGAATTGACATGCTGCCGATTATTTTCTGCACCAATTCTACAAGCCAAGATGACTCAACGTGGGCATGATGCTTTAGATTTCTCATTCACTTTGCTGGCGTCAGGTTTTGTCACAAATCCAATCAGAAAAAATCGCAACAAATCTGCAACGTGTGCACATAGTCATAGAGTTTCAAATCCTGTTCATATCGATATAAAATATTTTTTACACATTAATTTTCTCTTAATTGCAAGTACATTGGTGCGAGTTTGGATTGTTGAAATCTCACTGGTTTACGGTACTTTTTAAAGATTAAAAAAAAATGTTTCAGCTGCCACTAGTGTGAGCTTATGAGCTTACTATATAGTGTGTCACCTCTGTTATCAAGATCAACTCTTTATTCAATGTACATCAGGGATTGTTATGGAAACACATTTTAAAAAGATGCCATATGAAACTAAAGCTGATTAATATTTTTTTGCGAAGTTTTGCCTGCCATATGTAAATTGCAAACTTATTTTCTAGAATAAAAATTATTAATCATTCTTGCATATGTATGTTTCAGTTATCTCCCACTTCCAGATTGCCTGCTTGCCAAAATTTATAACATTCTTGTTATATTGCTGGGAAAAGACAATTATAGAATTGCTGTTTTTTTTCATAGCTGCTGGCCAAAAAAAAGATATATATATATATATATATATGTATTGAGCAAGAAAAAAAATCATATATACTTCAAAATATTATCAATGAAAATCTCAAATGATCTCTCAAAGAACAAGTTCTCAAAGATAGAAAAGTTTCAAAGCCAAATTATATTTAAATGTAACTAGATTTTCTTGGGCAAAAGTATTAAAACATAAAAAAACTATAAATAAGCTATTACCACAATCATACTAATTTGTAGAATAAAGTTATAATTTAATTTATGCAGAGTGGATGCTGAAAAAACAAAACTAAAAAATTGCACAATTGCCTTTCCATGCCTCCCTCTCCCAAAAAAGATAAATAATAGTTTTTTCAACAAAAACTTACTACAAAATAATATCAATAAAAAATTGTAATGGCTACACAATAACAGAATAATTCAACAGCTATGATTCATGGAACACTTTAATTAAAAAAAAAAAAAAAAAAAAAACCTGTGTCCTCAGGCCAATCTAGTTGCCCCTGAAGGGGGTAAGCCTGTGAATGTAACCAGGAGTATTTGCCGTGACTGACAGAGAAGTAGAATCATGATCAAGGAATTGATGAAGAAACTGCACTAGAGAGGTGCCTGCCTTCACTATGCAGGATTAATCTGTATTTATATAGCATAAAAATATCTTTAGCATAAGAACATAGCTTTAGTTATTAAAAAAAACAGATTCAAAATGTCATTCAATTTGGTAATATTAAAATTATAAAGCAATAGAAGATAGATTAACTTACTTTCCAGTAAATAATGTCTTTGCTAGAACGAGACAAAAAGGTCGTGTTCAACAGCAGTTCACTTTTATTATTATGCGCACAGAAATTTCCAAATCAAATTATCCAATCACAACCGAAAATTAATTATATATTATCATGATACAATTTATGTAAAAGAGGCTTCAATAGCAAAAAAAATACCGGTACTCGTAATACTTACATGCCTTGGATATTGAGTGGTAGAAATCTAATGGGATGCCCTCATTTTGTACTTGCAATCCCCCAGCCCATCCTTATTTTTGATAACTTGGGTTTCCTTAGAAGAAGAATTGGCTATGATAAGCATGCCAAATTGCTTAGAGATAGCTTTATATGACTTAATCTAGAAATGGAAACTGACAAGTAGGGATGAGTCCAACTTTGTTTGCCTCGTCTATGAATTTGCACATTTTGTTTTGTTTAATGATTTTGACTTCCTTGTTGGATTATAACAGACTCCAGGACTTTCATTCCATTCTCTCACCACAGCCTAGTATTTCATAACCTTTTGACATGCTTCATTAATGCATTTTCATTTATACTAATCCTTCCTTTTACTTTGTGTACACAGTATTTTTATGTTTCTAGGATTCGTCACATACTGCATAGTTGCTTACCTTTTTTTGCAATCAGTCTTGATTGCTTAAAAAATAACTTTTATTTGTATCATAAATAAGAACAAATCTGTGTTCAATGCAAAAGAAGCACTTAGCAACATTACACACATGGCAGCATAATCCAACGCGTTTCGACTCTAATTCTTAATCATGGTGACCATGATTAAGACTTAGAGTCGAAACGCGTTGGATTATGCTGCCATGTGTGTTGTGTTGCTAAGTGCTTCTTTTGCATTGAACACAGGTTTGTTCTGATTTTTATGATACAAATAAAAGTTATTTTTTTAAGCAATCAAGACTTCCTGTGGATACTGCTGGATTTCACCTGCTCTTTGATTATCTTCTTCGTGGCTGCTTAGCCCAGTCCGTGCGGGACCAGGAACTTGGAACTATGGACAATTTGGGTGAGCTGATGAATTTTCACTTTTTTCCTTATTTATATTTTGCCCCGTTCCTCGCACAGCATAAGTGATTACTTTATATTTGAGTCGGTGGAATTACAGTGATACTAGATTTTTTCCAAACTCTTTTTATTAGTTTTAAACAGTTCATATCAAACCAATAACCTGTCATAAGATCCATGTCAAGTTGTCTTTTCCATTCAGTTCAGTATGACATTATTGTCAAAACAATAAACTTATCCAAACTCTAATCCCTCCCCTTAATCCCTCCCCTCCCACCTCTGCGTGCATCCATAAAATCTAGAGTTTATGGAATCGGGATATGTCCATCAATACATTTAAGGAGATACAATCTGGTGTCCTTCAACTGGGCTCTCAGTCTATCTTTAATAGCTGGTGATAACGCAGGAATGAGAAAAGACCAAGTCGTGAGAAACTTCCCTGTTAATCTCTGTCGATTAATGTTTCCAACCAATCCATTTTAAATAGGAACATTATTTTTGTCTGTATTAGTGATTGGGGTGGTATATTAGGGTTCAATCAATAGTGTAATATGCTCTTCCTAACTGCCGAAGCAAATATTACCAAAATTGCTTTTATATGTTTGGGCAGAGATTGCTGAGATTCCCCTAGCATATTGAAGATTGCCCATTGCGGTGTAAGTGGGAATTTAATATGAAAGGTATCCTGTAGTTCTACATGTATCCTATGCCACAGATCTTGTATTACATAGTAACATAGGCAAGGCCGAAAAAAGACATTTGTCCATCCAGGTCAGCCTATATTCCGTCAGAATAAATCCCCAGATCTACGACCTTCTAAAGAACCTAATAACTGTAAGATACAATATTGTTACGCTCCAGGAAGACATCCAGGCCTCTCTTGAACCCATCGACTGAGTTCTCCATCACCACCTCCTCAGGCTAGGAATTCCAGATTCTCACTGCCCTAACAGTAAAGAATCCTCTTCTGTGTTGCTGGATAATCCTTCTCTCCTCCAGACGCAGAGAATGCCCCCTTATGACCATCACCTTCCTTGGTATAAACAGATCCTTGGAGAGGTATTTGTATTGTCCCCTTATTTACTTATACATGGTTATTAGATTGCCCCTCAGTCGTCTTTTTTCTAGATTAAATATTCCTAATTTTGTTAATCTCTCTGGGTATTGTAGTTCCCCCATCCATTTTATTAATTTTGTTGCCCTCCTTTGTACTTGCTCTAGTTTCATTATATCTTTCCTGAGCACTGGTGCCCAAAACTGTACACAGTACTCCATGTGCGGTCTAACCAGGGATTTGTACAGAGGCAGTATAATGCTCTCATCATGCGTATCCAGACCTCTTTTAATGCACCCCATGATCCTGTTTGCCTTGGCTGCCGCTGCCTGGCACTGGCTGCTCCAGGTAAGCTTATAATTAACTTGGATCTCCAAGTCCTTCTCCATGTCAGATTTACCCAGTGGTTTCCCGTTCAGTGTGTAATGGTGATATTGATTCCTTCTTCCCATGTGTATAACCTTATATTTATCATTGTTAAACCGCATCTGCCACCTTTCGGCCCAAGTTTCGAACTTATCCAGATCCATCTGTAGCAGAATACTATCTTTTCTTGTATTGACTGCTTTACATAGTTTTGTATCATCTGCAAATATCGATATTTTACTGTTTAAACCTTCTACCAGATCATTAATAAATATGTTGAAGAGAATAGGTCTGAACACCGACCCCTGCGGTACCCCACTGGTCACAGCAACCCAGTTAGAGAATATACCATTTATAACCACCCTCTGCTTTCTATCACTAAGCCAGTTATTTACCCATTTGCACACATTTTCCCCCAGACCCAGCTTTCTCATTTTGTGAATCAACCTCTTGTGTGGCACGGTATCAAACGCTTTGGAAAAATCAAGATATACCACGTCCCCTTGTTCCAGTCTATAGCTTACCTCTTCATAAAAACTGATTAGATTGGTTTGACAGGAGCGATTCCTCATAAACCCATGCTGATATGAAGTTAAACAGTTATTCTCATTGAAATAATCCAGAATAACATCCCTCAGAAACCCTTCAAATATTTTACCAACAATAGAGGTAAGACTTACTGGCCTATAATTTCCAGGTTCACTTTTAGAGCCCTTTTTGAATATTGGTACCACATTTGCTATGCGCCAGTCCTGTGGAACAGACCCCGTCGCTATAGAGTCCCTAAATATAAGAAATAATGGTTTGTCTATTACATTACTTAGTTTTCTTAGCACTCGTTGGTGTATGCCATCTGGACCCAGAGATTTATCTATTTAATCTTATTTAGCCAGTTTCGCACCTCTTCTTGGGTTAGATTGGTGACCCTTAATATAGGGTTTTCTTTGTCTCTCGGCATTTCACCTAGCATTTTTTCCACCGTGAATACCATGGAGAAGAAGGCGTTTAATATATTTGCCTTTTCCTCGTCATGTACAATCATTCTTTCCTCACAATTTTTTAAGGGGCCTACACTTTCAACTCTTTTACTATTAATATAGTTGAAGAACAGTTTGGGATTAGTTTTACTTTCCTTAGTAATGTCATTCTCGTTTCATTTTTGGCAGCTTTAGTTTTTTAGATAAAGTATTTTTCTCCCTATAGTATTTTAGAGCTTCAATGGTGCCATCCTTCTTTAGTAGTTTAAATGCTTTCTTTTTACTGTTAATTGCCCCTCTTACTTCTTTGCTTAGCCTCATTGGGTTTTCCCTATTTCTTGTCCTTTTATTTCCACAAGGTATAAACTGCTTACAGTGCCTATTTAGGATATTCTTAAACATTTCCCATTTATTGTCTGTATTTTTATTTCTCAATCCATTTTGAATAGGAACATTGTTTTTGTCTGTGTTAGTGATTATGGTGGTATATTAGAGTTCAACCAATGGTGTAATATGCTCTTCCTAACTGCTGAAGCCCGTATTACCAAAATTACTTTTATTTGGGCAGAGATTGCTGAGATTCCCCTAGCATATTGAATATTGCCCATTGCGGTGTAAGTGGGAATGTAATATGAAAGGTAACCTGTAGTTCTACAGGTATCCTATGCCACAGATCTTATATTCTTGGACAACTCCACAAATGATGGAGGATGTCTGTGTTGTTTGTTGCACATTTTGAGCATGAATACAATGTCATTTTGGCCTGCATTGACGGAGTGATGTATGCCCTATGGAGAATCAATAAAGCCATGTCCATGTAACTACTATAGGGAATAAATTTCTTCTGTGACATCGTAGCATCCAAAAAGTCCCCAACCTCAAACCCTGGGATATCTCTCACCCATCTAGAAGACCAGGTGTCTCTCCCCTCCCAAGACCAATGCTGACGTAGTATGGAGAAAACTACAGAAACAAATGCGACCAGATAGTCCAAAGTATAATGAACAAATATAAATATTTATTTAAACAAATAGGGGCAAGTTTACAGGGTGAGACACACTAAAGTGCTTATGTGCAGTACAAAAAATCATGGGACACGGAAATGCTGCTCAATTATACAATCGGATTATATCAGAAAGTAGTACAAATGTACTTATCGAGAATTAACAGCATAGTATTCCCTCAGATTTAAAAAATCAAATAGCCTGGCGCCTTAAATATAAGTGGTATGAAACGCACCCTGTTGTGAATACCTTGGAGGCGACTTCTGAGCTGGGGCTCCCTCCGGTGGTTGCTGAGGGTAATGAACTAATTACTGAATGGCCTTCAGCTGGCTCTGAATGGTAGGATATAAGTGACCTGAGTTCCCAGCAGCCTTGCCGGTAATCAATTGTTCCTCCTGCTCTTGCTTGGAGCCCATCTTGTTTTCCTGCTCTCATTCAGATAAGTGTTTAGCTTTTTTTTTCCTCTGTTGGATTTTCTCTGCTGGTTTGCTGCTTGCAGTGGACTGCAGCCTGGTCCCCTTTTGGGGTCTTGTGCTGCAATTGTGCTCATTGTGTGTTTGCATTTTTGCTTTGTTCCTTTGTCACTTTTTATTTGCTGTGTGGCTGTGTGTTACACCAGAGATCTGATTTAGGTGGTAGAGATCGTGTGATCTCAGGTTTTCTGTTAATCAGAAGTGTTGGTATTTTTGTCAGGTTTTTTTTGGGTTGCAGTCAGAATTCTTTCCTATGCTTTTCTATCTAGAGAGATTGGGCCCCAGCGTTTGCTCATTCTATTTTCTGTCTGTGTCCGTGTTTTCTTCTTGTCTAACCGCCATTACATGTTCGGGGGCTTCCTATTTCTTTGGGGATTCTGCTCCGGGGCAGATAGCATTCAGCCTTCTGCCTCTAGGTGTAGCTATCCAATAGTTTCCAGCCTCTCTGGTGTATTGCTACTTTGGCTATTTTTTGCAGTTTCTCCTCAGCTACCGAAACATAACAGCACCCATAGACAATGTAATCTCATTGTATAATAATCATGCAAATCGCCGTGAAGGGAATAAGTAAAACATACCACTGAAGATGGAAGGGGCCACCCGGGAGGCCAAGATGACGGAGGGAAAGAGGCAGCACATCCGCGTCACCCCGACGCGCATTTCGGCAAAAGCCTTCGTCAGGGGGCTCTATTCAAATATGGCTAGAAGAGAAAATAGGAGAGCTCCATGGTGAAGTCATGGTGAGAAACAGGGATGAGGAGATGGAATTTGCTCACCTGGTGGAGTTGTGCCTTTCAGGCACAACTCTGATGAGAGTAGTAGTGAAGTAGTATGTCCTCATATGAACTGCTGTTCCACCCATTGAAGATGACAGAATGGATCATTAAAACAATTGTGAGACAAAAATGAGAAAAAAAAACAAAAACATTGTGGTGGGTGCTGTTATTATAAAGATATTGTTTCCAAATTGAACTATCAGTCAGATTGATTTTGAAACGCATTGCTGGCTTTCAATAGATGTTAAGTTTTTTACTACACCTTTCTAATTTTTTGCCTTGCATCTATTCAAATGGGGGAATCTTCTGATTGACTGGGGTCCCAGAAGTGAGACCCACCAGCAATCAGCACTTCTCCTGACGTTAGCTAATAAACTGTGATTGTGGAACAACCTCTTGAATTGGAATCTGTCAGCAGGTTCTTGCTATGTTATTGGAGGATAGCATACTGTAGAGTTTAAAACACTGATTTCGGGAATGTGTGACTTATTAGGCTGTTTGCTGTTGTTTACTAACACTGAAGGTTTTATCACCAGGAGGTTACCATTGCCCTGGCTAGCTGCCTCATGCCAAGTCGTCCGACCATGCCCCCTCCTTTGATAAGCATCTCACTGTTAATATACAATGTAGATAGAAAGCTGTGGTGTGGGTGGGGGCAGCTTTCTGAGCGTTATTTTATGCTACATCTAAGATCTCTGATTGTCTCTTTCCATACATTATGCTGCTGTCCGATGAGTTATCGAAAACCTGCTGACAGATTCCCTTTATGTTGCATCTTGGAAATTCTCTTGGATGAGGAGAAGATGGAGAAAAAAAATCTCTTTCTTCTCCATTCTGTGAGCGTGCGGATTATTGGACTGCACTCAGATGTCATCACAGTGCAGTCTAATGGTTTCCACAGACTCATTGACTTGCATGGCCAAATGCGATCTAAAAAAATCTGACGTTCACAGCCCCATAGCATAACATTAGTCTGATGTTTTGCCGAATCGCACTTGGACAGAAAATACTGTCATCTGCACCTGGCCTTATTGTGATTACTGTGGAATGCAAATTTCAGTGGTTATTATCAACCATTTAATTAAATGGAATTGGTAAGGGTGGCTTGGACCCTAGGAGGCAGCCATCATGTATCACATCACATCTATTTCACATCTGTTTTCTCTCAGAAAGTAAATGTGGCATCAACTGATCTTTATTGTACTATTGAAGGAATAGAAGAATCCACACTATCTATAAACAGAGAGTGAGAAAAAGGGGAAGAAGGTGGACCAAGGGAACTGTAGGTCTGTCAGCCTGACTTATATACCAGGAAAGCATAACTTTGAACAAATTATTAAACAACATGTATGTAAGTACCTGGATGAGAATTAAGTGAATAACCAGAGTCAGCATGGGTGTGTAACTAATAAGTCATATCAGAGTAACTTAATTTCCTTCTATGATCAAATCACTGACTGGGTGGATGAGGGAAATGCTGTAGATATATTATATCTTGACTTCAGCAAAGCATTTCACACAATCCTTTTTGGAAAAATTACCAACTATGAAATGGACAAGGCAACTGTTAGGTGGATTCATAACTGGCTTAGTGATCTGACCCAAAGAGTGGTCATAAATGGCTGTACATCCAGTGGGAAGAATGTTTTAAGTGGGGTAACACAGGGCTCTGTCCTGGGCCGTGTGTTATTCAACATTTAACATCTTTATCAATGATTTGGATGAAGGAATTGAGGGTACACTGATTAAATTTGCTGATGATACAAAGCTAGGAGGGATAGCTAATACTAGAGAAGAGAGAGAGAGGATTCAAAAAGATATAAATAAACTGGAGCAGTGGGCAGCAACTAACAGAATGGTTTTTAATGGAGAAATGCAAAGTCCTACATCTGGGCAAGAAAAATGAAAAAAGCATATTCAAAATGGGAGGAATAGGGCTAAGCAACTGCACATGTGAAAGAGACTTGGGTATACTAATAGATCACAGACTGAACATGAGTCAACAGTGTGATGCAGCAGCAAAAAAGGCAAATACAATTCTGGGATGTATTAACAGAAGCATACAGTCTAGATCATCTTAAGCAATTATCTCCCTCTACTACTCTTTGACAGACCTCATCTGGAATACTGTGCTCAGTTCTGGGCACCACATTTTAAAAAAGACATGAACAAACTGGAGCAAGTTCATAGAAGACTGATGAGAATGGTGACCGGTCTGCAATGTCCTATGAGAAACAGTTAGAGGATTTGGGAATGTTTAGCTTGCAAAAGAGAAGACTGAGAGAAGACTTAATAGCTGTCTACAAATATCTCAAGGGCTGTCACACTGTAGAGGAATCAGCTTTCTTTTCATTTGCATAAGGAAAGACTAGAAGTAATGGGATGTAACTGAATGGGAAGTGACACAGATTACATATCAGAAAAAACTTTTTGACAGTGAGGTGATCAATGAGTGGAACAGGCTGCCACGAGAGGTGGTGAGTTCTCCTTCAATGGAAGTTTTCAAACAGAGGCTTGGTAGACATCTGAGATGGTTTAGTGAATCCAGCATGCATTGAGCAGGGGTTGGACACAATGACCCAGGAGGTCACTTCCAACTCTAATATTCTATGAATCTAAAATGATTGACAGGCAGGGTCAAGTAGGGGGTGGATCAAACACTTGCCTTCCCATCCACAGAGTGTCATGGGTGCATCGCCACGAAGATCGTCGCGATTGCACATTCTGACTTCTCACAGCTGAGCTGCTGTTTCTTTGTGTTTGGTAATGAGAGAGTTAATTTTACCTAGCTCTTTGCTAAGACTAGGTCCAGCCTCGCCCGGCTGCTTTTGATTATGTTCTAATTAGTTTCCTTTATATTCCTGCCAGTCTGGGTGTTAGACGCCGGTGAAAGCATTCATGTAGTCTAGCAGACTGGAGCGGTTCTGAGAATACTTAAGCTAAGAGCTCCTTAGTTGTTTTTACTCTTATAGCTTATAGTTTATCTCTGAGACCTTAGGTGTTCCTACTGTGTGTGAGTGTTGTATGTAAGACTTTATTTACTTTATTTCTTGTCTTTCTTGTATGTCTTTCTGTTCATTAACCGTTACCTGTTCATTCCCTTTGGTGGTAATCAGGGTCCTTCTTAGGACTAGATTACAGTTGGCAGGGATTGATAGGAGACAGGGTTTACGCTGGTGGCCTGGACCTCTGTACCTTTAACAGTACCTCCAGGTAGAGGGATTAGTTAGGACCCCAGTTTAGGGTCAGCATAGACCCCGGTCACCCTCTAGCCGGAGACAGCGTATAACGGATTCAGTATTGACCCACTGGACATTCTGTCAGGTAATTCTATGTTATCATATATCTATGCGCATGTTATATAGTATGTTGCCCTTTTGATATAGATTACTGACATCACATATATATATCTGCTATACAGCGTGACATTTTCACCGGCCATACTAAAGATTCTCCCCAGCTGTCATGGATCCAGTAGCCCAGCTGGCCCGGCAGTTGCAGGGGTTGTCCATGGAGTTTGCAGACATTAAGTCCAAGGTTTTGTCCCCCCCGGAGCAAACCAGATCTGAACCTAAGGTTGCTCTCCCGGACAGGTTCACTGGTGGGCGGGACAAATTTTTTACCTTCCGGGAGGCATGTAAATTGTACTTTCGGCTGCGGCCTCGGTCATCTGGGAGTGAAGAGCAGAGGGTGGGAATTGTTATCTCGCTCTTACAAGGGGACCCTCAATCTTGGGCGTTCTCTATTCCTCCAGGCTCCCCAGATCTCCAGTCAGTGGATCGATTTTTTACTGCCCTGGGTCTGGTATATGATGATCCGGATCGAGTCTCCCTTGCTGAAACAAAGTTACGTAAAATACGGCAAGGAAATCGTCCAGCGGAGGAATATTCTTCTGAGTTCCGTAGATGGGCAACAGATACTCAGTGGAATGACCCAGCTCTTAGGAGCCAGTTTTGTCAAGGGTTGTCTGACAAATTAAAAGATGTGTTGGCTCAGTATGATTCTCCTCCATCACTGGAGGCTGCTGTGGCCCTCGCTATTCGCATTGATAGACGACTTCGGGGAAGACGCGAGGTAACTCCGCCTCCCGTGATGACTCACCTACTACTAAAGTCCCTTATACTGAGGTTCCCCTGGTCTGTTCTGAGGAGCCCATGCAGTTGGGAGGGACATCATTTTGTAGGAGGGAATCGGCGGTGCACCGCAAGACTAGAAGGTGTTTCTTTTGCGGGAGAGAGGGACATTTTGTTGGGGGGTGTCCATCCCGGGCCTCTTTGAGCAAAGGAGTTAACCTGGGAGTGTGTATTTCGTCCCCAAATCCCTCTCAGTTTCTCGTGCCTGCGGAGGTGGTGATTGGTACTAGAACTGAGAGGATTTCTGTTTTTCTTGATAGTGGGTCCGGGGCTAATCTGGTGGACGCTCGGTTTGCCCAGGTGCATGGTATGCAACTGAGTGTATTGGCCAAACCGGTCCCTATAGTCTCTGTTGATTCTAGACCTCTCGGTCAAGGTAGCTTGGTACAAGCTGTTCATAACATAGATCTTCGAGTAGGGGCAATACATAAAGAGCAATTGTCTTGTTATGTGTTGGAGGGTCTACCTACTCCTATTGTGTTGGGACTTCCTTGGTTGGCTAAACATAACCCAGTGATTGATTGGCAATCCAGAAAGATAAGCCAGTGGGGTGAATTTTGCAGGAATAACTGCATGAGCACGGTCATCGGTGCGGTTGTGCCTAGGACTTTGCCTCCTTTTCTGGAGGACTTTGGGGAGATGTTCTCAGAGGAGGGGTGTAAAGAGTTACCTCCTCATCGCGCATATGACTGCTCAATAAAGTTGCTTCCTGATGCCTTATCTCGTACTTTCCCAGGGGCCGGGAAGACGGATGATCCGGTTCCTATTCCTCAGGAGGGAGTTGTAGTGTCAGCTGTATGCTCTGAGCTTGAGGGGGAGGTATTGGGGGCTCAGGGGGACGCCCCTGTGGGACTTCCAGGGAGACTGATAGTTCCAGATCGCTTAAGACTGAAGGTTACGGGGAACCGTTACAAACGGATGGCTGATAGGAGGAGAGTTTCTGGTCTAGATCTGAAGGTGAACGATCTGGTTTGGTTGTCTACCAGGAATATAAAGCTTAAAGTTTCCTCCTGGAGGTTGGGTCCCAGATTCATCGGGCCGTACAGGATCAGTTCCATAATTAATCCTGTGGCATTTCGTCTGGACCTCCCTCCTACGTTTAAAATTCATAATGTGTTTCACAAGTCATTACTTAAAAAGTATGTGGCACCAGTCATACCGTCACCTCTACCTCCTCCTTCAGTGGTAGTCAATGATAACGTGGAATTTCATGGGTCGAAAATCATTGACTCACGTCTCAGTCGCCGATCCCCTCAGTACTTAGTTCATTGGAGGGGGTATGGTCCTGAGGAGAGGACGTGGGTCCCTGCGTCTGATGCTAACGCAGATCGATTGGTTCGGACCTTTCACACAACTTACCCGGACAGACCTGGTCATGAGGGTCCGGAGGCCCCTCGTAGAAGGGGGGGTACTGTCATGGGTGCATCGCCACGAAGATCGTCGCGATTGCACATTCTGACTTCTCACAGCTGAGCTGCTGTTTCTTTGTGTTTGGTAATGAGAGAGTTAATTTTACCTAGCTCTTTGCTAAGACTAGGTCCAGCCTCGCCCGGCTGCTTTTGATTATGTTCTAATTAGTTTCCTTTATATTCCTGCCAGTCTGGGTGTTAGACGCCGGTGAAAGCATTCATGTAGTCTAGCAGACTGGAGCGGTTCTGAGAATACTTAAGCTAAGAGCTCCTTAGTTGTTTTTACTCTTATAGCTTATAGTTTATCTCTGAGACCTTAGGTGTTCCTACTGTGTGTGAGTGTTGTATGTAAGACTTTATTTACTTTATTTCTTGTCTTTCTTGTATGTCTTTCTGTTCATTAACCGTTACCTGTTCATTCCCTTTGGTGGTAATCAGGGTCCTTCTTAGGACTAGATTACAGTTGGCAGGGATTGATAGGAGACAGGGTTTACGCTGGTGGCCTGGACCTCTGTACCTTTAACAGTACCTCCAGGTAGAGGGATTAGTTAGGACCCCAGTTTAGGGTCAGCATAGACCCCGGTCACCCTCTAGCCGGAGACAGCGTATAACGGATTCAGTATTGACCCACTGGACATTCTGTCAGGTAATTCTATGTTATCATATATCTATGCGCATGTTATATAGTATGTTGCCCTTTTGATATAGATTACTGACATCACATATATATATCTGCTATACAGCGTGACACAGAGAGGCCCACAGTTATGTGCACACCCACCTGTTTTCCCCATAATGAGTCTTCAGATGTAGTGATCCCGAGACTCAGTGCTGCATGCACTTTTACTGCGGCTGGTGCACAGAAAGAAGAAGGCAATTCCGCAGTGCTCTCCTGACATCTGCCACCGCAATGGAGCTACAAATGATACTGGACAGCAACATTGCATTATATAAACAAAAATTCTGTAGGCTTATCTGCTTACCTTTGTTTTTTGTTCTGCTGATTCTCAATGTTATTTGTGAAAAAATATAAAAAACGATGAGAAAGAAAAAGCACAAATATAAGGTAATAAAAAATCCAACAAAATAAATTGTACCTGCTGTCACTGACGTGGATCCAGAACAGGTCACTCCATTGGGAAACACCAGCCACAGTACCACTGCATCCTGTGACACACTGCAGGAGTCAGGTGACTTAAAGAGGTTGTGCCACGAACAAAAATATATTTTAATCTACAGATCTTGGAATAATAATAATTTCGTCAATTGGGTGTGTTTACATTAAATGTTAGTCTGCTGGTATATTCTTAACTATGTGCCTTTGTGGATTTGATTTAGTTTTTGGGGTTATTTTTTATTACTTTATCTTTGTGCTTTTTCGTTCTCATTTTTTTTTTTACATTTTTTACTTTTGTTATTAGGGTTGCTGCCTAGTGGGTTATGTGTGACTGATGTTGCAGTGCAGTATAAAATTCAGTAAATTTCTAGCTGAGAGCAAAGGGGACCCCACCAACCATGAGAGTCCCTCAATTGAATAGAATACTGGTTGAGCATAGACACTACATACAGATCTATAGGAATGATGGAAATACCAGAGCACCGTACTCTCCATGGTCTTTGCATGTTGTGGTAGGGCACATTAGGCATAACTGCAGCAAACTATTTGACTTTGACCCTGCAGATCATAATCATTGTCTTTATTTCAGACAAGCCAAAACAGAAATATCTATTAAAACAGACATTATCACCCGCCATTCACGTTTGTAAAAATAAAAAAAAACATGTTTTTTTGTGGGGGTTTTTTTTTTCCTTTTGCTGGGTTCATGTAGCCCATTACTGTGCTGGAAGAGCAGCTGCAGAGGTTGGCACTGGAAGTGACTGATAGTGATGAGCCACCCCCGTAGTGTTCGAGTTCGGTTTGGTTCGCCGAACAGCCGTGTGTTCGACGAACTGTTCGTCGAACACCGTTAAAACCAATGGCAGGCAAACCAAAACACATAGAAACACAAAGAAAACACATAGAAAACACTTCAAAGGTGTCCAAAAGCTGACATACTGCTCACAAGACACAACTAACACATGGAAAAGTGATAAGTACATATAGTCATGCGAAAAGAAAAGAGGTGGAGGAGTAAAAGGAGGGGGAGACACAGATATAGGCATGTCATGCCCTTCTAAAACCAAAAAAGTGCCAAGCCGACACGGCCAGTCCGTTCCTGCCCATGCGACCTGCGTGTCGCCGGGTTTGTGCCAGAGCTGCGGTGGACCCTGACGGCCAGCCCCCCTCTCCCAATACTGATGCCTGTCCGCTGGTGGGTCGAGCGACCCCCCTGCGGTGGAGGCAGGTCTAATCATTTTTATTTAAATTGTCTCTCTAATTTGAATGAGTACACTTTAAATCCTTTTACAAGGATCTATTGGAGGGCAAGTCTGACTCGCACCACAATTGTGGATACCAGGGCTATGGGGTACTCGGAGCCGAGCCCATTGATTTCCATGGGAGATGTCACTGGCAGCGGGACTCGGTCCGTGGCCCTGGCAGTCTTGCACTGGGGGATATTTACAGGGGATTATTAGGATAGGTAGTTCGTGACGCCACCTGTGGTATCTGATCAATTGGACCAGCGCTGCTATAAGGATCTTCACAGGGGATGTTATGGGGCAGCTGGGTGGTAAGTCTCCCACAGGTGAGACTGGTCCCTGGAAGTCTATGGTGATGATGCAGGGTGTAGTTAAGAATTCAGTCGCACACAATGCAGCTTCTTTTCATACCTTTACTGGTAGATGGTTCAAGCAGGTCCCGGGGAGCTGGTCGGGGTGGAGAATGCACATTCGGGATAACCGCTGAGCAGGTTAGAGGCCTCCTTTACTTCATATATATCTGAGTCCAAACTTGCATGAAGCGAAGTTAACTCTGCAATCTCCAGCTTTCTCAATAGCTGTAACGCCCGGCCGACATTGTGGTGGAGCCTTCTATGTCTCTGATTATCAGATGTTGAGAGAACTAAGTCCTTACTTTTGTCGTGCACTTGACTCAAAGTCCCCGCTCTCCCTGACTCCGGTTACGTATCAGCGCTTAGGGCTGCTTTCTGCGAACTGTAGTCCAGAAAGCCTCCGGTTATCTTGTTACTAAGCATGAAGCACTAGCAACGCTTCGGACCCCGGTGTCCGGTGAATTAGTGCAGGTAATCCAATACCCGAAGCACTTCTCTCTGTCTTCTCCACTGCGCCCTTCGCCCTGCTTCCCGCTCTTAACATAAGCACTTGTAGCTTTGATGTGAATAGTCAGCTTTCTCCAGAGCTCGCTGAACAGCTCTCAGTATCCTCCAAGTCCAGACTGGACTGAAACTGAACTGCACTGTCCTTAGACAGGAAACAGACTAGGATGACTCACTCCTGAGCCACCCGGAGGTTGACTGACTGACTAGAAAGACTGAACACTGAACTGGGGATGACTCACTCCTGAGTCTCCCAAGGCTTGAATGACTGACTGCTACGTGTCACTACCTCTTATACCCCTGGTGGGTGTGTCTGAAAGTGTGAGTGACGTGAATGGATATCAAGCGTTGCGGTTACCTTCCTGTGCATTCTCCTGGATTTTGTGTGCCTGACATAGCTGGGCCACACATCCCCCCTTGGTTAAACACAGCACTCCCGGGCTGTAAAAGAGAAAAAAGAAACATTTTTGTTTTGCATTAAACATCAACATTTTAACTCTTCCCATCCGGGAGGTACGAATTCTTGAACGTTACAATTTGTACATTAGAAAAATACAAAAGTATCAAAAGTATCAAAACATTCTCATTATACATGACAAATTCTTGTGGAGGACCCGCACCAAACCTCCCACGTGGGTCCTGGGTGGGCTGCAGGACTTCTGACTGCAGACCTCACTCTAGGCCACACCATACGGGTTTTCTTTCAGAGGTAGATAGTAATGGTTTTGTGTAAAACCAAGATGTAGCACCGAAGCGCAAACTATTTACATTAAAAGTTTTTGGGCTGGCACAGTCCACAGCCACGCAGTCCATGAGGGTTAAAACACATATCATGACATATCAATAATTCTTCATTTTCACTTTAACTTGCTTTACCCAACCGGGTATTCTACTTTAAATATGTAAGCTATGTAACATTTTCATACATATCAGTAAAAGACAATAAAGTGCAATTCTGCCAAACTTCTTCCAACTTTTTACATTTCCTGACGCAGTAAACCCCTGTCTGGGTCCTACTGATTTTCATTTTTTCTTGTAAACTTCAATAACGTCTTCCACTCCTGGGGCTGGAACGACGCAGTGTTCTTTTGAACGCATAACAAACAAGTCATGGCCTGCTATCAGCGTTTGAGTGGCCACAGTTCTCATTCTAACGGTGGACCCAACGGGTACTTCTTTTCTGTAGGACGCCGATTGCGTCGCTGCAGGGGCCACAGTAACTTGCGATGCAGGTTGCGATGCAGGTTGCGATGCAGGTTGCGAGGAGTACGCAGGGGGCGACTCCAGTGCACGGTCTGATGCTGTGGGAGCTTGGGACTGGGACGCTTCAGTATTGTGTACGGTACCGGGGACGGGGTCACGGATAACAGAAACGTTTAGGGCATACCAGCCCTTTAAACCCCAGTGTCGCGTGTAGCTCACTATGTCCCCATTTATCAGGTCCCTCCCAGGATGACCGATGGGCAAGTGGGACTCTACGTCCCGGCGGCTCACAAAGACCCCCAGATAGAGGCCCGGCTCGCGGATAAAGCCCCAGCCCTTGCGGAGTTGAAATTCGGTGACGCACCCCTGACGCCGCGGTTCCCGTCGGGTACCTTTATCTCGGCGGACGGTTTCTTTGTCAGCGAAGAACTTCTCATGCCATTCCTGTCGGTCTCGCTGTATCTTTCTCTCTTCCTCCTGCCGTTGTCTCACTTTCTCGCAGTGTTGCCAGGCATTTCCGGTTTGGAGGTCGTAAGTCACATCATCCAGACGCTCCATCTCGACCCAGTCGATTTCCGGCAATGATGGCTGGGACCCCTCCGGTGTTCCTACCGGGGAACCGTAATCTGCTGCGGCCTCCTGGCCTGGCTGGCACTCCGGAACGGGCAGGGCCTCCTCAGCCTCCTTCTCCTCCACCTCCGCATCGGTGGGATCAGGTACAGCACTTTTGGGGGCAGCCTCCGGTTTCTTTTCAGCCTTCTTTAGCAGAGACGTTGGAAAATCAGGTGACGGCGTTATGCTTGTGGGAGAGAGCACTGCGTCCCACAGCAGCCGCTGTGTCTGGGCACGCCAGCGTCTCTCTGTCTCCTGCATGTCTGCATGACGCTGGATTAATCTTCTGAGCACCGCATTCTCTTTCTGCAGCTCCAGCATAGCGGGGTCAGTGTCCCGATCTGGGGACAGCTCCGGCACAGGCAGTAAATCCTCCGGTGAGCAGGGTTTGTACGCCTCCGCTCCTCCGCACAGATTCTCCTGTCCTTCCGCCATCTCGTCCCAGGCCAGACTGTAGTTTCCATCAGGAACTGTCTGGTCTCTTCCGTGGAGGCGGGATTTGCGTCTCCTCCTCTTTGCATAGAAGATGAAGAGGAGGCGGATTTCCTTAGCAGTGGGGCAGGACCGCACATTATAGTAGCATTTTGAGAGGGCGGCCATATCTTTCGCGCCACAGGGGGGGTACACGCCCACGAATGCACGCCCACCTTCTTCACCAGCGCCTCAGGGTGCCAATATGGCGGTAAAATGGCGGTATTTGGCGCCAAATGCAACAAACAGTCTTTTTCACCAAACAGTTCAATATAGGCAACACAGGACTCACAATTGCAAGCTTCGCATCCTGTTCGTGACGCCAGAAAATTGACTCGCACCACAATTGTGGATACCAGGGCTATGGGGTACTCGGAGCCGAGCCCATTGATTTCCATGGGAGATGTCACTGGCAGCGGGACTCGGTCCGTGGCCCTGGCGGTCTTGCAATGGGGGATATTTACAGGGGATTATTAGGATAGGTAGTTCGTGACGCCACCTGTGGTATCTGATCAATTGGACCAGCGCTGCTATAAGGATCTTCACAGGGGATGTTATGGGGCAGCTGGGTGGTAAGTCTCCCACAGGTGAGACTGGTCCCTGGAAGTCTATGGTGATGATGCAGGGTGTAGTTAAGAATTCAGTCGCACACAATGCAGCTTCTTTTCATACCTTTACTGGTAGATGGTTCAAGCAGGTCCCGGGGAGCTGGTCGGGGTGGAGAATGCACATTCGGGATAACCGCTGAGCAGGTTAGAGGCCTCCTTTACTTCATATATATCTGAGTCCAAACTTGCATGAAGCGAAGTTAACTCTGCAATCTCCAGCTTTCTCAATAGCTGTAACGCCCGGCCGACATTGTGGTGGAGCCTTCTATGTCTCTGATTATCAGATGTTGAGAGAACTAAGTCCTTACTTTTGTCGTGCACTTGACTCAAAGTCCCCGCTCTCCCTGACTCCGGTTACGTATCAGCGCTTAGGGCTGCTCTCTGCGACCTGTAGTCCAGAAAGCCTCCGGTTATCTTGTTACTAAGCATGAAGCACTAGCAACGCTTCGGACCCCGGTGTCCGGTGAATTAGTGCAGGTAATCCAATACCCGAAGCACTTCTCTCTGTCTTCTCCACTGCGCCCTTCGCCCTGCTTCCCGCTCTTAACATAAGCACTTGTAGCTTTGATGTGAATAGTCAGCTTTCTCCAGAGCTTGCTGAACAGCTCTCAGTATCCTCCAAGTCCAGACTGGACTGAAACTGAACTGCACTGTCCTTAGACAGGAAACAGACTAGGATGACTCACTCCTGAGCCACCCGGAGGTTGACTGACTGACTAGAAAGACTGAACACTGAACTGGGGATGACTCACTCCTGAGTCTCCCAAGGCTTGAATGACTGACTGCTACGTGTCACTACCTCTTATACCCCTGGTGGGTGTGTCTGAAAGTGTGAGTGACGTGAATGGATATCAAGCGTTGCGGTTACCTTCCTGTGCATTCTCCTGGATTTTGTGTGCCTGACATAGCTGGGCCACACAAGTCTCATGCCAGCAGCCGCGGTAATGCCAGGTCCAGTAGCGTCCAGTAAAGCTGCTGAAGTTAAAAAGCTTTTATAAGGATTGAGCTTGGCAGTCCACCACATGGCGTCCTACCGCCACTCACAGCCCCTGTGCCTTGGGGTGCCTCCCCGATGCTCTTCACTGATTCTCCCGGGGGCCCGAAGCATTTCCTTTGAAAAAATTAAGTGTCCAAAGTACAGGTGGTGTAGCTTGCTTAACAGCTGTGTTAATCGCTGACTAGCAGACACTGCTACTAGGCAAAAAATTATTGTAGTTTTTTTAGGAAAAACCGAACTCTTCAAAATCTAGTTGCCCCCAGCAACACAACTGTCAAGTCCTTATCTTCATCTGCAACCTGGATAAATTCTAATCCGGGTTGTTTTGCATGTAGGACCTCTAAGTGTTTATGATGCGTCTCTATTATGAATGGGGTGCAAGAATTTCAATCTCATACCACAGGCACCATTTTTAAAATCAACTGTCATGTCAATTGCCAATCGTGCTACATTATTTATTTAATTGAGTGCGGTTGTGGGTTGCAGTACATCGGTCGGACGATACAGACGATGCATGCAAGGCGCAACAAGCACCGTCAAAATATCCGAAATGGGTTCATGCTACACAGTCTCTCAAAACATTTCTCCCTATTGCACCAAAAGAATTTGAATTTGTTAAAACTCACTGTTATTGACCAGATACCACATGATATGCCTGATCGGTATAATCTAATAAGAAGGGAGAGTTTCTGGATTTTTAAACTTGGTACACTGGACCCTGAGGGGTTAAACCCCACTATTGAAAAAGTCACATAATATATGCATTTATTTATTTCTTTTCATTTATTTTTCCTTGTGTACATTGTTTTCATGTCGTTTTTAGGTTGGTTTTATTCAATTTATCTGTGTTTTTTTTTCTTTTTTGCAGTCATATTTGCATTTTTAATCATGTGGGTGTTCTGATTAATTGCCTTTTAATTTTCATTTGCTGCTCCACCTTTATATAGCTTTCCTACTCCATTCTATGTATAACTGCCACCTGAGGAAGACGGAGCTATTCCGTTGAAACGCGTTGTGAATATCAATAAATTAAGACTTTTTAATATCAGCTGAATTGCGTCCCTTGCGCTCTTTATGACCGGATTGCGTTATCATCACTTATATCTGATCCTCTCTTGAGGTACCCGGCTGGAGCTGCAGCGTACAACCTTAATCTCATCTGCTTTTATCGCCAACCTGGTGCTCCTTTGAAACCGTCTATCTGAATTTGGTTGCAAAATTATTGTCTGGGTTAGATGCAGTTAAAATTTGTAATTAGATCTACAGCCGGTGGCTACTCCGCTGACTAGCAGACACTGCTACTAGGCCAAAATTATTGTCTGGCTTAGATGCAGTTAAAAATTTGTAATTATATCTACAGCCGGTGGCTACTCCGCTGACTAGCAGACACTCAAGCTTTGGAGCAGACCTCTGATTCCAGGCTATAGTATGAGTAAACAGCTCTAGTGTTATGAATGTGTTAGAGATGGTTTCTGAGCACAGGCTCCCTCTGGTGGTTACAGACAGTACTGAACCTTTGCTGAGTCTTGCCTGCATCTTCTGTTATCAGATAAGATATTTTCTGCTTTTATTTTTGTGCTTGCTTTTTGCATTTTTCCCTGCACTATCCTTTTCTATTTAGATAGTTTGGGCCCCAGCGTTTGCTCATGCTATTTTCTTTCTGTGTCAGTATTTCTCTTGTCTAACCGCCATTTACATGTTTGGGGGCTTTCTATGTTCTTTGGCGATCTGCTCCGGAGCAGATAGCTTTCCTCTTTCTATCTTTAGGTGTAGTTAGTTTCTCAGGCTGTGACGAGGCGTCTAGGACCAACGTAGGAACGCTCCACGGCTGCCTCTAGTTGTGGTGGTTAGTCAGGGTACTGCAATCTCATAGATTCCAACTGCTCTGGTGTATTGCCTTTTTGCCTGCTCTCCTCAGCTACCGAAACATAACAGGTCCCCTCCTGGGGCTTGTGCTCCTCTCAGTTTATTTGAAGCCACTGTTATTTGTTCATTTGCTTTTTCCTGTTTTTTCAGTGGCTGCGGCTTAGTTTTGTTACACCAGAGATCTGATTTAGGTGGTGGAAATCGTGTGATCTCAGGTGTTTTTGCAATCAGAAGAGTTGGTATTTTTTAGGGTTTTTTTTGGATTGCAGTAAGAATCCTTTCCTGTACTTTTCTGTCTAGACAGATTGGGCCCCAGCGTTTGCTCATTCTATTTTCTGTCTGTGTCTGTGCTTCTTCTTGTCTAACCGCCATTACATGTTTGGGGGCTTCCTATTTCTTTGGGGATCTGCTCCGGGGCAGATGGCTTTCATCTTTCTGCCTTTAGGTTTAGTTATCACTCAGGCTGTGACGAGGCGTCTAGGATCAACGTAGGAACGCTCCACGGCTACCTTTAGTTGTGTGGTTAGTTCAGGGTACTGCACTCCAATAGGTTCCAGCCTCTCTGGTGTATTGCCGTTTTTGCTTATTCTCCTCAGCTACCAAAACACAACACTCTAGTCTTCACACTCAGCCATCTGTGTTACCCCATGCCATAGTGTATGTAGTTTCTTACGGTTAAAAGGAGGGTGGGGAAAGACCCAACCCACCTGTAATTGACGATGCCAACGTCACGTAAAACACAGCAAGGGGACTCCAAAAAGAGTCTCCATTTTTTCCAAAAATTTGGGGCACAGACACCACTTAAGTAGCATCAATTGCCCCAGAGTTGCTTAAAACGGTTGGTGAGGTGATTTTACCAAATCCTCAAGCTTTTACTCTCCCCAGGATGACACAGGGGTAGAAAAGTCCTTGCGGATCCATGATTTGTTCATCTTTATGAACGTGAGTCTGTCTACATTCTCCGTGGACAGCCGCGTGCGCTTATCTGTCAGACTCAGCACACCACCAGCAGCGCTGAACACACGTTCAGAGAGAACAAAAATTATTATTAATTTGAAAGCTGGTGGAGCTTAGTGTAGATGGCCTAATACAATGAGTAACACACACTGCTACAGGCCCAAAATTCTACAGGCAAGATGCAGCTAAAAATAATTATTAATTTCAAAGCTGGTGGAGCTTAGTATAGATGGCGTATTAGAATGAGTACCACACACTGCTACAGGCCCAAAATTATTCTACAGGCAAGATGCAGCTAAAAATTAGTATTAATTTGAAAGCTGGTGGAGCTTACTATAGATGGCCTATTAGAATGAGTACCACCCACTGCTACAAGCCCAAAATTATTCTACAGGCAAGATGCAGCTAAAATTTATTATTAATTTGAAAGCTGGTGGAGCTTAGTATAGATGGCCTATTAGAATGAGTACCACACACTGCTACAGGCCCAAAATTATTCTACAGGCAAGATGCAGCTAAAAATAATTATTAATTTGAAAGCAGGTGGAGCTTAGTATAGATGGCCTATTAGAATGAGTACACACACTGCTACAGGCCCAAAATTATTTTCCGGCCTAGATGCAGCTACAAATTATTATCAATTTTAAAGCTTAAAATGTTTAGTGAGGTGATTTTACAAAATCCTCAAGCTTTTACTCTCCCCAGGATGACACAGGGGTAGAAAAGTCCTTGCCGATCCATGATTTGTTCATCTTTATGAACGTGAGTCTGTCTACATTCTCAGTGGACAGCCGTGTGCACTTATCTGTCAGCACACCACCAGCAGCGCTGAACACACGTTCAGAGAGAACGCTGGCTGCGGGGCATGACAAGATCTCCAAGGCATGAGTGGCGAGCTCCGGCCATTACAGATTGGAAGCCCAAAAAGAGCAAGGGTCCAGTGACACAGTCATGACTTCCATGTTCAGTTGGAGATACTCCTGTACCATCGTCTCTAGGCGTTGACTATGTGTCTGACTTCTTGTCTCCTGTGGCCTTGCAAAAAATGGGCTAAAAAACTGGTGAAAAGATTCCGCAAAATTGCTGTGAACACCAGCAGATACTGTGTTTCTGTTACGATTTGAGTGCTGAACACTCGGCAGTCTCACGGTTGGCAAGTGAGAACTGTGAGATTCACTACGTGCACCACTGGTGTTTTGTGGAAAAGCACATGTAAGATTCTGCAACAGTCTCTGCTGATACTCCTGCATGCGTGAATCCCTTTCTATGGCTGGAATTATTTTGGCAAATTTACTTTTGTACCGGGGATCTAACAGTGTGGCTACCCAGTAGTCAGGATTATTTCGAATTCTGACAATTCGAGGGTCATGTTGCAGGAGGTGCAGCAAGAAGGCACTCATGTGTCTTTCGCATCCAGGAGCCCCAAGTCCCTGTTGTGTTGGTGGCGAGGTACGACTCATGCTTCCTTCCTCTGCCCTCTCCCCCCAACCTCGCACAACAGAAATGTGATCAAGGTCTCCCTCATCTGATGAGTCTTCCATGCCCATCGCCAGTTCGTCATCCACTTCTTCCTGGGCTTCTGCACCTTCCTCACTAGTTTGACTGCTACCATGCGCCCTGGTTAATCCCTCTCCCCCACTCTCCCATGCCAGCCGCCTTGGTGCTGCCGACCGTCTGGACCTTGCAGATGTTAGCCCTTCCGCATACAACTCCTCCTCTACTTCCTCCACCTCTTGTTCCACCACCTGACTCCAAATTCTGTTTAACATCTGCTCCAGCATGTAAATCACCAGAATAGTCATGCTGATAATGGCATCGTCAGCACTAAACATCTTCGTGGCCATTTCAAAACTGTGCAGAAGGGTGCATAGGTCCCTGATCTGAGACCACTCCTCCAGCGTGATTTGCCCCACCTCTGGATCTCGTTGGCCCAGGCTATAATTCAGAACGTATTGCACCAGAGCTTGTCGGTGCTGCCACAGTCGCTGCAACATGTGCAGAGTTGAATTCCACCATGTTGGCACATCGCATTTTAGCCGGTGAAGTGGCAGGCCCAACGACTTCTGTAGAGATGTAAGTCGCTGAGCTGCGGGATGTGAACCGCGGAAGTGAGCACACAGCGACCGTGCCCTCTGCAGAAGGCCATGTAGTCCGGGATAGTGGGCTAAAAATTGCTGGACAACCAGGTTCAACACGTGAGCCATACAAGGCACGTGTGTGACATTGCCCCGGCGAAGGGCCGCACCCAGGTTTGCGGCATTGTCGCACACGGCCTTCTCTGGTTGCAGGTCCAGTGGAGTTTTTGTGTTGTTGAAGTTGAGGTGGAGAGCCGACTTAAAGGAGCACTTGATATCTGTTGAAGCACCTTATTTTTTTGTGCCTCATCTGGAATTTGTAGCGATGGGCGTGCCCGTAAGAAAGGAATCGTACCACATTGTCCACTAAAAGAAGTAGACATCTTAGTTTGGCTGGAAGATGGTCTTCTGCAGATGTTACTGTTGCTTTAACACCTACCCCACGGACACAACATTTTTTTCCCTTCACAACACGCCTATTCCCCTTTCCACCAGCAGCAGGCCTTTTCCCACTCATTTTGGTGGTTACCTAATTGACAACTGTGGAGTTGTTTGCACAAAAAACGATGGCTGCAAAAAATTCTTAGTATTTGAACGCGGGTGGAGCTTTGTATAGATTGCCTAATACAATGAGTACCACAGACTGCTACTATGCCCACAATTATATTACAGGCAAGATGCAGCCAAAAATTATGAGTATTTCAACGCTGGTGGAGCTTTGTATAGATGGCCTAATAGAATGAGTACCACAGACTGCTACTATGCCCAAAATTATTGTCCAGGCAACATGCAGATAGAAATTCTTTTTTTTTAGAAGGCTGGTGGAGCTTTGTATAGATGTCCTAATACAATGAGTACCACAGACTGCTACTATGCCCACAATTATTCTACAGGCAACATGCAGCAAAAAATTATGAGTTTTTCAATGCTGCTGGAGCTTTGTATAGATGGCCTAATAGAATGAGTACCACAGACTGCTACTATGCCCAAAATTATTGTCCAGGCAAGATGCAGATAGAAATTCTTTTTTTTTTGAAAGGTTGGTGGAGCTTTGTATAGATGTCCTAATACAATGAGTACCACAGACTGCTACTATGCCCACAATTATTCTACAGGCAACATGCAGCAAAAAATTATGAGTTTTTCAATGCTGCTGGAGCTTTGTATAGATGGCCTAATAGAATGAGTACCACAGACTGCTACTATGCACAAAATTATTGTCCAGGCAAGATGCAGATAGAATTTTTTTTTTTTTATAAGGCTGGTGGAGCTTTGTATAGATGGCCTAATACAATGAGTACCACAGACTGCTACTATGCCCACAATTATTCTACAGGCAAGAGGCAGCAAAAAATTATGAGTATATCAATGCTGCTGGAGCTTTGTATAGATGGCCTAATACAATGAGTACCACAGACTGGTACTATGCCCAAAATTATTGTCCAGGCAACATGCAGATAGAATTTTTTTTTTTTTTTAAGGCTGGTGGAGCTTTGTATAGATGGCCTAAGACAATGAGTACCACATACTGCTACTATGCCCAAAATTATTGTCCAGGCAACATGCAGATAGAAATTCTTATTTTTTTTTTAATGCTGGTGGAGCTTTGTATAGATGGCCTAATAGAATGAGTAGCACACACTGCTACTATGCCCAAAATTATTGTCCAGGCAACATGCAGATAAAATTTTTTGTTTTTTTTAAAGGCTGGTGGAGCTTTGTATAGATGGCCTAATACAATGAATACCACAGACTGCTACTATGCCCAAAATTATTGTCCAGGCAACATGCAGATAGAATTTTTTTTTTTAAGGCTGGTGGAGCTTTGTATAGATGCCCTAATAATAGAATGGGTAGCACACACTGCTACTATGCACACAATTATTGAACAGCATAGATGCAGCGAATAATTAGGAGTGATTTGAATGCTGGTGTAGCTGACAAAAAGTGATAGCAACTGCTGTAACCTAACCCTGAAAAGGGCTGCAATTACAAATAGTCACTGTCCCAAGTTGACCTATCTGTCTATTTAAGACTGAGCACAGACCTGCCTGCTAAAACTGCTAGGAACTGATGTAACATAGCCATCAAAAGGGCTGCAATTACGAACTAGTCCCTACTCCCTAAACCTTCCTCTCTATTTCTCAGCAATTTCGCTTGCAAGTCGCAGTTGCACAATGCACACACAATATAGCGCTAACAGCAGCAGTGCCGTCTAACACTGAGCTGCAGCATGAGAAAATGGTGGCGAGGGGGGAAATGGCTGGGTCTTATATGGCAAGGACATGTGACATACACAGCCAATGACACATGCCCTTGCTTGTGTGAAAAAAAGCACCTCGCTCCGTGTGTGCATTGCTGATAGGCTGACAGACTGCACCGCCCACTGGAAATGCGGGAAAGAGAAAAAAAAATGGAGATCTTCATTATCTCTGCAGAGATCCATGCCATGCCCCTCCCCCTCCCGCCACGCTGGACACTCAAAATGTGTATTAACAGTGATTCTCAGCAGTACTGTGAAAAAATCCAGTGACGATTTAGGTGCACGAACAGTTATCGAACATAACCTCGAACAGCCGGATTTTTTCCAAATCGTTCGGGTTCGTCGAACGACTCGAACACCGCCCAAAACAGCTCGAATTTGAGATTGGCGAACAGTTCTAGTCGAACACCGCTCATCTCTAGTGACTGACCTTCGTTCTGAAGTTCAGCAGCTGCAGGCTCCTGTTGTGGGGGACGTTGCAGGTAGGTGGGTCCAGCTTGAACCCAAAACTGCCCTCCTGGACACGTTGGCTGGGGGTAGGGACAAGTTTTTTTTATGTTTAAAGAGGCATGCAAATTGTACTTTAAAATTCGTCCTTACTCTTCTGGAGATGAGGAGCAACGAGTAGGAATTGTTATTTTACTGTTGCAGGGGGAACCTCAGTCCTGGGCTTTTTGTCTACCACAGGATTCTATGTGTCTGCAGTCTGTGGAGGAGTTTTCAGGGCCCTAGACCTTATCTATGATGATCCTGACTGTATTTCCTTGCAGAATCCAGGCTGCAATGCATTCAAAACTATCCAGCTGGTCCAGCTAGCACAGTCCTGTCACTATACCATTATTAAACCAGTCAGTGGCCACACTGGTGATGATTTTGTCATTGATGTGGCCACAGATTAGCTGCCCCAGTCACGTGACGTTGAAGCCATTAGGCCGGTGTCACACTTGCGAGTGATGCAAGAAACTCGCGTGAGTCTCTCGCATCAACACGGCACTGCCGCCTGCTGCATGTATTTCTATTTCTGCATGTATTTCTTCTACGAGTCAACCTGTGATGACCCACAGGAGGGTGAAATGGCCTTCGTCCTCACACTCCACTCCCCTTTGTCCTGCTGAACATGTTTTAAGCCTTAGGCCGGGATCACACATGCGAGGAAATCGCCCAACACTCGCATGTGAAATCCCAGCTCTGGCGCCGGCACTCGGGAGTGGAGTGCGCGGCTGCATGTAATTTCTATGCAGCCGCTCGCTCCACTCCCGAGTGCCGGCGCCAGAGCTGGGATTTCACATGCAAGTGTCGGGCGATTTCCTCGCATGTGTGATCCCGGCCTTAAGGTACTGTCACACTAAACAAGATCGCTAATGCATCACCGATTTTATGATGCAGCCGCGATCTCGTTACCGACGCAGCTGTGTGTGACATGTAGTGGCGATGTGGCCCCTGCTGCGATGTCGCTGATCGCTCATGAACGTTCTGAGCCGTTTTTTGGTCGTTGGTGTCCTGCTGGTGAGCCTGAATCGCTGAGTGTGACACCCTTTATGAACGACTTCACCAGCGTCGCAGGTGGGACTAGGTTTTCCCAACGACCGCAGAGGTCGTTATACAGATCGCTGATGAGTTGTGTTTGGAATCTAACTAGCGATCGCACTAGCGATCTCGCCAGGTCGTGACGTTGTCGTGATCGCTGGTGCGATCGCTAATTACAGTGCCTTTTACAATAAACATTGGATTTTAACCTGTTGAGTGCCAACCCTTTTCTTATCTTTTTTCCTGACTTCAATACAAAGTCCCCTGCTGTGCAAGCGCTAGTAAATGAAGTGATACTGACTCCTCTGCAGGAGAGCTATCACTGATACTGACACCTCAACTGGCTGATGCCAAGGACTGTCTGACTTCATTTACTAGCACAGCAGGGGACTTCATATTGTAGTCAGACACCTTGGAAACAATCAAGAGAGTTGTCACCTCCCCTTGTCTGCCTGACTTTAGCAGAAAATATATTAAAGGTACTGCCACACTAAACAATCCCGCTAGCGATCACGATAACGACGCATACTAATGCGATCGCTAGCGGGATTGTTTCTATATCGCTAAGTGCGGCCACATTTAGCGATATAGTTAACGACGCTATCGCCGTTAGCGATCTTCTTAACGACTTTAGCGGTACAAAAGTACCGCTAAATCGCTAAGAAAAGGTGCCACACTAGCGATATATACTTACCCAGCGGGAGCGCCGACGAGAAAATAGGGTCCGGAACGATTCCAGCGATGAGCGAGATCACAGCAGGAAGCTCGTCGCTGGCAGATGCCGCACTGAACAACATCGCTAACGGGATCGCTAAATAGTGACGTTTTTTAGCGATCCCGTTAGCGATATTGTTCAGTGTGGCATACCCTTTAGGCTAAGTTCACACGTTGCGGAATTGCCGCGGAAATTTCCGCGGCAATCCCGCACTTCTCCCGCAGGAAATACGCACGTTTTTTTTATGCTGATTCCCGCCAGAATAATAGCGTTTTGCAAGCGTAATTAGCTTGCAGAATGCTAGCGTTTTCCTAGCGATCTGTAGCATCGCTTGGAAAACTGATTGACAGGTTGGTCACACGAGTCAAACATAATGTTTGACACGTGTGACCAACTTTTTACTATTGATGCCGCATCAATAGTAAAAAGATCTAATGTAAAAATAATAAAAAAAATAATAAATAATGATATTCTCACCTTCCGGCGGCCCCCGCAGCCTTCCCGCCTTCAGCGACGCTCCCGGCAACTCGCGGTCCCAGGAGTGCTTTGCGACAAATCACACCGATGACGTAGCATCTCGCGAGACCGCTACGCCATCTTGGTGATTCTCGCAAAGGACTCTTGGGACCGGAAGTTGCCGGGAGCGTCGCTGAAGGCGGGAAGGCTGCGGGGGCCGCGGGAAGGCTGCGGGGCCGCCGGAAGGTGAGAATATCATTATTTTTTATTTTAATTATTGTTTTACCAGGGATATGGTACCCAGGGCCTGGAGGAGAGTCTCCTCTGCTCCAGACCCTGGGTACCATCCGCACATGAACCGCTTACATTGCGCATAGTGGGCATAGCCACATGCGGAAAGTAAGCGGTTAAATGCATTCCTATGGCGGCGGAATCACCGCGGTTACGCTAAATTAATGAACATGTTGCTTTTTTTTCCGCTAAGCGTTTTTTTTCGCGGAAAAAAACGCAACATGTGTACAAAACATGCGGAATCAATTAAAACGTATAGAATGCTTAATGCTTGCGTTTTGTTCGCGGTTTAACCGCGGAAAATAGCGGAAAAACCGCGAAAAAAACGCAATTATTCCTGATCGTGTGCACTTAGCCTTAGACTTGAGAGTCCTCAGTGGTTGATACCTTTTAATGGCTAACTGAAAAGATGGTAACTTTAGCAGTGTACTGATCAGCTGAGGCACCCCAGTGCACTGTCTCCTTTCCCTGCCATCTTAAGGCACTGTCACACTTAGCGATCCTACCAGCGATCACGACAACGACACGACCTGGCGAGATCATTGGTGCGATCGCTATGTGGTCGCTAGTTAGCTTCCAAACACAAAGGTCTCATCAGAGATCAGCGATCTGTATAACGACCTCTGCGGTCGTTGGGAAAACCTAGTCCCGCCTGCGCCGCTGGTAAAGTTGTTCATAAAGGGTGTCACACTCAGCGATTCAGGCTCACTAGCGAGACACCAACGATCAAAAAACGGCTCAGAACGTTCATAAGCGATCAGCGACATCTCAGCAGGGGCCACATCGCTGCTACATGTCACACACAGCTGCGTCGCTAACGAGATCGCTGCTGCGTCATAAAATCGCTGACGCATTAGCGATCTCGTTAGCGATCTCGCTTAGTGTGACAGTACCTTTACTGCTAGTAAATGAAGGTGGATTGACACCTCAGCAGCAGTCTGGAGAGGTGTCAGTATTGCTAAGCTACAGAAGTGTCAGTCCAATTTCATTTTCTAGTGCCATCATGGCAGGGAAACGAGACAGTGCACTAATTAGTGCATCCATATGTTTGAGCTTGTGGGGGAGGGGCCCACCAGAGGTTCACCGGTTTCCTAGTGGGCCAGTCACAGCCTGCAAACATATACTGTCCCTTTCAGAATCAACATTTTCTATGGGACACCATACTACAACCTACTCCCATAAATCTTGGCCATAGATTGCAAACAATATTTGTTATTTTGTATACTCAAAAAAGTAATTTTCCTAACAAATTCATTCAAAACCATGTTGCAAAAATAAGTGCATCCCAATGAAAGTCGTAGGAGCAAACAAGAATTCAACCACAGGTAAGTCTAATTATTCTTCATTAATCATGTGTCCAGTAGGAATGAGAGAACTTGCTCGGTGACACTTGGTTATCACTCGAGTATCATGGTGTTTGGATGTGCTCATTATTCTGAGCAATGGGCAGTGCTTAATGTAAAACTCGAATCCTCGCCCCTCATCTTTTACTCATTGAAGTGAAAAAAAAGTGTGACACCATTGTTCTCAGCAGCGACCTGGGAGTCAGAGATGCTTCCAGGGGTCTTCCCCATGCTGTTCTCCTTCCATTCAGCGCTTTTCCCATCCATTTGAACATTTTCACTGTCCCACAGACATCTTTGTAGGGTGTGCTGGAACAAAGTTCGACTTTCCCATTGACTTCCATTATACTCTGTATTCCAATCCAGCATGCGCATATTAGGAATTGATCGGTTCTAGCAACGAGCACGCGAGCATTTAACTGCTCTCTCATCTCTAGTGTCCAGTAGATACATTATAGTAGGGACTCAGATACACCCTGTATTAGCCATCAAAGAGGGTCTCATACACATTCTGTTCAAATTGTCATGTATTGGTATTGCTATCCTAGACTCATAAAGGCTATGCACTTTTGAGGGTTATATACCAAGGAAATATACTCGAAACCACGGAATAGCTTATGGTTAAGCAATATAATACCAATAAGGGTATGTGCACACGTTGAGTACAATTTCTGCACCATTTCTGCATCTCTGGCTGGAAAAACGCAGCTGATCTCTTATAGCTTTTACCTTTCTCATAAAAAATATTTTCTTTCTCGGGTCTTGTGACATTTATCTTCCATGCAGGGCCATTTCTGGCAGCATGAAATGAGAAGGGGTTTTCCTTATTAAAAGGGTGATGTCATTTGCTGGTCTCTGCATGCCGGGTTTCTGTCTTACAACGTGCATTGACAGTGCGCTCTGTTGCCGGCTCATTACTACTGATATGAGCCAGCGAAGGAGCACACTGTCATTATGCTAATCTCAGTGACAGAGCAGAGACTAGCCCAGCCCCTGAAAGGAAGGTCACTGATGACGCTTTGTTACAAGAAGGGGGCAGAGGCTGCAGCAGTGACCACAGCCTTTGCCCCTGATGACCCTTTGAGTATCCCAGCATGCACTGGGAATTCTCAAAGCATCATCAAAAAGGAAGTTGTTAAAAAAACAAAAACAGCATTTAGTTTAGTTGGAGAAGGTTAGGGAATTTTTAATTAAAGTATATTAAAAAATAGTTTAAATTATGGCATTAAATAGACAGGCATGTAGGATGAAAATTTATTTTTATGTCGGACCACTCCTTAAAAGCCCTTTTATAGTCAACTGCTGGACACTAGGGATGAGCGAACATGTTCGGTGATACTTGGTTATCATTTGAATATCACAGCCTTCGGATGTGCAACCCTGCATTTTTGGCGCCTGTTACACAGCCAGCAAGTATGTGAGGATTGCCTGTAAGTCACTGTAGCCATCTTGGTTGTGGCATTACTGTGATTGGCTGTCTGTCTGGCATCATCAGGGATTATAAGACAAGTGCTACCTGTCTTTCACCATTCAGTTCACTCAAACCAACCAAAAACATAGGGAAAAGCAGCAAAGCTTTACTTATCAGTCAGAATACTGTAGCAAAAGTGATGCAAATATTTAACAAAGGTGGAACAGAGATGCACAAGCAGACCATGGAAGTTAACACGTGAACAAGAACCTCTTCTGATGAGAAGGGTTGAAAAAAATTAACATGAAAGTTCATTGCAATTACCTTAAAAAGAAATCAGGTTGAGTGATTCCTGTGACACAATACAGGGCGCACTGCAGAGCAGTGGGATGCAAGGGTGTCATCCAAGAACAAAGCCTCTCCTAAAACCTATGCGCAAAAAAGCCCACCCATAATTTCTCAGGTCCCATGGTGAAAAATATGAAGACAACTGGGATGGTTACTCTACAGTCATGGACAAAAGTTTTGAGAATGACACAAATATTAATTTTTACAAAGTCTACTGCTTCACTTTTTCTAATGGCAATTTGCATATACTCCAGAATGTTATAAAGCAATCAGCTTAACAGCAATTACTTGCAAAGTCAATATTTGGCTAGAAAATGAACTTTATCCCCCAAAACACATTTCAACATCATTGCAGCCCTGCCTTAAAAGGACCAGCTAACCTCTTTTCAGTGATTGCTCCATTAACACAGGTGTGGGTGTTGATGAGGACATTGCTGGAGATCAATCTGTCATAATTAAGTAAGAATGACACCACTGGACACTTTAAAAGGAGGCTGGTGCTTGGCATCATTGTTTCTCTTCTGTTAACCATGGTTATCTCTAAAGAAACACGTGCAGTCATCATTGCAATGCACAAAAATGGGCTAACAGGGAAGAGTATCGCAGCTAGAAAGATTACACCTCAGTCAACAATCTATCGCATCATCAAGAACTTCAAGGAGAGAGGTTCCATTGTTGCCAAAAAGGCTTCAGGGCGCCCAAGAAGGACCAGCAAGTGCCAGGACCGTCTCTTAAAAGTGTTTCAGCTGCGGGATCGGGCTACCGGCAGTGCAGAGCTTGCTCAGGAATGGCAGCAGGCAGGTGTGAGTGCATCTGCACACACTGTGAGGCGGAGACTCTTGGAGCAAGGCCTGGTCTCAAGGAGGGCAGCAAAGAAGCCACTTCTCTCCAGAAAAAACATCATGGACAGACTGATATTCTGCAAAAGGTACAGGCAGTGGACTGCTGAGGACTGGGGTAAAGTTATTTTCTCTGATGAATCCCCTTTTCGATTGTTTGGGACATCAGGAAAACGCCTCATTCGGAGAAGACAAGGTGAGCGCTACCACCAGTCTTGTCTCATGCCAACTGTTAAGCATCCTGAAACCATTCACGTGTGGGGTTGCTTCTCAGCCAAGGGAATCGGCTCTCTCACAGTCTTGCCTAAAAACACAGCCATGAATAAAGAATGGTACCAGAATGTCCTCCAAGAGCAACTTCTCCCAACCCTCCAAGAGCAGTTTGGCGATCAACAATGCCTTTTCCAGCATGATGGAGCACCTTGCCATAAAGCAAAGGTGATAACTAAATGGCTCAGGGAACAAAACATAGAGATTTTGGGTCCATGGCCTGGAAACTCCCCAGATCTTAATCCCATTGAGAACTTGTGGTCAATCAAGAGACGGGTGGACAAACAAAAACCTAAAAATTCTGACAAAATGAAAGCATTGATTGTGCAAGAATGGACTGCTATCAGTCAGGATTTGGTCCAGAAGTTGATTGAGAGCATGCCAGGGAGAATTGCAGAGGTCCTGAAGAAGAAGGGTCAACACTGCAAATATTGACTTGCTGCATTAACTCATTCTAACTGTCAATATAAGCTTTTGTTACTCATATGTTTGCAATTATATTTCTGTCTGTGATAAAAACATTGTCAAACACACACATAAACATAGGGCAGCAGATCATGTGAAAATATAATATTGTGTCATTCTCAAAACTTTTGGCCATGACTGTATACTTTGCAGTGATGAGGTCAAGATAAAGGTTTTTGGAACTGATTCAATCTGTATGACGTGCAAAGGTGAGGATACAAAGAAAATACATGGTGCCTACAGTGAAACTGTGGTGGCAATGTGCTTATGTGGGCTGCATGAGTCTGCTGGTCCATTGAGCTACAATAATGGTGTCATGAATTCGCAGATCTACTGCTTTACTATATTGAAAGAGACTATGCTACCATCACTTTTGATCTTGGTAGACGTGCACTTTTCCAACATGACAATGATCTAAAACCACATTACATTTCTGAAGAAGAACAAGGTGAAAGTGTTCCGTGCTAATTCTCTTTGATCTGAACCAATTGATCACCAAAGGAATTCTGAAGAGACAAGTGAGCATCCTCCCATCCAGCATTCAGGTCTTGAAGAATAAAAATATAGATGCTGCAATAGTCGCACTTGTTCATTTCATGCTTAGAAGATTTAGTGCTGTCAGCCTTAAAATTCATGGAAGTCATACACAAATGCTAGCTGTAGTTTTTGATATGAGGTGTGTTCATTTTTTCATTCACTAATTGAATAACTGAGATTTTGATGAAAGTTATATTATTAACCTACTTCATTTAGAGATTAAAACGTATTTTAGATCGGCCTTTTCAAATTTGGAAATTGTTCTGTGTTCAATCTGCTTTCAAAGGGAGTGCACTCATTTATGCTGAACACTATATATATAGCGGAAACTAAGAAAAAACAGCATTAAGTCAGCCACGTGTGAGGAAGTTGGAGAACTAGAGAAGTTGATGCTTTTTTGAGCACTTATTTCCCTGTGGAGTTACAAAGGTTTTTAAATGACCAGCATTATGACCAACACAGTCTCTGATACCCAGATATGAACTGGTGAAAATAGAGTAGAGGTTGTGACATAAAGAATGAAAATCCCAGCCCTAAGCACATTGTGCAGAAACTGCTATCTGCTGTCGAAACGGGACCCTGCGGACCCAACTGTAAGAGAAAGTTTCAGGAGGGACGAGTTCTGATGGAGCACTGGGTCAGGTGACCTTGATGCCGCAGTTCGCCTGTATAAAAAGCCAGAGAGCCAAAATGGGAGCAGATTTGGCGCCAAGAGAAGGGGAGGTCAGGACCTGTGTCGAGAAAGACGCCGAGGCTGGGCAGGAAGCATGAACCAGCTGGTGGTAGCGCGCTTGGAATCAGAACCCAGGTGGCACCAGAAGACAAGTTCCAGGATCCAGACGACGCCAGTCAAGAGCCAAGGCCCAGCCCTCATCACAGTGGGTACGAGAGACATTCGCCATCTGTCAAGCACTGACACTTTGTGAGGAGACTCCGCTCGGGGGTCGACGCCTGCGGTGGTGAACAGGAGATGCGAGTAAGCCGGGCTGTTGCTTCCAGGACTGACGTACAGTACAGGGTTTAGGCTGGGCTAGTGCAACAGATAGGGCGAGGGCAAGTTGAAGTGAAGGTAGGCCCAACGAGCCTTGTTCGACTTTGTCAGGACCACTTTCGGCCTACCGGGAAGAACCGGAGACCCCTGCTAGGGCTTGTAATAGAGAAAGAAACTTTACAGTGGCTCTCATAGTACCAGGATTATCCCCCCTGATGAAAAGGTATAGGAATATATAACAAGAGACAGTTGTAATAGTTGGAGTGAGCCTGAGGATTAATTATATATCTTATATTGTATATTTCATGCTGTAATTACTGTTTTACACCATTCACAGTTGCTATAGTTACCCCAATTTTCCACCGCACTAGGGAAATAAACAGTTTCATTAGTTACTTCTGTCTACTCCCTATCTGCGTGTTGCATTCCGGTCACCTGCTCACAATAGGACTCAAGCAAATTAGGAATATCAATTCATGCAAGATAAGTCAAAAGTCCCAAGACGCTTTACTTTACATTTCTTAAATCTATTTTAACCAAGTGTTCAATGTTGCCAATTGCCTAGAGAGGCACTGGGGTTGGCCGGGGGCGTCGTTGGACTATACTGGTCTCCACCTATGTTCCCTGGTCAATTCTGAAATGAATGGAAAACCAGACTTTTTTTGTGATTGCCATTATTCACGTGACTGGGGACGGTAAAAACCGACCTGAATTAAAATTATGTTCCCCGGGTTATCAGCTACCGCCCGGTAGCCTAGACCCCCGGAGATTTTGCAACGATGGCGCTATACCCTTATTCCCCTGTGCCATTAAAAAGTGGCGCAGAGGAATAAGTACCCTTACTGCAGCCATTAAAAGGCGTATCGGCGGTCGTTAAGGCGTTAATAATGTCTTTTATTGCTTTGATTTTTATATTCTAGTCAAATAGTTTTTTGTGTAGATAAAAATTGATGAATCATCTACGTGCAAGAACAGCCACACATCTATGTTTGCAGAGGATTATGTAATTTTATACTTTTATGTTGTTGGTAACATAATAATTATTATACGCCTTTATTTCTTGTAAATTATTATTACCTTCCGAGTGACTGTTACAGGATTTGGCGAGGTTCATACCTGAAGTTGAGCCAAAGTTAGAAGGCTCTGTCTCAGATCCATCAGTATTAGGCTAGTGTAACATGTCCTTAAAAATCGTATGAGTGCTATCCATCGTTTTTTAAATGGATAGCACTCGTCCCCATATTATTCTATGGGGCAGTACACATGTCCGATTTTTTCCTCATGTCTATGGCAATTCATGTCTATGGATCTGTGGAAAACATTGGTCTACTCTCGGTTGACATCTGAGTATAGTGCAATTTTCACAGATTGAGTGAAGAAGATGGAGACATTTTTTCATTTTTCTCATCATCTGTCAGGGGAACACCTTGGAGATCATGCAGATCCCACTGCTGCCATAAGTTTGTCAAGGAAAAGAGCCGTGAGATCACACAGATCCCACCGCTATCGCCATTTGTCAGAGGAACATCCAGGCGATCACACAGATCCCACCGCTGCCACCTATTTGTCAAGAATAGCAGCCAAGAGATCAAGCAGATCCCACCTCTTCTGCCAATTTGTTAGGAGAAACACAGACGGCAGACTCAATCGTCAGGATAATTACTCAATTAACTGATGAGGGATGGACACGGCTGTTTCCTCTACTTGGCCAGTTATTGGGAAAAGTGAGTGTATAGTAAATATGTGACGCTAGTCACTTCTCACGGCCAAGCCGTCAGTCAGAGTGGTCAAGGAGTCCAAGGTCAGAAGCCATGAGGGTACATTATAAACAGAGGGAAGAGACAAAAGTGTAGTCAGGTAACATTCCGAGGACAGAATACCAGGAGGATAATTGATCAGAGCTGAAGGGGTTAAGCAGGAACGAAGTCCAAGGTCAGGCAACAGATCAAGCATACAGAACTCAAGGCACAGAAAAGCACAAACCTCAAGCTGAATGTATATCTGGCAGAGTTCTGGGAGACACAGCTCAGTTAAGAAGTATGGCCATTAACTGGAATAATGAATACATAGAGACAGCTGACGCCTCACAGTCTCAGATTGGATAGTTGAGCTGTCAATCAACACACTGACAGCTTCAGCACACTCCTATGCCAGATTGGATGGCCGAGCTGCCAGTAATTGCATCCCAGACACACTGAAGGGTGGAACCGTGACAATATACACATCCAATTTCACTGCATGAAATATATATGCGTGTGTGTATATGTATCAAGCCACGCCCACTCCACATAGCCCTGCCCACTGGCGGCTGGAGAGCGGGGTTGCTGAGGGAAAGTGTGGGATGCGGGTGGAGTGCGGAGCTGCAAGGGAGAGAGCGGGACACGGATGGAGAGTGGGGCTACAGAGGAATATAGCGGGACGGCGCGTACTGCAAAAGGAGAGAGCGTGATGGTGGCTGGAGAGCGGGGCTGTTAAGGGACAGAGCGGGACGTGGGTTGAGAGCTGGGCTGCTGAGATAGAGAACGAGATGGCTAGTGGAGACGGGCTGCAGAGGGAGAGAGCAGGCCAGCGAGTGGAGAGCGGGACGGCGAGTAAGAGTGGGGCTGCGGAAGGACACAGCAGAATGGCCAGTAGAGAGTGGGACTGTGAAGGGAGAGAGCGGGATGGCCAGTGGAGACAGGGCTGCTGAGGGAGAGCAGGGCTGTGGAGGGAGAATGCGGGACGGCAATTGGAGAGGGGCTGCGGAAGGAGAGAGTGTGACGGTGGATGGAGACAGCGGGCTGCGGAGCTGCTGAGGAAGAGTGGGATGGCCAATAGAGACGAGCTGCGGAGGGAGAGAGAGGGACGGTGCATGGAGAGCAGGGCTGCTGAGGGAGAATGCAGGACAGCGGGTGTAGGGCTGGGTTTCGGAGAGAGAGAGCGGAATGGCAACTAGAGAGCGGGGCTTCAGAGGGAGAGCGGACGGCAGTTAGTATATCGGCTCTTCAGTATATATATATATATATATATATATAAATATACTATATATACCATGGTGCGATCACTGCCAAACTCCATGATAACAAAAGGAACCACTACTACTTGCCACCACCAATCATTTATTCAGGCCAATTGAACATCCATTATAGATGGCATATTGCTTCTGGAGTGCGGTTTGTAGAGCAAGAGGAAAGAAGCAATTCAATTTTATATATTTAATCTGAAAAATAGGCAATGTTTATAAAAAGATTCAAAGATGTTACAAAATAGGAACAAAACAGTATAGTATACACAAACAAAAATAAAAAGGATTACAAGAAGAAATGTAACTAAACCTGATGTAGGATTGGCGCTGACTCTTTTGAAGGGGAGCGCTTAGTTTTTGGAAACGGACAGAACTAGAGCACATTGTATCTCCCAGGATTGACAATGATTATAGTTTGGCATTTGCTGTTATTAATACAGTCACGTCCACATACCTCCCCTCCAGTGATTTATAACTGGACTGGTCATGGGTTGTGTGACTTAGGCAATAGAAAATTATGGAATTTACAAATGCCACAATAACTTCGCCCCCTTTACCAATAACCATGTGTAATTATATTGCTTTGTTTCTGGTACATGCTTGGTGAGAGGCATGAATTATAGAAATTATAGCATGTTTATTAATGTTTTCTTTTTTTAGGTATATTGATGTTGTCATTGGAATGTATTTTGCATGCTCTGTTTGAATGTGTAAAGATTTCCTACCTTCTGTAAACTTCATGTTCCGATGGATTGGTAATGCAACCTTTGAATAGTACAGTATATCCCATAGCATCCAACCATACTCTATGATTAAGGACGGCAATGCCAGAAGTGCATCATAGTGGCAGAGTGTTTTTAGTCACTACCATGGTGGTTTCTGTTTTAATGGGAACCAATAAATCTTGAAGACTTTTACTTACCCACGAATGTGACAGTCCATTTTTGCTTTTGTCATGGCATGGATATTGTCATCCATCTGACTGATATTAATTTGGAGGTGTTGTCATTACCGCTCAGTGATTTAAGACAATGCGTTATGTTCTCCACTTTATTATGATGCTGAAAATATGTCTCATGTCTCTCATATCTATGCTGTTCATAAAAACTGCAAGGTTCATAGTTTGGAGAGTGAACGTAAGCAGTCTGTTTCCAGTTCTGTGACACAGGGAAGCTAGGGTCATAAATCTGTCACCTCCCCCATTCTTGGGATGGAATTTGTGCCTGTGATCCATCAAATGACCAACTAAAATTACCTGTTTGCAGGGGGAAGGGTGGTGTTGGGTCACAGCCAAAAAAAAGGGTCATCTGGAGGTCAAAGCCTTGCTTCAATATTCACTATGAACTATGAAATGGTGTATAGATTTTACATTTACATCTATGACATCATCCAAAAAAATCGAATCATACTCTGATCATAATCTGATCAGAGTGTGATAGCTAAGGTCACATGACCATCTTTATCTAATCCAAGAAAATCAGTCTGAATATCACACTCTGGTCAGACTTTAATTTGCATAGCAAAAATTTTCAGCATCAAAATCTTACTGAAAACGCAGTGTGGGAACATTGCATTTGACTAATTACTGCATCATATTGAGTGTATGTTTTTTTTGGAGAGGTTTTTGTCTATCAGCATATAAAACCACAAAAAAAGTTACTATATCACCAAGGCAGTACATCCAAATATAAGTCAAAATGACAATAATATTGTTGCAAAGAACATAAACTTGACTATACAAAAGCATAAAAAACATCCTAAATCATACAGTCCCTGGTATATAGTCCATTATTCTGTTACAAATACATAACTTAATATCTGAACTTAAAATGGTGTGAACCCAGCTTTTTAATGGTGATATTCTATTGTGATGGTAGAGATGTTATCATTAATCAGACTTTGTAAGGAGCATATAAGACGCATAGTCCTAGCAGCACTCTGTTATGAGCACCCATCAGTCCCCTGCAACACGATCATGAGGTGGTGGCAATTACCATAACTGCCATGTCAGTGCACTTCTGAAGTTGTATAGTGGTATATACAACAAGCGATCAGACGATCACAGGTTTAAATCTCCTGGGGTCATTAAAAACAATGTAAAAAGTAAAAAAATATGTTAAAAAAACCTCATGAACTCAAATCAGCTCCCTTTTCCCCATTATAAGTAAAGAGATTAAAAAAATAAAATAAACTTATTTCGTACTGCTGTAAAAATCCAATCTGAAAATATAAAATTATTTATCCCAAAAGGTAAATTGAATTGCTCAGTCTTTCGGGCACCACACCTTCTCACATCAAAACATCTTGTTATTAAAATTGTATGAAAAAGAAAATTTTCAGCTCATCACGAAAAAACAAACTCACGCACAACTCCATCAATTAAATTTTTTTTTAAAAGTTAGAGTGCAAAAAGAAAGCGGCCCAAACAAAATATTGAAGAAAAAACTCAGAAATAATTTACATTTTCTTCAGTTTGTGTCATTTTTTTTACACTCCATAACTTTTTACATTATATATACTGTATATATTTGTGTATATGTATGTGAACATATCCATATATCTATATGTATGTATATATTGTGAGACAGTGAAAGCATATGTATTGAATGGGGTGTACATTTCACCTAGATACTTTGCTAACTGGTATAAGGGAAAGGTATGGCTTTGTAAACCTAGTGGTAGAGAAAGGTCACTACACCTTCCATTCAGTACACGCTTGCAGCTCAGGCCTGAAACCACTCAGGTGTTAATTAGGAAGCCAGAAGTAGGTGTCTGGGAATACAGACAGGGAGCTCGCTTAGTCTGGACAGGAGTCCAGGCACAGAAGGAGTCTCCGGGAGGTGAGCTCTCTCAGTCGGGGTGCTCGAGGTGCCCCGGACACAAGAGGAGTCTCTGTGACACTCCATGCTGGTAATTACTGAATAGGAGGGGAGCTCTCTCAAGTCTGGACGCTGGATATGCCTTTAGACACAAAGAGGAGTCTCTGCGAACCTCCATGCTGGTAACTGCTGAACATATGTGTTGTTTTGGCCCAGGCTGTTAGAGTCTGGTCCCTGATAGTGAGGGAATTCTATCTATGTGAAGTGAGTAGCCGGAGAGGCTTAGGATTTCTGTTTATGAGTTGTTTTAATCACGTTCTGTTTGCTGTGGACTTTAATAAAGCTGGTTGCGGCCAGTTTACACCAGAACTGCTGTCTTTGAATGAACTGTTTCTATGCCGCTCCGTCTACCAGGACGGCGATCCCAGAGCTATATCCCCTGAAATGTTACAATTGGTGCTAGAATGTGCGTGCAGCACAGTGGCTAGAGACAGCAATAAAGGTGAAGTCTGTTGAAGCAGCAGCAGAGAAAAAAAAAAAAAAAAAGAAAAACGTCTGTTGGAGCAGTCTTAAAGAGACAGTAGCCCTAATAGACTTTGCAAAGAAAAAAAAAAAAAAAAAGTGTCTGCACAGCAAAGCTGAATTTTCTGTGGAAAAGACTGTGGAGTGTGTATGTCTTGAGTGAAGACTGCCGTTGTTAAGACAGAGAAGTCTGACAGCATGGATGACAGCATGGAGGCGCTGATTAAACAAATGGCGCAACTTAGTGTGCAACAGAAGACTGCCGTTGTTGAGACAAATAAGTCCGGCAGTATGGAGGAGTTCATTAAGTACCTGGTCCAGGACCAGCAGAGCTGGCTAGAGCAATACCTGCAAAGACAGCAGAGATGGCAGCAGCAGCAGCAGCAGGAGGCTAATCGGTTGTTTCTTGAGCAGATTGCAGCACTAGGAAAACCTCTCAGCGCCTCGTCCCCGAGTAATGGTGTAAAGGCCCCTGCGTTGCCTACAGGAAGAAGGAGTGGGAGTCTGCCGTCAGCAAACCTGATTATGGAGTTGAAGGGGTGATAGTGGACCGCTACACCCGAGCACGTCCTCCTGAGGTGCAGCCAGAGGTCGGACAAGGAGACCACCAGGACGCCAATCGTCTGGTCAGCCTGATGGAGAAGGCCTTCGCCAGCAAAGACTGCCTCCGTGACCAGCCGTCTGAGAGGTTGTCACTTCAGAGTTCCTGGACCCCGAACTCTCCCGGTAAGAGCGTTCCAGCTGTTGGGGACATGGGGTATGCTGATAAGCGGGTTCAGGCCCGAGGGGACATGTGGGTGGAAAAGTGTGATGGACAGTGTTGGAGATGTCGTGAAATTGCAGCCAACTGTCCAAGAGAGGGGGAGCCTATGTATTGTGATGTTGGCAGATCCCTCTCTCTCTGCGCAGAACCTGTGTGTGTGTCCACCTCAGCCGAAGAGACTGACCCACAGGTGTCCCCGGTGGTTGTAAATGACTGCCCAGCACAGGCCCTCTTGGACTCAGAGAGTCCAGTGACTTTCATGCGTGACAGCCTGAGTGATAGGGACTTCATCCCTGATAAGCACCTGAGTGTGGTGTGCATCCATGGAGACACCAAAGTCTACCCAGAGACTGCCGTGGACTTGGTCCCCAAACGCGGGGAGGTTTCATGTGATGTGGGGGTAGTGAAGAACCTGGTGCACCCCGTCATATGGGGTAATGACTTTACCCGATCTAAGGATCTCTGGGGGAAAAATGATTCTGTTGGACAGTGTGATGAAGCTCCTACTGAGGGTGCGCAGTCCCGAGGGGCGGAACACAATGCTAGCGGGCCGTTAAACTTATGTGATAATGATGCTGATAATGATAATAATACTGATAATGATGATGATGATGATCATGATAATGATGCTGATATGATATGCATGATATGATGATGATACTGATCCTAATCATGATAATGATATTGATAATGGTGATGACTGTGATAGAGATGAAATTCCTTTGCAGGTGATGTTGGGAGACGAGGATGGTGATTCTCGGGAACCGAGTGTCCCTGACTTACCTGTGTCCTGTGACAATTTTGAGAGTGAGCAGTGGCGAGACCCCACTCTTAAAACGGCACAGGAAAATATAAGTGTTCTAAATGAGGTTTCCCAAGAGCTTGGCTCTGAGGAGAGGTTTCCTCAGGTTGCCATAAACAATAACCTGTTGTATAGGGACACTGAAGTCCAGGGTGAGGTCGTGAGTCAGCTCCTAGTACCTGAGCTATATAGAAGTATAGTGCTGGGGTTGTCACAGTCACATACTTGAGGGACCACCTGAGGGAAACCAGGGACCAGATGGTGAAGTTAATGTTGTGGATGACATGTTAACTAAGGTTCCAGATCAAGATGATGGATTGTATAACCCTGAAAGTGAGCAGGATGTGAATGAGAATGAATTGTATAACCCTGAAAGTGAGCAGGATGTGAATGAGAATGAATTGTATAACCCTGAAAGTGAGCAGGATGTGAATGAGAATGAATTGTATAACCCTGAAAGTGAGCCGGATGTGGCTGAGAAAAAGGGGTCAGACAGGGATAGTGGTAGTGATAGTGAATCATCTGATGACGATCAAGCAACCAGTGCAAATGAGGAAGGCATGGTAGCAGAGGAGGTTGAGAGTCCTGAGAAGAAAGCTGATGCTGACCTTACAGCCGGACAGAAGATGGCATCTGAAGATATTTTACAGTGGGCCGATTCCCTGGCGAAGACTAAGGTGAAAGGCAGGACTCTGAAACTGAACACAGCACAAGTGGATGCTGTTGAAGATGAGAAGTTGTCGGTGTATGGTGTGGATCTGCATCATGCCAAGGACTCTGAAGGTAATGCTGCAGAGGTGGAAAAAGCCATAGAAGTGGTAGACACCAAACCAGATGCCTCATCAGAAGCTGAGGTCTCAAGTGGAGCTGTGAGGAACAAGACTGAGGATGTGGGGGCTGACTCTGCCCAGGAATCTGTTTCGGCCAGAGACAGTGGCGTGGATGGTGTACTGTCCGGATCAGTAGTGGCAACTCGCAAAGTTCAGGCTGGAAGTTCGGCACCAGGTGATTCATCAGTGTTCCGAGCGACACAAAGGATCTGGATAAATCACAAGATGAGATTTTGAGACATCAGGCTGGCATTGGTGAGCTCAAGCGCACTTTCATGGAGTCTACATCTGAGCCACGTCCCAACGAATGGGAAAAGCGATGTATCACTCCGTTGCCGCTACAGATACACGGGAGCCCAGATGAGATGCAGAACGTGGTGGAAGAGAAGAGCCAGGCAGGTTCTGAGTATACAGATGCAGCTATCAAGGAGAACTTGAAAGCTGGAATAAATGGAGATATTGGATACCATAGTGATGTGACTGAAGAGGTAGAATGTAAGACTGACGGTAGGGCTTCTGAGCATGTTCTACCAGAAGAGTCTGGAGAAGGGGCCGAAGACGTAAAGGACGTCCAACAGCTACAGGAGAAGATGCGTCTCCATGAGGTCTCCACCAAAGAAATGAAGACTGAGAATGTTGCGTTACGCGAGCAGCTGCAGCAGTGTGAACTGGATGTGACATCTTTTCGCCGGGAATGTGAGCGGTTCCAGCAGTTGCTCCAGAGAGCACGAAATGAAAGGGAAAGTGTATATAGTACCTTGCAAGATCAAGGAAAAGTGGTTGCACAGGTACCAGATGAATTGATTACTTCTCAGAAAAAACTCCAAAACTGTGATGAAGGAGTGTGATGAAAGCCATGAGCATCTTCGTGAGAAGGTCAATGAAGTAAAAGGAAGGATACAGGGAACCTCTTCGTTGCAAGAGCAAATGCTGCTCAATAAGTCTAAGGCTCTATATAAGAATGCTGTTGTCACGGTAGAACATTACAATTCAGCTGAAGATTTAGAGGATGAATTATGTGGACTGAGAAAGAAAAACGATCAGCTCCTTCTACAGTGCCAATCATTTGAACAGTGTAGCTTAAAATGGTCAGAGACCCTGGCAGAGGAGCTTAAGTTCTGTGAAATAGAATTGATGAATCAACTGAGATTTAAGAAAGTAGATGTGCTAAAGAAGGTTCAGGGGGAATTAGAGAAAGGTGAAAAACCCCCTATACCTCCTGTGATAGTTGGTGACACATGGTCAGTGCACCAAAAACAGGAAATGCGAGAGTTTCTGAGGAAGAATCAGCAGAGGTGTTCTGACGTGTCTGGTCGTGCTTCTCTGGTGATGCACTATACCGAAACTGAGCCCGGCCCTAAGGTCAAGCTGAAACCGTGCAGGATACCCGAGGCCCGCAGAGAACATAGGCCTGGGAGGGTACAGGGTAGTGCGGATGCTTCAGATGAAGATAAAGCTGATGTTGGCTATGACTCAGGTGAAGTTACAGCTGACAATAGTGAAGATGAAGCTGATGAGGGCCATGACTGGTCCAGAGTTCACTGTCTCTTTTGGATTGTTGACCAGCCCTTCGGTCTGGATGACCAGCCCTCCGGTCTGGAGAAGAGGGGGGGATATGTGAGACAGTGAAAGCATATGTATTGAATGGGGTGTACATTTCACCTAGATACTTTGCTAACTGGTATAAGGGAAAGGTATGGCTTTGTAAACCTAGTGGTAGAGAAAGGTCACTACACCTTCCATTCAGTACACGCTTGCAGCTCAGGCCTGAAACCACTCAGGTGTTAATTAGGAAGCCAGAAGTAGGTGTCTGGGAATACAGACAGGGAGCTCGCTTAGTTGGACAGGAGTCCAGGCACAGAAGGAGTCTCCGGGAGGTGAGCTCTCTCAGTCGGGGTGCTCGAGGTGCCCGGACACAAGAGGAGTCTCTGCGACACTCCATGCTGGTAATCACTGAATAGGAGGGAGCTCTCTCAAGTCTGGACGCTGGATATGCTTTAGACACAAAGAGGAGTCTCTGCGAACCTCCATGCTGGTAACTGCTGAACATATGTGTTGTTTTGGCCAGGCTGTTAGAGTTGGTCCCTGATAGTGAGGGAATTCTATCTATGTGAAGTGAGTAGCCGGAGAGGCTTAGGATTTCTGTTTATGAGTTGTTTTAATCACGTTCTGTTTGCTGTGGACTTTAATAAAGCTGGTTGCGGCCAGTTTACACCAGAACTGCTGTCTTTGAATGAACTGTTTCTATGCCGCTCCGTCTACCAGGACGGCGATCCAGAGCTATATCCCTGAAATGTTACAATATATATATTGTATTATATACACTACATAAAAAGACACATCTGCATGTTTTTCTCAATATCTGACATGAAATCAGAATAAACCTTCCCCGCAGGGGCGGAACTATCGTGGAAGCAGGGGAAGCAGCTGCCATAGGGCCCGGGCTAGCAGGGGGCCCGTCCGTGCTGCAGCTGTCTCCCTGCGGCTGTGTTCCGCCGCCCATGGCCTGAGAGTCGGCGGTTCCCTGTGCTGGCTGTCATGCTGACAGCCGGCGCAGAGAAGCTGCTGCGTGCCGTCTCCCAGGAATCAATTGCACTGGTGTCTATACAGACGCCAGTACAATTGAAGCTCTGACCGCCGGGTCAGAGCGACGTCTGCAGCGTGATCATGTCATGTGATCACGCTGCTGACGTCACTCGTCGGCGGCGCCCAGAAGGGTGAAGACTGGTGGTGAGTGTGCTCCACTGTGGAGCTGAAGATACCACGAAGATTAACGGGGCACATACTGTGTGAGTGATAACTCTGCATTCTTGGCTGCATTACTACTTGAGGGCACATTACTACTGATGGGAGAATAAGAGGGCTTATTACTAGTTTATGGGGCATAATGTGCCTGCATTAATAGTTATGCGGGACATGGTTACTGGTAATGGTAGCATAAGGGGCTGCATTGCTACCAGTCCATTATATTATATTGTGTTTCCATAATGTCTGCTTTAAATACAGCTCTGATTTGGGCAAAAAGCTGGCCGTTATGAGACTGAAGAGTATTTTTGGGCCTAGAGAATTGCTGTGATTTGCTCGCCCACTGCTATTGGCTCCGCCCACTATCAGAACCCCGCCCCCCCGCCGCCCGTTTGGGAGAGGGGGCCCCGTTCAAAATTTTGCTGTGGGGCCCTGCCATTTCTAGTTACGCCACTGCTTCCCCGTTTTAGGTCAATTAGGATTACCATAATTAATAATGTTTGCCAAATCCCGGAATAATGAGATACAGAGAATGTTTTAAGGCATTTTTATTATGTACTGCAAAGTCAAAAGTTTACATACATTTGATTAGATTTAATTCTCACTTTCAACTGTATTTGATAGTCCCCTTCGGAACTTGAACCAGCGATTGTCTGATCCCTCGTACTACATGCAGCAATATCGTAGTATTGCTATGTATAGTGAAAATCATGGTCTCCTATAAACCTCAGCTACAGGCTGGCTTTCACAGGAGAAAGGTACGGGGACGTCCTCAGCAGACGTCCAGTCAACATGGCAACCCTTAGGTGCCTGGCGTTCACATAACACAGATTTACGGCGATGTGCCCGACAATGGGGGTGAATAGCAGCATTAACGGACTGCGTTACACCGCGTTATACCGCGGTGTAATGCAATCTGTCTAACGGACTGCCAGAACGTAATGTGAACCCAGCCTAACCCTAACCTAACCCTAACCGTAATTCTAACCCTAATGGAAAAATAAAAATATTTTCTTTATTTTATTATTGTTCCCTACCTATGGGGGTAATAAAGGGGGGGTTATTTACTATTTTTTTATTTTGATCAATGTGATAGGGTCTATCACAGTGATAAAAATTTACTTTCAATAAATGAATGAATCTGCCGGATGGCAGATTCGGCGGGCACACTGCGCATGCGCCCGCCATTTTGGAAGATGGCGGCCCCCATGGACCGGGCAGGAAAGACGCCGGGAGGAAGACGGGGACTCCGGAGGTACCTGGGGGGGATCGGAGGTCGGGGGCAGGATCGGAAGGCGGTGGGACCGGAATAAAGAGGAGGGAAGCAGATAGTGATGGCTGCGACCGATTGCCGCCATCAATCGGTGTCAGCGGCCGACCGCCGCCGTCACTCGGTGTGAGGGGGGGGTCGGATCTCGGTCTCCAGCCATGGCCAATGCTATTGCAGCATCGGCCATGGCTGGATTGTAATATTTCACCAAATTTTATTGGTGAAATATTACAAATCGCTCTGATTGGCTATTTCACTTTTAACAGCCAATCAGAGCGATCGTAGCCACGTTGGGGTTAAGCCACCCCCCGTGGTGAAGCACAAAGGGTCTTGTGCCTGCGGGTCGGGTGACCTTTCAGTGACCCCGGTCACCCGACCCGCAGGAACGGGATTTATAGCATGACGCCTACATCGACGTCATGGGTCGGGATGGCACAGGTTTTCATGACGCCGACGTAGGCATCATGGGTCGGGTAGGGGTTAAAGTCAGGGACCCGGCATGTGACGGAACTGTACGTCATGTCAAGAAGGGGTTAATGAATTTGGCACAACTTATTCCTGCACTCCCCTCATTAACACTGTACAGAACACCAGTGTTAATGAATCAGGGCCAATGTATAATGATTATTTCATGTACATAATATATTATTTACTTGTATATTGATATATATTATGATAATTATTGTCATGGTGCTTGGATAAAGGGCCAAATCCAGAGATGGGTGTGAGTGTAAACCTGCCGTAAAGGTTTGGAGACCATCGAAGTAAGGTTTTTTTTTTAAATGTGTATATTTTTTTACTTAGTATTTTTAACTAAAGTTTCATCAGTAATTGGGGCCATTTGGCTTCTACATCCCCTGTGTATCGCAGATTGTTAGGTGTAAAAAAAAGAAAGTTGACCAAAACATTTTTGATTGAATTGCATTTTCGGTTTAGATAGCTAATGTGACACTTCTTAGAAACATACTGCATTCACTGTTACTAAAAAGGTGCAGGTTGTAATCTGACAAGATGTACGTGGTGAGAGCTCACAGTGAAAATAAGGAATAGAATGATTACACATTGGTTAATAATAAAATAAATATTGACAGTGATCAATGACCGTGAACTTGAGAAAGAATTAATTCTAAACACAACAGAAGCAAATGAACATTTCAGGAAATAAAATATGTCAATATAGCAAGAACATTTTGGCTCAGAATTTCAATTATAACAGATATCGCAACAATTGTACAAATTAATAATAGGTACAATAATATTTCCATTGTGGTAACAGAAAGTAAGTAAAGAAAAAAGAAAGTACCTGGCAAACAAACAAAACTTTTTATAATTTGCATTGCTCACAAACTTTTTTTTAGTGGCGTACACTAACAACAATGCTACTTCCTTGTGTGGGATTCTTTGAGTAAATTGTAACCTGCCTTGAGGTTTCCCCCCCCAAAAAGTGCTGATCTTTTTCAGTTGAGTGATGACACAATAACCTGTAAGCCTTTTTGTCACTATCACTGGGATTGCGGCTCCAGAATCCTCCAAAGCAGTTGTAGATGAGTTCTGGAAGTCTGTGGAGAAACCATTGGATGAATTCTAGATGCGACACACGTAAACTATAAAAGTATCCTTCAGTCGTTTTATGTCTAATGTGATTACGGTGTCCAATCACTTTATCACAGTATAGACATGCATGTTACATACAGTGTCACTTATTTATAGAGGTGCACCTAAAGGTAGGGTCTAAAGGGTCTGGACCCCTCTCCTCCCAGATACCTTGCCATTTCTTTTCTTTTTTACTTGAACCAAGTAGCATGGCAGAGAGCTGATCATATCCTCCTGCAATGCTGTGGATTTATAGAATTCTATCAGACCCCTAATTGTCGTCTGTTGTTTTTGAGGGGTTAGATAAAGACACAACATGGGAATAGATTGATTGAAGGTAAGATGATTTTTTTTTTATTTAGAGAGTACAGTGGTGCTAAAATTATATTATAAGGTGGCATAGTATTGGCTAATATTATATTCAAGGTGCAAATTGGCGATGGCTATAAATATAGTCAGGGGACACAGAGGCAGCTAATGGTATATAGAGCAGGCACAGTGGTGGGTACGATTATATTCGGAGGTGACAATGATTGCTTAGATTATATCCAGGAGGCACAGAAGTGTTTAAAATTATAGTCAAGGGGTGCAGAGGTGGATAAAATCATTCAGGAGGCACAGAGGTGGCTAACATTATATTCAGGAGGCATAGTGGCAACTAGTATAATCAGGAGGCACATTGATGGCAAAGTTTATGTTCAGGGGCACAGTGGTGGCTAAAATTATAGTTACAGGCAGATTGGCAATGAATAATACTAATAATACTGAGGGGAGCACAGTTGTGACTAAGATTATATTCGTAGTGCATCGAGGTGACTAGGATAATATTCAGAGGGCAAAGTGATGGCTAAGATTATATTCTGAGGTCCCAGTGGTGGCTAAGAATATATTCATGGTTCATATTGACAGCTAAGATTTTATTCAGGTGCCACAATGGTGGCTAAGATTATGTTCAAGGGACACAGAGGTATCTAATGATATATAGAAGGCACAAAAGGGTTGCTAAGATTAGATTCAGGGGGCAAAGAGGTGGCTAATACTATAGTCAGGGGTCACAGAGGCAGCTAAGATTATGTTCACAAGGCTTAATGGCCGCTAAGATTATATTCTGGGGGCACAGTAGTGGCTTATCAGAAGGGATAATTGGCAGATAATATAGGGATGAGTGGCAGTGATCGCTAGGAGCATATTCAGAGAAAGCTAATAATACAGTATAGTCAGGGGGCACAGTGCCGGCTGATGATATGTTGAGATTTGAAAAAATTACTTTGACAGAGAGCTGAAATCTTGCTTTGTGTATAGTTTACTGTGTTTACTGTGACACTCGATTGGGATTCACATCCAGTATGAATCAGAGTAATTCCTAATGAAAGGTTACATAAGAGATCATAACCGTCATCTGGACAATCGCTGGAAATTTTCCATGTATGATATATAACATAGGACGCAGAAAAACACATTGTTGCAAAGATATGGCAACAAGTCTCATTATTCTTTGACATTTTTGGAGTTTATTGTGTTAGAAAGGAAAACTTTGGGGTTTAGATAAAGCATGATCTAATGCCAATCTGACCCTCTGGAGGCAAAAGTGTAAGAAGGGGAAATTCCAGGATTTAAAAAACTTGTAGCTTTCTGATTAAACATAGACCTTAAAATAACCTGATGTTTTATGACTCTCTTTTAATGTCAGTGTTTCATCTATAAAGCTACAAGTTTTTAAGGCTTAAAACAGAATGCTGGAAATCTACCTTCTTTTCCCTTGGGTCTCACTTGGTCATGTGTCCGAGCACCTGTGACCAGGGCGGAATTAATGCAAGATTGGTGAGATGGAAACCTAACTTTGAACTTCTGGAGGGTTTCTCTTTTTTTAAATTAATTAATTTAATTGCATAAGAAATTGCAAAAACCCAAGGCATTGAATGTGCCACATTCGTATATAGCTAAGTAATAGAACAATAGTTCATAAACAGTGGGGAAAAAAAGTATTTAGTCAGCCACCAATTGTGCAAGTTCTCCCACTTAAAAAGAGGAGAGAGGCCTGTACTTGACATCATAGGTAGACCACAACTATGAGAGTCAAAATGAGAAAACAAATCCAGAAAATCACCTTGTCTGATTTGGCAAGATTTATTTAGCAAATTATGGTGGAAAATAAGTATTTGGTCATTAACAAAAGATCATCTCAATATTTTGTTATACATTCTTTGTTGGCAATGACAGAGGTCAAATGTTTTCTGTAAGTCTTCACAAGGTTGGCACACACTGTTGGTGGTATGTTGGCCCATTCCTCCATGCAGATCTCCTCTAGATCAGTGATGTTTTGAGCCTGTCGTTGGGCAACACGGACTTCCAAATCCCTCCAAAGGTTTTCTATGGGGTTGAGATCTGGAGACTGGCTAGGTCACTCCAGGACCTCCATATGCTTCTTACAAAGCCACTCCTTTGTTGCCCTGGCGGTATGCTTGGGATCATTATTATGCTGAAAGACCTATCCACGTTTCATCTTCAATGCCCTTGCTGATGGAAGGAGGTTTGCACTCAAAATCTCACGATACATGGCCCCATTCATTCTTTCATGTACATGGATCAGTCGTCCTGGTCCCTTTGTAGAGAAACAGCCCCAAAGCATGATGTTACCACCTCCATGCTTCACAGTAGGTATGGTGTTCAAGTTCATACAGGAGCCATTACTACAGGTAATGAGTGGAGGACAGAGGAGCCTCTTAAAGAAGAAGTTACAGGTCTGTGAGAGCCAGAAATATTGCATGTGTATAGGTGACCAAATACTTATTTTCCACCATAATTTGCAAAATAAATCTTGCCAAATCAGACAAGGTGATCTTCTGGATTTGTTTTCTCATTTTGACTCTCATAGTTGTGGTCTCCCTATGATGTCAATTACAGGCCTCTCTCATCTTTTTAAGTGTGAGAACTTGCACAATTGGTGGCTGACTAAATATGTTTTTTCCCCACTGTAGGTAGCCATATGGAATGTGATGTAACATCTTGACATTGACGTCATTAGTGCATAAAGAGAAAAAAAAGCCAGCTCACCGACAGACACAGCAGGTGCACAGAACTCCGTCCAGTCTTGACATAAATGAAAGTGAAAAAACTTTAAATTGTTCCAGCTCATTCAATAAAATCAAAATTTATTCATATCTTGTTAAAACATTTGCAATGCTCCTGAACTGGGCTAATACAGATGAGGTACAGCGATGCTTTTCGAACCCTTCGAAGAAAAGGTTCCATAGTAAATATAAAAATGAAAGTGCACCCTTGACGTGTACCATTACATATATTGAAGTCCCATGACAGAACTCCATTTACTTTCAGTCTGGCGGTTGGCATAGTATATAGGGCGGAAATCTATTGTAACATGTTATTCTTTAAACCTAGGCTACTGAGGGTTTCATCCATGAAAGACTTTATCAAAAACCTTTTCTGCATCTGTAGAAAGTAACTTAAGAGGCTGGGACTTTATTCTAGCTCCTTATATAAGGTTCATGTCATGGGTGTATCGCCACGAGGATCGTCGCGATTACACACTCTGACTTCTCACAGCTGAGTTGCTGTTTCTTTGTGTTTGGTAATGAGGGAGTTAATTTTACCTAGCTCTTTGCTAAGACTAGGTCCAGCCTCGCCCGGCTGCTTTTGATTATGATCTAATTAGATTCCTTCATATACCTGCCAGTCTGCTTGTTAGATGCCGGTGAAAGCATTCATGTAGTCTAGCAGACTGGATCGGTTCTGAGAATATTTAAGCTAAGAGCTCCTTAGTTGTTTTTACTCTTATAGCTTATAGTTTATCTCTGAGACCTTAGGTGTTCCTACTGTGTGTGAGTGTTGTATGTAAGACTTTATTTACTTTATTTCTTGTCTTTTTTGTATGTCTTTCTGTTCATTAACCGTTACCTGTTCATTCCCTTTGGTGGTAATCAGGGTCCTTCTTAGGACTAGATTACAGTTGGCAGGGATTGATAGGAGACAGGGTTTACGCTGGTGGCCTGGACCTCTGTACCTTTAACAGTACCTCCAGGTAGAGGGATTAGTTAGGACTCCAGTTTAGGGTCAGCATAGACCCCGGTCACCCTCTAGCCGGAGACAGCGTATAACGGATTCCGTATTGACCCACTGGACATTGTCAGGTAATTCTATGTTATCATATATCTATGCGCATGTTATATAGTATGTTGCCCTTTTGATATAGATTACTGACATCACATATATATATATATCTGCTATACAGCGTGACATTTTCACCGGCCATACTAAAGATTCTCCCCAGCTGTCATGGATCCAGTAGCCCAGCTGGCCCGGCAGTTGCAGGGGTTGTCCATGGAGTTTGCAGACATTAAGTCCAAGGTTTTGTCTCCCCCGGAGCAAACCAGATCTGAACCTAAGGTTGCTCTCCCGGACAGGTTCACTGGTGGGCGGGACAAATTTTTTACTTTCCGGGAGGCATGTAAATTGTACTTTCGGCTGCGGCCTCGGTCATCTGGGAGTGAAGAGCAGAGGGTGGGAATTGTTATCTCACTCTTACAAGGGGACCCTCAATCTTGGGCGTTCTCTATTCCTCCAGGCTCCCCAGATCTCCAGTCAGTGGATCGATTTTTTACTGCCCTGGGTCTGGTATATGATGATCCGGATCGAGTTTCCCTTGCTGAAACAAAGTTACGTAAAATACGGCAAGGAAATCGTCCAGCGGAGGAATATTCTTCTGAGTTCCGTAGATGGGCAACAGATACTCAGTGGAATGACCCAGCTCTTAGGAGCCAGTTTTGTCAAGGGTTGTCTGACAAATTAAAGGATGTGTTGGCTCAGTATGATTCTCCTCCATCACTGGAGGCTGCTATGGCCCTCGCTATTCGCATTGATAGACGAATTCGGGGAAGACGCGAGGTAACTCCGCCTCCCGTGATGACTCCACCTACTACTAAAGTCCCTTATACTGAGGTTCCCCATGTCTGTTCTGAGGAACCCATGCAGTTGGGAGGGACATCTTTTTGTAGGAGGGAATCGGCGGTGCGCCGCAATACTAGAAGGTGTTTCTTTTGCGGGAGAGAGGGACATTTTGTTGGGGGGTGTCCATCCCGGGCCTCTTTGAGCAAAGGAGTTAACCTGGGAGTGTGTATTTCGTCCCCAAATCCCTCTCAGTTTCTCGTGCCTGCGGAGGTGGTGATTGGTACTAGTACTGAGAGGATTTCTGTTTTTCTTGATAGTGGGTCCGGGGCTAATCTGGTGGACGCTCGGTTTGCCCAGGCGCATGGTATGCAACTGAGTGTATTGGCCAAACCGGTCCCTATAGTCTCTATTGATTCTAGACCTCTCGGTCAAGGTAGCTTGGTACAAGCTGTTCATAACATAGATCTTCGAGTAGGGGCAATACATAAAGAGCAATTGTCTTGTTATGTGTTGGAGGGTCTACCTACTCCTATTGTGTTGGGACTTCCTTGGTTGGCTAAACATAACCCAGTGATTGATTGGCAATCCAGAAAGATAAGCCAGTGGGGTGAATTTTGCAGGAATAACTGCATGAGCACGGTCATCGGTGCGGTTGTGCCTAGGACTTTGTCTCCTTTTCTGGAGGACTTTGGGGAGATGTTCTCAGAGGAGGGGTGTAAAGAGTTACCTCCTCATCGCGCATATGACTGCTCAATAAAGTTGCTTCCTGATGCCTTATCTCGTACTTTCCCAGGGGCCGGGAAGACGGATGATCCGGTTCCTATTCCTCAGGAGGGAGTTGTAGTGTCAGCTGTATGCTCTGAGCTTGAGGGGGAGGTATTGGGGGCTCAGGGGGACGCCCCTGTGGGACTTCCAGGGAGACTGATAGTTCCAGATCGGTTAAGACTGAAGGTTACGGGGAACCGTTACAAACGGATGGCTGATAGGGGGAGAGTTTCTGGTCTAGATCTGAAGGTGAACGATCTGGTTTGGTTGTCTACCAGGAATATAAAACTTAAAGTTTCCTCCTGGAGGTTGGGTCCCAGATTCATCGGGCCGTACAGGATCAGTTCCATAATTAATCCTGTGGCATTTCGTCTGGACCTCCCTCCTACGTTTAAAATTCATAATGTGTTTCACAAGTCATTACTTAAAAAGTATGTGGCACCAGTCATACCGTCACCTCTACCTCCTCCTTCAGTGGTGGTCAATGATAACGTGGAATTTCATGGGTCGAAAATCATTGACTCACGTCTCAGTCGCCGATCCCTTCAGTACTTGGTTCATTGGAGGGGGTATGGTCCTGAGGAGAGGACGTGGGTCCCTGCGTCTGATGTTAACGCAGATCGATTGGTTCGGACCTTTCACACAACTCACCCGGGCAGACCTGGCCCTGAGGGTCCGGAGTCCCCTCGTAGAGGGGGGTACTGTCATGGGTGTATCGCCACGAGGATCGTCGCGATTACACACTCTGACTTCTCACAGCTGAGTTGCTGTTTCTTTGTGTTTGGTAATGAGGGAGTTAATTTTACCTAGCTCTTTGCTAAGACTAGGTCCAGCCTCGCCCGGCTGCTTTTGATTATGATCTAATTAGATTCCTTCATATACCTGCCAGTCTGCTTGTTAGATGCCGGTGAAAGCATTCATGTAGTCTAGCAGACTGGATCGGTTCTGAGAATATTTAAGCTAAGAGCTCCTTAGTTGTTTTTACTCTTATAGCTTATAGTTTATCTCTGAGACCTTAGGTGTTCCTACTGTGTGTGAGTGTTGTATGTAAGACTTTATTTACTTTATTTCTTGTCTTTTTTGTATGTCTTTCTGTTCATTAACCGTTACCTGTTCATTCCCTTTGGTGGTAATCAGGGTCCTTCTTAGGACTAGATTACAGTTGGCAGGGATTGATAGGAGACAGGGTTTACGCTGGTGGCCTGGACCTCTGTACCTTTAACAGTACCTCCAGGTAGAGGGATTAGTTAGGACCCCAGTTTAGGGTCAGCATAGACCCGGTCACCCTCTAGCCGGAGACAGCGTATAACGGATTCCGTATTGACCCACTGGACATTGTCAGGTAATTCTATGTTATCATATATCTATGCGCATGTTATATAGTATGTTGCCCTTTTGATATAGATTACTGACATCACATATATATATATATCTGCTATACAGCGTGACATTTCAGTGCCTTTGTAGTATTGTCCCTAGCTTCCCTCCCTCTCATGAAACCTGCTTGGTCTGACGAATAATATCCATAAGCATGGGTGACAATCTAGATGTGATCATTTTTGCAAATAATTTAATGTCCTCGATAAGGAAAGAGATTGATTTATAACTTGCGCATTGGGAAGGATCATTCCCTTTCTTATGGATATGAGCTCTCATGGAATCCTTTGGGAAGGAAGAGCCTTTGGGAATCTCAGTTGGATTACATAAGAGGGGAAAGGAAATCCAGGAAATGTCTATAGTAGACTAAGGGTTTAGATTCCTTAATGGCCGCCTTTAACTCTCCCTCACTAAACGTCGACTCTAGGGCCCCTGTGTCTGCTTCTGACAAAGTGGGTAAGCCAGACTGTCTATTGTATTTCTGAATACGAGACCTAAAGACTGTTTTGCGTTTTGGAATTGGTTGAGTCTACAGAGTATAATGAGGAATAGGAGGATTTAAACGTATTAGCAATATCAGGTTAATAAATGTTTGCGTCTCTGCGATTGATTAAAAATAAAAGGGACAAGTGTTGGCTCTCTGTATTCGTAAGGCACTAGCTAGTAATTTACCGCTTTTGTTTCCGTGTTCATAGAAAGAGATGACACCTAGTATAATCAGCCTTTGCTTTATGTAGGAGTAAAGAATGGACAGATTCATGTTTAGTTATAAGGGACTTGCTTAGGTCATCAGTAGGAGCTCATTTATGCGATCTCTCCAAGTTGCCAATCTCTCCCAGCAGACACGACATCTCATGAGCATGTTCACATTTAATCTGGGCTCCATGCTTAATAAGCACTCCTCTGACCAAGCACTTGTGTGCCTCCGATACAATACAATGATCTGTTTCCTCAATAGAGTTAACAGCGAAGTATGTGTCCAGAGTCTTCTGTAAGTCGGACTTTGCTCATCTATGTCACGACGTATAACAGATATATTCTATGATAGTAACATATATCTAATGTGACAACATTCTATATTTCATATAATAGAAAATATCAACATGTATACATAGTATCTGCCAGCAATGTCTTACCTGACATAATATCCTATGTATTGTGGGTCTATACTGTGTACGTGTCACGCTGTCTCAGGATAGAGGTGGACCGGGATCTATGCTGACCCTGAACTGGGGTCCTGACTAGTCCCTCTACCTGGAGGTACTGTTAATGGTACAGAGGTCCAGGCCGCCAGCGTAACCCTGTCTCCTGTAGATCCCTGACCACTGTAATCTAGTCCTGAGAAGGACCCTGATTACCACCACAAGGAATGGGCAGGTCACAGCTTACACACAGTCTAAGACAAACGAGACAGACAAGGGGTAAAGAAAACACTGCCTTGCATACAAAACTTCCACTACAGAGGAACACAAAAGGTTAAGGAGATAAACAATAAGCGAGGAGAGGAAAAACCGCAACAGGCACTCTTAGCTTAAGTCTTCTCAGAAACGATCCGCTCTGCTGGTCTGAATGAATGCTTTCACCGACAACTTCCCCAGCAGACCAGCAGGTATATGAAGGAAGCTAATTAACAAAACATCAATCGCAGCTGGGCGAGGCTGGTCAGTCCAGCACCGAGAGAGAAAGAATTAACTCCCTCAGTGCCGAAAAACACCCAGCACCAGAAACTCAGCTGTGCGAAGTCAGGGTGTGCAATCGCGACGATCTTCGCCGCGACACACCCGTGACAGTACCCCCCCTTCTACGAGGGGCCTCTGGACCCTCAGGGCCTGGTCTATCTGGGTGAGTAGTGTGGAAGGCCCGAACCAATCGGTCTGCGTTAATATCCGACGCAGAAACCCACATCCTCTCCTCAGGACCATACCCCCTCCAATGAACAAGGTACTGAAGGGACCGGTGATTCAGACGTGAGTCAATGATCTTCGATACCTGAAACTCCAAATTACCATTGACCACCACAGGAGGAGGAGGTAGAGGTGACGGTATAACTGGTGCCACGTACCTCTTAAGCAACGATTTGTGGAACACATTGTGGATTTTAAACGTAGGAGGGAGGTCAAGACGGAAAGCCACCGGATTAATTATTGAACTGATCCTGTATGGCCCGATGAATCTGGGACCGAGTTTCCAGGAGGGAACCTTAAGTTTTATATTCTTGGTAGACAACCATACCAGATCGTTCACACTTAGGTCCGGACCAGACACTCTCCTCCTATCAGCCATACGTTTGTATCGGTTCCCCATAGTGCTCAGATTATTAAGCACTCCTCTCCACACTGAAGCAAGTGACGACGAAAATCGTTCCTCCTCAGGAACCCCAGAAGAGCCCCCCCCATTGAAAGTACAAAACTGGGGGTGAAAACCATATGCCCCAAAAAACGGGGACTTACCAGTGGACTCGCTCCGCCTATTGTTAAGAGCGAACTCTGCCAGAGGCAAGAAAGAAGACCAGTCCTCTTGGTTCTCTGAGACAAAACACCGGAGATATGTCTCTAAGCTCTGATTCAGACGCTCTGTCTGACCATTGGTCTGCGGATGAAAAGCCGAAGAAAATGACAACTGCATCCCCCGACGAGAACAAAATGCCTTCCAGAATTTGGACACAAACTGAGACCCCCGATCCGACACCACATCGGAAGGCAACCCGTGAAGTCTCACAATCTCCCCAATGAACACCTGCGCCAGAGTTTTAGCATTAGGAAGAGCAGGAAGAGCAATAAAATGTGCCATTTTGCTGAACCTGTCAACTACAACTAGTATGACATTTTTACCTGAAGACGGAGGGAGGTCCGTAATGAAGTCCATAGACAGATGGGTCCATGGACGCTCCGGGATTTTCAACGGTAAAAGGGCCCCAGACGGACGGGTATGTGGGGTCTTAGAGCGCTCACATACCCCACAGGACGCGACAAAAGTTACCACCTCTTTATTTAAGTTAGGCCACCAAAACCGGCGAGAAAGGAGATCTACAGTTGCTTTACTCCCTGGGTGTCCTGCCAAAGCAGAATTATGATGTGCCTCGATAACCTTTTGTCTTAACTGATCTGGAACAAACAGTTTCCCTGGAGGTCCTACAGGGGCGTCCCCCTGAGCCTCCAATACTTCCTCCTCAAGCTCAGAGCATACAGCCGACACCACAACTCCCTCCTGAAGAATAGGAACCGGGTCATCCGTCTTCCCGGCCCCCGGGAAACTACGAGATAAGGCATCAGCCTTTACATTTTTTGACCCAGGACGATATGTGACGACAAAATTAAACCTGGTAAAAAACAACGACCATCTAGCTTGTCTGGAATTCAGACGTTTTGCAGACTCTAAATACAGCAGGTTCTTGTGATCAGTAATGACGGTGACCGGGTGGGCTGCCCCCTCCAAAAAGTGACGCCACTCTTCAAAAGCCAACTTAATGGCCAAGAGTTCCCTATTGCCGACATCATAATTCCTCTCGGCGGACGACAATTTTTTAGAGAAGAAAGCGCACGGATGCCATTTACCAGGGGACGGACCTTGAGATAATACCGCACCCACTCCTACGTCAGATGCGTCTACCTCCAGAATGAACGGTTGTGATGCATCAGGTTGGATGAGTATGGGTGCTGAAGCAAAACATTTTTTCAAGGAGGAAAATGCTTGACAAGCTTTGTCAGACCACCTAGAAAAATCCGTCCCTTTTTTGTCATGTCAGTGAGAGGTTTGACAACGGATGAGAAATTACGAATAAATTTCCGGTAGTAGTTAGCAAACCCCAGGAAACGCTGCAGTGCCTTAAGATCCTCTGGCCGATCCCATTCAAGCACTGCCTTCACTTTCCCAGGGTCCATACGGAAACTGGAAGCTGACACCAGGAATCCTAAAAACTGAAGTTCTTGTACGGCGAATACACACTTCTCCCATTTTTCGTACAGTTTATTGTCTCGCAAGATCTGCAACACCTGTCTCACATGCTCCTGATGAGACACAAGATCCGGCGAGTAAATTAAGATGTCATCTAGATAAATGACAACAAACTGTCCCACTAGGTGGCGAAAGATGTCATTAACAAAATGTTGAAACACCGCCGGGGCAGTAGTCAGACCGAAAGGCATGACAAGGTTCTCATAATGTCCCTCCGGAGTGTTAAACGCCGTCTTCCACTCATCCCCCTCCTTTATCCTAATCAGATTATACGCCCCCCTGAGATCCAACTTAGAGAACCATTTGGCGCCCACAATCTGATTGAAGAGATCAGGAATAAGTGGGAGCGGATACGGATCTCGGACCGTAATCCGATTAAGCTCACGGAAATCCAGGCAAGGGCGTAGGCCTCCATCTTTTTTCTTCACAAAGAAGAACCCCACGGCCACTGGGGAAGATGAAGGTCTAATATGCCCCTTGGCCAGACTTTCCGAAATATAATCCTTCATAGCTTGCCTCTCAGGACCAGAAAGGTTATATAACCTAGATTTTGGTAACTTAGCATCAGGAAGCAATTTTATAGCACAGTCATACGCGCGATGAGGAGGTAATTCTTGACACCCTTCCTCTGAAAACACATCCTCAAAGTCCTCCAGAAAAGGAGGTAAGGTTCTAGGCACGACCGCACCGAGGACCGTGTTCATGCAGTTACTATTGCAAAATTCACCCCACTGGCTTATCTCTCTGGATTGCCAATTAATAACTGGGTTATGTTTAGTTAACCAAGGAAGTCCCAACACAATAGGAGTGGGAAGGCCCTCCAACACATAACAAGACAATTGTTCTTTATGTATTGCCCCCACTCGAAGGTCTATGTTATGCACGGCTTGCACAAAGCTACCTTGACCGAGAGGCCTGGCATCAATAGAGAATATAGGGATAGGTTTGGCCAATACACTCAGTTGCATACCTTGCACCTGGGCAAACCGAGCGTCCACCAGATTAGCCGCGGCCCCACTATCCAGAAGAACAGAAATCCTCTCAGTTCTCGTACCTACCACCACCTCCGCTGGTACGAGAAACTGAGATGGACTTGGGGACGAAATACATACTCCCAGATTGTCGTCCACCACACAACCTGGGATCAACAGTTTTCCGGCGACTCCTTGCTCAGCAAAGTACGGGATGGACACCCCCCAACAAAATGTCCCTTTCTCCCGCAGAAGTAACACTTTCCTGTCTTGTGGCGCACCGCCGATCCCCTCCCTCGAAACGATGTCCCTCCTAACTGCATAGGCTCCTCAGAACAAACCAGGGGAACCTCAATATAAGGGACTATAGTAGAAGGTGGAGTCATCACAGGGGCGGAGTTACCTCGCACCTCTCCCGAAGCCGTCTATCAATGCGAATAGCAAGGGCCATAGCGGCCTCCAGTGACGAGGGAGAATCATACTGAGCCAACACATCTTTTAATTTGTCAGATAATCCTTGACAAAACTGGCTCCTAAGAGCTGGGTCATTCCACTGAGTATCTGTGGCCCATCTACGGAACTCAGAAGAAAATTCCTCCGCCGGACGATCTCCCTGCTGTATCTTACGTAACTTCATTTCAGCAAGGGAGACCCGATCCGGGTCATCATATACCAGACCCAGGGCTGTAAAAAATCGATCTACTGACTGGAGAGCCAGGGAGTCCGGAGGAAGAGAGAACGCCCAGGATTGAGGGTCCCCTTGTAAGAGCGAGATGACAATTCCCACCCTCTGATCTTCACTCCCCGAAGACAGAGGCCGTAGCCGAAAATATTATTTACATGCCTCCCGGAAGATAAAAAATTTGTCCCGCCCACCAGTGAACCTGTCCGGGAGAGCTACTTTAGGTTCAGATCTGGTTTGCTCCCAGGGGTACCAAACCTTGGACTTAACGTCCGTCAGCTCCATGGACAAACTCTGCAACTGCTGAGCTAACTGGGCTACTGGATCCATGGTAGCTGGGAGAAATCTTTTAGTGTGGTCGGTGAAAATGTCACGACGTATAACAGATATATTCTATGATAGTAACATATATCTAATGTGACAACATTCTATATTTCATATAATAGAAAATATCAACATGTATACATAGTATCTGCCAGCAATGTCTTACCTGACATAATATCCTATGTATTGTGGGTCTATACTGTGTACGTGTCACGCTGTCTCAGGATAGAGGTGGACCGGGGTCTATGCTGACCCTGAACTGGGGTCCTGACTAGTCCCTCTACCTGGAGGTACTGTTAATGGTACAGAGGTCCAGGCCGCCAGCGTAACCCTGTCTCCTGTAGATCCCTGACCACTGTAATCTAGTCCTGAGAAGGACCCTGATTACCACCACAAGGAATGGGCAGGTCACAGCTTACACACAGTCTAAGACAAACGAGACAGACAAGGGGTAAAGAAAACACTGCCTTGCATACAAAACTTCCACTACAGAGGAACACAAAAGGTTAAGGAGATAAACAATAAGCGAGGAGAGGAAAAACCACAACAGGCACTCTTAGCTTAAGTCTTCTCAGAAACGATCCGCTCTGCTGGTCTGAATGAATGCTTTCACCGACAACTTCCCCAGCAGACCAGCAGGTATATGAAGGAAGCTAATTAACAAAACATCAATCGCAGCTGGGCGAGGCTGGTCAGTCCAGCACGAGAGAGAAAGAATTAACTCCCTCAGTGCCGAAAAACACCCAGCACCAGAAACTCAGCTGTGCGAAGTCAGGGTGTGCAATCGCGACGATCTTCGCCGCGACACACCCGTGACAATCTAGAAGAGATGAGTTCAGGAGCCAGTGCATTGTTTGGCTCTGGAGATAGGTAAAGTAATGGAGACACTAACAAGTGTGTGGTCTGAGAATATACTATCAATGGAAGCCCTTCAAAGTAAAGTGATATCTGTAAACAATCCTGGTATAGATGTCCTGAGCATTAGGGCCCCGTCACACATAGCGACACTCCAGCGATCCCGACAATGATATGCACTTGTCAGGATTGCTGGTGTGTCGCTACATGATCGCTGATGAGCTGCCAAACAGGCAGCGATCAGGACAGCGACACTGCGGGTAACGTCGCTTAGTTACCCGCAGTGTACGTTGGATACCAGCCCGCTGGTGCAGGGAGCTGGTAACCAAGTTACACATCGGGTTTCCAGGCGCTGCGCGGCGCCTGGAAACCCGATGTGTACCTTGGTTACCAGCTCCCCTGCAGCAGCGCGCTGGTATCCAAGGTACACATCGGATTTCCAGGTGCCGCCCGGTGCCTGGAAACCCGATGTGTACCTTGGTTACCAGCTGATCGCTGGTCTCCTGCCTGCCACATGCAGCGAAGCATGCTGGCCAGCAGGAGACCAACGATCAAAAAAATGTCCTGGCCTTTGGACAACGATCAGCGATACCCGCAGGGGGGCCGGTCGCTGATCAGTGTCACACACAGCGATATCTCAGGGGAGATCGCTGTTGCGTCACAAAACTAGTGACTCAGTAGCGATCTCGCTAGCGAGATTGGTGTGTGTGATGGGGGCTTTAGATTAAAAAGAGAAATCTTTGTCCGTTGGGTGGAGAAGGTGCCATGTGTCAACGAATTAGTGTTCCTACAGGGATTATAAGCTATGCTTTTGTTGTGGGAATGGAAGGGAGGATTCTCCCTTGGAATTATCCATTGCAGGTTCGAGGGTTGTGTTAAAGTCACCGCCTAAAATCAGTGTACCCTCCGCAAACTCAGCCAACTGATCTAAATAAATGTGGAGCTCTTTGTCCTGCCCTGATTTGGGAAGATGCAAGGAGGCAAATGTGACCTTGTTGAAGGCAATAGTACCTGTGATGATTAGCATATGTCCCTCTCCATCAGTGCGTGAGTCAGAGAACACCCAAGGCATTAAGCGTGCTATAAGTATACAGGAGCCTCTGGATTTTGAGTCTGGTGAAGGGCTATGATAGGCTGTAGAAAACCTATCATTTGAAATCTTATATGGTTTGCTTTGACACTAATGGGTTTCTTCTAAGAAAGCTACATCCAGCTTACTTTTGTAAAGGAAATTCTGAAGTATGGACCCTTTTCCAGGACTGTGTATGCCCTTAACATTCAAGGACCCACCATCAACTAAGAATCGTACTCTGAATACAGTGAATTCCAAAAAATTGGCGCAGCACGTGAAAAGTCTTGGAGACGGGAGTGGGAGGTTCTGATTATTGAGGATGTTAACCTCAGGTCATTAGCAGAATGGAGGACATGGGTAGGGTGGTAGACTGAGACGAGGGAGGAGTTGTAGGGTGCTGCTGAGCCATAAAGTGCTTTGTGGGGGAGGGTAATAAGTTTATACTGAATTCTGGAGTGGATGGGTAACCAGTGTAATGACTGGCACAAGGTAGAGGCATCGGTGTAACGGTTGGTGAGGATTATGATCCTGGCTGCAGCGCTCAAGACAAATTGGAGAGGGGAGAGTTTGGTAAGAGGGA